>JAXIUT010000001.1:12916354-12982579 GCA_035586675.1 Eurytoma californica | reverse complement strand
TATTGTTTTTATTATTTTAGCAAAAAAAGAAAATTTATAATTTGACGACGTTGTTACTTTATAACGAAAATATTAGGCAAGAAAGACGAGCAAATTTTTTATTTGTATGTATATTTTTAAGTATTGACTTGTATTTATCTCCATTTGTAATAAATTTTAGTGCTTGAGAACATTAATTAACACCAAGTTGTACTCAGTTACATCGACTTAAAAACCTTATAATAATTATACATGATGAGTGACAAAAATAAACGATTAAAAAATTTAAAGTTAAATTAAAATCGACCACAAAGAAAAAGTAGCTAGAAGTAATCATGTCATTTAAGTAACTTTTCGCGTATCGGAAATCGTTGATTCATAAAAAAGCTCGTGTGTTCCAATAGGAGTAAAAATCGAAACCTACCGTGAGATTTTATTTCTTCGCGCATGCAACTGAAAGTTCTTGATTGAGTCATATTTTATGGTTAGTAAATTTCCCACGATAAAATAATATGAACGCAATCAAAAAAAGCTTCCTCCACGAGGGAGCAAATGATAATTAAATAATATGTATTTCACGAAAAGATTATCGTTAAGCTAAAGCAATTTGTATAAACCACTTTAATTAATTATTTAATCGGACTATTAATTACAGTACGAATTAAGGTGTTCGCTAGAAAATAATTTTTCAAATCTCAATTTCTATTATCTACAATGCGGTGAAAGCATTTTCACTTCATACATCCTACCCTATCTATCTTCGTATTTATTGTGTGATAACGACATTATGTACGATTCGTGTTTACAAACTGTATGATAACGTATCTCGTAGAATTTTTCTATTACGGTTAATCTTTCGTTACACCGATATGAATTAAAAAAAATTTGTTAATAAAAATTAATAAAAAAATCCTTTTGCTTTGTACTTATATAAAATTAAAAGAAATTTAATAAAATAAATTAAATTTAGGCTGCACGCAAACTGACTGATACTAACTGTTAACGATTATATCTAGTTTTAGATAACTAAAAAGTTCATTGGCCCTTCCGATTAGCTGCCAAAACAAGTACAAACCGATAAAAACGAATACAACACTCTTACGAACAGGCACTGTAGCTGGAGGTCCGAATCCCTTGGAACAGCACGCACACAACGGAAACTCCACAAATCTAAACAATCGATCGTCGGTAAGCCACAGCCGAGCAGGTACTCGCCTCGGTATTACGCATCCCGCTTATATAAACACATTTGCCGGATCGCGCAAGCGTAGAGGATCGCGCCGGGCCCATTCGTCCGCGAGACGTCAAAGTTTGATTGGACGCTCGGGGAGCGCCTGTTTATACCCTACACCTCTTGCCCGGAGCCGTGGGCGAGTTGACGGATGCCACTGATGCCAGATTGTGCGCGGAGATGGATATTCAACGGCGAGGAGGCCCCGGCATTCGCGCGGAGTTGCGAAACTTGCGCCGAAACTTGCTCATTAATGGATTGGAAGTTGCGCGGGCTCCGGAGGGGAGGAAAGAGAGAGGGAGAGAGGGATGGCTCGGTAAATCCGCGATGTAATCTAGCGCTAAGACGAAGTAGCAATTCGAACTGCCAGCAACAGCTGAGCCGACTAAACAGTTTGGGCGGCCGCAGCTGCAATTTACACGCACGTGCGATCGCGGCGCGCGCATTTCTTATGCCCACCCCCGCGGTCGCGCGGGGGTCAGAGGAGAGGCGACGCCGCCTTGATGCGCCGTAAACGCTCGAAATTTACATGTAAATAAGCTCGCCGGCGACGGAGGCTGCCTGCCCCCGGGGCGCCGATCCCTCCAGGGCTAACTGTCGGCGGGACTTTATGCGTTTATAGAGTTTGGACGCGGCTTGATCGCTCGGTTAAGTGCGCGAATTTAGACATGGATATTTCCTCTTTTTACGTCTAGGAGCAGTTTTTAACGACCGGCTATTTGCATTTTGATTTCGTTCATTTTTTTCTTTTCACGGGACATTTTTTGCGGTGGCGTTTTTACGGCTCTGGTGTCGCGACGATTTAAATGCAAAGCGGCAGCGGTGATTACTAGATTTTATGAAGATTATTCGTTCAATTTATTGTTATGAACGTAGTCGCGAATGCTATCACGTTGACGTGTAACACAAAAGATCGTAAACCGCGCTACTGTCAAATACGAGTATTACTCTGACTAGTACATCACCAGTTTTTTTAAAAGAAATTTTTGATAAGAATTGATAATACTAATCTATAATTCGCATCTAAAAATATCAATTCTCAGTGTATTATCAATTTTTCCATGCACAAAGCAAATAGAAAAGCTATCCTCAATCATCGCGAGTCCTACCGGTTGCACCGTACAAATCAACATTTCACTTCCTGAATATAAACTGCACTCGTACTCCGACTTTGGCATCTAGATGTTCATCTCTGAATTACGAAGCCGCGCCGATGGAATCGAGAAAAATCGAATTTTTTTCAGCGATGATCGGCAGCGGCGTCGGGACGCTCGGGCACTCGTATTAACAGCTTTAATTGCTCCCGCGCGTCTAAATAATTCCCGACGTCCGGCTTGCGATGCTATCGGGCCGCACGATCAAGACCTTAAACTCGTGCGTATGTATATATACGTGGGGGGGGAGGGGGGGAGGGGAGGACGGCGCGCGAGGCTATCTGTCGCTGTCGGGCCGCTCGCGCGCGTCCGGCGCAGCGCTTATTAATTCCAGCTGGTGCACTCCCGAGGCCCTGGCGATGATTTCTTATGCATGGCGACGTCGCGACGCGCCTCGGCGATAATCTCCCGCGCCTATGCTCTCGCCCCCCGGGTCCGCCGGCTCTATCTCTTTCTCTCCGCTAAATGAATAATAAAATATCGTTGAATAAATTAAGAAGTCAATTTGATGCCGATTACGGCGCGGCCTCCTCTCTCTTCTTCCTTTTTCTTTTTAGATATTAGATACCGCGGTCGTGTGAATTTCTTCGCGATCTTTAGTTTAACGAGAGCTGCCGGGGCGGCTCGTAAAACATTTACGCTGCGTTTAATGTAATCGTTCCTATTTGCGTTCAACTTGCTCGGGTATGCTGTAGTCGCGCTTTTCAAATATTGATCGTTGACAAGAACTAGAGATCGTTGCAGTTACGGAAGTTTTATTTAATGCAGTTTCTTGATGGGCATTTAAATGTATATGCTGATGTTTCTTAGTTTACATTTTGCGCATTCGCCGATTTATATTATTGAATTATTCAATCAAAATAATATTTTTGTTGAGATTAAAATTTATATAACCAATAAATTGAAAATATGCAAGAACCGTAATATGCAAAACCTCGAATAGCATATACTTTGTTAAGAATTAAAATGTTATATTATACTTACTATTTTAGAAGATTATTTTTCATTTGCTCATAAGTTCAAATTTTTGAAGGGTTTTAATTTGTGAAATTTGAGGTCACGAAATTTATGAATGGGATTGGGATCGTGAGATTTGAAGTCGCACAATTTTGGATTTTTGATTTAAGTTTCTTACTGTAAGGATTATTTTGGCTTTGAGATTTTCAGGATCATTCGATTTTCATGATAATTATTAACAAAAATTGTTGGTTCTGTACTATTATTAAATTCTTTATTCAACGAACTATGGTTATCTCCACCATCAACATTAAAGCATAAATAGTAGACTCAGGAAACAAAATAAAATGTTTAAATTATCCAAAAAAGAAATTATTTAAATTATTGTTAAACTAAAAATTAATGTAGGAAAAGAAAGGATTTGGTAGTGGCGCAATAGGTAAGTCGATTCAAATGAATAATTCAAATACATTTATAGAAAAACATTTACATATTTATATATATAAAATATAATACAATTTGTTACAGTGTAGACGATAGTGTAGCATTTCTCGAGTCCGTACAATTCGCGTTCGTCGCCACGCGTTTAGGCGTGTACTCAATAACGGAACAACGCTAGTTTACTCTCGGTCCTCCTCCTTTTCGATACAACTCTTACATCTTATTTCTCTTTTTGCGCAGTGTAGGTCGGCACAAATTCAGGACCCACTTGTCCGGAAGGATAAGAAGGGCCAGTACGTACATATATATATGATACACTTAAGTGAACAGTAGAACTAGAAAGAATGTATCTATTATTTTCAGCGAGCCGCGGCGTCGACAGACCGCGACTTTACATTTTTTTTTTCTTTTAACTCTTCTCACTTTTTCAACCGTGTTTGCACAGTTCGGGTGCGAGGAGGACGAGGGAGTCGCGGTACGGATAAAAAAAAGGAGGATAAGAACGATTCGAGGGGTACAAAAAAAAAAAAAAAAAAAATAATCGAAAGGACAGAAGGGATCGAAACTCGTGGACTTTGCCTACAATACCTATCACGGATCGCACGTAAATCTATGACTATATACAGGAAATTTTTTTCATCGCTATTTACACTCATTTATACGCTATCGGCAGTCATTCGCTCGCATTATACTCTTTACACGCACTCGTTACGCGTGACGCAGTCGCTCGCCTTAAATCTGAACGCCGGGCCCCTACGTCGCGTGGCCAACTCGCCACTCTTACAAAATAAATCTCCAACAACGCGAGGTGCTGGCGAGCCCGGCGGGCGGGGGCGGTTCCGGTGCGTCGGCTCCGCGGGCCGGACTCGACTCGCTCGCCAACCACTGCGGACTCGGTAGCTCCCTGTGTAAAAAAAAAACGGATCGCGCGACGACGAGGCGCTCCGCGCGCCTAATTGGTTTACTTCTTCTACGTACAATACATACAGGTACGGCCGGCTCTCGACTGCCCGTCGCGCCCTTTTTTTTCTCGAAAAAGTGGTGTCTTCGCGCTGATATGTGTGTCACGGGGGAAGCTGACGAAAATGAAGCGCCTCTCTCTCTCTCTCTTGGGCAATTCGCCGACTATTCTTGGCTGACGGAAATTGATTATCCTCCGCGAGAAGCGCTTTAGCACTGCTTATCTTCCGCGGTGGGATAAGGAGCGTATTGTCGATCGACCAGAGAGGCGTGTTTTTATTTTTTTCTTTTTCTAAAATCTCAATTTTTTGTTTATTTTTTAGACTCGTATTCGAAAATGTGTTAACAGAGTGTAATGTATAATTGGAGCGTTCGCGAAGGGACGATCGAGAGCCCGCGCCGTGAAACAAAACAATGCTCATCGTTTCCATTTTACAGAATTTTTCCAGCGATACCGGCTTAAACAGTGCGTCGTGGTGATGGTGGTGCGCGAAAAGTGCATCGCCGAAAATCCCGACTCTCCCTCGGTCACCTATACACAACGTAATTTATATTTCGAAACCCTCGTGCGCAAGTAAGTGCTCGTGACACTTTCATGATTGTTCTGGTCATATCACCGGCAGTTTTCGTCCCACCCCTACCTCGTAACATAGCGATATCGGATTCTTCGTTTTCTATATGCATTCCAGTACGTCTCGCTCAAATTTAAACAACAGCCTTGACGAACTCGCTTCATCACGTATCCCGCTCGTTTTTTTTTTCTATGTTTCTTATCTATGCATGCTCAAAGCTCTCTTCCGATGCAAGAGCGACGTTTGCCTGTGACGACCAAACTTTAATGAGGTAATGGAAAAAAAATTGTTTTTATCGTTTTACGAGAAACATAGCATGTAAAAATAAGAATAACGATTCATAGTAAAGAAAGGAAAATTATAGGTAATTGCTAAGTAAAGTATCCGCGGAAAAAATAAGGCGGTGGTGTAGCAGCAAACGTCACTCCGATCTATAGCAAATTATGGATATAATCAGTCGCCTCAGTAGATCGAGCCTATAACGCTACACATACAGACGTCCTCTATAACACCGATGAATAATCAGTATTAAATTGTAAAATATCAACTACGACATTAGTAAATATCGATTCCATTTAGCCGGTTATCGGTGCGCTTGTGAAAAAACAGCGCCTTTCGATATCGCGTGCAGAGGGTAAAAATCTAACATCGACAAAATTTTTCTTCTCGCCTTCTTTTTTTTTCTTTAATTCCGAGTTCTTTCGTGAAAAATCACTAGAGGAAGAGAAAAGTAAAGAAAATGCTTATCTCGTTATAGGCAGTAAAAAAGTGGAGTACCAAGCTTGCTTCGAATATTTTATAGGAATATTCATAAAAAAAATTGAGTATCAAATAATCTGAATTTCTTTATCAAGAAAAAAACGAATTTACGAGGATCGCTCTATTTATTTTAAAGATTGTTTTTAACGTCGAATTTTTTTCCCTTATCGCGAGAAATGCCTCCGAACACCGTGGTAGAAATTTTTTTTTCTTACTGCGGATAAGTACGCGATATACCATTCAAGTGGTCGTAAAAAAAATGTGAAATTCCTTTTTTTTTCCACGTTCAAGCGTTAGTGTTACGATTCTGAAGTCTGGTCGGAAATACGTGTGCAACGGATAGTCGCGGGCACCGATGAAAAAAAAAGTAGCGGACGAGCGCGCGATTTTTTTTCCACTTTACGTTTGTAGAAAATTCTTGCGTACCTCTTCTTTTTTTTTTAAAAAAAAAACATCACAAATTCTAGTCGCGCGCTCGTTTGCGCAGCGCAATTCACCTCAATTTTCGGTTTTGCAAAAATTTGGTTGCGTGTTTCAGTTGAGCGTGTGATGAAATCTCTACGTCTCTACGCGAATTATCAAATTTTTAGTAAAAACTGATAATCTAGCGATGATTGTTTTTTTTTAAAGTATGCGATAATTAATCTTTTCATTTCTCGAGAATTTTTTTAAAATTAGAATAAATAAACGCTCCTTTTTCGAATCGATAATAATATTGATAATATTATTATTATTAATATATATAATCATTAATTTTATTTAAATAATTTGAAGAAACTGTACAAAACGACGTGCGCAAGTATCGAAAGAGTAAAGGTACCGTCCGATTTATTTATCAGGATCGGGCAGTACTTTTATGAAAAGCACAAATCGTTACCCAAGTGGCTGGAGAACCGTAGCCGTTGCAGTAAAATTCATTTCGAAACGCGTCTCTCGCCAATAAAATAATCATGTCAATTTCACTAGAAATTTAAAAATAAAATTTCCGAATGACATTTCTAAAGTAAATCAAAAAGATACTTTTTAAATAAAACAAGAAAGACTCGAATAATACAGCCGTTGTCAAGCTCCTTGGGTAACGCGTAAAAAAAACCTCGCAAGCTATAACCGAAAGCTCTTCCGTCGTGCCCGATAGCTCGCGTAGCCGCACAAAGTCGATTAGTCTCGCGCTTCGAGATTGTTATATTTATAATACACGTCGCAGAATCCTAACCAGTAGTTAACAAAATGTACAACGCAAAGAGTTAATAGTAAATAAAAAAAAAAAAGAGTGTTTGAAAAAATAATAATGCGGATAATGCCGTGGGTCACTATCCCCGAAATCACTGGCGCATTTCTTTTCTTTTTCTCTCGTTTATTCGCTCACCCAGAGTCGGCGCCACTCGACGGACTTGCCGGCCCTTCACCTGAGCGCCGTCGCCAGCAGCGCCAGGATCAGGGCGACGGAGGCGCACCTGGCGGCGGAGCCGCCGGCCAACGAGGAGGCGTCGCTGCTGCGCAGCACCTTGTTGCGCACGAGCTGCCCCCTCTCCACGGCGTTCGACTCGTCGCTCTCGGCGCCCCCTATCTCGCCGTCCTCCGACAGCAGCATCGACAGCTTGTTGCGCTGGGGCTTGCGCGTGCACGGCACCTTGGGATCCTCGTACGTGCTGATGATGCGCGGGTAGTGGGACTCGATCGACGCCTCCGGCAGGATCGTACCCTTCGTGTTCGAGCAGAGGGGCTTGAAGGTGCCGTGGCGCGTCGCGTCCGCGAAGTTCCGGAAGTTCGTCTGCCAGTCGTACGACACCAGACGCTCCTCCAGCGTCATACCCTTCAGCTCCGGCGGGGAGGTGATCTTCAGCGGAGTTGGTCCTCTGCAATTGACAAGGAGGAAAACATTTTTAATTAGAAACTTGATCGTGGTTTCATAGCGAACTGTATAATGTAAAAGTTTTTGAAAGATAAAATCAATTCGTTAATATATTGATAAATTCGGAACGAACTGACGTTAAGTATAAATAATGAAAAGACTTTTAAAACAGTAGTGGAAAAAAGGCGAGCAAAAAGTAAGATTGACTAGCTTGTTAGGGAGTGCTCTAAAAACAATTCACTTACTCAAGTTTGTCGATGCCGAGGCTGTGGAGAACAGTGGGCAGCGAAGGCAGCGAGTAGCACAGCGACAAATCGATTCTGGGGTAGTACAGGGCGGACACCAGACAAGTTTCTTCCTTCGTCGTCAGGCCGCCGAGCGTGATGGTTTGCCTCGTTTGAGAGGAGTAGGTGCACTCCGCGATTAAGTGGTCGCCCTGAAAGCCAAAAAGAGAAGACCGAGTGTTATTCGCGCGATCGCTTCGAAACTCTCCCCCTCTCTCGCCTGATCCTACTTTGTACAGTGCAGCAACGAGATTTTCTCGCGCGAACGATTTTAATAACGCGATAATTGAGCGCACTAGGCGAGTTCGCCGAAAATTAGGAAGCTTTTAATTTTCAATTAGCGAGCTTGCGCGGCAGTTGCTCGTCGTCTCCATTGTGTTGGAAAGTTGACAATTTGCGTGACTACGTTGAAGTTCGCGGGCTGCGGAAGCTGTGCATTTTGCACAATGTTCAATTTTAACTCGACATAAAGCTTCGAAAGACATCGGAGACAATAGATTATATTACACCATCGTTTCCTATGAAGACTAGCAGATTTCATTTCGTGCTGAGAAAACTAAGACATCTTGTGCCTTTGCTCTGTAGACTAGTACATCTCGACACTTGTCAAAGGGACAAGGCATATCAAATTTGCTAGTCTTCGAAGCGGGAATCCATACAAAATTTGAAATGTATTAATCTTCGCCTTAAAATTCAAATCTGCTAATATTTTCTAATTCTATGACGAGAATAGTTTTGTTCAAGCCCTTGAGGATAACTAGTCATTTTAAATCTTTCTATTGCGATATTACATTTACAATTTTTCTAAGTATTAATTACAGCTTTAAAATATTAACTGTGACATCACGAGACTTAAATTGAGTGGGATTTTTTTCTTTTAATAGGTATATAATTTTGAATACTCGTAAAGACTGAAATTTGAAATAGTAAACTATTCTATTATATTCTATTCTACTATTGTAGAAAGTGACGATAGGAATGAATAGTGAGCAAATCAGACTTACCGGTTGGATCTTGGCGGGTCTCATGAGTCTCCTGTATTCCTGATAGCTGGGGTCGTAGCTGGAGTCGGCTGCGATGGGCGGGAGTTCCCTTCCGTCCCTGATCTGCCTCAGCCTGACCTTCTTGCCCAGCTGGTGGGTGTGCATGATGACGGCGAAGACGTTGACGCCGTTGTCGGGCACCTTGTCCTCGGTGCAGCGCGCGATGCAGTGACCCTCGGAGATGACCTCCGGCTGGCCGGGCGGTATGATGTGCCTCCAGTTGGGGTCGATGCCGATGCTGAGCACACCGGCGTCGTGGGTCCTCAGCTTGTCGGTGTACAGCAACCGCAGACCCGAGCTGTCGGTGACGAAGGCGTCCAGCTCCGGGTTCGAGTAGTGGGTCTCCAGCATGTAGAAGCGCGGCCCGAGGTACGGGTCCAGCGCGTAGCCGGCCTCCGGCGGATAATTGAAGCCCTGCAACCGAGACGACGAACCGTTTTTTTTTTTTTTTTATCGGGTATACGCATCGCTGGGTGGTCTCCTTCCGAGGTGACTCTCTCGGCGCTCCAATTACCGACACGGGCACACGGCGGCGCACGTGATTTGTGACTCGATCGGCGGGGTTATGCATACGTACGCGGGAGGAGCGGGCTCGATAAATCATCGCTGCCTCGAAAAGCTTGAAAAATGGGCCAACGATCCGCGAGAGAGCCCATATCTCCGCGCTGGTAATTTGCGCTTGCCTCGCGCTCGAACTTTCGTATCGGCATGTTATAACTCGCGTTCAAGAGGATGCTTTATTGAAATTGTGTCGTCAACTCGAGCGGTATCCACTCGCTGATTTATGTAATTAAAAGATATTCGCCAATTGAATTATCGCCTCGACTCGCTGCTAATAAAAAGTAACTTCCCACTTCCACCGATAGTCCATCCTCGACCTGATTAAATTTTCCAAAGTGAAATGAGAAAAGAAAGGAAGGGGGAAAGAAAACAGCGGAGAATCTCGCGCTTCGGCTACCGTGCAAAAAGAAGAAAAATTAAACTCCGAGCCATAACAGGGAGGTCCAGTCTCATTCTCCCGGCGCTCCAACTTAATCACCCGTAGATAGAGAAATCTCGGCGAGCGATCGGTCCCGAAGAGAAGGAAGAGGCGAGCGAAAGAGAGGGAGGGCAAAAAACACGGGGAGCCGAAACGATCGGGGACGCGCGCGCCCATGCACGTGTAGATTGCACCTTCGCAGGGAGCTCACGTTTCGCGGGGAAGAGAACGGGTTTGCGGTCGGCCATTGGTATGCATTACGACGCGAGGGGGATTATCGCGGCGCGACCGCGGGAGGTGAACGACAGCGCGCGTCTTTCCCTGATAAGGGGGTCACGCCGCCGCCGCCGCCGCCGCTCCTTCCTAAATAATGCGCGTTATTTGCCCCTGCCTCCGCGCGAGGTCGAGGGACACGCGTAACGAGCGCGCGGATTTCGCGGTTAAGGAGGTCCTAAAGCGCCATGTTTATACCCGCCGCTTTATCGCGGACGATGGTATTGCGGGTTTACGCCGCGGATCCGATAAATTTTTATCGGCGTGTTGCTCGCGCGCCCCCGGCGTTAAGTGCGTTCGTTATGAGCGCCGGCGTATATTTCGAGTTTATATCCCCCGGGTTTTTCGAGGATCGCGCCAGCCCCCCCCAATAAACTGGATTAAAATATCCGCGGACAGTTTTATTTTCGTCCTGATTACACCGCTCGCTTAGGGAAAACTCGGGGACGCGGAAAAATGTAAATGAAAGTGACCGCCGCTTAAAGCTGTGTACTACGGTTCGCGGGTATCCGGGAGGAGGTTTAGGAGAGGACTAAGTGGTGGGTTGTATAAATAAGGAAAACGATGAAGAAAAAGACGCAGGAAGCGAGGGAGATAAATTGGAGCGCGGCTACCGGGTGATGCTTGGACGACGACGGTATAATGGCGAGTGAAGGATGATCGAGGTCCGAACGGGATCCTCAACTCGTTTAAGATCCTTTCGCGACTCTCTCATTCCGTTTGTCCTTTTTTTCTCGCCTCGCGTGGACTTCCGCTCTCGTTATTCTTTTTCGCCCGAGCAAAGGAAATAGAAATACCAGCGACCCGCTTTTATACTTCCACCTGATACTTTTCACGTATCGCGAAAAGGAACACTTTAAAAATACCACTGGCTCGTTAATTGCCTTAAATGCGCATTTCCGTCGCATTAAACGAGATGAAACAGCGAACGACGCAGGTCAGCAGCGCTTTAAAAAGCTCCCCCTATAAATTGAGCCATCTATAATAATAATAATTTGAGGTACGGTTATATCGCCTTGCCGGGTGCGTCGGTTCACCGTGTGACCCAGTGCCGCTCGCGGGGTCTCTCCGCGGGAGACATCGGCTAATTATAGAAGCGCCGCCGGCGGGAGGGAGGGGAGATAAACGCGCAGAAACTCGCGTGACACTGACCTCCGATCCCAGGCTCCAAGTGGCGGCGATGGTGTTGCAGGATGCGTGCAGCCAGTCGGTCGAGGCGCAAGCCGAGCCGTTGTTCCGCTTCTCCTCGTTGAGCTTGGCCTCGTCGCCGCGACACTCGTACAGGGTCATGTGGTGGAGGTACTCCTGGTTTCCGGGTTGGATAACGGGCTCGTACTGTTGGGCAGAACGAAAATCGTAGAGTTACGCCGCCGCGCTTTAAATGTATACGGCAATCGACACGCTAATGAGACGGCCGCTCGCTCGCTCGGCCTCAAGTTCAAACCGAGGGTACTGCATTATTTATCCGACGCGACGAAAGGGAATCCCGGCTCTAATTCGATTTCCGTTAACCGCGCGCCGTCGCTCTTCGGGGGTATAATAATTTATTGGAATCCGAAAGACCCCGGTATAATCGCCGGGCTGTATTCATGCAAATCGGTCCTTACGGATAATTAAAACGGGGGGGAGGGGGGCTCGATTTTAAAATTTCGCGGGAAACCGGACTCGGTAAGAGCGACGCGAGCAAAAAGTACAGACTGCACGGGGAGACTAACGAGGTGGCCGCAGAGTTTCCGCGGAAACTTTCCGCGTGCACGGTGCGCGTATATGTATAGGGTCCGAAAGCCGAACGCTAATCGCCTCTCGTTTTGCAATCCGCGCACGGCCATCGGCCCGAAGTTCGCTCACGTACTATTGAGTTTGCTCCGGGGCGCTCGGCCTGCAGCGTATAAGCGCACCGGACTCCCTCCAGATATTCCAGTTACAGCTTCCGTCAAGCCGCGACAGCCTGTCCCGTGGAATGAAGTCGGGTCGCGATTTCGGACGTGTTTTGTTCCAACTTCAATGGACCGTTCCGAGCGGAGTGTAGTAAAGCGCAAAGGGAGTTTGACTTTCTTACGAAGTTTGCCCGACGGACGTTTTGGTTTATCAATTTTCCCCCCGCTGTCATTTAATTTATTTACAAAAAACAAAAAGTCGATAAATATTGGCAATAACTTCGTTTTGAACTTGAGCGGTTGTGGCGCCGAATAAATAAAAATTCGATCGAATGGCGAACTTACCCTGACCACATGATGTTTGCGCAGGATCTTTGGCAGGCTGAATACTCGGCATTGCAACAGAGTATCTTGATCCATGGGTAAACTGACCTGTAAAATAAATAAAACAACCTTCATTATTATCCTATTTGCATCTTCTCAAGTCACTTACTTTATTATTTTATTTCAAAATTGTATCTAATTATGCAAAAAGAAGAGAAAATCCAATTATGTAAAAAAAGAGGTAATGCAGCAATAAGCAAAAGTGACTGGCAGAAATTTTCCACGGTTGGAAATCCGTGAAATCGTCGCGCGGCGTTGAATTGACGCCCAATTCGCGAGCGTGTCCGATGGCGCAGCGAAATAAAGAAGCGACCGCGGCGGCGACTTTCGCCGCGAGGCGTCCGCCGTCATCTCCTTTCCCACGCGCGCGGGGCGCCGCTCGTAAAGTCCGGCGCGAGGAGACTTCGATTTGCGGGGCCACGCCGGCGCGCAAACATCGTAAATTTTACAACCGCGCTTTCGGGAAACGCGTGTTTTGTCCGCGGCTCGCGAAAAGTTGGCGCCCGAGCGAGTCACTCCCGGAGGGAGAGCCCGAGGGGGTGTGCGCCGCCACCCTCTTCTCTCGTTCCCACGATTGGATTTTTCCCCGCCAGTCGTCTCGTATAAAACCACCGAGATCGCGGATATGCTCTTACAGGTATCAATTTATTTGAAGGGTCGTTCAATTTCTTTCTTTTTTCTTCTGCCTTTTCTTTCTTTTAACTGGAGGATTTAGAGAATCGTATAGTCACTTCGATTCACTTTTGTTAATTCAAGAATAGAGACTATTGTTAATTGACTTTTTAATGTATTCTGGAAAAAAATATTTGTAGCTTACTTTTTCAAATTTATTTAAGAACTTTAAGTATTTTAATATGAAGAAAAAATGTTAATCTCGAGAACAGCTCGTTTTCCTCTGCCGGATTACTATTTTGTAACGTAATGTATTCTTACATTGGATTAAATAAATAAATAAATAAATAATCTCAAATGTAGTTTTTAAGACATCTTATATTGGAATTGTTTTCCTCTGCCGGATTACTATTTTGTAACGTAATGTATTCTTACATTGGATTAAATAAATAAATAAATAATCTCAAATGTAGTTTTTAAGACATCTTATATAAGAATCTTTTTGAAAGTAAAGTAATCTTTATGTCATTCTTACTAGCTAATGATTTTAATATTCATACAGATGACTTTTTTTGCATGTACTTTTAAACAGTATATTTAAAAAGGAAATTTAAGAACTTCATTTTCTGACAGTTCCTTACGCAAAAAAACAATTTATTAATTTTAACTAAATATTTCTTTGACCAGTTCCAACTAAATAATTTTTTTGAATCAATTAAACACTTTTTTAAAAGTAAAGCATTTAGTTTTTTTAAAAATATATTAAGTAGATTCAACAAAATTATTTACTTTGAACTCCTTAAAGAACTGCTACTAATTTGTTTCAGTCTAGTCTTAAATAACGCTTAATAAAAAGAGACTCAATTAAATGGTGTAACAAAATTATCTCCCGATAGAACACCATGATTTCTAAAAATAGTACACGCAAGCTACAAGGTATACAGTCTTAAAAACAAGAAACGCAGAGTCAGAGGACTGCGCGATCAAGATCGCGGTCAATAAGAGGCGCCGCCGAGCTCGGGTGGTAGTCGCGACAAAGCGCCGGGCGGCATGCGACACATTTCAAAATGGGGCGTACAGGTGTGGGAGGCGCGCGAAAAGAATGAGGCGGCGTTCCTTCGCGCAAAAATATAAGAGCGCCACATATTTTTCCGGGCGCTATCTCGAGCGGCCGACCCCCGCGGGATTTTTATCGGGGGGTGCGGCTCGCGCGCGCATTGTGCCGCCGAATTTACGACCTTATAAATTCAGCCGGGGGGCCGGGCCGCCGCCGGACAAAAACTGCAGTTCGTTCATTAGAGTCGCGATCGGCCGCGCGACGCTGATGCTAATTTGCGCGAAATTTCCGGATCGCCCCTTCCGCGATTTACGCGCAGATGCCCGAGTTGATAGCACGACTTGCTTTTTATTTCTTCTTTTATTTTAAAACGACGGATGTGCACATTACTTTATTATTCTTTAAATGAATGCATCTGAATTTTTGATAAATTTATTCTCGTATGCGATTATAATGGGCTTTGAAAGTTTGATCACGAATTTCGCGTAATTACTTTAACGATCTTCGCTAATTACATTAGAAAGCAGTCGATGTTGAATTAATTTTTATATCAGCGTCCATTTATCTCGATGAAAGCGAAAAAAATAGCGCCGGCCGTCGTAAGCGTAATTACGTGTCATACGTCCGGAGTGGAGCGACAACCCGCGCAACTAGGAAGCGGCTAAATAATTCAGCGCGTGCATCTTTCATGGCGTCCGGTTCGCGCGGCGGCGATCCCGAATCGCAAATAAAACCGCGCGGCGGCGAAGCTTAATCGCGCGGAGGATCCTCGTCGCGAATTGACGAGCGTCCGCTCAAAGCGAAAGTCGCGAATGTATAATTGATCCGTCGCCTCGCGAATCGCGCCTCCGGGGCGACTTCGTTTAATCGCCCGAAGTGTACCTCCGATCCGAGGGGATAGTATCTGTATATATAACACGTACACGGGAATAAACGTGGGGGAAAAAAGGAAAAGCCCGTCGCGTTTGTTATCGGCCGAATTACGAAGTCCGTTCGTTATGCGCAAAGGATTAATGCGCGTCCGGCCGTATCGGATTAATTTCCCGTGCGCCGCGACGGCGATAACAATAACGCACGGCGCCGGGCGTTAATTGGCGAAACTCCGCCGGAGCTTCGGGACACTAATTAAAAGGTCCTAATTATCTTTGTTCCTTGGCGCTTCGCGACGAGCACCGCGCGCCCCGATGAATATTAAACTCCGCCCCGGCCGATTGACCGTCCGCATCACGCTTGGTCATTAATTTGCGCAGTCTGCAGCGAAAGTATTCCGTTTCGAATTAATTACGGAGCCCGTTAATTTTGCGACTTTCGATTATTGAATTTTGTTGCTGCCATTATTCAATTATTTTACGTTGCGTCCGATACTGCACTCCCCGCGTCTAGTGCGTGCGGTCTTTCAATAAGCGCATTTATTGCGCTGAATAAATAACCGCGCAGTATGCTTCTCGAAGTAATGTACAAGCGCAAATCAATATCGTTATCGCCAAAAGGCCTTTCTTTTCGAAATAAAATGTTTAATCTGTTCGAGCGCGAATTGCTGTACGTGAAAAGTTTTCCGAGACTCACCTGAGCGTTGGACAGATCCCACACGTGGAGGACGGGTTCGGGCTCGTGGTTGCGAGTACCGGGGTTCGACCGCCTCGGCTGGACGTCGCGTTGCACGAGGTAGAGGGGCCGTGTACCTCGGACCGCTCCCTCCGCCGGAAGTACGCCTGCCGCCGATGCGGGCTCGTCCACGTGGTACTGCCACACCACCTGCAACGTGTCGTTCTGCAAAAAAAAAAGAAGGAAATTCCTCGTCAGTTTTGGTCGCTTTTGTCTTCGTGTATAATCTGTAATCATATTCATATAAACATGCTGTAGTACACAGTACTTAAAAACGCTTTTTTAGCGAAGGTATACGAATAACCATTTGCGCGCGTGTACTATGTAGGAACGATTGATAGTTGAATGCAGCTACGAGTTTTTCGTAGCATGCAAAATGGCAAAAGTCGTTTTGAAATTACTGCGGCGAAACGACTGCGCCGAACGCTTAACATTGTTTCATTGCGAAAGTACTCTCATTAGAGGCGTAATTCGGTAATTTAGCACTCAACCGGCGGGGATAAAAAAAAAAGCGGAGATTAAGTTTGATGCGGCATATCTCATTTTCCCGGTCGCTGGAACGTTCTCCATCAGAATTCTAAAGTGCACTTTGCCGTCGAAAACATTTTTCCGATGAAAAGCTCGACGCTCGGCCCCGTCCTCCCCAACGGCAGCATTGCATGTAATTACACCGGTCCCCCACGACCCCGTGCAAAAGTTTTAAAGAGCAATAAATGCGTCTTCGCGAACGGGGACACGCGTACACGCTATGCAGCTGACAAAATCGAACTCGCCGGGGTCGCGACGGCGCGTTATTTAGCATTTTGACGAGGTTAAGGTTATCGGGCGGAGGGATTAAAGTAGTCCCGATCGTCGAGTTCCAATTTAAACGTTAATTGCCCTACTCCCTCGCTTTTTTTTTCATAAGCCCATTTCGACTGACGTGCCGAGAGTGCGCGGGCGTAAACGCGAAACAAAGGGCGGGAGAGAAAGAAGCGGCGAAACTGGATTTTCAGCCCCGTTTCCGCCGGGCTGAAGATGTCAAAGAGGGGGAAGGGCGCGAGTATGTTTGGTCCGGGGACGTCGACGGAGTTTAAACCGTTGACAATTACGCCGGCTAAAATGGGCAATTTCGCGCGACTTTTCAGCGCTAATCGCCGAGGCCAACTCGTTCGCTTCTCTTTTTTTTTTTGCACGGAAACGTGGATCTTCTGCAAATTGCGGCAATGAAGTCTATATTTCTCTTTCCCCGTCGCGAGCGCGACGTCCATGAATCACGCGAGATTAAGCTTTGTGTGCTCAATGCAGAGGCTGACTTTTGCACTTTTGTAAATATATATATATATATATTTTTTTTTTTTTTTGAAGCAGCATCAGGAATGTAAGTGGATTCTTCTAAAGCTGTTCACGAACTTACTTATAATATAATCTTTTAAGTAAATAATTTCTATAAAATGTTTTTTCAATTATAGAAATATTATACGTATTTCAATATTATTACGTATTAATAATAATAATAATAATAATTAATTTTGTAGGAAATATGCGGATTTTTTCGATAAATGTAAATATGAAAAAACTACATTATACGAAGACACAATCTTGGAATCAAATCAGATTTTCCCCGTAGCAAAAGTGAATACGTCCTTGCGAAAGGCAGTGGGCATTAATTTTCAATACCCACAATCGCGCGCGGCGCGGCGAATAAATGTTTCAAGGCGAAGAAGGGAGTAATCGTCGAAAATTAAGCGAGTGTAATATAGAAGTCGAAATTAAAATTTAATAAGGAAATACCGAGCCGCGCGAGGGACGCGACCGTCTCGCAGTCTCTCGGCCGAATAATACGCGCGGATATTCCCCGAGAGCCGTTTTTCATTATGATTTCACGAGGCTTTCGCCGGGCCAATCTTTTGACGTTGAAATTATAAAAGGAATAATGGAAATAATGAAGACAACGGCGGACAATGCGAGGAAAGCCCTTCGGCCGCCTCTCTCTTGCCGCGTGTCCTCGGGCGATCGCCAATTTTTGTCTCCTCCACTTCCCTTCCGTTCGCCTTTCCTCGGATTTATCGCGAGAGCGCCGTAACAATACGTCGAAATTAGATAGGAACACGTAGGACGCGAGCCAATCCAATCGGGCCGGTCTCGCGACGTCGGCTGTACCCCCGCCGCGCGCAGTCGATAAACCCTATATAGAAGGACTGTATCTTGTTTTCATTCTCTCTCTCAGCGCTAAAAGTTTCGGAAAGTTGATGATTTCGGTGTCCTCGATTCACTAAAATAATTAAATTCTACACTCGAACAGCTGCTTTTTTCTTCGATTGAATCAAAATAATAGTAATTTCTTCTCACTTTGCACTGATAACGTATAACTTGTATTCGTAATAATAATAAAGAAAGAGTTTTAAGAAAGTCTGAGAGGGATCGAAGGCAAAATCCTTAAAGAAAGCGTATCGCCGAAGTGAAGAGGCTTAAAAGTCTCGCGACTGCCTGACGAGGGCCGCGATGCTTTCCGAATCCCCGGTAATACCTGCGATAACGTCAAAGGCCTCCTCGTTTTCTCTTTTAATTAAGACTTTCGCGCGTATCCCCTATTACGACATCCAGATTAATTTCCCAAGCCCCTCGCAATCATCGCGATTTGTTCCATCAAAAGTATTATTATCAGACGAGAGACGCCGGAGGAAAAAAAGAAGAAGAGAAGCGGTGACGAAAGAGATCAAAAGACTCGTCGAGCGCATTGTGCCTACCTCCTTTTCATCGATGATTTCACATCTCGGCTCGTATATACGTAACGAGGATGTAAATTGCAATGACTGAGCGATAAATCCACTCCCAATGATAAATTACGGCTGAAAAGTATACGCCGGGCCTTTCAAAATAAAGCCTCTTTCATTCGTAAACATTGAGAAGTCAATTACGCGAGCGCTACATCACGTCGGCCGCTCGGAAATTCTCCCCCTCTCTCTCTCTCCTACGGCTTTTCTAATAAAATTTCCATGTACCGAGCGAGCGAAACAATGGGCTCGCTGAAATTCGGACGGGATGAGGCACACTCGGGCTTGTTTGGATAACCGTCCGCTCGCTCTCATCATCTTCGACCCGGTTTATTTCCCCGCGCGGCGAAGAAAATAATCGTGCGCCTCGGATCCTCGGCCGAAATCTGATATGCGCCGGCAATGCAAATACACATTCTAATATCAACGGTAGCTTGAGTATCGGCTCGTACCGGAACGACTTTTTCTCGCTAAAGTTTCCGTTTCCTCGCGACTTGTGCATACTCCATTAAAGGCGATCGATCCGTCGGCGAACAAAGGGGGGCCAACACCGTGGCCTCGTCAGTTTTTTTTTGCACGCGGGAGACCGTTGCATCGTCGATATGCAACGCGCCGCGCGCATTACAAATTAGCAGTGCATGCCGCCGAGCGGCAAATTGCTCTTTCTCCCTCGATTTCGATCGGCCCCTCTCTCGGCATACAGGTCGTACCCGCACGCGAGCCCCGATATTCATCTAGCGGTCTTTGATCCTTATTACCGATACCGAAGGAGGCCCCCGATTCGTGCGTAAACGAACTTTCGACCTGCTTCCGAGACCGGCTCATCCTCGTCCGCGCGCAAAAATTACAGCGAAACGAATTTCTCGCGTGTAAAACGAATGCGCAATTCCGTTCGAATTCGCGCTATCGCGTTAGAATTCACGCGTCGCTCCGCCGCGTGTCGTCATAAATTTTTCGCATTCCGCGCGGCCGCCCGGGAAAGTCACACGCGTAATGCGCGCGAGCGACTCAACTGTAAATTACCGGCGAATAAATAACGGCCCCCAAAAACAAATTGAAATCTCGGCGGGCGAATCGATGATTTACGCGCGGCCGAGCGTCACCTCCCGCGATTTCGCCGAGAGGCGGCTTAATGCGCGCCCATAAAGTAGTGGATCTCGCGCCGCTCCATTCATTAGGGCGCGAGAGCGCGGCCTCGCCGAGGCTGCGGGGCTGGATAGCGCGCCGCCGGGGCCTCGATAAGACGGTGAGTAATGAACGGCCTCGGCGGACTGTAATACTCTAAATAGAATGAGTGGATCCTCGTGTACACCTCGATAAAGCGACGGGCTCGATCCGCTGAAAAATTAATTAAGCGCCGACGAGAAAAAATCTCCCCGGCCTTGAGCCGAGAAAAGTGCACGCCTGACCGTGTTACACTTAGGAGAAACTGATATCGAACCTCCCGAAGAAGCTGAACTTGCCCGCGAGTTTTATAAAGGAATTGAGTCTCCTCTTACTGTTTACTGTTAATCGGGTTCTGTTAAATTTTAATTTCCCTCCGCAGCCTCGAATCGATTATTCCCTCCGCGTGTACATGTGTCTACGGGAGCCCGTGTGTGTGCGAGTACTTCGAGTCTCTCGCCGGTTTCTCTTTCCGGAGAGCCCTCGAATTCTCAAACGACCGGCTAATGCGACGATAAATCTCGCGAGTCTCTTTTCCTCGCGACCCGCTCCGAGCCCTTCTTCTCCGTCTCTCTTTTTCTCCCTCTCCTCCCGCTGCTTCCGTCTCGATTGTTCCGGTGCGCCGGCGAGCTCTCACGAAACCCTGGAAATGTACGAACTCCAGGCCCGGAATACGATACGAGACGGCGGACTCTCATTTTTTCCAGGGCTTTTCCGCTTCTCTTTTTCTCACCCTCCTATCCTTATCAGTATCGCTTATTCTTATTCGATTTAAATGCGGTGGACTTTTTCTTTCCTCTTTTGTTAAGATGAGCCGAGTGTGGGTATTTATTCATGGATACGGAGAGGTTATTTACGCGTGCACGCGATGTTTGATTATTCAGTTAGATTGTCTAAATAAATATCACACCGGACAATAATCAATAAGCCATTAGGTTCGTTCAAATTATACTGGAGTTAATGGGTCACCAATTACAAACTTCGCAATGCGTGGATTAGATTTAATTAAATCGACCATTTCGCTTGTCCTTGCACTTTATATCGACACGTATGATTCCGCTCTGTTCCATTATTCTAATTTTTCCGCAATCCTTAATGAATGCATTGGGATGATAAAACTAATTAAATTCGAATTATGAAAATTGAAGTAAAGATAAAATAAAAAGAAAAGATAAATTTCAACTTTTTATGATTTTTTAACACCTGAAATATACGAAGTAGTATAATCTCTAAATCAACATTTTTTCATTACGAAAATGCGCGTTTAATCATATTAGAGTCCCGCGCCGGAGGATTGAATAACCCAATTCGGAACAATGTGTCTACCGCATCGAAAAAGGAAACCATTCAATTACTTCCACGGCGCAGCCTCAGCTGAAAACGGATAGGATTTTTTACCATATTCCAGGAAGCGTGTCAGTGCTCGCGAGCGCGCGAAGATACATATAGAGCCGGAGCCCGAGTGTTCGGCGAAATTGACCCAGTGAAGGAGGAAGCGTCGCGGCATTCACGAGTGGGGTACTCCGGCGGACGCGGGGGTAGGGTACGTTAGTTCCCCAGAAAGCCATTGAGCCGCGGCAATACGGCCTTAAGAGAGGAGGCGGGCGGGGATTTTCGGTATTCAGCGGAGGTACGCGCGGCCATCCCAATTTTCGGCCGGTCGGCCAATCGCCCCGGGCCCTTCACGCCCGAGGCCCGATTATCGAGGATATGCTCTACGTGACTCGGCTCCGATTACTCCCCCGCGCGCGCGCGCCGGGGTCGTTACCGTCAGGTGCACCTCTCTCACCCCTCCCCTCGAATTAGAATCGAAAAGTTTTCTATTCCGGGGAATATCGCGCCGTGGCGTTCGATTGGATCTTTACACGACTCGGTTATTGGGCGACGGCGAACGACGACCTCGTTATACCGGAATGGACTCGATGAATGGAAAAAATTAAGCGAGCGAATTCTTCGAGCGAAAATATCGGCTGTTTTTGCAAAGTCTCTGCGATGGGATGGCGATTCTCTCCTCTTTTACCGCAAAAACGACTGGGACACGCGTAATAATCAATAAAGTATCTTGGAAATTTGATTCGGAGTCCCGGAGGGGTGGAGAATTTCCAACTTTCCTCGGGATAATTACGATTCTTCCGCGTGACTGGCTCCCGCGAAGTGCCTCCCACTCGAGCTATTAGGAGCGCGTAATAACTCGTTCGTGTAAGGTCGAATTATTAGTAACGACCGAGTCATCCATCAAGCGGGTCGGCGACGTCACGTCCCACAGGCGAAAGGGCTGAGGCCGACGAAGTTGCACAATAAGGGCCAGGCCTCCGAGCGATTAGCCGATGGGGCGAGGGACACACTCCGGGCGAATTTAGCGAAAGGGGGTGCGCGGAATGAACTCGATCGATCGCGCCAACCTCCCTGGCCCCGTTTCCGCGATTCCGAGATTCTCCCGCGCCAATCGGATTCCATTGTTTATGAGCGATTGCACTTTCGACTCGTTTGCGCGCTGTTGACCCAATCGAGCCTCTCTCAATTTTCGCGCGATCCCTACTCGCGCACGCTTCAATTGCCCCGCAAGAGTGAGGGGCGGCTCGCTTTCTCACGATTCAATCAGCAGCCTCCCCCCTCCACTTCGTTTTTTGCCCGGGCGAAAAATGTACTAATTACGAGCGCGCGGCGGCTCTCCTCCTTTGAGGCGCGCGCGTTTCGTCATCGAAAGTCTCATGCGCCTTTCTCCCGCTTGTAAGTGATATCGTCAATAGTCATCAGAAAACTTAATTAGTTCCCCTTGCCGTCGATAATTATCGCCGGGCGCTTCCGCGCGGTAACGAGATCCCGGCTCTTCTTTCGCTCCCGGCGGGAACTTTCGATCACCCGCGGCCGCCTTTATTTTTCCCCCGGCGCAGGAATCGTTTATTTAAAAGGACTTTTTTCGCCGCGGCGGAGGAGGGAGATTTTCTTGCGGGAAGAGATTGCGCGAGGTAAATTGCCACGGCGAATGGAAATTACGTATCGCGATACTTTGAAAGACCTCGATCTCCGCGGTGTACAAAACAACTGCTTTTTTTTGCGCCGTACACCGGGAAATCATTAGCCGCGGCTGCTACCGATCGCGAAGAAATATACGGCATGTATATAAGTTGACGAAAGAAATTTTACAAAAAATTGGTTTAGATTTAAAGATGATTGGATATACTGATTTACGTAACTAAAGAAATTGAATTTAGTTACTCATGTACATCCTTCTAAAGTTAATTCAGTGAATAGTGCTCAACTAATTGTAATAAGCATATTACACGCTTCAAAATAAGTGAATTTTCACTTATTAAATAGTAAAATTAAACTTTTCATTTATATTACAGAGAATATTCACTTATTTTGCGGTGTACATACACTTATTTGAATTAGTTTGGCACTATTCACTGAATTAAATTTGGAGAGAAGATTTTTATTTTGAGTCCGTCACGTAGTAAGTATATATTCATAGTGCGCTATACCGCAGGGACACATTCGCGCTCGATTTTCGCGCGATTTACTGAAATAACAGCTTGAATTTATCATCGCGGCCGTTATGAGTTGGCGCTACGCAGGGTACCCTTTGTGCCTACACCGCGAAAAAAAAGGAAGACGTCGCCCGTGAATTTTTCAGAGCGCACGTTTCTTTTCCACCTCGCGCCGCGGGCCCATGAAACATGCAGCCGGCCGAAGTCGCGGTAAACATTGACAGTAATGCCGACGTGTCCTACTGCGGGTCAATAAATAGTACGCTAAAATATTCGGGCGCCTTCTTCCGGCGAAAACACGCATCCATTATTTTTTCAGCGGTGCGCAGGGGGGAGGAGGAGGGGGCAAAAAGAAGCTCGGTGTAGCCGGCCCCGCGGCTTTGTAGCGACTGAATTATGCACTTTTGAAAGTGCCACAGTTAAAGTACCTAAAAACTTTTTACGCCGCGCATTTACTTTCGGCAACTTTTTTTTTACGGCGCGGGATTAAAAAATTTATTTTTCATCGCGATGGAGCTGCCCGTTAGTTTCGCCAGGGACGAAATTTCAAAGTAAATGCGTAAGTAGCCGCGCGACGAAGGAACAAAAAAATGCTTTCTGTAAGCGTTTTCCGCGATAATCGAAAAAAGGCCGCGTTGTGAGCATCTTATGTACGTGAACTCGACGCTCGGAAGCATCAGGACGGAAATCATAAACAGGCGAGCTTTTGACATGCTTCAATAAAGCAAAAGACTGCATAAATCATGCTACTCTACCATGAAAGGGTGAGCTTTTGCCGGTGCTTATTTAAAGCCCATTCGTGATTGCATCTAACTGACGGGAATAAGACATCGTAAATATAGCGAAAACGCCATTAAACTAATGGCAGCTCTCGGATATATACACACGTAAAATCGCTCGCTCCATCGCGAGGCCGCCGCTTGGCGCCTCTCGCGTTTTATCGACCAATCGCGAGCGACACAAAAGAAGTGCATTCGGAGAGACACCGCACAAAGGGATAAATGTGTATGTACGTAAGGCGGTCGCGCGCGGGGGAAAAAAGGGGTAATTCTTGCAGCGAACCGCGACGGAACAATTTTCTTATGGTTTTGAGCCGAGTCCCCTCGCGCTTTATGACCCTTAATTCGAGTTAGAGACGGTGATTTAAAGCCGCGGCTTTCTTCGTGTCCCCGCGAAATTTCCCAAAACTTTTTCCACCGCGGGGTGGTAGTCGCTCATACTGCGCGCCCTTTTTCTTTCTTCTCCCTCGCCGCGATTACTCGGAGTCGCGCGATAACGCGAATTATCATCGGCAAAGAACACGCATTAGAGAGTAATGACGGAGTTGTAAAAGCAAGTGCTCGGGCTACCTGTGCTTATTACGAATGCACACACTGCACTCGCTCGATTTACCGCAACGTAACTTTGTTTGCCTTTTCCATTTGCATATAAAACTGATTGAGGCTTGCAGTTTGCTTTATAAATTGCTATCATTTCTTTTACTGCTCAACAGACTACTTTAGCAAGAGTTACTTTTCTAATTCTACCTAATTAAACTTTGTCGTGTGCAATATATTTAAATTAGTCGTGTAATGGACTTGACAGAAAAAATATGTGCTATTGTGTAACATTTTTATTCTCTCAAGTCAAAGAAAAAAAATAGAGATTGTTGTGTTCTTTCCCACTAGTTTATAAGTGCACGTAAAATTCTCTTGTTTTTCTAAATAACAAAATCATTTTAATGAAAAAAAAAACGCATTCTTTAATCGTCATCCTCTCTAAAAAATTTTTTAAATTTTTATTTTGTTAATTTTACTTGAATTACCCCTTAGTTTAATTAAACGAAACAAAACGAAATGAATGTTCTTCACTGCTCCTTTTTACTCTTTCTTATTCGTAATAAGTCGTGAAAGGCTTGAAGCTATTTATGGAGAACTGCATTCGTCAATTAGGGGGCAACGTACGATCTCGCATTTTTTAATGTTCGAGGAAGCGGTCGGCGGGGGGGTGTGCGTCGGACTCGTGGGCGCCGGGGAACGTCAAGTGCGGCGGTATCCGCGCGTCTGGTCACGTGCACCTCCGCTACCGCTTCGAGTGTGTACTCAGTTACCGAGCAAACTCGGCGGGCGGCCCCGCGACTGGATCTTCCGCAGGCGCGCTCTCGTGTAAATTTCAAGATGACGAGGCCCCTAAGACTTTCGCAAACAGATCCGCGCCGAGAAAAAGCCCGCGCGCCCGTTTAGTTTACAATGCTTTCGAGAGCTGCCTCCTCTACCGGCGAAAATACCGACGAGGACTCGCGAGTGACCGATTGATCTCGCGGCATTTTTTCGTTAAACTTTTTTTTTGCGAGGCGAAATTGTATCGGATGCGGATGTTCAAATGATCGCGGGCGTCGAATTTTGAGCATAATCAAATTCGCGCGGTGAAAGAGCCTTTGATAGGTCCTCGTTAAAAAAAAGCGTAACTGCGCGAATTATTCCACGGTCGGGTAGGCTGCAGTCGAGTGGTCGATAATTTTCGGGCCGATAAAAAGCGGGTCGTTACGAGGGCCGAAAGTACAGATAGACCGCCCCGCATAACCGGATGAAACAAAACTCTATCAAATATTGAAACTCATTCTGGGTGCGATTACGAGGCCGCAGGTAAATGTGCCGATGTAACGAGTTTTCGACGTGCAGCCCCGAAAATTCAATTGAAAACTCGCCATTTTCGATCCCAACGCAGCGCGGAAAATTAAGCAAGTAATTAAACATCCGCGTGAAATAATGTTTCCCGCGGCGCTTGACTTTCGCGCCGATCACCCCTACCCGTGTTTAAACTCATTTACTTTATTTTCAGTATCATCGGAGGGTGAATCACGCTTGCAGGGTGGGAAAGAGAGAGAGAAAGCTTAAAACGCAAAATTTTCGAGAATAAAAAAAGGCGACGGGGACAGATCTAATGGATCAATTTTCCGGGGACGTAGGCGTGATCAAAGCGCACGTCCAGCGAAGTAAATAAAAACGTCCACACCCGATCGCTCCCCGTGAAAACACGTCGACAAAAAAAAAATGTCGAAGCAGAGAGTGAGAGAGAGAGAGAGAGAGCGAAGTAGGCACCGAGAGAGTGGCCGGACTGCAGGGCGGCAGAAAAAAGGTCAAAGCGCATTCTGCCAATCTTCCGTGGTTCGGGCTCGAAATAAAGAGGGAAAAGCCGCAGAGCGCGGGCGCACACACACACGCGGGACGGCATCGATCGGCCGGGAATTCACGAGGCGGCGCGCAGCGACGTGCGACGCAATTTGCCGCCAAGGTTTAATGCCCCTCGCTTACGGGGAGAGAGACAGACCTGCACTGGAAATCATCGACGTCTAAAGTCGCCCGGACGTCTTATTAATTTATCATGGGGCGGCGTCGCGCGCGCAGAGCCCTAAGTCGCGACTGGACTTTCGTTCCGGCCGAGCTCTCTGACTCCCGCGCCGTTATTAATATTTCGCAACGCAGTCCATTGACTCCCTAATGGGCGCGTGCGCACATGAAACTCCGCGTGCACAAGCCGGGCGTTTATGTCTTTAAGAGGGAGGAATGATTTCTGGTTGCGCGTGCAGCGCTCGCCTCGTAATTAATGTAACGTCGCGAAGTACAAGCGGTTCGTACAAAGTATGCGAAAACGACGCGGATCTCCTCGTTTTTTTTTTTTTTTTTTGGAATGTGCCCTTTTGAACTTTTAATTGTGCAAAGAAATTGGAGAGAATGTCGTCGCGGAAAAAAAAGGAGAACCGGAGTTTTATGCAGCTGCCCTACTCTTAAGAAGTTTAAAATTCAGATCGATAATGCAAAAGTGCGTTTTATAGCTTGTTCAACTAAGTCCGCCATCCCCCGCGCACAAAAGCCTCGCTTTTTCTCTATTTACCGCCTTCTTTTTTTGCTAATTAACTAGCCGCACTTTTTTTCTCGGAACTCGCGCTCTGGGTATAAAATAACCTGGCCCGATTTTTCATTTAATTATACACGAACGCAAGTGACGTACCGTAGCATCGACGTAACGTCACAAAAGAAACGGTGCAGTGTAAAATTAGCCCGGCGCCGGTGTCGTATTCCTCGACGTCGTGTCCACGTGTCCGTGCGTACGGATGATGCCTCGAGGCGATGACTCCTCGAGGGCGCAGTGGTCTATAGAGTCTGCCCAACCCCGTCATAAACGAAAAGCACTGAATTATTCCTCCCCCGTAGGTATTCCTGAGCGGCGTCCCTCCTCGATCGAGCGATCGATCGCGGGTGTAGTGCCCCTGCACGTTACGACCCACTTGCAGGAAAGAGAAAGAGACTACTGCAAATTAGTCGCGAGTTGCATGCCGGGATAAATATTTGCCGGGAAGCCGCTCGCATGCCTTCTTTCCCCGCTATAAATGCACCGCCGCGGAGAGACACGTAATGTGTCCACTCGCGTGCATCCCCGCTGTTTGCGATCGACGGGACGATTGTTTTCCTCGCTCGGACACTCCGATTACCTCTCTTCCGCGTTACGCCGGCGTGCTTCGTTCTTTTTGCCGGTCTAGTCATTTATAACCTCGGGTAAATGGAGTATAAGCGGCCCCCGGGGGGGGGATGCCGATAAGTAGCGTCGGAGGTCCCCGCGCGGGCTTCTTTATCGGCGAGGCGCGCCGAAACGGCGTTTCATTCGGCGCCGAGGTTACATTTGTTTGCTTCGAGCGATCGGACGCCACGGCCGAAACAATGCGACCGTTATCACTCCGTTACGCTCGGGGCCGCGGAGGAGCGAGGCCGTCCGTTCCATTAAAGCCCCATTGGCGGGAACGACTGGCCGTGACCGGTCACGACACTCACACGAACGCCCGGGTTTTTTTTTTATCCAGGTCGCCAATTGGACGAATCATGGCGACGGCGCAATTTACTTAACAGGTACAATGGATTACTTAATCGCGCGTCCCTATTCCGATGCTTATCTCAGATCTGACGATTTGCATTGTTATTTTAGGTATTCGCTGTGAACCCGATCTACGAATCGTTCGCATTTGACCACCGGCGCAGGTTGTGACGCTTAATTTATGCTTCGATGGGAAAGGGTAAGGCCGGACGCATGTATCCCTTGATTTATTTAAAGCGACATCGTACACTGTATTATAGAGTTTCTTCGACTAAATAAGAATCCCGAGTCAGAGGTAGATCCAATGATTAATCAGAAACATCGAAAAATTAATCCACAGCGTCGAAAAATTGAAAATAGTCGGGATAACGGCCGGTGCGATAAGAGCGTGCGCAAATCCCCGATGCGCCCCTCCGAGATAATAATCCTTACCGCGGGTTCCTCGAAAACGGGGACGCGAAGGCATAAAATCGAATGCGCGCGCGCCTCCTTCCGCCGTGTCTCTCCGGTATAGGGGCGTCGGCCACTTTTATCGCTCCTCCATATTGGTTATCTTAACGACGCCTATATTGGCCTGATGAATTGGTATGGGCCGGGCGAGGGCGCCGATACCGATCTCGCAATTGTCCCGATGAATTGCCCGGAATTACTCAGCCGGCCTATCTTCCGCCCCCCTGGCCTTTGTGCTCTTCCTCCGGTCTCTTTTGCCCGTCGGAATTCCGTGCGCGGGTGCCGCCGCCGGGGAATTTGGGTTTATATCGCGGTTTTGATCTCCCGACGTGTACGCGCGCGAGCTCCTCAAGTGGCGAGCCGACGATGCCGAGCGAGGCTGTATTAATTGCTGTAAATAAAGCGACGACGCGGCCGTTAACTCGATCAAGAGCGCAGTAAAGACGTCGTCGCGAAATTCGCGGCCTTTTACGAGTGCGATTTCAAACGCACCGAACTGTCGCGGCCGCTTCGAGGCATTACAAACGCATTCGAGGACGGATGAAAGTACAAGTTTGCGGTATAATCCGCGATGAAGTCATGTATCGCAGTTGCAACAATTAGCCTCGCTCCTTATTTTGCACGGCTCGCGCGTAAAAATCATTAATGCGAGGTTGATTGCGGGGCGTGGGCGAAGCGCGCAGGAAAAACGCGTAGGCGACGCTTTTCATCGCGCGGCACGCCCGCTCTTTTCGCAACGTCGCGCGGAGGAAAAAACGTGGCGCAATCGCTACGAGTTGCGTAAGTTTCTTTTTCTTTTTTTTTAATGCGTCTTTATCACCAAGGTGCGAAGCAATTTCCCATGCCGAGCGCGGATTAACCTGCAGCGCAGGAATAATCGACTCGTGGGTGTGCATAAATTTGAGGAAAAAACTGCACGCAGGCATCCGCGTCAGGTGTATATCGATTGCGCGCTACTTCCATTCTCCGCGGCGGTGAAACATTATTTCCCCTACGCGTTACGCAAACGCGTTCAATGTAATTGTGTCTCGTATTGTCACCGCTTTGATTTAGATCTTTCCGTCGTTACGTAAAGCAATTTTTTTTTCGCGTACACCTTTTTCCCGGCCGCGAAATTGTTTCGCACAGCTCGCAGCTCCGCTCCTAACGAGCGAATTTTCCAGCGGCCGGGTAAAAAGTTTTTCGAGCCACCGCAGAATCGAGCAGCGCGCATTGCACGCGAAGGGATAGATATTTCAGCGAGCGTATCGGGGAAATTTTTTTTTTTTTCCTCTTTTTTTTATCCACCCGATACCCCGTCGCCACAAAGCCGCGACGCAAAGAGCGACGCGGGCGAGGCAAAAGAGCATTTCCAGGAGCTCGCGCATCTCCAGCACGAAAATGAGATGTCAACGCGGAGCGGGGCCGATGTAGACGCAACCGAGAATGAAATATGCAAGTTGGCTTCGATGCAATCGTCGACCCGCATTTTTCCCCGGGATGTGTATTTTCGCCGCGCCGAACGCAACGGATACACCCCACGGTCGCTTTCGGGGAAAGGGAAGCGCGCGCGCCTGCATTATTACGCCGATGCACTCCGAGATATAGAGCAAACATCTCGCAGTTGCCTTTTACGACTGCCGTCGCGCTTTCACGGAGATTTTAATTGAATTTTCGATTTATCGCGTCTTATTCCGCGGAGTACATTTTATTATTTTATACGTACGCATGTAAAATACGATATATTTTTTTAAAAAAAAGAGGCACTCGAAAAATCGAACGCGGAGGGAAAGGCGAAGGTCGATCACCTCGAGTGCGGGGGGAGTTCGCAAAGTTTCCACTCATTTAAACCACGAGGCGTTAGGGAAAAAAAGGCGGTAGCCCTGAAAAGTTCTCGGCTCTCGGTACTCGGCCAGCTGGAATGCGACAAAGTCGCCGTCGATAAATTTATTCGAGGGCTATTACAAAGTCTAATACCGGCAGGGGGGGGGGGGCGGAGAAAAAGTGTCGCGCCGCCTTTTATTCGCCCTCCTGAAAATGAGCGTAACAAAAAGCGCGTTCCGCCGGCTCTTTTTGCTCCTTCTCTCTCGCTCCCTCGTTGTGCGCACGTACGTTTCGATCGCGAATACAATGGAACAATGATCGGCGCGGGCGCGTTTTGCGCCGCTTCCGCGGCCACTCTCGCTTGGATTTCCAGCAAAACAAAGAGCGCGTCCTCCGCCTCACTTTCGCCGCTGCACACGGTGAGTTCTCCTCGCTCCCTTTTTTCTTCTTTTCTTTATTCCCCTATTTTTCTTCTTTTTTTTGTAAATGTCTCCGCGAATTTGGCGGAGCGTACGGCCGAGCTCGTAAGTTTCGAGTGGCGATGGTCATTTATTTTTATCGCTACTCGCGCGGAATAAGAAAAAATAAGGGGACGAGAGGCGGATTTATGAGCAATAAATCCGCTCGATTATACTTGATTAATTATGAGTTTTTCCGATTTCGATCTGCGGCTACGTAAACAAGTTTATAATGCGCTATTACCCTCGATGCGTATCGGGCGTCTAGCTGACATTTGCATCCACACGGTGGTGACTTTTTCACAAACGTGTTAATTAATCGCTCGATTCTGCGTTTTTTTTCTGAATTTTTTCACGTAAACATTGCATCGCTCTTTTGTTGCTCTATTTTCTTCTCCGTTTTGTTTAATTAAACTGGATAAAAAAACGACGCGTAAAAACTATAGGCAAAAAATAAATATCGAGTGTTATCAACCCATCAGAAATAAGTCATGCTTCCTCGAGTTATAAACGTAATAACACTGCTTTTATAAAGATACCGTTAATAATCTATAGAGTCAAGATTTATATATAGCGTTTTAAAAGCAGGATATGCTGATAAAAAACGAGTCTGCGCACATCGAATGCTAAATTTTTTACGAAGGATGTGCGTCTCACCATTACGTAAATCCGTTTTTATTTTAAAATGTATTTATTTGAATTCAATATCACTGCCGCTACTATGTAAAAATAGAATTAATCGCTCTGAATTATTAATAATTACTTTCCTTATTTTTCTATTTCTAACGCCTCTGCGCCTATAAAAAGTAAAAGTTCAATCGATCGAGCCGTATTCATAGCCCCTCATAAATACATTAGCAAGTCCCGTAAAATTGCTATATATTTTTATCAGACGCAGCCAACACAATGGCTGAACCCTTCTTTTTTTTCACAGTGAGAAAACAATGTTCTTAATCAAGCCGGCGGGGGCCGAGAAACGGAGGCATCGGAAATTCGCTCCACCGACAACGCGGGGGCGGCGGTCGGGCGTCTTTTTTTTTTAATAATAAGAAACTCCTAGCAGGCAACTTTCGCGACGGGAAAGTTATTCCCCGAGCGACTGTAAGAAACTGTCAGTGGCAAAAGAGTCGGGCAGGTGGAAGACGCCGGGCGTATATATACACGCCGAGGAAAAGAGAAACGAAGCCTCGGAGATCAGTTCCGTCTTGGAATTCACTCTTCGCTCCCTTCGTATCGATGCTCTCTTCTTCCTCCCTTTCAGTCGCAACTTCTCGCCAAGTTTCTCGATTTTCCGACCTCCTCGGCAATCACGCCCGCTGTCCTTCGAGCCCCCGGATAGAACGGGGGGACGGCGGCTCTCCAAGAGTCGAGGAGTCACGCTGGAAGTTAAAAGAAGCCGTAATCCCGAGCAAATATCCCGGAATCGGAGACAGTTTAACTAACTTAGCGACGCGACCCTTTTTGGCCCGTGCGCGCGCTTACACGCCCAGGCGTATCCTTGGCGATAGTTATAGGAGCTTTTCCCATACTTCGAAGCGTAGCCCAGGGCTCTGACCTCGGTTAGATATTTATCGCACGGGGTAGTTTCGCCCATTTTTATCGGGATTCTCAATCTCGTCCACTCCGTCGGAGAAAATACTAAAATTGTTATTTCCCTGAAATCTAATCTCGATCCGTCCAGCGACGTTACTTTCCGCTGCACGTCACGTCGCTTCACCGGGAAACAATGGCAAATATGAATTTTCATGCAGTTCCCCGGCCAAGTTAGCGGCGAATTAAAAGCCTAATCTGGCGAGCAAAATTTCGAACCGTCACAACAAACTCGTTACCCGGCCGTGGTAGCCCTGGCCGAGAAGTGCGCGACATTGAATGGGCCGCGCGCTGAAATTGAGCTCGCGCGAGCGACGAAAAGTTATCGCGAAAATTCGGGCGCGTTTTGTCGAGTATGTAATAATTCGGCCGAGGGAGGGCGCGCGCCGGACTGCAACTCGTAACGGCGTTAACAACGCGACTGCGCCGCGTAACTGCCCCGGCGAACTCGTTAGCATGTCGTGACGCCCGCGGTGAAGTCGTAACGCGATTTTCTTCAAGCCAGGGACCGTCGTCAAAGCGGACATTCGAGCGCAGCCGAAATTCAAATTTTTCCATGCCTTTCGTGTGTGTAGTCAAATTTTGAATTTTGAACGTCGTTATAGTAGCTGCCAAAAAATTCCTCGCGAAACGAAATTTTGCATTAAAAGTCTTAAATAAGATAAGGAGAAAAAAATGACTCGTAGTCCGCAAAGTCATTTTTTCACCCTACTAAAGTAAGGACTAAAGTCGAAAAGTAATAATACATTATTAAAGAGACTAGTACTTTTTAAAATATTTTATTAACTGCACCCTCTAAAGTCACTTATTTAACGTTAAATATCTTTCAACGTAGAATAATTTGGCTTAGAATACGTAGATATTCACTTATTTAAGTGAAATTTTACTTATTCAACATTACACGGCAACATTTTTTGCGTGCACCGCAAAACTAGTTAATAACAATGAGCACGATGATTTAATTTCGAGGGTGCGAAATATTTTGGTGGGTCGTGCCTCGACAGGTTGCGAGTCGGAGCATTCCGTGGAATCGCGGTGCCTCCGCTAAATTCTGAAGCCGCTGTCTCCGCGGGAGCCGCGGGCTTTTCTCCGGCTGCGGCGCGCGGCGTTGATCTGAGGGATAACCGCAGACATAATAGACGCATTAACGCCGGCGGGGCCGCGAGCTTAACGAGGTTACAATTACGGGCCGTCTGCAGCTGCCGCTTAGCAAAAGCATACCTCCGCCGGACGAGCAGCTCTCCTCCAAACGACTCGCTAGGAGGCACTCGTTAGGCGCTAATTAAAAATAGACTCGGCGCGGGATTTCGCACTTGACTCAATGAAACAAACGCCGCGCTGGAAGTATCCGTCATTTAATCCCTAATTGATGCTCCCCCAGTGACGTTTCATTTACGATTCTTTTTTTCGAGGGGGTGGGAGTGTACAAATCGAGGAGCCGCGCTCGTTTATAACGCGGCGCGTCTGGCTCTTTCGTCGCGCTCCGTCTCCTCGGTCCGGCACACGTGATTCGCACGCCGGGCGAATTAGCCTCGCGAAATCTGGGTGGTCCGGGCGGGGCGCGAGAAAAAAACGCGCAACATCTGCTTTTCGTGTAACGCGCGCCGAGCGAGTCATCTCTCTCCGCGCGTCGCGGAACAAATTGCCTCTCCGGGGAGACGCGTCGCGATGGAATATTTATAGAGCGCCCGCGCGAATACACCGCTTCATTCTTTATCAATTTTCAGTCGACTAGATCAAAAAGCGATTTTGTCTTTTTTTTTCCTCAAAATTGCTTTCCCCGTTATTTGCCGTTTCACGGCATGGAACAAATGGAACAAACTTACGCGAACTGCCGATTCGTTCCCGTGTGTCTTGTTTCGATAAGATGCTTACCTGAAACAAAAATAATAAGGAATCATTAGTACAAGAGTTTATCAAAATATTTTTTGAGTGTCTTTTTACCCCTCTTTTGTTCTCGCGTAAGATACGCTTTTTTTCTCCCCTTGTGATCGTCGTGCATTTACGAGAGAGCAGGCTGCTCTAACGATTAATTAACGAGTTAATTATCGGGGATCACGCCTCCGACGCGAGAGATACGCCACCTCGCTTTAAAAGCCGGCCGGGCAGTAGCTCCCGGGAGCTGCCGGCGACGCCGCGGCTCTTAATCGAATAATAAATATTAAGATTTCAATCGGCGAAACGACCGTGAGCGAGCGCGCGATAAAAAGGCAAGCAACCCCCGTGGACACTTAATTAAAAATCGCTTCTCGGAAATCTCCGCGCTAATCGACAATCGAGAAGCCCCGCTCAGCTGCGCGGCATTAATCATTCGTGAACAGTCCGCTCGATTATTTACCAAACCTATAAATTATGCGGGAAAAATGTATCGTTTTCGCCCTCGAAGGAACATTCCGCCGGTAATAGGTGTACATAATCGAGCGCCATTATCGTAATCGAAATAACTTGGTGGGTCCCTCGGCCTGTAGTTATAAAAAAGAAAAGAGAGCCACGGGGTTAGCCCGGAGCACCCTGGAATCGCATGACCCGCTCGCCCATTTTTTCTTCCCTCACGAGCGAGGGACGCTTAATACACCGGCTTCCGCCTTGCATTAGCTCGATATTTTCGTGGGCGGCGCGAGCTAATTTGCATGCCGGCCGATAAAATTGACCGAGCGCTACGATCCGCACCCGCCGGGTCGCGTATAATCGATCGGAAGGGGGCGTAGGCCGAGAAGTCGTTCACGGTGTCAAGATCCTTAAGGGCGTTCGGGCACGCACGGCTCGCGTCGCGCTTAATTGTTACACGAGCGGCTGAATGAAAATTGGAAATATTAACTGATGCCCCGACGGATACGATGCACTCGGTTTTCTTGTAGTACTAAAAGAATATTACTTTACTAATATCTTTTTAATTCTAAAATTTACCTTACTTCAAAATTATCGGTTAAATTTTACAAAGGTATATAAAAGACTCGGATAGTTTCGATTTTATTTCGAAAGCGTTTTTGATTTTTGCTGAATACAGGGAAAAGCTGCAAACACGGCGAGAGCTACAGGCGCAGCTACTTGAAGGGGTAAGAGCCGTAGTAAAGGAAACCACTGTACAGTAACACCTCTGCCAAGCAGTGAGGTAATACCGAGCGGAATAGCGGCGGGATAGTATAGGCGCGGATTTACGGCGGACGGTTAAACAGACGCGTGGACGATATTGTGCCAGATCCTTAGTTTAGGAGGCGAACTTTGATTAAATCTTTGACTTTTTAAGAGACGTCGGCCGTACAGGAAGACCGGGAAGGTGCCCCTGGTACCCGTCATTTTCGACAGTCGTAAAGAAACTTTTGGGTCTTAATTGCAACTTGGATTTTCGTCTTTGACACTATCGTAAAACGAGGCGAAGAGCCTGTAAAACGCCAAGGCAGCCGCCAGTATATCCCTTCTTTTAATTCCCTTGTCATTTGTCGATGGATTGGACTATTTCGCGGTTAATGATGCAATTAAAGCAGTTTTTATCGGACATCAGTTTCTTAACGACTGCGCCGATTGTTTGTAAAAATCAACGAGGCGAGGGTAACTTTCCAATCCAGTTAAGACTTCACTAATTGAAATCTTTATTTCGCACTTAAACATAATACAATTTAAACACTTCAAATAAAAACGTAAACTAAAATTCTTAAAAAAGGAATGCTTTAAACACATTTCCATTCTATCCGAAAGATCCCATCGGGTCCGGTTCCCGGTGCAGCCGGGCTCGGCGAAATTAGATAACGCAAATCCTCCATCTCCAGCGGCCATTCAAGCGCACCGGCGTATCAATCGCCGGGACTCTCGAGAACTCATTCGGCCTCGCTCGCGCACAAAAGCGCGCGTGCGCGCGCGCGCGCATTTCAAATGCGAATTCCTCAATCGCGCGCCAATAACTTTTGCGCGATACGGCCCTCGAATTCGATTTACCCTTTACGTCCTTTCGAGCCGGGGCTCGTCTCCGGTAGCCCTCGGCGCGGAACCAGGTCAAACGGCCAATTCCGAGACGCGCGAGAAGGAACGCGGCGGAGGGAAGGAGCCGCGCGTTCCATTTCCCGGCCTCGCGTGCCCCCGCGAGGAAATGAAAAGGGCGAGTTCACGCGTGCGCGCCGGAATTGCAGACTTACTTATTTTTTTTTACACGCTTTATTTTTGTGCAGTTACATTTTGTTGCAACAGCTGACGGTCGATGCTCAAACGGTATGGAAATTTCAATTAGCAGAGAATTTTTTACTGCAGGCTTACTTAAAATTTTCTCCGGAAAAATTATTTCCTTCTCGTTCGCTTTAATTGCGAGGCGCTTTTGTCGGACGAGCAGCAAAAAAAAAGCAGCGAGTATTTCAGCGCTTTACGTTCTTGTTTCGCGCGGGGCGCACTCCTCCCTCTCTCTCTGTGCAGTTTCGGCGGCGGAAAAGCGGAAAGCACTTCGGAAGTGCGCGCACGAAAAACTCGCCGGCGAAATGGAATCTTACCTTCGATTTCTCTTCCGCGAGGCCGGAGTACACAGCGCGGACCCGCTTTTACTTTGTATCGCGTGTCTTCGAACGCCCGCAAATCTTGCTCTCTCTCTCTCTCGTGTGCTCGGACCCTCTCTCTCCCTTTTGTTTTCGATGACATCTTTATCGGCTTTCCGAACTTTGACTCGACTTGTATATACGAAACTGCAGCCCGAGCCTTAAGTTCGGACAATCTACTCGGCGAAGTACAGCGGCATTTTTGCTTTGTCGAAGGAATGCAGAGAGAGGAAGGGGGAGGGGTGTATAAAAGCGCTCGGTGAAAATAAGAAGAAAAATGAGGCGGAGGGGGGAAATGCGAGCGGTGCACCTTGCGGTATTAATTCCGTGTCGTGCGGCAGGCGACGCTCGCGGCGATCTCCGTGGCATTAATGCGCGCGACTCCCGGGCCCCGGCGGTCACGCAATATTAACGTCCGATCGGGGCGAGCGCCAGCCCGTAAAACGCCTCCCAGAGAGAGAAAGAGGAGGCCGCGCTTAATTTGACGCTCATTCGATTAATCCCTCCGCGCGCCCGCTCGTCGACTCGAATAACAATGCCCCTTCTTCCGAGATCCTTTCCGTCCTCACTTTGTTATCAGTTCTATATCGTTTAACTCCGCCCATAGAAACTTACTGAGTTTGTTAAAAAAAAATCATTAAAATTTCTTAAAAAATAAATCGTAAAAGCATCTGCTGATGGTGAATTCTATCTAATGATAAAATTTAATAAAATTGTAATATTAAGAAAAAGAAGGTTATTTAACTTAACAGTTTTTTTTTTGTAGAAAAAGTGAATATTAAATTCATAAATTACGTAATTGGACGTTGCCATTTAATATTCGTCAGCCTGCGGGGTTCGTTTGCACAATGTATGAGAATTCCGAGAAGGAGCTGGAGCTACCGTGAAAACGATTAAGCATTCCGGGAATATCTTTGGCTCGGAGTCAACCCGATCTCGGGAGATTATAACGGACGATCGACTAGGCCGCGTCCCGGCGAGGATCTCAAAGGAAAACGGGGGCATTAAATTATAGAAAGAAAAAAAAGAAGGAGTCGGCGAGACTGCGGGTACTGTCGATCGATGTGGCAGCGAAACAGAGAAAGAGAGTACGGCCCGACTTCTACGTATATTTGACGCGTAACTGACGGCTGTCTCTAGTCGTCTTCTTCCACTTCGGGCCTTCGAGAGGTGCGTCTGCCCGTGAAGGCGACGTGAGCGTCTGAGCGCAAAATTTAGCGGCTCCGATTTATATAAAGCATCGCCTCCCGACTTCTTCTGTTCTTTTCTTTTTTACGGATGGCAGACACGTCCGACACCTCGCTCGAGTGCCTTTCGCTGCATCGAACCCGTATTCCCTGCGATTATTTTCGACGCTTGCGAAATTGCAAATTAAAACGGCATCAGCTACTTTAAACAACGAAGCGATCGATCGATCGCCCCTATGTACCCTTCGCGAGGAAGCGCACCGTCGCTTGAAAATAAAAAAAAAAAAAGAGAAGGAAGGTAACGGACGCCGCAGCCCATTAAAGCGACAACTCTGCAGTTCTTCCAGGAGCCGATCGATCGGCGATCGATCTATTTCGTCGATTTAGCATGCGGCCCGTAATTAAGCGATATCCGCTCGCGCGCGAGAAAGAAAAGGGGCAGGAGGAGGAGGTAACCGTCGCTGCCGGTACGCGACGTCTCTCTTACTTTATACCCGGCGCGCCTGTCGACTCACGTCCGCCACGTGTGAACGTCGTTTTTTTCCTTCACCCGCCAGGAGAGTCCTGCCAGAGGCTTTTTTTTCCTCGACGCGCTTTTGTCCTCCTGTGAGAACTCGCTGCCTCCGGTTTTTGCTCATCGGTACCGGTGTCAATCGCGTCGATTCTCGAGCCCACCTTTAATCGTTCGAATTTCTCGATTCAATCGCGGCCTGGTAACGATACCGCTCAAAGTCAACGGAAGCCCCGCTCTCGAGTCTATTTAGCGCGAAAAGCTCGCGGGAGGAGGGAAGCGGCCGCAAGCTCGCGGTGCGCACGCAACGTCCCGTCGAGTTTTCGCTCCGCGGGAAAAGCCGATGCTATCGCCGGGCAGCCCCGGACTCAGGTGTGTACGCTTGCGCGCACGAGAGGCGTCCCGCGCGCGTGCAGATAACCCGGCGCTGATAGTCGCGCCGCGGAGGAGGCGATACGCGCGCGCCTCCGCACGCGATCCGATCGCAATCGGGCCGCGGCCAATGAGGAGGGCGCGAGAAACGAAATTTAAGGAGGGAGTGGCGCGTCGCTGTCTCGCCTCGTTACGAGGGGCTGGACTTTTTTTTCCCCTCTAAAAAAGCAGCTCTCGCTCTCGTTGGATTCCTTCGTACACTCGATGTGTCGTCAGGTGTACGCGTACAATGCATCTTTTTTTATAACGAGGCACTTTATTGAGTGCGAAGAGGAATTGCCGCTTTTTATTCCCGGCGGGAATAGTGCGTTTCTTCTCACGACCGGCGTCGCGTGACTTTGTGTGCAAATGTACGAACGTTTAAATATATTTAAGTGCCGTCGATAAGATAATCAGGGAACTGTCGGTTGTTTACGAGCTTTTCCGTACGAATGTGTGCCGCCGGGGCTCCGAGAGTCACCCGAACGACTCTCGCCAAATCGGAGCGTTCTATTTCGAGCGAAGCGCGCGCGCCCGCCGAGGAAGCGGAGATAAGGCGAACGGGGTATAGGCGACAGATAGGAATCGCCGGGGCTGCGTTTTATACGGCTCGCCCTCGTTCTTAATAAAATAGAGGCCCGGCGCTTTGACGATCTTCGAATCGAGAGCGAGCGGGACGGGGGGAATAAAGAGAGCCCACTCCGGTCGCGCCGTCATTCAAAGAGTCCTGCACTTTATAGACTACGGCGAGGCGAAGGGGGAGAAAGGGGTGGCGCGCGGCGACGGCGACAAAGGATCGGCGGAGATAGGGCGACGGCCGGAATAGCCCGAAGGGCTAGCGCCCGCGCGATCGAACGCCGGTAATAAGCGAGATTCACTTTGGCAAATGAAAGTGCGCCGGCTCTTTCGCCGCCCAGACACAAAGAGCCCCGGCGCACTCCTACTCTCCCCGGCGCTTTTATTCAATTTATTCGCGCCTGTATCCTTCCACCTCTCCTTCGTTTTTTCACCCACTTCTTCCTGGTCGCCGGGTGATATCCCTTTTTTCGAAAAATCGCCAGTCGCGCCTTTTTACGAGGCTTTAATGGGCCGCCGCGGCGAGGGAAATCGTAACGATTTAAGCAAACCATAAAACGCCGTAATCTGCGGTAAGCCGGGGACGACTCGGCGAGGAGAAAATAAAAAAAAATAAAAAGAAGAGGACGCGCCGCGGGAGGGAGAGAGGATCGAGACGGCCGGAGGGCAGTCGAGTGTGAAAGATCCTCTCCTCTCGGGTGTACATGTAAAAAAGTCGTAAAAACCGAGCGGCGAGAGGGGAGGGCCCCGCGCTCGATGGAAATATGAAGGAGAGGCGAAAAAAGGGCAAAAGGAGCCGAGGCGCGCGATCCTCGAGGATGAAAAAGGAGGACGCGCCGAGAGCGGCAGGAGGATACTTAGGGACGAGGGGAGAGGAGGAGGCGTCGTGTACACGCCGGGCTCGACGCTTCGCTGATTTTTATTGACGCGTAATACCGGCCGACGTAGCGAACCGGTCGTTCGGAGCCCCGACCGCGGAGCCGCGTATTTGCTCCGCGGGAATAACGAGATAACGAACGGTAGCCGCGGGTAGCCGACCAGCCAACAATAAGAAGAGGCGCGGCGAAAATTTCTCGGATTTCCCGTACGCGCCCGTCACTCGCCAAACGCGTAATTGCCTCCTTTACTCGCGTCCTTTTATTCTCCGCCTCGGAGCCTCGTTCGTCGAGGTGTCAGCCGTCTTTTTTCTCGCTTCGTTCAAAGTGTCTTTCAGACGCAATTGATTGCGATTCGTCTCGCGAACGCGCGAATTAAGTCATTGTTGCCACCGGAATTTCGACTTCACTCGCTTCCCGAGAGAAAATCCGGGGACCGTTGCACTTTCGAGGCTCGTACCGGTGCGACGCATAATACAGGGTACTTCACGCAATTAAAACCGGGATACGCGCGGCGGCAACTTTCGCCTCGGAAATTCAATTAAGATTTCAAAGGGCGGCTTAATTAAAGTCCAGGGGGGTGACTCACCGTAATTTTGAGGTCCCGGGGATCACAGGTGTCGTAGCGGCGATTGAACCGCAGGACGGTGTGCGTCTTATTCTCGTAGCCCGACTGCAAGTGGTAATCCTGGCTCGAGTCCATCTGCGGATCCCGGTTGGCACCTTTCACGTGGCGGTCCTGCAACAAGAAGGGAACGCCTCGTTAATTTAATTTCCATCCGATACGACACTTACGTGACGCTTAAAATACAAAAAAATAAGACGCAAGAATGTGGCTTGCAAACTTTGGTCACCACTTTTTATTGCGTGGATATTAAAATATTTTTGTGAAGTAGTGGCCACTGCGAGAAAGGTACCTGACAAGCTGTTGCGTACTTTTTAACAAAAAGCTTGAGTAACCCAGCAAAAATTAATTCAGTTTTTAAGCGACGTGAGGTGTAAAATGTATACTATATAGTATTATGTAACGTTATTCTTTCTAACGTTAAATCGGATTAACGTAGAACCGACAGATATTTCTCTCGAAATGGGATCGAAAATACACTGATTGCTTCACAGTATCGGAATCGCCTTACATTTATTATCGCAATCCGCTTAGTCCTTCGTCGGCCCCGAAAATAAACGAAGCAGCGACGCGTTGTCGCGGGTCAAACCGGGGCGCGCGCGGCTTGCAATATTCACACAATTACGCCCGCGCACGGATGGTAAATACTGAAAAGGGTCGCGGGCCCGTGTTTACGGGCGTATTATTCATGCGAACCCGGTGCTCATTGACGTCGCGGCTGAATGAAGGAGCCGCGCCTTCATTCACCGGCGGGAGACCACCTGAAAACGCGGCGCGTCTTCGAGCCGCCCGGGATGCAACCGGGGTGAGTGTGTATAGCGCGGGGTGTATCGGGTGTCGTTAATTTGCTCGACCGGTATTCCCGTGCACTCGACGGATTACACTGCACCGAGCTCGTACGGAATCTGTATCCAAGTATCGCTTTACCGCGTTATTTTCGAAGCTTTTGCCCGTTTATTTTCGTACGACTAGGTAGCGGGTCTGAAAGCTTCTGGAATGTTATCGATACGATCGAACGCTTAATATTCGAAGAGTCGGTTCTTTAACCACGTTTTTAGTGCTGCTGTAATTGTGCGCGGCTGGAAAATGTATCTGAAAATATAATTCGAAAGCGTCCGATAAACTGGACTTGCGCAAAACGAGGATTCGAAACGCAGCTCGTATAACCCGCCGAACGAGCGGCAATAAACACCGGGGCTCAATTAAAAATAATAAAGAGGCGCGTTAACAGGCTCGGCGCGGTGCGCCGGAAAAAAAAGAAGAGCGCAGCAGGGGTGTATCTTCAATTTGCGCAGGAGGTACTCGCGCGCATTAATGAAGCGGTAAAGGATTGCACCGCGGACAAGAGGCGCGATGCCCGCATCAATAACGCGGCGCAATTAAAGCGATTCGGGCGCTTTGCACTTTGCGCTCGATCTCTTTCCGTAATTCAATCTTCGGCGCGCCCCCACCCACGGGTCCCTTTGCGGCTTGGACACGGCCGAGCCGGCCAATCAGCGCTATGGTTTATGGGCGCTACCGTGCTGTGCGGGTTATACGCGCGCCGGGGTATATATCGCGGCCGGGCGGCATTGTCCGACGTGTGGCGAACGTGAAAACGGAGCCGCGCCAAGGCCACGTCTCGCCCAGCGAAACGAGAGGAAAAAACCGCGGCAGGAAGAGACCACCCCCGGGCAAAAAGCGGAGCCGGCCGCAGGCTCCCCCTCCTGCCTTTTGTCGCGACGTCGACGTTCTCGCGCGTAACGGTCTCACTCGCGCGCCGAGAGAGAAAGGTGGATTGTCGCGGCGTCATACCGGAACGCTTTGCTTGAGAGAAAAGTTTTTAACGATTTTTTTTTTCTTTTGCGGTTTTCTATAATTTCGTTATTTCGCTAGCAGTTAATAGTGAATTGAAAAATTACTCTCGTAATGGAGAAGAATGACAAATGTAAATAATCACTTCAACTGAGTGAATAATCAATCTGCTAAATTTTATTGTCTATTATAAAAGTAGTTATTTAAATGTAGGCTGTAACATTATTTAATAAAAGAACATTTTAATGTGGAAGAATAAAAAATCTAAAAATGTATTCTATACGTGGTAAAGCGGATGAAATATTTTTCACTTTTTCTTACGTTATGGAAGTTTGTTATTACATTTTTCTTAAAAGTGTTCGTTCCACTTGCAGTAACATTACAACAAAGGGAGAGAAACTAAAAGAAAACATAAAAAATACGTGCCTCTATAAAAAAACATAAGAAAAATTGATTGAATATAAAGCAGCCATGATAGCGGGAGCGATAAAGAGGAAAATCATCGAAGTAGAAGGGTTATAAATAGAAAAGTATAGTTAAGGCGCGAGAGGGAGGCGAAGGGGAAAAGAAAAAGGAAAAAAAGGCGGGGGCGAGCGAGAAAGCGAGCGGCGAGTGGTAGGAGGGAGAGAAATAGTCTTTCACGATCGCACCTGCGACACGGCGTCGCGCGCCGGACTAGAAGGTGGCGAAGTCCATCGGGTCGGCGATCTTTCTTTTTTTGCGCTGCTTCTTTTGCCGAGCGCCCGAGGCGGGGGGGAATGCGCTTTTGTAAGGCCGGAATGCGATTTCGCGGAATAATTAAGAGCCGATGCCCCGCGCTCAATGCACTCCCGGTTTTTCGTCGCCGTTAATGCTCATTAATTGAGCCGTTTGAATAACATTAAAACAAGGGGGCCACTATTGAAGAGTGCAAAAATGCCGCGGAACATTGACGTGTCGGATTTTAAAGCGACCGCCGAGCGGCGCTCCACATTATTTACCGGCACGCAGGTGCATTCCTCCCCGTCGGAATCGCCCCCAGTCCCGCGATATCCCCTTACGGCCGCACGAAAATGACACTTTCCGCCGCGAAAGCCAACACTCGAAGCCGCAGCGCCCGCAAAGCGACACCGGGATGCGGCCAAAATGGCGCGGACGACGACGGAGGAAAAAAAGAAAAGGGTGCATCACCTTGAGGAGAGCGAAGGCCGGCCTCTCGCTCCCCTCCCCCCCCCCTCCCTCCCCGGGGCTTAGTTAATCCGCATTTTTCGAGGACGGGTTTTTGCTCCCGGGATTCTCGGCCGATACAATTATATAGCCCTTCGCGCGACTTCTTTAGGCGCCTTTATTAAAATTTAATTTCGACTCGGGTGTCCCGAGTCACGCGCACCTACCTTTTTGCCGCGCGACATGCAACGCCGAGGTAGCGCTACTTTTCTTTCTCTCTCTTTTTTTCTCTCTCTCTCTCTCTCCCTCCTTCGTGGCTCGCCGAGCTTTCTTGGTGCCGCGCACGAGACGCGCGCGTGTCGCGCGGAAAGGAGTCGCGGCGGCGGTGAAAATAAAAAAGGAATGAAAAGAAGGAGCGCGACTTTTTTTCCCGCCCGTCGGCGTTGCCCCCCTTTTGCCCCGTTCGCTGTAATTAAAGAAAACTCGCGGGCGTTTTGTTTGCTGAATGTCGTTGCCGGGGGTAATAACCGAGCTTTAGCCAGTTCGCTTTTCAGACTAGAAGAATGACTGCTAATGAGGCTTTAGCAAAGTGCGCGGTTTTAGCCGGATAAAAGGAGAACATTTTGGCTAAGTAGCGGAATCCCGAATTCAATGAAACGAGAACGAAATCCATTATTCCTATCTATATTGTACGATCTGCATTATAATTTCTTTATCATCATTGTAAAGCGAACAAACAAGCGCTGTCGTATATTAAAATTTAAAGAACAGAATGTAATTGAATAGAAATTTTAAGAAAAAATATAATTCATTTCACATGTAGAAAATAAAATAGAATAAAATAATCTACATTAAATATGAGACTATTAAAACTTTATTTTAGCTTCGAAGGATCCTTAAATGCACTTCTTCGATTAATTTTTTCTCGCCTTAATAAGAAAAGTCGCAGTGAGAATGCAAAGTTCGATAGACCACGACGGCGAGGGAATAGTCGATTGAGTGAAATTTTAATAACCTGCGCCGAATACCTGGAGAGCACGATCCTTGTGCTTTTTTGTTCCTCGCCTCTCCCCCCATCTTCGACGCGCGGCCGCGCATCTAATTTATCCGGGGGCCATTCTTCGGGGACTAATCTCTGCTGCTCCTTCCCACCGGTCATAATTTTTCAAGCAGTCCGACGTAGATTGGGTCGTGGAAGGCGAACGGAAAAGAAGAGGAGAGGCGAGCGCGCCGAGAGAGCCAGTGGGAGAATAATAAAGAGCGGACGCGCGATGGGAAAAAGGAGCAAACGAGAGCGCGGGATAGATAGCGGCCGAGAGAGCGAGCGAATAAAAGATCGAGAGATTGTAAAATAACTTTGTTTTATGAAATATAATAAAATATGGAGTTATGAAACATCGTAATTTAAGTCGTCGCTTTACGACCTCCGACGGACCCGCGAGCTCTTAAGTATCCATTGGATTTACGAGGGGTGGGTGTTTGATTTGAAATCCGTTAGGATGACAAATTATCGCCGACGCCGAGGAGAAACTGCGCCGCGATTTCTCGCATTTTTTATCGTTACGAGCGGGCGTCTTTTCGACCGGATGGGAAAAAGCGCGCGGCGCGCATACAGACGCAGCGCACACCCTCCTCGGCTTTGAACTCTGACCCGGCGAATATTTTCCCTCCGCTGCAGGCTCCCTCCAGTCCAGACCCGGGGCAAAGGGGAGGAATAAAGCGGAATAAATAATACAAGGAAGGAAATACCGAGAGTCGACGTTGATCACTGATTTAACAGTTTTTATTTACATAATGGGTAGAAATTAATCGATTTTTTTCTTTTTATATATATAATACTTAGAAGGAAAAAAAATACGACTTTTATACGTAGATATACAATCTGAGAAAAAGGAGCTTACGAGTAGCAAGCGCGCAAAGTACAATAAATTATATAGGTAATAATTTACCCGAAAGACGAAGAGCGTAAGGAGCGATACACACGAACGAGACTCACTAATCATTCGAAAAAGAAGGTGTAGGTGAAAGGCGAGGGCAAAAGGGATGTGACACCGGGTGCGATATAAGTTTTCGTAACGACACCGGCACATGTATATACTTCGATTTTTATCTAGGCCATTAAAGCGGCCCGTAACTCAGCCTCGCGGTACATTCATAGACACGCGGTTCAAGTTGGCCCGAAGGGCAGAGAAAGAGAGCATCGCGAAAAATTATCAAGTCCCGGAATAAAATTTCGTTTTCCCCGAATACATATATATATGTGTGTACGCGAGGTTCGCGGCCCACTGTCTGCGCAGGGAGCCGCGGATAAAGTAATAAATAATTTCGCGCGCCACGGCGCTTCTTCAATTTCCGCTCGTCGGAAGTGGCGAGCGTATTTTTACCCTCCCCCGTGAATTTCACGTGCGGCCGAGTGCGCGCATGTGTGCGCGTTACGACGCGCGGAACTGCCGTATGCGTGTTTGGCTCCGCCTTGCCGCATCGCCAAGTTTCGTTTGTTCTCGACCTTTTTTTTCGCCCGTTTTCATCGCTCTCCGGTGTGCGAAATTCTTTCCCCTTTTTCCTATTTCCCCAACCCTCTTCTTCCTTTTTTTAAATCCGAGAACAACGTTGGATTGCATTAATTAGAAAATTATACTTTCCCGTGGCCGGGGTCGACTCGTTTAAAACCGCGTGGCTTTTTGCGGGGACGAGCGAGAATTAAACGGTCAAAGTTGGGTAAAAACTCCTCAAATTTATTCGTCCGAGCGGGGGGGAAAACGTCGCGCGCCGGCCATTACAAAGGTATGGCGCTGCGCCGTTCGAAACAATTTAGTTAAGTCATACTCTTTCTCGGGAGAGCAGCGAATCAGCGAAATCCCGGCGTAATCTAGTCCTCGTTTCGTTTTTCGGGAAACGAGCTTGATTTCATTTCCTCCCCCTTTAGAGCGGAGGGGGGAGCCTCGTTAACGAGCAGCGACCGCGGAAAAAGCGAACTCGGCCGGGTAATTAAGGAGCGGGCGAACCGCGAAACTTGAAATGCGCGCCGCGCTCATCCCTCCCGCCGAAAAAAAGGCCGCGCATGGAAAGAAAGAGAGGAAAAGTAACGGAACGGACGACGGAGGAGAAACTTCCCGCGTTTGCGTGTGCGAAATTGATGACGTTCCTGGGGGGAGGCGAGAGACCCGAAGGTGCGTTCCTACGGCAACGGCATAAAAAATAATTGCTGCGAATGTTTATGTATGCTATTTTTCAGCGAGGCTTATTATTTCATTGTTCTCTTCTCGAACACGCCTTTTTAATATGCACCGGGCAGCCTTTAAATAAATCTCCAACCTCTTACAGTGGCACTTTAAATCATGACATTAACAAAAAACCGCAAGGCGCAGTGTCTGATAAGAAAAAGTAATAATGGAACGTCATTCGTCAAAAAAGTAAAATTAAACATTATTCTTAAAAAAATTTAAATTAAACACCATTCGTCAACGTGGAACTGGAGCGAAGAGCGCGGATTCGACGGTAAACGGTCGGACTTAAAACAATAGCGTAGGATATTCCCGGTGGCGCGCGACATTACGAGATTGAGTGACAAACGCTATCGCGGTTATCCCGGCGATTCCGGCGGGCGATGCGCCTCGCTAAATCCGTCAATGGGAATCGAACGGAGCGGCCGAGGGAAGACTCGGGGGGACGACGAGCCCCCGCAGAAGCGAGCGGCCGAGATCCCGGCGAGCGAAAGCCTCTGTGACGGCGCTACACGTAGAAGCAATTACGCCAATTACGTCATCCCGATTGACGCCGCGCCGTCGACCGCCGCCCAAATGTCACAGCGCGCCGCGATGTATACAGGTATATACAGTAACGTGCGGGCGAAGACGCCGGTGGGACGATGGCCCCCTCTCCTAATTAGGCTTTCAGACACGCCGGAAGTGCATATAGCCAGAAGCGCGCGAGACGCATCGACGATTTTTCGATTCGAAGCCTTTCTAATTGGCCGCGGGAAGCCTTTCTTCTCGTTTTTTTTTTCATCGCGTGCGCTCGCTTTCTTTGTATGCCCCTCGGGAATTCCTGCCGCTATGTATACGTCGGAGCTCTAATTGTTCGCCGGGGCATCGGGAAAATGCGCGCAGGTTACGCAAGACGCGCCGATCGGAACGCAGCCGAGGCGCCCGCCGACCTCGCCGCGCGGTGAGACGGAATAATTAAGCCGGCTTTGATGAATTATGAGGTCGAATTATACGCGGAGTGTATTGACTGAAAAGGCGCTTTGATAGCGCAAACGAAAAATTAATGGGCTATCATTACGGAGCGGTTTCGTGTTTCGCGTGAAATCAAGGGACTCTTTAGCAGGCGGCGGTGTATTATGCGAAACGGGTTTTCGAAGCGTTCTTTTTTTATACGAAATCAATGGCCGGGCGACAGCGCTTTATTTATACGCGCAGGAAATTGCCGTCGCTCGCTACCGTAAGGAAAAATTGAAACGCGCGCTTTTACCGTACGCACAATTACCATTACGCGTCTCGATTACGCGGCCCGACCCGCTTCGCGTTTATTCATAATGACTTCGAGTTTTTCATCTATTAAACGAACGTTAGAGGGGGCGGGAGGGAGAGAAAAGAGAGCGGGAGGAAAAAATTGAACGAAACGAACAATTCATAATTAATGCGCATTCGCGAAACCGGTTCCCCCGGGCGCGTGCGCTCGCGGTGCACACACACGCGGCATTATACGCGCAAACTGCATTTCATTCTCTCGCCCGCTCTCCTCTCTCCTGTTTTTCTTATCTCGGCGTGCCTCTCAATTTTATGCTTTTTAGCGCGTTCGCCGCTCGTTTAGCGCTTTAAAGTACACTTCTCCTCCGTCAGCCTCATTATTGTTTATTTCTAAAAGTGAAAATTTAACTCACGAGCGATATACCGATGCGAAATAGATGCGATTTAGTGACGAATTAGAGAAAAATTTTCACGATCCGTTTTAACGTTTAATCCTCCTGGAAGCCCTGCAAAGCCCGCTCGATCGTTTATCAATTGACCTCGCCTCCTCTAATTTTAGCGCGCACTCAGCGAAATTAAATTACGCAAACGCGGCCTCTCCGGAGTCGAATCGACAGCCTCAATTCAATCTCGCCGACGCGAAATAATCGGGCGAAATTGATAAGGGAGCCGCGACACGCGAGACTCGCTGGTGCCTGCGCGTACTCCTGAATCATCGCCGCGAGCGTGCGAGATAACGGCTCTCGCGCTACTACTCCCGTATAAAAAAAAGGCGTATAATTCATCGGACGATTTACGCGCGCACGTAATAACGCGGCTTCGTTAGCCCCCGAGCCGGTATTACGTGATCTCGCGAGAGGTCGATACAACGGTATCCCCCGGTTACCATTGTGTTTTCTTCTTTCTCGGGAGGACGAAAAAAAGCAGCGTTCAACGTACGAAGCGTGAAATCGAATGATTAGATTCGATTAGTGAATTTTTTTCTCGGTGTGAAAAATAATTATCGCGGCTCTCGAGAAAAAAAGCGGTTTTAAAAGCCTGTAATTCACGCAGGCGTTAGCTTAACGTGCGAACTAACGTTATTCACGGCGAAAAAACGCGTGACTTTAATTTAGTCCGAATATATGCTCAATGGGCGCGCATTAACTCCCGTAGGTGTGACATTAAAAAAAATGCCGTGATGAAAATGTCAAAGAAAATTCAACGCGAATATGCAAACAGCGCGGACGCGCAGTTCATTCATTAGCCGCGTCAAATTTCCGCGGACGCGTAAAACTTTTGTAACGACGTTGCGTAAAATTTTCGATGCGCGCCGATCAATTAATTTGAGCGCTTGTATTCGCGATCGCATTAACGCTCCGTTAAAAAAGAAAAAGAGACAACCATCGAGTCGAGTATGACGTAAATCCGATACGCGCCCGGTGCCTTTGCTCCTCCCGAGTCTCCGGTTCATCCCGTCATAACCGGGGGGACAGAAATAACCGTGCGTTTTTTTCTCCTCCGCGTTTCGGTCCCCGCTGACAGCGAATAATTTAAAGCGAAACGAGTCGCCCGTTCCCATTGTCGACGTTATATTTCGATAAATAAACATAAGCACGTAAAAAATAAGCGGAAGGTGAAATAAAGGAGATGGATATCGGCGGGAAAGACGCGACAATTCGGATTCACGTGTACGCGCCGCCGATAAGTCATCTACAAAGTTTTCGGCCCCGGCGAGTCGCCGTGTATACACGAGCGCCGGACCCGGGGAACACGCGAGCATTTGCATATACGCGCGCGCCGTACACGAGGGCATTTTCGCCCGGACATATTATATCGGGGCCGATACTCGCGTCGGCGCGTTTATTAACGAGCGAACGGGGCAGATCGCGGCCGATCGTTCGATTTGCGATTGCGCGCAGAAAAAAGAACGAACACCTTTGCCGGAAAGCGCAGGCCTTAATTGATCCGAGGCGAGTGAGATGACCGATGAATAAGTCATGTTAAAAGTGTTGCTCCGGCTATTACTGATATGCTCGAACTTCTCGTGTTCTGATGCGAAGTCACTGATATACATTTATAAAACTGATACATTTCGAATGATATTGGAGTTGATGAATAAATTCTGAATTAAATTTTGCAGATATCCAGAAAATCTTCTTTTATTTTGATTAATTTATTCAAAAAAAAAAAGACGAGAAAAGGTGCACTAATTTTATTGATCGTTTTTGTAATTGGTAACGGTGTGACTTCATTTTTAGACATTAATTTTCTCAACGAGTACGTGCAGTGTATAAATCTCCAAACTTTTCCGCGCATCGCAGATCTTTCAATAACCGTCAAACTAAAGAACCACGCGACTAAATTCTCCTAAAAAAAAGAGGGGTGAAAAACCGCTCGCGATTCGACGCGGCGATGAATCAGTCGTCCCGCTCGCGTGCGTTTGTAATTAACGCCCGAGCGGGCCGAGGTTAGCTCTCGATGAAAAAAAAAAAGCGGCGTCGAATTAGCCGTCGATTAATTTAGTAGTCGTACGCGGAAACGCGCGCGCGCTATTACTCGCAACAAATTGACGCGAAATTAGGCGCAATTAATGGCAGAGAGCTTCCGCTTTTCCAGTCGATCGCCAATATCTAACTGTACCGGCGCGCCGCTCGGCTCGTTTGTATTAATTAGGAATATCCATTGGACGCACGAGAGCCCCGGCCGATAACTGCATACGGACGCCGCTGCCTTTTCACTCGCGCGCGCGCGCTTTTTTTCTCCCCTTCGTCCTATAAAACGAGTTTTCGATTTCTCGTATATAGGTATACACCAGACGGATGGAGCGTATGGGTGTTGATTGCTTTTTTTGCCTCTGTGATGGATTTTTCGTACAATTATTTATATTGATAGTAAAATGAGTATAATTGCAGAGTGCATTAAGTGCAAGCGTTGACATGCATATTAGTCAAGTTTTTTGACGTGTAATTACCGAAGCGAGTGTGTAATTCTCGTGCGGGAAAGTTACCGTATAATATGCCTCGCCCGTCAATTATTAATGCTTTTTAACGACCCGAAGTGACCTGTTACTCCCATTACGAATTTCATTAATCCTCATTTTATAAATCAACTGCGAAGACGTAATTACCCTCGGTTGTAATCGCTACACTAGTAATGAGCATCTCACAATAAACACCGATCAATCAAGGACCGAGCGAAACGATCAATCTCCTCCGCTCCTTTCGATCTCCTCGGCAATAGCCCCAGCGCATTACTCATATCCCCGGGTACTCATACATATGTACACTCCGACCAGAGGAGCACTTTGGTAGTATATTCCGAAAAGTTGGATAACGCGACGGGGGAATCGCGCAAAAAAAAAATCGAGGGGAACCGATCGATGGGCTCGAGGCGAATCCCGAGGAATGCATCGCGATCGGAGAAACTGGATTCCTGTCGCCCCGACTCAATCCGACACCTCGCCGCGTGCATCCACAACCGTTACGCGCTTTATACTCCTCCTCTCTAGGACACGCAAAAGAAAAAAAAAACTCCGAAAACATTAATTTTTTTGGCCGATGCATCTTAGGAGATAAGTTTTTTTCGGATGAAATTGACGCCCGCGGGTAAAGGGCGATAATAGCATGGAATTTTCAGGGCATCGATAGGAGGCTAAGAAGACGCTAACTAAACGAGTAACAGTACAATTAAACGCGACCCACATACACCCGGTGATTTTTCCGGTGGAGCCTTTTAAGCGGCGTCCCAGAAAAATTTTCCTGCGGAAAAAAAGTTCGGGGGATTAGCCGGCGGGATTCATAGCCCGCGGTCCGACTTCGCCTCCCTTTTCTCCTAATTAATCAGAAACTCTCGCCTAAACAATCCGCACCAGTGGAACCGTCGCGTAGATTTTTTTTTTTTTTTTGCTCGGCCTCAACCTCAATTACACCAGTCGGGCTTCCCGCGCGAGCAGGAACAATAACGATTTTTCCCACAAAAGCGCATAAAAGATGCACCGGGTGAGTAACGGCCGGGCGGCACGCGCGTAATTGCACGTAACACAATGCGTCATATCAATCGGCCGCGCCGCCGCCTCATCCGCGGTGCCGCGGGCGCGGCGCCGGAAAAACAATCGCCGACACGCGGTTTATGAAGCGTAAACGCGCACACAAGCCAAACGCGTATCCTACAAGGCCTTCCGACACGCGAAATGCTTCATTTTTTTCGGATTCGCGGCTTTAAATCATCTCGCAATTTATGCCTTTAAAATTCTTCTCTAGGGAGGGAAAAGGCAACATGTGCCATGTAAATTGAAGAAATTATTGCTTGCAAGGTATTTTTTAATGGAATCCTTCTACGTACATAAGGATAATCTTGAATGATGTTATGGCCTCTGCGTTTGTTTTAACAAAATATTATCTACATGCATACTTTTTCTTTTCAAACTTGAAAAATGTGCCACTCAAATTTAGACAGTTTTTTCTTAAAAAGAGTGATTTTTTCATTCGTGCAGAGGGACTTTTGAGTCTTTTACAGTTTGAAATAACTTATTATTTATTATTTACCAAAGTGCAGGAGAAGAGCAATAGATTATCAACTTTTTTTTAAAAAAAAAATTCGAAAGAAAGCTGGCAAACATTTCGGGGGGAATCCGCTCGAGGAGGCGGCTTCTTCCGGGGCGCGCGCGGATGCGCAAGAAGATCGATCGATGCGCGACTCGCGCTTTCCGCCTTGGCTCGCGTTAACCGCGCCGCGCGAGACAGCGCCCGCGAAAAGAGTCATCGGTGCGCGACGCCGTTATTCTTTGCCGGCTCGCTTGCTTTTTCCCCTCTCTTCCCCCGATTTACATACACCGCCGCCGCTTGTTTTTCCTCCTCGGACTTTCCTCGTGCCCGTGAAGTACATTGAAATAAAAAAAAAATGGGAAAATTGCACGTCTTGCAAAGGATGTGGTCGTTTGTTTCGTTTACACGGGGTAAAGAGCCGAGGAGAGGGGGGCTGTGATTTACGAGGGAGAAGTAATACGTCGAAGATTGCGTTTTTGCGTTGCACTGACCGGGAGAGACGCGGCGGGATACGTCTCTCTCTCCTTGGCTCGGTACGTTACACCGAACCGTGTAATTTTTATTTTATATGCGACTGCCGGGATTGACATTTTTGGGTTGCAAGTAAACATCGCATTTTCGATGCCGCCGAGCACGATTTTTCGTATTACGAATAATGCATCGATATATATATACCGCATATATACTTTTCTTATCACCCGTTTGTGCTCATGTTCTTCTTACAGAAAGGGGGAATATTATATACGTTTATTTTTGATACTGGAATGTTAACCCGTATGTCTTCCACTATTACGCAAATGCGAACTTCGCACGATGCATCACATCAATGGTTTTTCTCACGTCGAAATCAATGTTTATTCAAAACTTAACATGGGTATACGTGAATTTTTTATTACGAAGAAAATCGCTATATTTGTATCCTATATGATTATACTGGGAAAATTCTAAATAGTAATCACACGTTTACAGATTGATCGCAATACAAACTAATAATTTTGAACGGGATAAATTGCATAAGTAAAATACGGTGCTGCGCGAGACATGGTCGTTTTCTAAAACTAAACTATGGGAAGTGCTTGCTAACATCCGCACGTTTCTTTTTGCTTTTTAAGGAACACGCATCCTCAATACGACAATTAGGTTAGTATTTTGCGGCACTTCTTCGCGCGAGTTTACGGAGCGACTTCGCTGTCACACTGTGGGACCGAGTGATTGATCGAGTAGGTGTACGGGATGTCGAGGTGTTCAACGTATGGAATAATTTCCCTCGTCACCGAGTGAATATAATTTGACATCAATTAACTCACAGGACTGCAGCGTAAAGTACTGTACCGTTGCCGTGTCTAACTCACCTGTAACACAAGGAAAAAAATTGTAATTAGATATACATTCGAAAATAAATTAAATGATTTAAATATTTGTGCCAGTCATCCTTCAAAAAAGTAATGACAGACTTTCTACATTTCAACTGTTTTTCGACTCGCTTTTTTCCCCGTCGATATTATTACACGTTAATTTGAAAAAAAAATGCGGTTTTGTATGCCACACAATTATGCTTTTCGAAACGAGAGTAGGAGAGAAAAAAAAATAAGGAATTCAAGATCGCATTCGTTTTTTTTCTTTGTAACGCACCTGTAATCTGTTAATCTTCCACGGTAGGGGCTTCATGTCGACTGAAACCGATACCGTTTCACCGGGGTCTTTGACAGGTAGGCGGTTGATGATCGCCGGTAAAAACTAACCGTAGACACAAAAACAAAACGACCCGTACCGAAGTACGAGCTAACCGAATTTGCGGCTGATAATTCGAATTTTCGCAAGACTGGCCGCGATCGGTCGACAAAAAAAAACCAGGTGTATTTCAAAATCCCACGCGTCTAGTCGGCCGTGGCGCACGGGCGCAGAGGTTTATTTTCTCATCAAACGATGACTCTCCTCTCCGGTGCCCGGGTCAATGGCGGCCGGGGCTCGTAGACGCGAAGGGAAAACTCCTCATCGTCTCGGAAATTAAAAGTGGGAATCGAGATAGCGGCGCGACGACGAGGTCTCGAAATGAAGGTTGAAAAATACATACCACCGGGGCCGCGATCACTCATCTCTAGCTTTGAAGCTCTCGGATCAAAAAAAAAAGAGAGGAGCACGCGCGACAGAGACGGAGAAGTCGAGACGGACGGAGGCGTCGAGCGGAGCCGGCCACCCGCATCAGATAATATTCAAATTGATGATAAACATTTATAAAGAGCGTTTTGTTGTAGCCGCAGAAAAACATATTTGGATCACATTGTGCGGGCCGCGCTGTTATCAAACCGGCCAAAAAAGAAGGAAAAAGAAAAGAAGCGAGAGATGCCATTGTGTCCGGTCTCATCTCCATAACGAGCGCCGCCGCTGCCCACTTCTCTATCTCCATCTCGCTCCTCCTTTTTTCCCCCGCCGCCCCGCTGGAAGGAGCTTTGTGATGCAGCAGCTCGCCGGAGGTGGGTATGCGCGCGCGCGGAGATCCGATCCCGATTGCCGCAGTCGTCGCCGGCCGCCACCGCCATTTAAATTGTCCAAATAAACGCGCGGCGCACGCGAAACGTCCTCGTCGGTTAATCGGCTCTGCCGGAATAGGACGATCGTATCGCCTTTAACGAGAGCCTGACGTCCCCGGGGCTCGCGCGCTCTCCCTGGCGCCTGGATAAGTGCGCGACGCCCACGGCCAGCTATTTCGAGATCGGCGCGAAATTCAAGGAAATTCCGTGATTCTCCCGCACTGTTCTATCTTTTACACGGATTTGCTCGTGGCGTCGTGTAACGCAGTTCCGACAAGAAGGTCAATTAGTCCCAGTGGATGAAAAAATCTCGCGCGCCATTAGCATTGATTAACGAGGATCGGTGGAGATCCTGGGGAGATTGTACGAGGGCAGCATCTCGATTCTTTTTGACAGTGATGCGCGGGCCGGCGGAATTCGGTGAAAAAAAAAAAACGAAGACACGACCGAACGGTATAGAGTCTCGGTGAAACGTCGGCTGTCGCTTAATTACCGATCGGTAGACGGGCCGCTTCACGGCCTATTAATTCGAGAACTCGATCGGCCGCAGCCTCCCGGCGTACGCGTTTGTACACCCGGGGCTCGTTCTGTTTTTTATTTTTTCGTCGATGGACATCGCGCCTGCGGCGTGTGAAGCGCCCGGGGAATTCGGCCGATATCGATCGGCTAGGTCGGGGCTCTTTTAATTTACGCAAATACGCGGGGCGCGATATGATCGATGGACGCCGCCGGGCGCTGTTATGCTTATGAGTTGTCGTCGCGAACCGTTTTGTCCCGGTCGAATGTCCTTTCACTCGAATTTCTTCCCGGAATCGCGGGGAATTTCGTGGTCCGGCCCCGGGGCGTTTATTCATTTCTCTAATTGACAGTCCACTTTATTACGACCCGGGCGTGCACGAATTTAAATTATTTTAAATGGCCCCGCGCGCACCAAAACATTTCGTCATATACCGGTCCCCGCGAGTTTTACGGCTTTCGGAATGAAAACGTCAGTAAAAAAACGAGGCGAGAAAACCTCGGCGGAGATATCCGGAGGGTGTATCCTTCTAAAACGCCTGTAATTTACAACGGCACCTCGGAATCCAGAGGCGGCACGAGATATTCCGGAAAGGACAAAAAAACCGAACGAGGAGTCAAACCGGAGGGGAGGACGGGAATAAAATAAGAGTCCCGAGGTGGGACGGGTTATGATGCAGCCCGCGTCGTATAATCGTGACTGCCGCGTGCAGTGGTACCGTCGGCTCGCGCGCTCGGTGTCAAAAGGCCGCCGTAAAAAAAGGTGGAAATCCAAGGCTCTCGATTAACGGTACACGCCGGCCGGAGAGACAAGATCCGGAGATACGTGTGTGCGCGCGCGCGCGCGATCGAAGCCGATTCCTTTCGCCCCGTGGAACGACTCACTCCGCCGGAGATTCCGTCGCGATAGGGAGACACTCGAAAATCGTGAAATTAGCTTGTATACGAAGTGTCGCATTATGGGGCCTGTGTCTTTTTCTTTATCTTCTTTTTTTTTTCTATGAGCTCGCTCGTAAAACTTCGGGAGACGCCGGGATTAATGAGGACGTCGGGGATATTACGACTTCGTTAGCGGCGGATGCGTGCATCATTACGCGACGTTCGCCGAATGAGTTTCGGGAAAAAGCGGCCGCTCTTTTATTCCGCCAAAAGTTTAGCCTCGGTAATTTCGGATCATTAGCGGACTACACGCGGAAAAAAACGCGTCTTAATTGAACACTGGCGCGTGCGCTAATTCGCCGGCGCTCGCTTTCTTACGAGAACTCGTAAAACCCTTTCGCGCCCGTCAAATAAATCATCTCCTCGTGATTCAACGTTGAACCATCCGCTAAATCGATACTCGAGCGCGCACTTGAAATTTTCAATAGACACGAGTACCTCTCCCCGGCAACAATGCGATACGACTGCAAATTTATTCAGCGCCGTTCCCACCGATCCATATCCCGTTTCAGCTTTCTCAATAAGACGATTTCCGGCCACGCGCCCCGATAGGAAAAAAAGGCGGCTCGCACCTCGATTCCGCATCGCTGCACGCGCGGCCATACGGGAACGCGGGAGAAGGAGGTGGAGAAAAAAGCGGCCACCCGGAAGTCGGTAAATCCATCGGCGCGCGGACCCCGTAAATCCGCGAGGCGAGCGGATTTTCCGTGCGGCCCACGCGACAGAGCGAGAAAAGCGGCCTGTAAGCGGAGACGGCGACCCACGTGCGTGCAATGATTTCGCCGCGTGTCTCCGCGACCCGCCCACGGGGCAAGGATAAGGCGAAGGCGCCGCGCGGCGATACCGGATTAGAGCTTTGTGTGTAAGACGCGCTGCCTCCTTGATACATCGAACCCGACAAATGCGCTCAGACCGGCTTTGTTTTGCAAGCTGATCAATTCAAATCTGCTCTGTTTATACCGCGAGTGTCCAAATATTAATCATTTATCATATCTGCCGTAACGGATCGCTTGTACGGTAGTTCTTTTAGATTGATTAGGTGATACGGATGACATGTAAAATGTACTAACAAATGTATCGGGGAGTACGAGACAAATTGGAAAGCGTTCTGATATGATTTGAAAATAAAAGAAACCAAATCTTCTTGAGATTATTAATAATATACCCACTGGTAAAGTCGATGTCTTAGCAATCGTCGAGTTGTTAGAAAATGAATGGCACAGTCGGAAATTTCACCGTCTCGCAAGAAATTTATTTCAGAAAATTCTGAAATATTTCGAGACTCTCGATATATTTTCGTCTTCATCCTGAGCACACATCCGGATGACACAAACTTTCTAATTAACTTTATTTCCCTCCACATAAATATAATGTAAATCTGCGATTTAAATTTAGATGCTTGTTTAGAAATAAACGCCGGTATACCACGGGGCGGCTGCATTACAAGCAAATGAAAACATTAAGACGGCGCGCGCGGCAGTAAATAGAGAAGCGCGCCGCGAAGTAACAAAAAGGCGGTACACAAGTATTGCGCAATATCGCAGCACGAGATGCAGCACGAGCGGAACATCCGCGCGGCAATTACTTGGAAAGCTCGCGCGAGTGCCGATCGTAAATTTCGATTTCCTCCCTCCGGCCCGTCGATAAATCCTCTCCCCCCCCTCCACTCGGCGATATTATGCGAACGCATGTTAAGGCGCGCTCAAAGGGAAAAAGGAGGCCCCGCGCGTGTACGGCCGAAGGAGCGAGAATCGAGAGCCGCGATATACACGGGCCGCTTGTAGCGCGGCGTGCGAGGGAAAAAGGGAGGAAAAGAATGCGCCCCGCGAGTCGTGCACTGTCATCTTCGGTGTAAACATTAGTGGCGGCTTTCCAACCGTGAAAACGCGGAGAGACGAGCGCGCCGTATTTTTTCTGCACACGTGTATACATATACACGCAAAAGCGTCTCTTTTCTCGGAGCACGAACTCCTGCTTCTTCTCTTTGTCAGAAGGATGCGAGAAAAAAGGCATGAAAAGGAGAACGTCCAAATTGGTCGAATTGCACCGCTCACGCACTGGCGCTCCGGGCGATTCCCTCGCAATCGACTTGTCATTGTTCGCGAATCGCCTCCTTTTCACGGAACTCGAGTGTCTGGCCGAGAAATTCTTATGAGACGCGAAATAACCCGGTACAAAGATCACGCGTGCGTGTATTTTACACGTAGCGGGGTGAATTATTTAACGGGCCCAGCGCGTACGCCGGGCGCTTAAATTTTCCAGTCCTCCGTGAATTACGCAACGGGGCACCGAGATTAAGCTGCTAAGGAGGTTAAAGCCGCGCGCAATATTCATGACCAATTATTCACGCTATTTCCGTTAAGGAAAACGTGCCGCTCCATCAAACATTGACGATACGCGCAATCTCCCAAGGATCCCCCGCGAACGAGACCCCGGAACCTCCCGGAGCTTATCAATACTGGATAAGCGCAAGCGCGTCAGTGTTGCGCCCAGCGTATACACGGTGTATATCTCTCCTTTGCATAACCGGTACAACTGCGTTAGTTTTATCTCCGGCTGCCCCGCGCGTATTAATTAACGTCCCCGCCGAATCTTGCCTTATTTATTAAGAGAATTTATGCGTGCACCCGCGTTGCCGCTGATCGATGCCCGTCCCGTTTCGCTATCAATTAATAAAGCCCGGGTCCTATCGAATTATCGGACTTCGTTAACAAAATCCTCGAAAAAAAGGGAGAACTAGCGATGCGGCGATGGTTAATGGAGCGGGAGGTCCGAAGCGGCGATCGAGGTACGTTACACACCCCCCGAGCTAACGAGAGGCGTAAAGGTGGCGCGCGGCTGTCCCTGGGGCGGACGCCTGCCGAGATTGCACTTTATTAATAAATTACAATACCGCGGGGACCTCGGGCCGCTCTCACTCCGCTGAAAACGGGCGGCCGTTAATTAGGGCGGCGGGGACGCCGAGGAGTTGACTCGACCGACCCGCTTCTAATTACTCCCGGTGCGCATCGAGAGAGGGAGAGCCCGCCGATGCAAAGTTCAGCCCGGTAAAAATGGGACGCCGCGGAGGAGCTGGATACGTCCCGTCTGACAAACGGATTAATTGCCCGGTGTGTGTGTGTGTGTGTGTACATTCAACCCGAGGTCTCCACGAATACCTCGCCGGTAAAATAATGCACTCGTCTTTGAAAAATGACTCTCCGCCCGCTGCTAATCGATAAGCTAAGCGTTGCGTATAAGAAATGGGGAGTATTGTGTTCTCGTAATATTTTAAGCCTCCGTCGATAACTCCCGGCGCGGGTGCACAGAAAAAGAGACGGCGGAAATGGGCGGAGAGGGCGAAGATAGCAGAAAAGAAAAATCGGCGCAGCCGTACAATATGCGTTATGCAGGAGTAGCGCGGTAGCGAGGCGAGATCGCGCGTCCCCTTGATAAATGGCGCGCGCGAAAACCGCTTCGGATATTAATTAAAGCCGATGATGAACGGGCTCGCGGTTCGACGCGAAGATTCCGCCTCCCGTTCGCGACTCCTTCGCGCGGCATTATTTTCGACGCTCCCCGCTTGAATTAGACACAAGTACGAACTGTACTTCCCCGCAGCGAGCCCGACTCCCTCGGGGGGCGAGGGCACACAAAAAAGAAATCACGCGCCGCGGAGAAATGATTTTTCGAAATAGAAAGTCATAAATCCCCATTGCGGCGCGCGCTCCTAAAAATTCCGTTTCATGCGCATGAAAGAGGCCCGGGGGTTTGAAAGGGAGCGACGCGCGGTTTATTTTAAAAGAGAGGAGCCGCTCGCGCGGAAAGAGAAGGGGCACGGCAAAGCGGATCCTCCATTAAACGCGACAAATTTACAAGCGACAGCGAGACGTGTATTTTCAGCGGGCCGCCCGCGCAAAGTGGCCTTTCCTCCCCCCCGCACGCGCGCTCCCCTCGTTTCCCGCGGCTTATACCGGGAAAAACGCGAGCGCGAATGAAACGTCAAATTTGCGAAGACGCGACGACTGCTCTCTGCGTTTTGTCAGACGCGCCGAACGAGATTCACGTTAATATTAGAGTTCGCGGGAGGCACTCGTTGAGTTTTTATTTTTAACAAAATGTATTTACGTATGTTCGAACGCGGCCAAAGTGGCGGAATTGACGTTTGACAAATATCGGTTCACCGTAAGTTACTTTTACATTGGTTTAATTAAACAGGTAGTGAGGCAACGAATGTACATTTGCATATTGTAATATTAAAATGCGCAGCGGGAATTTTAAAGGGAATCGCGTTTTCACCTACGTGTAACAGCGAGGGATTAAAATATTTTTCTGTTATTGTCATTGGCAAGGCTCGTTGAAAAAAAAAAATCGTAAGCTGCCGGGACCTGACACGTGGGCGGAGTTTCGTTTATAACGGCGGCATAAATATGTCAGTTTCCAATACGGCCAGAGAGAAATCTTGTCCTTTCGAATAAAGCGGAGAAATTATTACGTGTCACTTCAATGAGACTTCGACCCGGTATTTTTTATAATTCGAGCACTCTTTTTTTTTTTATCAAACCGGACGAAATCATTGAAAGTGACGAGTACACGCTCTCCCCTCAAAGTCATTGTCAGAGCTTCGAAAAGCTCGGCCGCCCGTCAGTTTTACGCGCGAGTAAGTGTCGGACATCTTTCGATTGATCCCAATTAGCGGCGAAATTAAATTGAACCGGCGCAAACGCTCGCAATCATAATCGAGCCGTAACGAGATTTGCTCCCGCAAATATCGCGAAAAAGCACACGCGGGACGAAGATAGCGCGGAGAAAAAAAAAATCACCGAGCATCATTGTCCGTCAATCGTCAAATAAACGTCGATGGCCCCCCGAGTTCGAAATAAAGCTGCGAGAGCGAGGAGTGGTAAAGTATTCAAGGCTACCGACGGATCGACGCTTCGAACAATTATCGAAAAGCGATTTCCCGCTCGTTTAAAAATCGTTGAAGCTCGCGTTACGGGCCTTCGTGCGCCGCCGGGGTACATACGACCTTTTTTTCTCGTTCAAAGCGGCACCGACTAATAAATGGCATTTTCGACGTCGCGGCAATAACGTAAATAATGCAATCTCGCGAGGGTAGACTTCGTGAACAGCAGGAGGATAAGGAGAGAGGGCGAACTGCCGATGGAATAATAAGGAGGAAACGAGTCGAATGAAAATAACACGTGAATGGAAAGCCGATGCTTCGACGAACGAAGTTATCGGGGCTATTCTGTCTGACCTTAGATCCTTATTTATTTACTGTTTTTTTTTTTTGCTATTTATTCCTTTAGGGAATTTAGAATTTTTTTTCACGAATCCTTTAATATTGTAGCGGCTGTACTCACTTTTACGACTATTTCATTTTGCGCGTAAATTCGTTTGACACTCACCTGAAACAGAAAAGAAAATAAACGTTTAGAATGGTGTTATTATTTGATAGGCGCTGGAGATACATTTACATCTATCTTAACATCGTGAAATTCTAAAATTATTGTGTTAAAATTACTGTAGTATAAAATTACGGCGCTTTATAAATTCTTATGGCTCGCGGCACGTGAAGAAAAATGCCCGGAAACATATCTTGAAAAATTACCATATTTTAATCATTCACGCTAAACAAGATCGATTACCAGTCACGAAGGTAGAAGAATAAAAAAGGAGAAAAGCTCACTGGGAAATTTCTCTCCGGAGGAACCCTTGAAGCCGTCCACTTGAAAACAAAGGAAAAGTTTGTAGAGACGCACGGAGGGGGGCGACCCCGTGGAAAAAAAATCGGGAACGAAATGAAAAAATGGCCCGGAGAGAGACGGGCTTAAAGACAAATAGAGGCGGGGAAAAAAGTGACCGCTCGGCGATCGATGGGCGCGCGCCGCTATGTGTATGTGTATTAACACGTATTGGTGGAAGCGACGCGGGGTATCACGAGGTCGGGATTCCTGCATCCTTGCCGGGTGGATGTCGAAGTATACGGATTATATTTCTCGATAAACGGCCGGAATTTTTATCGGGCGATAAGAAAAGAATAAAATCTCTGATCAATCTCGGATGCTTGTCCCGTTCTCTGCATTTCTGTCAAGTTTATTTGACACTCGGGAGCTTCGCTCGTTGCTCAATCTTTTCTTTTACAAATTTAGCAAATTTTCGTACAAATACACATTATCTCTGGTTTCTTTAAAAGATCGTACTTAAAGATTGGATTGAGACGCGTCAAAAGTTTCCATTTGCACTTATTTCGAAACAATTAGCAAGTGAATGAGAATCCGTAATTCCGAACTATTGAGAAATCTTATCTCTCGGCCTGCAACTGCAACAACAGGATTGTAAACCCCTTCGGCGATGAATAAAACATCCGATCGGAGCCAGGCTTTATGAGCGCCGAATTAGAACCTCAAGGAAAACAAGTCACTCGACGATGCGTGAAGTGGCTCTTCCGAAGATCCCCCCCCCCCCCCCCTCCGCTCCCACGCGCCTCTCCTTATCAATGGAGCCCTTTGTTTGCTCTCGGGTGGCGCGGCCCCGAAAGTGTTATTTCCGTCCGAGAATTTATAAATTCAAATCCGTCGGGCGGCGACGGAAAAGAAGGTCCATTCTGTTTTCACTCCAAACATCGCCGGAATTTTCGGTCGCGAAGGGTCGCGTAATCTCCCGCCTCGGATTTAACGCGGCGCCAGGATTGTACTTTGTCGCGGGAGATTTCATTGTCCCGCGCGTTCAAGTAGCAACGGCTCCTTCACTCGACGGTTGGATAAAATTAGCCCAGGCGCGAAGAAGATTCACCTCTCGCGACTTAAGCCCTCCGCATCTTTTTGCTGATCTTGGATTTTAACCGCTCGTTGTTCTTCTAACGCGCCTTCTTTTTCCTTCGTTTCTCGATTGTTGAAACGTTAATTAATCATGACTTATTCATGGGCGGCCGGTATGCCTTACATATTTAAAGCGAGACACTTTAGGAAATTATCTCGGGGCCTTGGTTCAATAATAATGAACACATTCCCCTCGGAGCTCGTAACTCTCCGAGGCGGCAACGTAGTGCGAAAATTCACAATGTTTTTTCGCGCAAAATAGTGCGTATGCTAATTTTCCCTTTGCTTCGACGGCCGGCGCATTTCCGGCCGATAAGCGGCGGCGGCGTCCGAAAAAACGGGCCGGGGAAAAAAAAATGCACATTTAAATTTCTGTGTGGGGCGGAACGATTCTATCGCGATTCGAGAAAAACCGAAGAGGCTCGTTACGCGCGACCTGCGCGCGACGCCGCCCCGCGAAAAAGTGCGTACTTTACATAAAGGATGTTGGAGGGCCTCGTAAAGATAACACTAAGCGCCGAAGTCAACGGCCGGTGAAAAACAACAGTGCCGACTGTCCACCTTGTTTTTTACGTCGGCATTTTTTTCGTAAAACACAAAGTGACACGCGGGCGTTTCAATTTCGGTTTTTTTTTTTTTAAATTCGGCGCGGGGGGGAACTTGGCTCGTTACCTTATCGGCGCGATCGGCCGGTATGTCCGCTGTTTTGAATAATTACGTTCGCGCCGCTTGTTACACCAGAAACTATTTTAGATCGGTAAGGATAAGTTGGAATTTTAACTGGTTCGTCGATGTTACGCGGCAGCCGTAATTTTTCTTTTGTCCGATGACAATGCTTTGAGGCATGTAAGCCGCTACATTGAATTCCTAATCGCTCTTCGCTGTTTCTGTGTGATACACCGATCAAAATAATGAGCGGTATATCAATTTTATCCCCGTCCGATACTATCTCTCAAAAAAATACTATATTTTTCATTACTAGAGCAATTTATAATACCTCAGATACCACTTTTTGATAGAAACATTCGAAGGCTTAATTTATCACACATTTAAAAAGTGCGAGGCGCATACGACGCGAATGGAAAATAAGCCCGAGCAAACGTGAGAAACGATTCCGGCAAATTGAACGCGACGCCTTGAATATTCCATCCGGCGGAGCTCGGAAAAAAGGAGCCGAAGCCGGCAGGAAGACAGCGTCGACGCCCGTCGAATGCCTCGGAAGCGATTTCCACGAATCGGCTTAATTGAAAGGGGCGAGAGAGACTTGGGGAACGCGCCGGGCGTATTAGAAACGAGGCATCAGAGAGCACCGCCGCGCCCCGAGGAGAAAGGTGTCGCCGTGGTGGCACGTGCGGGGCCGGAAAAAAAAATCCAAGCGGTTCGTATTTACGGCGCGCGCCGTACGAAAGTAAAAATTTTTTCACATAACCGATTCGCCCGTCGACTCATTTGCTCGAAATAGAAACCGCTCGATCGACGCACCTGCCGCCGTTAAATTAAATTCCACGAGTCGTAAGAAGGGGGGTGGGGGGCGTAAATCAAGCTAGATAATTGACGACTCGGCTAGCTCGTTAATTCGTACGAACGGGAGGTAAAAAAGTCCGCCGGGCGGGTTTCTCAATTAGCGAAACAGCGGTAACGCGTCGCCGCGAGAGAAGATTGCTCGGGGAGAAAAAGAAGGGGGGAGGGAGAGCCCCGCGGCCGTCATATTTCCGGCACGCGAGGGCAAAAAGCCGACGGATGTCGTGCGGCGCGTCGCGCGTCATTTTGCCGCGGCCGTGCGAGCGCGAAGCGCGCCGGAATAGCGAGAACAAACACGAGGAGCGCAGAAATAAACGCGCCGGTAGCACGGAACGTTTACCCTCGCGGATCCTCGATTCGGATTTGCCGCGTTAACCTCCTTCGCGCGCGACCCGTGAAAAGCTTAATTTATGCCGTGACTTACGCAGCTGGGACTTTGCACTTTTTTGCCCTCCCTTAATTGCCGCACTGAATCATGTTGAGTAATTATTTATCTAAAAATTTGCTTCGCACATTAAACAAAGTAATTGAGTTTTATTACATAACAAAATTAAAAATGTTAAGTTCACTCTTAAAATTATACATCAATGAAACATAAAGACTACATTTTGTGTAATTTTTAAAAAAATTTTGAATTAAAACTAATAAAATAGTGATAAGTGAATAATAAAATCTAAAGTAAATCTAAAAATTGAA
>JAXIUT010000001.1:12894797-12916254 GCA_035586675.1 Eurytoma californica | reverse complement strand
AGAGTTATTCAAACTTATATTACAATTTGCAGACGTTAGAATCATTTTGTATTGAGATTTTTTCTCAATTTCTTAAAAAATTAAATGTTTAATATTTCAGACTTGAATTAGAGTACATTAACTTTTGACGATTTCTTATTTGAAGAGTAAATTTACCGTTAAAAATTAAAATTGCCACACAACGTAAAGAAGCATCGTGGCTTTTTCATCGAAGGCAGCGATCGAATTTATCGAAAAACTGCGAGGGCAGGCAAAAGTCGAGGTGCGCGATAGCCTGGCGCGGAAACGATTAATGAGCGGGCGCCGATGGTGCGCATCGGAGCGAGGAGGAAAAAGCCGCTCACCCCCTCTCGCTCTCTCCTCCCTGTCTGCCTTTCGCGCGCGTCGTTCGGTGTCGCCTTTTTTGCGCCTTCATCGCGGCTCATTACCGCGGGACGCCGGCTGCGAGAGTCGATTGTCTCCCCGGCGGGGAACTGTCTCTCCGCAGCTGTCGCGAGGTCCCCGCGCGTGCGTTAAACTCCGCCGAGTTATGATCGGCCCGACTTGGTATTCCCGAGTCGGCGGCTCCCTCCGAATTCGACTCCGAGCCATGGGGAAGGGCCGCCCCTTATTCCTTTACGGAAACTACCTTGGATCCGTATAGTTCCGGTTTATGGTATCGGGACGAGTGAAAATAGTATAGTAAGTGTGCATTATTTTGAGACGCTTTTAGAAACAGTTATTGAACTATTTCTGGTAAAAGGTATAATAGGAAGTAAAAAATGTAGAATTATAAAAGGTACAGCAGTAAAAGACACTGTCGATAAATCGTGTCTCGTTCCCAGGTTCTAATTTTAGCAGTGGCGAAAGAAAGTGACATTCGATTTTGATTGAAATAATGATCCGGCGACGGGCGTCTGAAACGATCCGGTCGTGAAATTCCGAGCGTTAATGAAGCTTAAAGGGGTACGCGTATGAATTTGTTACGTACCGGCGCGGCGCACTTTGATATTTCCGCAGTGGGTAAAAAAAAAGGCGACGGGTGTACGACGGCCGGATTGGGGAGATACGTTTGAATCACAATGAAATTCGCGACAAAAAGGGACGATGAATCGCGCTCAAAGGGGGCGCAGTCGCGGCCTTTTTGTCTCCTCCCCCCCGTTGAATATGAAGTGGACGATTTAACTCGCCGCGCGATCTTTTCTCTTAATTAAACATCGAGGCGAGGCCGCTACCTTTATTTTGAACACATAATTACTTGTCGTGTCAATATCGTTTCGCCTTTAATTAGCCTCGTCCCCCTCCCGCCCGCGGGGGGGCAGCTCCATAAAGTCATCGCGGTGGATGCGTCCGATTTATTCCGCCAATTAAACCGCGCCGTCAAAGGGCCTTTTGTCTCGCAGCCAGATTTCGCGCGCGACGTTTATCAAGAAAGGGACGCGTATACGTCGCAAAAGCGGAGCATCACCTACGTGACTGTACGCAGTACCGGAATCGCGGGCGCGGCAGATAAAGCGCCAGGCGCCGGAAACCCACGGTGGAAAGACACAGGAGAGGCCTCGAGGGCCCCGATATTCGAGCGCACTATGATGGCCGGCCGTAAATCCCCCCCGAGGCTATTTCGAGTGGCGCAGCTGCGTCGCCGATAGCGTCCCCGGAATTACGAGTCCGTTCGCTCTTTTTTTTTTTAAAGGCGCGCGTCGAAGCTGACGGAAGTCGCGCGCGATACGGCGAAATATCGCGGCCGTAAGTGAAACGACGGGCTTGTTTAGGGCCGGGGGCTTATCGTGGAGCGCCGCCTGACGGACCCCTCTTTAAAAACACAACCGATAGTCTTCGGCGATTTATCGCGCGGCCTCGATTGATTCCTCGGAACGAGCGACTCTGGATCCGCGCAGAAAACAAAAAACAGCGGAGAGGATGGAAAATTAAATTTCTTCGGGGGAGCGGGCGCGTCTGTTTTTGCCCGCTATCGTTGTTTGCTCGCATCCTTTTTGCGTTTACAATGTGTATCGCGGAGCCCCGATACGCCGGGGGAACCTGCGAAAACATAGATAGCCCGGCGCCGTAAAAGCGCGCGCCGGAGTCTCATTAAAATATCACTGGCTCGTCGTGGAGCGAAAAAAGAGGGGAGAGCCCCGATAAGCCGGCCGAGCGCTCGTTAATCGAAAATATCCCGCGGACAGGTGGACGCGCGCCGTAAACGTCCGCATAGTTTTCCGCGCGGAGGGATATTGGCTATCTTATTTTTTTATTTTTATCGTACAATTATTTATTCGCCGCAAAACACGTATCGCTACGATAAATATTTTTTTTTTTTTACGTCGGCGTCGGCGCATTAATTATTTACGATACCAATAAAAAGCGCCGTGCGGATATAAGATTCGAAGAAACGCGGCGAAGAATCGATTTGCATGTAAGAAGGCCGTAAAGGGTTGTAACGGCGACCTGCCGCGTGTGTCCGCGTCCCGGCGTTTCGGGATTATTAATAACGCAATAATATCGATGGGGGGACGGAGCGTTTTATCGACGTCAAAACAATAAAGCCGCCCGTTTGAAATACGGCGCGGGCATGCGTACGCTAATATTTTTTCAGTGCCAGTCATTTTTTTTTTTCGCCCGCCCGAAAAGGCGGCGGCTTGATGCGCGCTTTGTGTTTAACGAGCGGGAGTAAATATAAATTCGAGGGGGCGGTGCGGGCGCACGACAAATCGGAGAGATATAGCCACCCTTCTCGCGAGGCCCTCGAGCGGACAAGCAGAGATAAAGGAATACGACGAAGGATATTTAACGGTGAGTACGAAATTTAAAGAATAAAGTAACGAGTCGTAAAAAATATTTAACGTCGAGTTATGAAAACGAGTTGCAAACAATGTTATAATTACGTGACAACGAGCTTTTCGCATTAATGAGAAGTGGCCGAAAGCGGCGCCCATCGAGCGTTTCGCGGGGCAAAAAGGCTTTTACCTCATAAAGCGAGGCCGCGAAAAAGCGAGCTTGCAAAAGAGCCGAGGACTAATTACAATATTTTCGTAACTTCGCCGGCCCGCCGCGGGGCGAGGATAAAGCTCCGTCCGTTGGGAGGGAATACGTGAGCACGAGAGAGGAACTTTTTTTTTCGACGCCGCGGGCCCTCCTTCTCCTCGTCGCGGTCCATCGCCGAGATCTTTGAATTCGCGCGGGCTGAATGGGCCGCCTCACGAACGTCAGCCCTTTGAGCAGCGTCTCTCGTGAGAGACGGACTCGGGCGATTGTCTTTTTCAATTTGTATGTACGGGAAGCGACCGATTTTTTTTTCTCGCGTGCACGAGCCCCTCGGATTCTCTTTCAGCCGCGCCTCCCTTTCAACGCCGTCGCGAGTTCGCCGGTGCAATTTGCCCGCGAATTATCGAAACGAGCGTATGAATATTTATGACACCGCAGTGTATAAATATCAAATCGAAGAAATTTTCGGTTTTATAATAAATTCACGTTCGAAAAGATTTCGGTTTTTTTTTCAAAATTCACGTCCCGTAAGACGCAAAAATTGCAGCGGACGCGGCACTTGTTAAAATCGAGAGCAGAAGTCAAAATGCGCTGCGAGAAAGGGCCGTGAAAAATTACGGTCCCTGCCGACGCCGGCAGGCTGCGAGCACTCGGCGTTTAAAAAAAAGAGGTAAAGACACACGAGGAGGGGCTTGAAATCGCGCGTCGCAATTAAAGTCTTCGCATGCCGACGCGCTCGCGCGCGCTTTTAAGCACCGGAGTTATTTATCCCGTTTAAAGCGAACGGCTCGCTTTCCATTATACGAAGAGCATGCACGCCGTTCTTCCGGATTTTCCGGCGTCTGCGTCGGGATTTTCCTTTTTTTTAATTAGCGCCCAAACTAGCACGCCGGATTTCGACGAGATTTTCAAGTTGCTGTTTTTTATTTCACCTGTATCAAAGTAACTATTGTTTTTTTCTAAAAAAAAAATCTTACAGATTTTATGGATCTATAAAAATCTTTTAGATTTTTTCTAAAAAATTTTAGAGATTCTATAGATCTATAGTAAAAAATTGTTGTATCTATTCTATAAAAATCTTTTAGATTTGTTTCTAAAAAATCTCAAAGATTGTATAGGTCTATAGAAAAAATTTGTTGTTTCTATTAAAAAAAAATCTTAGATATCTAAATAATCGGTGTAAATTTAATACTGTTTGCTTATGAGCGCGTGATGTATAGCCGCAATCGGTGAATGAAAGTACATGAAGTATGCAGCGCGACAGATGGGGTTTAAGCGCGCGCGAGTTGGGGGGACGCAGTCGGGGCCCTGTGCACTTTTACCGGGAGTATATAGAAGCAGAAGCGCACAATTTACTTATAGCTCGGGATGTTTTATTTAACCCCTTCGAGTCTCGCAGTGTATTACCTTACATTATCCACGAAGATGATACGGCAGGAATAATGATTAATCTTTGAGCCGTCAAGCGCTTAATGACATCCATAACGTCATTATCGTGCATTAAATTCCCCACCTCGGTCCCGAAAAAAAAAGAGGCGAAAAAAGCCCGAAGGCGACGTCGGAAATAAGATCTAATTATTTTTCGCCGGGGGAGGAAGAGGATCTTCGAGACCCGGCTCGAAAAAAGCATATATACGCGTCGCGTGGTTTACGATCGACGCGCCGTAGAAAAGTCGCCGCGAGAAAATTGAATCGTTCGAAAATTCACGATGGAACTCGCCGCGTTTTTTTTTCCAACAAACAAACGAAAAAAAAACTTTCGCTCCCGCGGGAAGTCGAGGCGGCGGGAGGTAATGCCGCGAAGATCATTGCCGAAGCGCGGAAGGGGAGGAAGAAAGAGCGAGCGAGAGGAAGAGCAAAAGCCGGAGCTATCATTGCATCTCCTCATTACCATAACTAGTTCCTCGCCCCTGGTCTTCTTCTTCTTCTCCATCCTCCTCCTCCACCACCTCCTCCTCTCTTCTCGCGCTCCCCTTTTTACTCGAGGGGGAGCTCCCGTTCCGCGCGTCGACCGAGTGCAGGGCAAGAATATACGACTGCCCTTTGCGCGGTGAAAAAAAAACGAAACAAAAAAAAAATAGGGAGCTACCATGTAGAGTCCGCTCTTCTCTTTTTCGGTGCCGCGTAGGAGGAGGTGGGCCCCCGGAGGAACAAACGACGCTGGAATGTGCACCCATTGTTTTGGCGGGGCTACCGCTCGTTATGAAAAACTCAGCGAGTTCCATGCATACGTAATCGGCAGATAGCGCATCGATACCATAAGAAGCCACGAACGAATAGCAAACTCCGCCGAGGTGTGCGCGAAAATATCGAGCGCATCGAAATTCCTGAGTGATCGGCCGCTCGTCAATCGCCCCGACGATAGCTAAAAGGGAGGCGGATCAATATGCAAAGATGAAAATCACTTGCCCAGAAGGAGCAGTAGTTTTGAGAGAAAAGCGTGAGGCTACCTCCGGCGCGCGCGCGAAGATAAAGAGGGAGCGGAAGGGTCGAAAGTATGAGAGGCCGCGCCTCTACCATATAAAGCAAAAACTCCAGAAAGATGCAGAGAGGCGCAACAGCTGTAGCAGAAGCGCGTCGTCGCCTCACCTCGCGGGTAACGCCTCTCGGCGAAAGGGTAGCAGCCGGGCGCCTGCTCTTTTTCTCCTCCGGCGAAAATGAAAAAAAAAGAACCATCGGTCGCGATGAAATACGGACTAGCCTCCTGATGTATGTAATGGGACATTCTACTTTAATTAAATTCTGGCGGATATACGCGCGGGCCATGCCTCATTCTCGGGTGGAGCGAAGCCGGCGTTACGTAATCCAGACGGCGAAAGGCAAATTGCCGGGCGACATTATCAATTTAAATCGCCGCGAAATTTCCTCGCCACTTCGCCGCGTAAAAGAGACTCCGCCGGGCGTGAGGGTGCATTAGAGGACGAGCCCTCCCCCCATCAATCACGGAGCCGCGCGCCTTTTCGTGGCTCACGACGTAAGCGACAAGAGGCGCCTATTTGTCTCCGGCGCGCGATAAATCACGCTATCTCCGTCTATCATCCGAGTGGCCGCGGCCGGAATCGCAATCATGAATCTCGCGGAATGATGCTCGCGCGGGTATACGTGCAGCGTCTCTCCCGAGAAAGGAGAGCGGCGGTAGTCGGGCAAAAACGTGCTGCCGGGGCCCCGGGGTTACCCCGGCGGTCCCCTCGAATCTTGATGAGAGACCCGGAGAACGTGCGCCGGGCATTTGTTTGGGAGGCGCGCGGAGATACGGCGATTTGTTGAATGAAACGCAAGAGTCGTGGAGGGACAATTGAAGGATAACGGCGCTACGAGGATATCGCGTTTCTTTCTACAAACTCTTTTTTAATTGCAGCCATTTATTTAATTTAAGCTTTATCATTTTGTTTACTTTGCGTACTCCTTCCTTAAACTTAGCTTTTTACTGCGTTATTAAAACTTTGCGTAAGTGACATTAAGTGCAAGTATTTTCATTAAGTGACCAGAATGAAAATAAAAGATAATTAGCGAAAGTACAGTGTATACAATTCTTAAGCACACTATTATATCAATCGATAATTTAAGATGCGGCTATATAAGGGCGGGAGATACCGGGAAGGAAGGATGATAAAAGGTACAATGCGAGATTGAAGCGCGAGACAAGAAAACGAGACGGAGAAATAATAAACGGTAATGAGTACATCCAAGCGAGGGAGCGAGTCCGAAATTCATCGTAGCGAGACGACGGCGGTGGTCCGCTCTCCCCGGGCCCTGCAACTCGTCAGGCGCCTTCGCGACGTGCAATACCTGCGCCCGCCTTTTTTTTTCAATCCTCGAATCCGAGCTCGGAGTAATTGCTGCGCGATGGGCGGGTCGACCCGCAACTGCAGCTACACAAGGGAAGAGGGGAGGTCGGGAAAATCGTGCGCGCGATGATTTTGCGAAAGGCGCCGCGTCATTTTTCACCGGGGAAAAGTTTGTCACTTACACGTGTCACTTGGCAGTGCGCGACTCCCTCCCTCTCTCTCTCTCTCTCGAGTGATTCCCGTGATTAATGATGGCCTTGATATTAATCGCAAAAAAGTATCCGAGCAGGCTGTTAACGTTTTTCCCGGGCCCCCATATATCAACCCCTTATCGTTCTTTAAGCCGGGCGCTCTGAATTTAAAGCGATTAGAGGCGGTGCAGTGCTCTCGATCGAGGATGAATTCGTCATTATCGGAGAAAACAAAGCGGGGAGGTGGAACGGCTTTGTGTAAAAAAGCCGACGGGAGGAGATCCAGGCCGCGGCTAAGTGTTCTCGAGGCTCCGGAGGCGATCCCGCTTTTTTTGCGCCGAGGAAACCGCTAAAAATCCGTGATTTCCATACGACCTCGGGAGCAACGATCGACGCTCGCTGCTTTTTTGCCGGATGCAATCCAGCTCATTTTTGGTCAACGAAGCGCACGTCTGGATAGCACTTGTACTTTGTATACCGAGCGGGGCAAAAAAAAAACACCGGATAATCACGACCGTACTTTGCGGAGTATTTGACCGAAATGTACACCCTTTCCCGATAGGTAAGTAATTTATTTTCCTCGGTGAAAAAAAAAATCTGCCCTCGTAGGTAAGTAAGTAAATTGACCGCTCGCTCGTAATATGAAAAATAACAATGAATGCACGAGTAACTAGAGTGAAAGCTACGGAAAAAAGTAAACAAAATTGTTGCTCGGTATAGTTGCCCTTATTAACCGATAAGACTGCGAATACTCCCGAGGAAAAAAATGTCTTTATAAAACAGTCTCTTTTGTACCAGGCATCCCTTTATATAATGATACCGGCGTATGCTTTATTTTGGTCCTTTACGCGCTATCTATTTATACCTGCCTCAGCGGCGTACCTCAAAAAAGAGAGTATATATACGCGACCGGAATAACCCTCTCCATTGTGATTATTAATACACGTATATAAGCGCGGAGCGCACCGGGAAAAAGGAAGTCGGCTTGATCGGGCGGCAAAGAAAGGAACGGAGCGTCGGCGGCGACGGATAATGAAAAGATGGGCCGATAGGGGACGGCTTTAACGCGATTAAGGGCGAATGAAGGAAATGGAGTGAGGCGCGCGCGAGTATATCCCCACGTACAGGCGGCCGAACTCACCGCGACGCCTTCCAAGTCCCCGTCCTGTGGGAGCCGAGAGGCGTTCGAGTTCAAATCCGACCGAGTAATGCTGACTCGGCGCGGGGTCGCTCGACTTTACACCGGCGCTTGTTACGAGCGCCTCGATCGGGTTATGGCTCGGAAAACGAGGGGGGAGGGGATTTTCGCTCTCCGCGAGGCTGTTGCGAGAATTTGTCGCTTGGCGAGGCTTTTTTCTCCACCCCCGCCGGCGATCGAGCCATCCGCGGGGGATTTACGCGGACTTATGCGAGTAGTTTGTAATTCCGGGGGCGGCGCAATTTTCGAACGGCGCGTATATATAGGCACGTAAGAGGGAGGATCCGGATAACGAGTTCAAAGTTCGGCCATTCGCGAGCCGCTTCCGCGGAATGGCCCAGGGCGGAAGAAATCTCGGATTAAATTATAACAGTTAAGCAGCCGCGAGAAGGTGGATCGCGGCTCTGGGAGCCGACGGGAAAAAAAGGGAGGAGAGAGTTTAATCCCGGATTCTCTCGCCTCCGGCGCGGGAACGCTTTGTCCGTCCCTTTCGCAGTGCGTACACCGATCCCCCGCCAAAAAGAAAGGGAGTGTGGGCAGATAAAAAAAGGCGCGGACACGCGATGATTCCGAAAAACCTTTGTACGATCGAGTTACACCGTCAGATCGGGTAATCCGATCCGTCGCGTCGTCGCCTCGCGACGAAAACACACCGCTCCGGACGGTCTCGTTAACGCGCGCATCTCGCGCCTCCTTTAATTGCGCCCGAAGTCGACAAGTCGTGGGGCGAGTCGCTTTATATAAGAGAGGGGAGTGTGTACGAGGGGAAAAAAAGGAAGACGCGCGCGGCCACGTCGCAGTATAAAAATATGAAATTACCATACGTGCGTGACAGGGGAAACCTGCCGCTCCGGCCGTGAGACACTCGTGTGAGGGAGAGAGAAGGAGAGCGGGTGAGCCTGAGGCTCGTGAGATTTCCTGCCGAGTCCACTCCCGGGGGGATGGGAAGAAAGGGTTTCGCCCGGGGTACTGCATTTTCGGGCTCGATCGAGGAGAAACTGCGACAGGTGTCGGTGCGCATGGGAAAAATTGATGGACAGAAGGTATTTCCTATCTTCCTGATTATGATTTCCTAAGAATCTTAAGATCGATTACCTATTTTTTACTGTTTTATTACTTTAAAAATCTTTAAAGTAATTTTACGTTCAGATTATTTCATTAGTTTAAATAATTAATAACGAATTTTTTTTAAGTCTTAGATTAATTTTGGACTTTAGCATCTCTTGAAAAAAGGCGAATAGAATGTTGTGAAGCATATAAAGAAATAATTTAATTGATTTGCCGAAATGTAAAAAGTTTCATATAAATTTAATATTTCAATTTGAATAATCAAAGAATTTTGTTTTGATTAGAAGATGAATTAAATAAAGAGTAAATTTCTAAACTAAAAAAATTCAAACGTCTCAACCTGATGTTTAATTTTGTACATATATATAATCGAAGATTTTTGAGTATTTTTTTGAATTCTATTAAAAGAGATTAAACAAATTGATCGATGGATTTTGCTAAACCTAACAGAAACCATTATTTCTATAGTTAAATCAAAATTAAAACTGTATTTAATATTTAAATGAAAAATCGTTAAATTAAATAAAGAAAATGTTTTCAACGGCCAGTAAAACAATCACTGTGAAAATTAGCATCCGCAAGACAAACAATTGCACGTCGAGAGAAAGAGCCGCGGCGACGTTCGCTTTAAATACCGCGGGAGTGCGCGCGGTGAATCCGCATAAGAGTTGCCCGCATGTCGGTCACACGGGGGAGCTCGGGGATACGCGCCTCGCCGGCGGAGAGGAAACCTTTCGCGTGTCCCGCGCGCCGGCAGATTGTTTATTGGGGCGATCGCGGGCCGCGCGACTTGTTGCGGCTCGCGTCGTGCACATTCGCGCTTTGTCTACGTCGGGGGGGGGGGGGGGGGGGGGGGGGGGGCGGGCGCCCCCCCCCCCCCCCCCCCTCCTCACGGCCGGTATGATTCACGCGGGCTTGTTACTCTCGGGCGCGCCTGCCTTTTATCTCTCGCTTCCTCGGGCCCTTTTATTGTCCGGCAAACGGGCGACCCGCGCCGCGGTGATAAATCCCGACCGCGTGTTTTTATTCCGATTTATGGAGTCGTTGATACTTTCTTTTTGCCGCGCGCGGCCTCGGTCCGCTACTTCGTACCCTCGCGAGTTTCACACCCGGGTTTTTATCGCACGCGTCGATTCGAATGCCAACATCTGCTCGGTAAAGTAAGTGTCGAGATTTTTATTCACTTTTGGTAGAAAATGTAATAAAAAATCGACGATATTACGGGGAGCGCAGTGAAATCAATTGTTCTCGATTGAAAATGCAGATGAACCCGTACGTGATTCACCGATATCCGCCGGGATTGCAGTTGAGGTACGTCAGCGATAACGAGATAACTAATCCTATCTAATTACGCGCAACGTGTCATTTAGTTCGCGCGGAATTATCGGCCGCTTTCAGTTATAGGGTCGATATCGCCTTTTCCTCCGTTAGCGCGGATTTCGCAGGCATTGTTATGAGTGTGCGTTAATCGCGGATCGCGCGGAAAATCTTCAATTGTTGTGGACGAGGTCGAGTTGTACTGAGAGATTTGCTATCAGGGCAGACCTTGTCTATGTGTGTTTTTTTAAAGTAGCAATTACATGTAATTCTGCAGAATGAGAATATATTTTTTAAACTGAATATTAATGCTACTGAATCACTTCCTCAATTTCGCACTTTAAAATTAATTTGAATTTAAAATAAACGTATATGTTATTGATAAAAAAAATATTTAAAATGAGAGAATCTCTTAATTCATTTAATTTTAATTATTAAATGCATTCATTTTTTACGGTTGTATTATTTATTCAACTGATTGCATTTTGTTGATATGGTAATTGGTAATGATTAAAACATCAGATCCATTAGCAGCATTTTTAATTCGATGATTTAATAAGAGTTACAAATTTTTGTAGGATACTACACGACTAAAGGGGATACGATTCACTTTCACGCCTAAGTACGTGCTGCCACCTATCAGCATTTGTACGAATCACTATCCTCGATTCTTTGGCCCTGCCTGCAATACATTCCCTTTACATTTCTTTCTTGCTGCTTCGCTTAAATTTATTCACATGAAATAGTAATATTTTTTAAAATTTATTTAACTATTTTGTCACAAATTTTGATATGATTTCAATTGTGTAACCGGCTACAAGCATCTCTCGAAAAGATTAGAGGGAAGATTAACAAACAGGAACATCTCACTCAAGGCAGTGCCTCACCCTCGACCGAGCCTCATTCATTTTTCTCGCGTTCGCGATAATAAAGTAACGTTCCGCGCGAAAAAAAAAATTCTCGGCGCAGCATTAATTTCGCCCGTATCGAGCGGACATCTCGCGACGAAAATCGCACCGTAACGCATCTCGCGCGGAGATCTTGGACCAGCGAAATAATGAAGGAGTCGCCTCGCGACATGCGGGCCCTCGTCCCTCTTTCGCACCTCGTCGCGATGACGCGCGGATTTATACTCCCGACTGCCGCAAATTTCGGCCACGACAAATCTAAAGTCGACCGCCGTACCATAAAGTTGCAACTCTATACGGCGGTCTCAACACTCAAATGATATTTTTAAACGACGAATCGAGCGCCCAATCAAACTGAAGGAAAAAAAATTAAGATTTAATTTCACGACCACCGAATTAAATCGTCCGGCATCCCAAACAACCGATAAATCAGTTTCTCGCCGACGCCCGCGTACAGCGGGGTGAAGAAAAAAGAGGCGAGGCAACATCTCCCGTCGCAAAAAGCGGCGACTGCGTCAGGGAGAAAAAGGAAAGCAGCGGGAGTATAACAGAGCGGTCGTTCACGCGCCGCGGCCGAGTTTTGACAGTATCAGCGAGCGGCCATCTGGGCCCCATGCGGGCGTCGCGCAGCGGTCGTACGCACGTTTCACGCGGCGCGCGATCCATCAACTCGCGGCTACCTCCGCCCATAACCCTTTTTGCCCCAAGCCCCCCCCCCCCCATCTTTCGTCTCACCTGCTCGCCTGCCCGAGGACCTTTCCGCCGCGCGAGATGAAATTTTTCGATTTTCGGAGCCCGAGCGCACCTCTGATCGATGAGCCATCCGATTGCGCCGTTTGATTTATCGCGAGCTCTCTATTGTTTCGGCCGACTGTTTTTTTTTATTCTTTTCTTTTTAAGTTTCTAGAAAATAAAAAGATGGTACTCGCGCTACAAAAATTGCGCACTGTTGAATAAGGGAGTAGGGATTGTTCCCTAGCACTACTGTGCGAGAAATAATTTTCGTTCCTACCCGTGGATAAGTACAGTCCTCCGGCGTCCATTAGCGGCAGTTATCTCCTAATCGTTACAGCTCGACCGGCAAAACATCGGGTTTTCTTGCCGCGCGTTCGATCGGGGGAAAAGGGACCGCGGACGTCCTGGAAGAGACGCGTCCGTCCCTTTCAATCTCTCCCCCTCCGGCTGTTTGTTTTTGCACGGGAGGAGTCGATCTTTCGCCCGGCAAAAAACGGCAAGGACCAAAACCTATCCAGAGCAAAGCACACCCTCTCCTTGACTTTCCACTACGGCAACGCGCGCGCGCATGATTCCTCGAGCGAGACGAACGACTTCCAGGACTCTATGACTCTTTCGAGCGGATCAAGCATGACGGCGTTAGCGAGAGAACAAGTCGATAATTTTGGTTAGCCAATGAAGAAAATGCATTTTTTTTCTCGCGTTGAAGTTCCTTTGTGCGGAGAGTCAACTTGAGAAAGTTTTTTTTTTTGTAATGAGTCTGTTATTTAAGAGTCATTATGGTACTTTTTGGAAAAACTCGTTATAAGAAAATTGATATGCTGCAATTCGTCGAGGAAAAGTAATTTTTTACATCGAACTAAGAGAATACTAACCCCGCGGTAATTAAAAATAATTGCAAACAAGAAAGGCGCATCAGCGCCGACATTGTCTCAAGCCGTTTTCGTTCGGGCGAGTAACCATAATTCCAGCCGGCGGGTCGGTCGCATTCTCTGAAACCAGGCCACCGGATCCATTCGTCCGACGACAATCACCTCCCGCAAATGGCCCGCGCGAATATTTTCTCCCTTGACGCGCGCTAATTCTTAATTTCCTCGTTCTCGTCTCGGGCCGCCTCGAGAAAGCCCGGCGGAAACGACGCGAGGCGCCTCAATTGCGCCCGGAGTTCGTTGCTCCTCGTCTACGCGTCGAAACAAGAGAAGCCCCGCGACACAAAGCAGTTTAGTCCCGACGGTACGTAACGCCATTAAAAAAAAAAAAAAAAAAAAAACAAGAGGGGGAAAAATAAAATCCGATCCGCCGTACAACCGCGGCAATCAACACGGAAAAGACATTTAACGTTTCGGGGCCGCGCATAAAATTACCGCGGACACGCGGCCCGCGCAAAATAATCCCCGACAATGCGATGCGCGCACTTTTCTCCGCGGAGGTACAAAAAAGAGAGGAGCGCATAAGTCAGCCCGGAGGGACTCGAGCGCACTTATGCGTGTACGTACAGCGCCGCGCGCGTCAGGTATATATAAAGGGCCGCATTAACATACAACGCGAGGCTAACGAGAGTGAGAGGGGTGTACGGAGCTCCGTGGGCGACTCGTTTCGCTCTTATTTGTCCAGCCATTTTTCACCGAGCCCCGCTCCAACTTTTCCCCCGCATTAGCGAGCGAGCGTCCGTCAATTTGCGGATCGGCCCGCGCGCGTCCTTTCAATTTTCGAGCGGCAATTAGTCGCGGGCCATCTGAAAAATCGCCTCGCCCATCGATCTTGGTTTTCGCCCGGACGTGAAAAAATGCGCACTTACGTGTCCGCGGGGGTGTACGATTTACCAAAGCTTTGATGGATTCTGCGACTCACCTGAAACAAACAAATGATAACGATCAGTCAATCTATCGGAGTAAAGTAACTCGAGGAAATAGAAAGCAATTCATTTGCATGCAACGTACAAGGAGCGGATGTGTAGCATACATACAGTGGACTTTTGGTGGGTACGAGGATAACGAGTTTCGAGACGCGGAAAATACCGGCCAAGTTGGTTCCTTTCGGTCTCGGGTGAAACGCACCGGGAGTCCTAAACGCGCAAATGGAAAACGGCCGATCTTATCTCGGGCTCGCGCGCGGCCGAGTTCCTTCAATTGTCGACGCGCGCGCTGCGCTTTTAAACGCCGCTCGCTCGCCGTCGCGCTATTTATCTCGCCGCTATGCACATTTCCGCTTTTCCGCGCGTCGCTCGGCGAGCGCGCCCTTATTTAGCCGGGGCCGCGAGCGTCAGTCCGCCTTTCGTTTTCTACGCGCTCGCCGACGGCACTGTGTGACTTTTAACGGCCGCTCGCGAAACGAGATATCGATATTAAGTCCGGCTGGAGTTGGTTTAATCGATTTTTCGATTTTAATTAACAGCGCAGTTTCGAAAAGGTACTGCAGCGAGGCAAAATATGTGCCGTTTCAATATTAAATGTGTCATCGATTGCGGAGGCGGTATTTTTTTTTGTAAATGAATGAAGACAAATTAAAAAAGCAATCGACCGATTTGTGAATTAACTTCGCTATGCGAGTCGTGCTTTATTCCGAATGAAATTTGGATTGGCAGCAAAATGCCGCGCGATCGAACTTGCAATAAAAGTATTGCATGAGAAGCAGTAGTATAGTCTTTCTGTATATCAGTTTTGTATTTCGTGTTCTGGTTGGTTTTCAATTTCTTTTTTGTAATATAACCAAGTTTCTAGTTTCGGATTTTTTTCACAGTATATACTTAATTAATACTTGTAAATTGTTGTTTTATTCTTTGTAAATAAAAAATTTGCAAGTCGACCTTTTTCAAATGTACAAAAAATGTTGCCTGCAAATATAACAGTTTGCCTTGTAATGAACAGTGCGAATCCACCTTAACGAGACGTGCGCGGAAAAATCCCGTCGCGCTATTATTTTATCGAGGGAAGTTCGCCGCTCTATCTCACCGGCGGTGCACTATAGTCGCGCCGAAAAAAAAAATCCCGCCGCCAAATCCTCGCCAGTGGAGGCTTAACTGTTTACCGAGTAAATTGGCGGCATCGGCAATTCTTTCGCTCCTCCCCCTCGTTTTTTTTTTTTTTTTTTTCGCTCTCGCCATGCGACGGCGCGCCAGTTTGATTTTCGCGCTCGCATGTGCCCCGGTGTTAACTCGACGGCCGAGAGGGATTAACGCGCCGCGCGCCGGATTTGAAAGTCCGGCGATCTTTTTTAAATTCCCGTCGCGCTCGTTTTTTTTCACAGTGCGTATGAAAATTCGACATTTTTCTCCACGGATTAGAGCGGCGCGCACGCAACGGCGATTTCCAGCTAGAGCGCACGGATCGATCCATCAGTTCCGTAAACATTATCCATCCGCTGGAGAGCGGTAATTGCCAGCGATTTTTGATGCACCCGAGAAAATAAAAAGACAGAGTGAATTTGCACAGGAGCGGAGTAAAGGAGGGTAGTTAACGAGTCAGCTCGCGGTCGAGATTCCTTTAGCTCCGGGGGATAATGAAGGGTCAAGCGTCCGGGGCTCTAAACGTCAAGCGTCCACCTTAACTCTTTCGGCGCGAAGCCGAGAAAAAGCGCACCAGAAATTCCCCCGCTCCCTTTAACCTCCCCGGAATTCGAAGCCCTCGGACGAGGCGAGCGCCGCGCCGGGATCCGGAATCCAATGCGCGGCGGTGCTCGCCGGCCAAATGCCACCTTGGGAAAGGGCCGCATCCGCGTTTACATTGCAGAAGCGCCAAAGGGATTTTTATACCCCGGGTATAATCCGATACGGCGAGCCGCGCGCAAATGTAAATGGCCCCGACGCAAAATGTATTAAACAACAGCTTTTAAGCGAAATTTCGTTAATGAAACGTTCCGCGAGCGCGCGGAGGGCTGGCTATATACCGGCCTCAGTCACACGATAAGTGGATTAAGGGGGAAGGCTTCTAAAACGTCCCGCTGGTGATTTAACTTTTACATGGATTCGTTCTGATTAGTGTCGGTGGACTGCTCGCAACTTGATTTGTGACGCTTTGATATACGACTGTCGAGCAAAATGCTACCTTTGTTTTAAGACGATTAAAAAGCAAGAGCTTGATAAATCAGTAATTTCGTATCATTCTATTTTAGTAATTGTATTCTTATAAAAAAATCTAATAAATAATGAACGTGTACCGCACGAGAAAACATTTTATAAAGTAAAAATAAATGATTATTTTTGTGTTATTGATTCTACATTTTTTGAAAATTCCTTCTACAATCGTTTAATTATCACAGTGATTTCTTAAAAGCACTTCTATCGGAGAATTCATTACACAGATACTTGAATTCCCCTCCTAACTAAAACGAACCGTTCAAGAGAGCTTCGGGTCCACGGGAAAGAATTCGCCAAGTCACCGACAATAATAAATAGGAATACCGTCACTTTTTATCCACTGTACCATCGATTCATCTTGATTTTCAATTCCTCGCACGCTCTCGGCTGAAAAAAGCCCCGCGAAATTCAACACCGATGGATCTTCATTAAACCCGACCGCGACGCTAAGAGACAAAAAGAGGGGGAGTCTCGAGGAATCGACCGCCGATCCTAGACGCTCGGGATTTCTCGGGGCGCGTCGCTCAGGTATACATACCTATATACGCGGGGCGGACGATCGCAATCTCGCGGCGCGCAAAACCAGACCGCGGGGCCGCGGGCGCCCAGGCCTCGTTCGTCTCGCCTCATCGTCTTTCCTCGCGCGTATCCTTATGATTATTCCCGCCGCCGGCGGCGCTCTCCCCTCTCTCTCTCGCGACGGCGACTTTCCCAAGGGCCGCGTGTGCGTGCGAGAGTCGTCCGCGCCGCGGGTGTGCTCGCGGCTCTTCCTCCCGCTCCGATTTTTTTCCCTCTCTTTTTTCCTCCTTTACCTTGCGCTCCCGCTTTGTCGTGCGCAGCCTTCTTGTTTGAAGACGGGGAGCGATTATTATTATCGTTGTTATTGCGCGGACGCGCGCGTAATTGCAGGGGATTATTAGGTCGGCCGTAATTAAATGAGAGGCGCGAGCGAGCTGTCCCGCGGGGAGGATTCTCTTGATAACGCGCGCGGCTCGCCTCTTCTCCTTCTTTTCCTGGAAACGCCGGGAAACCGGAGTTGGACGCGCGAGAGTGGTAGTTACGGGTATGCATATGAGTGATAAACGGTTTTCTGTTTATTTTCAAGATTTATACCTCGATAAGTTTATAGCCAACTTTTTGCGTAAAAATGTCCACTGTTTATTTTAAACGATGCGAACGTTGATTAATACTTATTTATTTTATTCGTAGACGTAATATTTATTGTTCTTTACGTTTGAGTATCTTTTTCACCGATAAAGAAATATAGCTATGGAGAAATAAATATCAATCCAGCTCGGGTATAGGCATCAATTAATGCGAAATAACACGTCAATTTTTAGCTGCGGTCTAATCGCTGCAAATCATCGTCGGGTGGGTATTTAGCCGCGAATTTTTATTGCGGTCATTTTTCACGCTCGTAACTCAGCCGGCAAAAGAAAAACTCGTAACTCTCCTAGTCGTCCATTTCGTGGAGATTCGCGTAACTACCGGCGCAGTGATAAGCCGTATATTTTTGTAGGCGTGATTATTATGGACACTTTCGAGCGGAACGTGTAATTATGCGGGATTAGTCGGGTGCAATTAAAATCGTCGAGTCGAGACGAAAGGCGCGTAAGAAGCCGCAGGGCCGAGGGAAACGCGCACAAATTTATTGGGGCGGTGCAATTAATTTTCACGCTTCGAACTTTGCATGCTTCCTGAAAAATCCACGGCGAATGACGCTTTTTCTCGTTGTATATTTTTCCCTCTAATTAATCTAATGAATTGTATAATAATGCCGTTGAATTAGACGAGTGCATGCCGCATGAAACTAGACGCCATTAAATCGTAACGGTACACACAATAAAATGAATTATTCAGTCGTGGAAAAAAAAATAAATTCCTTTTAAACAATTAGAACAAGATTCTAGATTGCGATATCAAAGAAGCATAGTTACATTGAATAAATATAAATGATAAATCAAAGCTGCTTTTATTTTAGCGACGAGAAGAAAAAAAGTATCGCTGCTCTCGCAAAGTAATACCGTTCGCTGCAATCCGCACAAACGCGGAAAGCGCGAAGCTCGACAGTAAAGAAGAAAAAAAGAAATCCAGACGCTCGGTTTCTCTTCTACTTCGTAATAAAGTCCTCCTCGTCCGTTTCTCAAAAGCCCATCGCGCTGCTTCTCTCCTGCGCAGAGAGATCGCCCAGGGAGGTGTAGGTACACACTCTCCGCGCGACTCGAAAAAAAAAATGCGAAAGAGAGAGAGAAGAGAGAAGGGTCGAAGGGGGTTGCGCGCAAAATAAAAAGGAAGGAGGTCGAGAGATGTGTCGCTCGCGCGCAGCGCCGAAAAAGAGAGAGCGGGCCGGGGGTAATGGCAGGGCGCTCGGCATTGATAACTATCGGATGGGCCGATCGAAACGGGACACCCGTTACTTATCGGCGGCCCAACGACTATCATTCGCGCTCCACCTCCGGCCGAACCGGGGCCTCGGGAGGTTCGCCCCGAGGAAAACGTCCCGCGCTAGAAACACACACACACAGTGTACTCCCTTTTTTTACACGCGAAAATCTATCGCGCCGACCTTTGACCCTTTGCGATCTGCTTCCGACGAGTAGCCCCCGGTTCGCTTGCGCGGGGAAACTCGCCTCGATTGATCGGGTAATAATAAGCGCACGGGATTCTACGAAGTTTCGTGCGGTCAGAGCGGGCCTGCGATCGACCCGCGCCGGTGGACGGCATGACTTATGGCTTCGCAAAATCGAGGAAACGCGGCACGAAATTCAATAAGACGCGGCGCGTCAAGGCTATCGATCCCCATAAATCGCCGAATCGCGGTCGAAATACCGGTCCTACCCGCACCCCCTCGGGTTATCGCGACGTTTTATTTTTCGCCTAATCGCCGGCAAATCGAGGCAATTAATTAAGAAACGCCGACTTCGAGGTCGGGTTTTTTTGCCTCGCTGGGCGCATAGGTAGTGCCGGCGTATACACACAGCTCTCCGCGAGGCTCGCGTGATTTATGCGGCGGCGCGCTGCTGACGAGCGGCAGCGCGGCCCATATGTGTTTTCGACTGGCTGACCCATATAATTTTCTTGCCGGCCGTGATTCTGGCCTCTCGCTCGTTCGTTTTTTTTTTCTTTCTTTTTTTTTTTGAGGGGCGCGGGGATTAGACCGATGCCTGGCCCTTTCGCTGATGCCAGCTTTTACGCGCGCCGCCCGATTGTCGGGCGAAAGCTGATGACGGTCGATTGACGCGTGTCAGGGCTCGGATGTTTAGTGCCAACTGTTTGACATTAATGAAAAAAAATTCGACCGAGAAGTTTCGGAGCGTTGGATCTTAGATATACCCACTACACCCGACGAAAGTATGTATATGTATAATACACGGAAAAAAGTAGCTCTTTTGATAGCACGTTTTATTTTTCGTTCGGTAATGGATAAAAATGTTTCTCGGTGCGCTCTCGATTAAATTTTAAAGCACAGCGCAACGGGAGATACTTTTGAAAATTCAAAGAGGTTTTTAATAACAATTCGAGCACTTCTAAGCAATTTTTAACGAAAGAGCGGGTCAACATTTAAACAATTACCCCGAAAGCTTTGGCCATCCATTATTCACGTGTTTGCTTCCACCGGACCGAACGAGACTCGCCGAACGGGGAAGGCTTTTTTTCCTCCGCTGCATTTTTCGCCCCTGAGTCGCCTTTTACACAATTCGGAACGCCGCGTCGTAAACTCCCCGGGGCGCCCCGACGCAATCTCCACACCGCAAACGTCGTATTTTCCCAAAACAGACAAAAAAAAGGGACGGCTACCACTGGAGACGCGCCTTCTTAAGGTCGCCGGCGCGTTTCAGAGCTGCCGAAAAGTCTCTCACGGGGGCCCGGCGGAACCCGACACCGCCGCGCGGAAAGCCGGCGGGGTCGTAAATCCCGGCGTTTACGCAACGCGCGGTTCGCCAAAAGAGCCGCGACGAATCGGAACCGACTACTACAACAAGCCCGGCGGGAGTGAAGGAGCCGGAAAAAGTCTCGAAATGTAAGAGCCGTGTCTTACCTGAAGATGAACCTGGCCGTTGTTGTCGACCCAGCCGATGACCATGTCGACTCCCTCGCGGCCGTCGTCGCGCGTGAACCCGAAGCCCACGTAGCCGGGCGTCTTTACTTGCACCTCGAAGGTCACGTCGTTCTCGCCGGGCGTCCAGAGCACCAGGAAGTTGTTGTCCAGCACGGCGCTGTGCTTCCACTCGATCGCCGCGGCCGGCTGCTGCTGCTGCCCGAGGAGCGCGAGCAGCGCCAGTGTGCACGCGAGTCCGCGCATTTTCGCCTCCTGCCTCTCTTCGCGAATCGGGGATTTGCGAGTGGCGCGTGCGTCGAGCACGCGATATCCTACGCTGACTGACCGGGGCGATGCACTAGACGCGCGCTCCGTTCACTGCATCTGTAAGGAGAAATTTTTCCGAGCTCAGTGGATTTTCTTTCTGGACGGATGCTTTTTATTTCAAGTTTCTTTTGTGTGCCGTGCTGAATGATTTATTGTACAGGTGTTGCTTTTTTTTGTAGCGTGTGGTGTTCTCGAGTGGTTTGTTAAAGTTACAGCTATCGATTGAGAATTGTTGCAGTAAAAAAGTGGCTTTTGTTACGAGCTTTGTTATGTTGTTGAAATATTTCAGTAGGGAGCAAGGTTTCTTTTGGGCATAAATATGAAACTAATGTTGACTGGAAATTATTGTGTTTCCACACTGAGAAAAATGTAACGGTAAATATTAGTAACTTTCAAAAGGTAGCATACTTTTTTGGCAAATTTATTTCGCGTATAAATTTGCATACGACGGTATTGTATGAAAATTTATAATACCGTACAGCAAAACCTATTACACTTAGAGTACATTTTACTATAATGCACAGTAATTTTTCTTCCACATATCAGTCTGTGTCTACTTTCCCAAACATCATAATATTTACTAGAACATTATTTTCAGTGTATCAAAAAGTAAATGTCACTACAATTTTGTGAAAACTAATATCGCTGCAGGAAGATTAACCCAATTTTATAAGAAAAATAGACTACAAGTATCCTAAATACCGACATAAATATCACATTTTCAAGTAATGGCACATCTTTCCAATATTTGTTAAAGATCAAAATTCGGGCAACTATTATTTTAATGTTAAAAGGACAACACAATAAGCTAAAAATATTACTATCTAAATTGTAAGTTCGCCTTAAG
>JAXIUT010000001.1:12876636-12894697 GCA_035586675.1 Eurytoma californica | reverse complement strand
CAACTATTATTTTAATGTTAAAAGGACAACACAATAAGCTAAAAATATTACTATCTAAATTGTAAGTTCGCCTTAAGCAAACATGTAATGAAAACATCAAGTTTAATTCCTGAAAAGGCAATAGTACATATGCATGATTATGACCGTCGCTGCAGTGCACGAAACTGTCAACTGTACACTCGAGCTGCACGCTCCTTTCAAACGTAATTTCATTTTCACAATTGTATCTTGCATTTCAAATTATTTTAATTATTTCACTTGCAATATGTAATAAGTCTAATGCACATTAATTTTGTTAATTTAATAAAGAAATGAACAATGTGGATGAATCGTGAAAAAATTACGAAAACGTAAAATCGTTGTAAATTAATAAATTTTGACAAATTGATAATGTATTTATATGACTTTAACTGATTAGACAATTTTTTATGTACTAAATTGACATTATTTCATAAAATACGTCTTTTCGGACTACCAAGCTTCGAGTAACGTGCGATGTTATTAAGTATGAAAAAGTTGATAGCTACTAAATTTAAACAGTTTGTTAACCAACAACAGAAGTAAACTTTTTCATCGATGCTAATTTTGAAGTTTCGATAATTTTCGTAAATTTTTAAATATTGTTGGTATACAACTATGCTGAATCAGCCTCAAATTTTTCATTTTCTGCTATTTAAGTATTTCATCAATATTATGTTTATAAAATCTTCACAGAGTTATTTATTCAGGAATTTTTAAACTGAAATAACTTCAGTTATATTTAGAGACAATTCGAAAATGAAATTGTTTTTCGTTATCCATACTGAAAAGTATTTCCAGAGATTTTAAAGCGTCGCTTTTATCTCTTACACGATGAATCATTCCAAGTTTCCCGAATCATGAGATTATTTTTATGACCGCTTTTTCACATTATTTACAAACCGGATAAAATACAATGGGCTACATCGGAAATTCAATATTTGAACTTGTTTCGAAATGTTGCCTTTTTCCCGATACAAGTATATTTCAGAAATTATGCACCGAAAAATTGTTAATATTTTAAAAGTTCGAACAAGGGTGAATTTATCATCGCTCCAAAATGTTTTGCTCCAAAAGCACACTCCGTTTCAATTTAAGCTCGACCGCTGCTCAAAGCATCGCTCGCACAAAAAATTTCAATCACCCCATCCTACTTCAGCACAAGCACCCTATCCACCTCTCTAACAGACCGCCCTCCAAAGCGAAAGCAAGAAAATCACATGAAAAGCACTTGAACCTCACTGCTAACCTTTTTCAAAAGCACAGTCACTGTTCGTCCGCAGTCTCGCGAACTCAGCACTCGTCGCTATCGCGAACGTCGAGTTCGGCCGACAGCGATAGTTTAAAAAAAAAAAAAAAACCGCAAAAAAATTTCACCCCCGCCAGCGTTCGGTCCAAACGACTCGGCGAGTTCACCCGCGACACTTGTACGAGATACTCTGGATCAGCGCTCGCGCATGGCACTCTGCGAGGCAGCGTGTGCGGGGGAGTGTGCGTCTTCTCTCTCGCGGGGGCACCGTGTACGATCGGCGCGCGGAGCCGTGCAGCACCGTCTCACCGGGAGGATGGCACTGGACTGAAGTCGCAGGCCGGGGGGGACTACGGTGTACCGTAGGAGTAGACACGGTCTCTCGCGCCGCACGCTTGAACGGGCCGCGGGCGCATGCGCACCCCACCACGAGGCCAGCGGCCGCGGCGGCGAGAGCTCGCGTGCGCTCCTACTCACTCTCCCTCGCTCTCTCTTTCTGTCGATCTCGCTCGCTCCTGCGGTCCCGAGGCTGGGTTATATCCGAGGCAGGGAGACGACGGCCTGCAGCGTGCGTGGAAAAAGTCTTGGGAGATGCTCGAGGGCTCGGGAGAGTGAGCTTGGATGACGGGACGAGAGATTGTGCTTGGATCTTCGAGGAATTTCGCTTTAAAAAAAAAATTTACCGAGCACTGCGTTTAATTGCGTTCTTTTTTTTATTTTCTCGTCACTTTTTCATCTCGCACTCGTATTTACGGGATCCAGAATCTTTGAAAATTATTTTAAAGTTTAATTAATGCTCGCGAGAAGTTTTGCGCCTTTTTGCTTCTTTCAACCTTGCGTCAGGAACTTTTCTTTTGTTAATAATTTAAACTTGCTGGGAGTCCAGCGTTTATCACGTGAGATTTACGAGTTGTTTAGACAGTGGCTAAGGTAAATCTAAATTAATTCGAACGTATTAATTTGAAAACAAGCGACGTTTTCGGTAGTTTATGGTACACTCGCGTATTAATTTCATCGAGATTTATATTACGGAAGTGGGCTCGAAGAAACTGCCTGCCCATGGAAAAAGCATTGGCATGGGAAATTTGTTACGCCTTTGAAAGGTCGTAAAATTGGAATTGTAGATCAAATGGTGTATCATCAATTTACTTCAAAATGTTAATTTATTTTTCATCGTTGCGCCATAATAGATTCAAAATCATTATTAAATTTACGCAACATTTCCAAATAACAATTTTGAACGATTAATTTTAAATTCGTGAACAACAAATTAATCAATAAATCCTTCAATAAAATAGACTTTATTGGTCTGCTCCAATTTGAAAATTTCGGAGCAAAATACGGAGCGCGCATTAGAACGTCCGTCTGGTCGTCTCCGGTCCAAGAGCCGTGAGCCACATAACACGACGAAGGGAAGAGCGCCGGGGATTTGGAGCCAGCCAGTGGCGGCCTCTGATGGAAAAAATTGTCCGCTCGTGAAATTCGGCCCCGTCGCTCGCAGGGACCCCTCGGCCCCTCATAAATTTCGGGATAGCGCGCGCGCCTCGTCGCTCCTTCTTAAAAGACACGCGGAACCGGTTCTCGTTTTATTATTGTAATATCTTCCGTGTAAGGAGGATCTCTCGGGGTCTCTTTGTTTTGATGCCCCGTGTTTGAATAGCCGATTTCGAGAAACGCATCCTACCAAAGGCGTGAGATTCGAGAGCTTTTCGGATTTTCTTTATGCGACGAGGACCGAGAGTGAATATTAAAGAGTTCGTCCGAAAAATCTCTCGGGTGGCCTTTATTCTCGCGCCTACGCGTCATTAGCTAATGCCGCGCGACTCTGTCATAAAAAAGATCGTAATAATATTTCACATTTTTTTCGTTGTTGTTCAACTTTATAGAGACATCCATAATTTTCGAATTAAATTGTTTTGAATCCTCGGAATGACTAACAGGAATAACAATCTAATTAAGATGTAAAGGGCGATAAAAGTGCATAAACACTCCTGCCGCATTAGTCAATCGAATGGAATGTCAAGTGATTCAAGAGCAATTAACGAAATTTCACTCGAGCGTGACAAATGCAAGACGCACTCCAGCTCCAAAAATACATAACGGATACGCAACTTTGTCACGCAACGGACAAAATGCACCCTCCCTAAAAAATCGCATAAAATTAATTAAACCCACCAATCAAAATCGCAACCTTCTTACCTCAAAAAAAAGGACACGCTTCAAATAAATCAGCGCATTCCGACTAATTAACGCAATCGCGAGGTACGTAAGCACCGGTCAATCTGACGACCTCTCGGCCTCCGCCGGCATCCGAAAGGTAGCCTCTCCTCGCGACGGACGGCTCGATCTGCCGCGTGCTGCAGGTATATACGCCGTGTGGCGTGCGCGCGCGAACGCGGAAGTGCGAGAGATGTGCATCCGCGCCGATCGATTCAATTATACGCGCGGCCGTGAGCAGCGCGCGGCGGCGCGCTCAGGCTCGATGCATCGGCAGCTGTCGCGCATCACCCCATCCGCAGGAGAGAGAGAGGGAGAGCCGCCGCACACGGCGCAAAGTCCTTTTTACAAGCGGCGAGCGTGTCACCCAGCGCGCCCGAGGATTACGATACGGGGATGAGATAATGTTTTGGAGTTGGGTGACGTTTTTTTTGTTGCTTCGCTTCTTTTCGAGGCATTTTTTGACTTTCAAGGCTGAGAGAACTGTTTAAGTGAAGGAGTATTCGTGAACAACAAATAAATGAATAAATCCTTAAATAAAATAGACTTTATTGGTCTGCTCCAATTTGAAAATTTCGGAGCAAAAGTTGTAAGATCTGTAACTCGAATTGTTGTAAGATTTTGCGAGAAAAAATGAATGTTTTATGGGTGCAGTTTATTTATTAATTTTTTATTGATGAAACATTTTATTAATGTGTAACTTAATAATGAGTTTAATTCTTTGAGGAAATGATTTTGAATTATTTACCTGAGTAAATATGTGTTTCCTATTGTAAATAAAAGAATTAGAAATTTATATTTCATAGCAAGAAAATAGTCAACAGGAGCATAAAAACACGAATTTTGGAATTATACATACAACTACTTTAGTTATTAATAATAATGAGTTTGTATACCTCAAATATTGATCTTCCGATATTTTATTATTTTTATAAGTAATAACTGTTTTTTATTTTAAATGAATTCACATTTTTTTCATCATTTGACTCTGCCATATCTTAGAAAATATCAGTGGTGGATACCAAATAAAAATCGCAAAAAACTTCTTTTTGGTATGTAAAAAATAGCTCCTAAAAATTCAGTTTTTATGAAAACTCCATAAAATTACACAGAGAAGAAGAAAATTTATTAAGAAGTTGCTGTTCAAAACGCTATGGGGATCGAGTAGTAGGTAACTCCACTGTAATAAATTAATAAAAACCTAATTTCACTCGTAAATTAATAAAACGATTCCACTTAAGTAATATAGAAAATTTAAAACTGTTAATAAATTGCAATTATAAATAAATGTATAAATTTGTAATTACTCCATAAAATGAAATTGAGTAATTAAATTATAGGAATATTGTATATTCATTTTTATCAACTATTATAAAAAATTTAATTCTTACACACGCTGTATCTTTCTTATTATTATCTATGTATAAAAGAACTATAAAAAAAAACAAAGAATGAGTCAATTTCTACAAAAGCATAAAAAAGAAACTTCAAAAAAGGTAGAATAGAGTCGGCACCTAAATCACGCAAAAAGCGAAAACAGCGTGCAGAGCCAAGCGCGTGGAGTAGAAAGGGAAACGCCGATGGAGCACGGAAGAGAACCGATCGAGAGAGAGGCAGACAGAGAGAGAAAGAGAAACAGAGAGAGAGAGGGAGCGAACGGAAGAGAAGGGGAGTCGGGGTTTGATTTGCGGCGTGTTGTTCAGTCGATTGCTCTCGAATTGCTTTCGGCGGCGGACACGCGCGACGCATCGCGACGAGGCGCGCGCTCTTTCTCCTCACCGCGGGGCGAGCTCCGAGATTATTGTTGCCGCTCGCGACTTCGCCCCTCCCGAGGCGCACGCCGCGCGCCGCCGGGCCGCTGAATTATTGCACTTTTTGAAGACGCATTTAGCACGGGAAACGCGTCGTTTTTCTCCGCTGCATCCGGCCCCCGGCACTGCGTTTGCTCGCAGCTTCTTTTCCGACTGGATTAAATTACTCGCTTATGTTTGCTTTGGAAGTTTCCGCGCGTGCGTCGCCTGGTGTGATGGAGCGCAATGGCGGGTATCGGACTTTTGCAAAATTTTCCCCGAGATGGGAAAGTGTAATCGCTGCACCTGCGGATGCTCGCTCACTGTGACCCAGAAGATTTCTCGGTTTATCTTGGAGGAGCATTTATAAAATGGTGTAAAATATTGTAGGAAAGTTTCTACGAAATTTCTTTGGTAGTGTAAGTTCCGTAAGATCTAGTGAAAAGGCAAAATATATGCTTTTTTTATGTTAAAAGATTTGTTAAAATTTATTTTTAAAAATTGAATTCAAGATAAAGAACCAAAGTAAGCTGTTAAAAACAAGGTGAACTCTATATATCATCTACCTTGTTATTTCTGCATTTTTTCTATACAAATGTATATTGAACATTTTAATGACGATGTAAAAAATATCTTAACAATCAGAACTTTTTCTGCATTTCACAGTCGGACAATAAATACCGTCAACGCTGTAAAAAGTATTTTTAACTTGTACCTCTAACTGCAAGGGACAATGCAACGTAAAACCAATCATAAGCAGTTTGCATGAGCGACGTAAATAAAAGCCAATATTTATAACCTAATAATTCACGCGAATAAAAACCCTCGCGGGAGTTGTAAATTAATCTGCGGAAAATGATTTTTATAAAAGAACAAAAAAAGAAGCGGAGCACACGCGCCGGGCCGCGCGCAGTTTTTTAACGTCGAGCAGTATTTAAGCCGCGCATAAATCGCGACTTAAACGCGATACAAATCTTCTCTATTACAAAATTACCCGCGAAAATTCCGCAAGCAAGAAAAATAATGCTTATGCATCGTCAGCCGTTAAACGAACCCCGACAAATTTTACGATCGGGCCGCAGGCTCGACCGCGCGGCCAACTGCACAACGAAGACCACAAATAAAAGGTGACTGGGTTCTGGCAATGCTAAAGTGCCCAATGAACATAGACATTTTCCCGTTGTTTAAGCACTTGCGTATACTGTTTTCTATAATTTTTATACTCATATTTTTCAGCGAGTCATTACCGTTTAATGGAAAATTGTCAATCTTCATAAATTAAAGCTGCGCATAACGTACTTACGTTATCTCTCAGCCTCGCGCAAATAACATATACAGCATTCACTCCGCAGAACAGTTATTTAAAAGACTAAAATAATATTTAGCTTTTACGCGTGGCTGTACAATTACACAAATTAAAATATAACGTTAAATCCAATGAAATAAATCCACATTCACCGTTTCGTTAAATAAAACGTATAGGAAATCGAAACATCAAAGCCGAAGCCAGAGGATAAATCTACGTGGAAAACTTTATCGCGGATCAATGTAATCATTCCCTTTACCGGGAAGCGGCGCTGGACACCAATTAAATTGACGATTTCCTGGACGTAAGCGTGGCAATCATCGGCCCCCTTACTTTTCCCGTCACGCGAGGATCCGTTTCTCATGCTCCCCGCGGGTAGGGACAACAATTAGCCTCTGCGACGTGCGACAGAATCCGCGATATGGATCCACCGCTGAAAGATGACACGCTCCCCGGCAGAAAAGTTGGAAAAGTCGCGGGCAACGGAGGAGGAGGTGAGGGACGTCAATTAAGGGGGGGGACCCCCGGAATGCGAGGCGAGCCACGCACGGGTTAACGAACTAATATCAAGGCTCCGCGGCGCGGGCTGACGCTAATCGGCCTCACTATCCGTCAGCCGGACGAGTTCGCAGGTTCGGCCATCCCTCTCGAAATCGCCAATTAACGTCCGCGCGAGCGCCGCGCGCTCACGTCCCGCCAGCGGCGGAAGCGACAAGACACGCGGAGAAAGAGAGGAGCGAAGGCCGCCGCTGCTGACTCGGTCATATCCGAGGGAATCTCCTCTTTGATTTTCGTGCCGGGACGGGGGTTCCGCTTTGCGCGCGGAGCGACGGCCCGAGAGAGAGAGAGAGAGCTGACTTGCGACTATCGCGCGCGACGTGGATGATCCGACGTTTACCGGCCGGAAAGAGCTCGGCGCTCCTATATACTGCGCACACGCGCGGACCTTTGATTTTCTCCGGAAAATATATTTCTCCTCCTAAATTGCCGGCCAGTCCGCGCGAATTTATCGCTCGTCTCTCGCGGTTCGTTCGCTCGCTTTTCTTTTTTTACTTTTTTTGGTCAACAGATGTTGCCGCGAGTTTTGACGCCTTCGGCTGGACGCGAGGAGAAAAACACGTAAAAATTGTTTTGCTACTTTAACTTCTTTATGTACTTTTATATGGAATTTTGACAGTATAACATTTTAAATTTAATTCTAAATAAAGTTTTAAAAGAAACAAATATTATTCTTAAGCATATGATGATATTAAGAGGAAGTCAAGCGTCTGATGTCATAAGTATAAGTCGTAATTGAATTACAATTTTTTCTTCAAAATTTATTTTATTGACCATTTATTCATTTATATGATTAAAATACAAAGAAAACAAAAAGATGAGCCTTCGTAGATTGAAATCCACCGTGTAGAAGCTGAGACATACACACACATACATCCGCAAGGACATTTTTCAAAAATACTGCATTTCGCTTCCAAACATCTCAAAAAACATTTATAATATGTTTTTACAAAAACTTCAAAAATCACTATTACAAAGCTTCCTCAAGTAGGAAGCAAAATTATAGAAACATCAAGGATGTTAATGTAGTATCTTAAAAAACTATTTAAATAAATAAATAAATAAAAAAATATATTATTTATTATTTTATTTATAAACATTGATAACTAAACATACTTAATAAAGAGTACGAACATCCCTCATTATATAATTAAACTGTCATTTGTATAGCATTAAAAGAAAATAGAAAAAGTATCAAGGACATTTGAGAAAATAAGCCATGCCTGCATAATTTTCAAAGCTTCTCGCTAATGCCATGATAAAAACAATAAAACACCGAGAAATTCTGTTTGGACTTGAGCGGGAATCAAAGAGACAGGCCACGTGCATTCCCTTGCCAAAAACGCTTTTTCCGACTCATCAAAATGACTTTACATCTCGGAGCGGAAGCAACAACTTGTCGCGCGCGCCCGCGACATCAAACGGCCGTCAGCGAGAAAGAAAACTCCTAATAGCCCAATAAAACAATAGCGCCGCGGCGCGACGAGAAAGCCAGGGAAAGAGCCAAAAGTAAGAAAGCGAGGCCGGACTCCGGAGCCCCTTTGACTCGCGCCCGACTGAAGTCGCTCTCCTTCTTGCTTCTCCGCTTTTCGAGGCACTCGGAAGTGCCTAATGGAAGGAGCCGAAGGTCGTCACGCGAAATGCGTGTACATTATGCAAGATCGACTCGATTGTTGCGACGAGCCAACAGGACGTACCTGTATACTGAGTGTATAACCATTAGAGGCACTGAAAATCGTGGAAAAACAAAAGTTGAAAAACAAAGTGGATGCAATTTGTTCCATCGGCACTTCACTCTCGGGAGGAAGAGAAGAAGATTTAGTAGGGCTCGTATTATACAATATTATTAAAACAAATCGATTTGTAAACGCGCAGAAGCACCAAGGGCGACGATGCATCATAAATAAAAGATAAAAATCGAAACAGTTTTAGCGCCGACTTAAATCAGAGCACTTTGTCAGGGCCGCGGCGAGAGAAGCGCAAAAGCCGGCGAGAAAAATGCAGGCTGATTAATCAGAGAAAAATTATTTTACAAGCGCCCGTCGCTCTCCCCGGGAAAGAGGCAACGCCGCGCGGGTAAAGTTTGCCGAGACAAGAAACGACTCCTGATAAATATTGCGCGCCCCCGCGCGAAAAATAAAAAAAAAAAAAGAAGTCGCGCGAACGAAAAACTCGTCGCCGCCGCATCGAATCCGTCCCCGGGATGTGCCTCTGCCCAAGTTTTTGCGTGGGATCGCCCCGAGAAAGTCCCCCCGCGGGACGACTCGTTATTTAAGCGGCTCCCCGCCCGGGCGTTATGGATGAGACGAGTGGGAAATTCCAGGCGTGGCCGAAAGTTAAGGAAAAATTATTTCATTCGTCTTGAGCTCGCGTGCCGCGCGCTCTTCTCGTTCATAAGTCATGCCTGTAGCTTTTTTTTTTTAAGATCGCGAAGAGCCGGCAGCACTTACAAATTGGAATTTTCTTAGTTTAACAGCTTCAATTTGACTGGAGAAAAATAATTTCGAAAATTGCGTTAACGCATAATTAGTTTTTCTCCTCACTGTTTAAAATAGAGTAAAAATTTTTTCATTTTTATTGAATTATTTTTCAAGTGCACGTAACGTGTTAAATTAAAAAGAAAACTAAAATTTGTAAAACTATAATTCAGAATTATCATGTGTATTGTTTTAAAAGTGTATTTTATTTGCAGCATAATACATTTTAAAACGTGTGAAGATTATAAATTAAAAATATTCATTTTAATACTTCCTTGTACAGTTCATTTAAATGAATTAAAATGTATTACAAAGATAATAATTTTTAAATTATGCATTTTAATGTATGCATGGTAAGCTCTAACAGAAAAATAATTTATTTATATGCCAAATTTATGAGCAAAATGAAAAAAGTTAAGTAAAAAATTTATTATGTGAATGAAACGTAATCACGAGAAACTTATGAATCAGAGGTGATTTTCAAATAATTCGCTGATCTTCTGAAATCCCTGGGAAATTGAAAGAGAAAATATTCGCAGTGAATCCAAAATTGATTAAAAGAACGGAGCGTCAGATGCGCTCGCATTTAAAGAGCCCCGGCAATCCCGTCGCACGTTCGCGCGAACGAAAAATCCGCGTATTTTTCCAATGAGCGCGCGCGCAAGATTTCGACGCTAGCGCGCCAAGTTTTTCGGATCTGCATTTCAAATTCGGCCGGAAAACGCCGGGCGACTCGAGGATTGACGTCGTCGTTGTCTCTTTCCGTCCCGTTTTTTCGCCCTTCCCTCCCCCTCCCCTGCGCTACGTGGCTCTCCAGAATTTATGTCGCTGCGACGTTACTTCCAATTCCGATGCATTTCCTTCCTTTCGTTTTCGCCGAGCACGTCGTCGCGGATGTTTTATGTATCGAAAAAATGGCAGAGCGGGAGAGAGCTTTTGCCCTCTCCCGACGCTTTTTTTTTCTTCTTCGCCCTCGCGAGGAAGAAAAATGAAGAAGATCCAGCCGAGGAAATCGCCGCGCTTTGCGCCCCCCCCGGTGAGGAAAGTCGAGAGGCGAGAAATTAATAATTTAACTGCAAAAGGGATATATACGTGCCCGGGCCAAGTTTCAGCGGGTAAACGGCGCGCGCAACTACCCCCGTAAATGCATATTGTGATGCTCCTTTTACGGCGCTTTACGCGCGCTGAATTTAATAACTTCATATTTACTTTATTATTATTGAAAGGTCGCTGCATAATAACGCGATGATTTACACCATTGAAATTCATTAATTCGCTTTTAATTCTGCACTCGTATTTAGCCGAACTTTTCCGCCGTATAATCAGCGACTGCAAATGTAACGCACTCAGGGATTTTTTATTTCGTAATTTCGTAACATGCATTATTTATCACTCAAAGTCAAAAGTTCCCCGCGCGAGAAAGATAATTCATTAAAAAGCGCGGTAGGCCAAAGGGAAATTTCCGACGCGCGGCCAAAGTAAAAATTTCAATTAAAATACTCTTCCGGGCGGCGCTCGAAAAAGGAGGGGGAAAAAAAAGAGAGGAGCGGGCCGGCGACCAAGACGAGTAACCGGATTAATTAAATCGCGTTAGAGGCGACAAAACAAGCCCAATTGTTCGCGAAACCACGGCGCGCCGCATCAGGCGAAAAATAAAATTGCTCTCCGTACGAGCGCAGTGGCCGCAAGGACGCCAACTTACAATTAAATCGAGGCCATTTTTCGCCCGTTTCGCCGTGTCCACCCACCGGCGGAGGAAAATCCAGGCGAGTGGAATCGCCGCGTCGTACGAGGGGGCCGAGAGTCTGCCAAGAAGCAGACGCGGACCCAAGCAAAGTTAAAAGTAACTCGGTCCGCGGGGGAGGGCAAAAAGGAGCCCAGAAAGGAAAAACAGCGGCGCGGCGCTTTCCGCCGAAGAGAGACAAGTCGCTCGTTTGTTACACCGTGCGCTCGGCTTTTCGCGTGCAGGCGCCTCGCGTGGGTGGGCGGTGGCCCGCGTCGGGGTTTTGTCTCGATGACTCGCGGCGGCGCGGCTTGGAGAGGCAATTTTCCGAGTAAACGGTTGTTGCGCGCTCAAGTGGCCCCGGCGAGACGCTGCGGCTATTTCTGTACCTTCTTTTTTCAAAGGGACTCGCGCGCCGGCTTTGATAATCCGAGCGAATTTCGAAGGAGGCCTTAATCTTCGCGCGCCTGAATATTTCGTCGGACACGTTAATTGGAGGCGCGCTGGAAAGTCGATGCGACGGGGGGAATTATTTAATCGTGGGAACGGCGTGTATCTAATTTCGCCGGGGCACTATGTCTGTAGTTTGGCAGGGCAACAAAACGCCATCCGGTATTTATAGAGTTTATAAGAAATTTGTTGCTAAGAGTTACAGGCTTCCCCAGTCACTTCGGCAACTAATAATTTAGTTTTTAAGAGCCATCAAAGAGATATATAACCGTACTTAAAGTACAAAGTAGCTTCGCAAAATGTGAGAATCATGTATCGTATATTGTTGTAGATTACAAACTCATAAACATTAATCATAATATGTATTAGAATTCGCAGCAAAAATTACTTTATAAATAAAAGCTATACACAAAAAGTTTAATATTTTAGTCTAATAATATACAACAAAATTTTATTTCCTTAAGAAAATTAAACATTTTCTGTTGACAAAAACTGAAAGACTGCCCTTTTCTTCTTTAGTAAGGGTATTACGTAAATGAATCAAAAAATTCTAAAAATAAATCGTTCCGTAAATAGCTGCTGTAAAACAAAGCGACACATCGATTAAGCTTCGATCCAGCAACAATGAGTACAGAAGGGCCGAGCGCACGGCGCGCCGAGTCAAAGAAGCCCCGTCCGCGACTCGCTGAGGGAGAAGCCCTTTGACGCGCCTCAGGAGCGACTGTTGATTCTGCGGCGGCCCTAATTATCTCGCTAATTAACGCCGCGTCCCGGTCAAAAGTGCGACGTCGTCTGGCCGCTCTCGTATTCTCGCGCAAAGAGTCGCCGACGTCCCGCTTAGATTTAATTACGCCCGCGCGCTACTACTGGGTCTTCGCAAAGAGGCAGAAAGAGCCCGCCTCGCGAGCAATTGGCCGATTGATTGTTTTCCTTTTTTTCTCTCCCTCCTGCCGCTATCGGGCTTCCGTCCTCGCCGAGACTGACGAAGGACGGTGGTCAAGCAGCTTATTTTTTGAATTAAAAGGCTTTACTTTGATGATTAATTTAGCGGTTATTCTGAAACGCTGTATTTTTTTTTCTCGGGTGCTAGAAAGTAAATTTAAGGATTTATTTTAAAATTTTTGTTTTAATTAAAATGATTTTGTAGTGTTTTTTTCAGAAAATTAAAAATTTAAGTGTACTTTCATTTACTTTCTATCGCGTAAATTTTAATTATTTTAGGATTAATGCCAAACTTTCACATAAAGAAAAATACCCTTCTACCGAAATTTATTATGGCTACTGACTGTCACAATAATTGCAATAAATTATGTTACACACTATTGTAAATTTTACTAGAAAGTAAATTAATTTTTCTAAATTTTACTAGAGAGTGTGATCAATTTTTAACCAAATGACAGTCTTCAGATTTACTTACAAAGCATTGTAATTTTACCTAAAATTTTTTCACAACTTTAGTCTTCCTGTAGATCGAAGTTACTGTAAAAAATTGCAACAATTTCTTGCAAAGTTTTTGTTCTACACGAGAAAGGCAGTGACAGCAAAGAGAGGTACAAATCGGAAAACGCTCAATAAACGGTCGGCACAATCGTGCGAAAATGCGGTCGCACAATTGCGCATCGGAGCCGAGGCAGCTGAGCGAGCCGCGGCCGGCATTTATCGATAAAAGATAATCCGCAAAATCGGCGTTAATGAAAATCTACCGTCTAGGCCTGCCGGCGGGACGGAAAAAGGGGCGGCGCTCGGAGACGCGCGCCATCGGGCTTTTAATGAGCGCTAAACCAATTTGCGAAAATGGAGGAGCCCGCCCCCGTATCTTCGAGGTTAATTTTCGCTTTGTAACGAACTTGACTTCGTAATTAACGGAAGCAGCGAATTTGCGAATATACAATCGACCGCGCACGCGCGTCGTTAAATGTTTATTGCGCGAGCCTCGGCCCTTCCCCGCCGGTAATTAGACGCCCGTAATGACGGAAAATTTTATCTCCGTGAATTTATCTCGCCGAGCGAAGAAGCGAGCGGGGTGTGTTGCAGCAGCGCGAATGAGCCGACTGCAGTAATCGAGTCGTTCCGACGTTCAAAATAGGATCTGGCAGGACGATAATTTAATACACGATAAGGTACTGACCTTAGAAGATCAAATTCTAAATTAATACTCTAGCTTCGTTTAAAAAATTTTAATTAAAAATAAAGTTTTACTTTTATTGTAGTTACTGGAAATTTTGTTTGTATAAAAAATGTATGGGTTGTCGTATGAGCATCTGAAAAAATACTTTGTAAAAGAATACTTTGTTTGTTAATTTTCTCCTTTTATGTAAATTTTTTAGCCCTGATGAGGACGTTCAATAAAAGCGTCGAAACATCGGCTTTTTCTTAATCACCAATTGGTTCGTCTTGATCAATTTTTTTTTTCAAACCTGTATAAAAAGAAGTGACTTAAATTTTGCAACAATTTTAAACATTTTTTAAATGGAACGTAAATGAATGCATCTGCTAAGTAAATATTTATAAAAGAATGGAAAATAACAGTTCTGCTGTGTAAATTTAGTCAACGGTGTAATAATTTATAATTCATGTATAAAACTTCTAATGCAGTTTTAATAACAGGACTCGAAGTTTATACTTAGCTGAGTAACCGAAGTTGGGTACAATAGTCACGTATGGTTTCTGCCTAGAAACTAGGCCAACCTTGTTAGGATACACATTTGCAAATCAATATTTATGATTAATAACGGGCTTATACGTTAATTAAAAACATTTATATTTCAATATTAATCAATTACGGACTAATTAATCATTGCGGTGTTATTGGAAAATACATTAATTACAGTCATATTAACGGGCACCTAATAGTACATTTCAAATTGCTTTAGTTGATAACGACGCTATTAACGCTCGTTATATGAATAATTTTAGCTTTAATTTGAAACGAGTCATTTTACCACTCCCAAATGCATTTCAAATTCCATCTATATAAATATACGCGAAAGTGGAAGTCCGCATAACCAAACCGAGGGTTATATACAGAGAGAAGGTAGAATTTCATCAGGCCCCAATCCCAGGGCGTTTACGCGAAAATTCAAAGGTGCACCCCAGGGCGGAAATAGCCGGGGCACGAGCCGACCAGAGACGATCCGCAGACCGAGGGGGCATAGGCGTCCTTGAAAAATGCACGAGCAGATCCGCGCGAGAGGGAGATGCATCGAGCCCCCCCCGTTCGCTCGGATACCGGAGCGGATGCATAATGCATCGGTAATACGTATAAATAAGTTAAGGCGGGGCGCGCGTTCGCGCTTTTGTCGGGGGCGAAGACGGCGGCGTTTTTCGCGTCGCGCCCGCGACGCCGCGGCAAAAGTGCACTCCTCGATTATTTATGCAATCGGACGACGACTGCCGGCGCCGGGCCGCGTAATGGAATAATGGATGCACCGAGGTAACAAGGGAGCCGCGCTTTTGTTTTGCCGTTTTAGAAATGAAGACCCGGACGGGGGGGCATACCTTTGCTCGGGACAATTTTCGAACGGCGGTTGTTAATTTCGCCGAGTTTGCGCTAATGCACGCTGTACGATTCTGGACATCAGTATGATAATTTTGATTTGTGTTTGTGTACGCTATTTTAAACTTTTTTTTTTATTTTTAGCTTCGAATGCAGGACAGAATTGATGGTTAATTTTTAACGAAGACAGAATCGATTTTAGAAAGTGTTTTATTTGTTTATGCAGACGGTATTGGAAAGCGGTTATTACTCGAAATAGAGTAATTACAAATTAAGAATAAAATTTATCCCGTTATTCTTTTAATATAAAGCTAATTCTATATTTGTAATATCATTCCATATTTAATTAACTAAAAAAGACTTACACTTGGCCTCAATCGCAAATAAATCTTATTTTAGTTCGCTATTGATTTCTTGAATTATTAAAGCAGTCAGATATATCCTACCACATCGCTTTCACGATATTTTCCCAATAAAAGAATCTAAAATTTAAAAGAGAGTTCCAAATGATTATTTAACATCCTCTCCACAGCCACCGCTAAAAAAACCTTCACTTCATCGACTTAAATCTCCCGCATTTCGCCATCGAGTTACACCACTCGCGCACACAATACCGCAGGTAAGTCCATTGCAAAAGTCCAATCGACTAAATTTGCCGGCCGCGCGGGTCTATGCAAAAGTGCAAAAGAGCCGCTCGCGAAACGATATCGGACGTGCGTGGCCGCCGGCGTGATTTATAACGATCGCGTCGCCGCGTCTCTCGTCAGTCCCCGTCGTCATAGCCCCGCGCGCATTTTTCTCCCTCCCTCCCTCGGGCGGCAGCTGAATTCTCGTTTCTCCCGATGCGAATGCAAGTCGGATCGATCCGCCGCCGCGGAGGGCATATAGGCGAAGCGGCATCCCCCTCCCCCCCCCCGCCATCCCGAGATCGATCTCTCGGACGGCCGATCGGTATGCAATTATCCCGGGCTCTCTCGATCCTTCCCTTTTCCTTTTTTTTTTTATCTCCCGGGCCCGACGTGCGCACGAGAGATTCGTTGCATGTATGTATGTACGCGCGCGCGCCCTGAGAGAAAAGAATACGAAACGAGCGGCGCTGCGCGTGGTTTTTTGCCGGGCCGTTTCTTCGGCTAATCTCGCCGCGATAGATGATGCAGGTGCACACACAGCCTCGGACCTTCTTTTGTCGTCGCTTTTTGCCTCCGCGGGCCGAATTTAGGCGATTCCGCCGGGGCCAGGGTATTGTTGGGTTTGACAATGGATCTCGGGAGATCAGATTTGAAATGTTTGCGCGGTGTGTTTTTCGGGATAATGGCTCGGCCTGCACACGCTTAATTAAAACGCAGCCGCTCGTTGCGCGAGATTTAAACTTTACGGATTTAATTTGAGTTTCTGCATTATCGGATAAACGAAATTTCACGATAATTGTACGTAGAATATACCGAAAGCAAACAAACAAAGGGAGAAATAACATTGATTTAAACGCTGATTAAAATTACATCGCACGTCGAAACGCACTAACACAAATGAATTAACGAAGAAAGAAATGAACTTTTTTTTAAAAAGTTCGCGTCGAAGCAGCAGCGAGCCGCTTAAAAACCAAACAGTATTCAGCGCGAGCAAACAATCGCGGCGGTACGATATCGGACTCTCCGCCGGATGCGGCATTGATCGGCCGAGCGGACGTCGTTTAGCACCTCCGCCGCTCTTTCACGCTCGGCCGGCCGCTAATTCGGCGCGCGATCCCCTCTCGGGGCAAAGGAAAAAAGAGTCGAGCGCATCGGAACCGCCGCGAAAAAAGCCACGGTCGCGCGCCCGCCCGCAAGAAACCGACGGCTCGTATTGGAAATTCACGTTTCAATCCGAAGGGGGAGCGCGACGGTGGGTTGATCGATGATGATGTATATTCGAGCGACGATTTTTGTGCCGCGCGGCGCAGCAGAATCGGCGGGCCGGGGGTATTATCGACTTCTTCTGCGGGCCTCGCGTAATGTGACGAATCTATACGGTGCATCCGCGCGTCTGCGGGCCGATCGTCGCGAGGCGCTTCGGCGTCGATGATGGGTTTTCTCTTCGCATCGATTCGAGCACCGCTAAAGTTTGTAAATATTTACTCGGGACATTGGAATTGTTTGCTTGAATATTTTTGCGCTCCGAGGGAAAATTCGGTATTTTAATTTAGCGAAGTGAATGCTCGATGATGTTAGCTCTAATAGGAATTTTCAATTACACTGTTGGATTTTATGCTGTCTTTCTGTATAATGCATGCGCATGTGCGTTTGATCACGATTCAGTTCGCAATAAAAATAAAAAAGTTTCATTTTTTTAAGTAAATGAATTGAAATTCTATAGAGCATTTTTTGGGTAAATAGAAATTTGTTTTCATTGTACCCTTCAAAGGAAGTGTTTTAAAATTCCGAGAATAAAGTGCTATAAATCTATGTTATTTAAATTCACCTATTCAAATCTATACGCTTAAATAATATCTATATCTTTTTTTTATTTTTCATTATTAAAGATAAAATTTATCGTTTTTTTAATTTGCTAATTTTAAATAAACTGCTACCCCATGTCTTAAATCAAATGTAATTTGTTACTTTTCTTTTTATTTTATTTATATTTAATTAAATTAAATACGATTTCAAAAGTAATTTCTTTTATTAATAATTCCATTTAAAATGCGCAGTTCATTGCATATTTCTTCCAATTCCAGGATATACTATCTAAAGTTGAATTAGTGAGAAACCACTAAAATTAGTGGAATTCCACTAAAAAAT
>JAXIUT010000001.1:12864127-12876536 GCA_035586675.1 Eurytoma californica | reverse complement strand
CTTCCAATTCCAGGATATACTATCTAAAGTTGAATTAGTGAGAAACCACTAAAATTAGTGGAATTCCACTAAAAAATTCAGTAATTAGTGGAGCAAGTTCCACTAATTTTAGTGGTTTTCACTAATTCAACTTTAGAGAGTATATTGTAAATTTAAGTATAAAGAAAAAATAGTAAATAAAACTGTGTTTTAATGAAATACTTTACTTCTAACACTTGCAACACTATGTCATCATTGCTACTAGAACCAGCAATAAAATCTCCACATTAGTGACTCTCAATCGCCCTCTCGAGTGTCGAAAAAAAACCGTTCGCCAAACGGGCGACGCCGACTTCTCGACTCCATCCCACCGTCAATGGGTCGTCGCGCGCCGTACTTTTTTTTACGAAACAGCCCGTTGCGCGTACGAGGCGCGAGAAAAGAACACCACGCCTCTCGGTAGCGCGAGCGAAAATGGCGCGGCGAAGCGGCCGGTCGCGATTGGCCGGATTCGCTGGCGCGTGCACTCGTGCATCCCGGACGCTTGTTCGCGCAAAAGGGGCCGTCGTTTTTTTTTTCCACCGGCTACCCATTTCTCTCTCTCTTTCTCTTGCCCGACGTCCCCGCTTCTTTTGCGCCCCTAATGCGACCGCCACCACCTGCCCCTGCGAGCAAAAATCGCCCGTCCGCTCGCGGAGCTTCTAATCTTCTTAGATCTGCGAGTGTACGCGGCCATGCAAATTTTTAATTAGGCGAGGCTTTTTTATTCGCCCCGGCTCCTAGCTCGCCTACTCGCCCCCACCGGGGATAAAGGATGAGCGACATTTTTAATTTCGGACGTGCGACTCCGCCGTTTTTCTTTTTTTTTGCGCCATCCCTTCGCCTGCCTTAGGAAAATGTTAAATAAGCACTCCGAGGGGTTCGGGTTCGCGGGCACTATCCTGGGTCTAATTAAAATATCCTACAGTCAAGTATTCGGTCTGCTTAATAATCAAATTTACAGAAAAAATTTTTATCTTTATCGAATCATGTAGATACGATTTTTTCTTATTATATTTTGATAATTTTTGTAAACACTTCATTCTATTCTATACTATACTATCGAATATTTTTCTTGTTATAAACTCACGAGACTTTGTGATTTGTGTCTACACGAATTTCGTGCTCGAGCAACAAGAAATCGAGACATTATAAAATTTCCCGCATACCCCGGCCTTACAAATCATTATATTCGGCGAGGCCGAAAAAGAAAGAAGTTTAATGACGCGCAACTGGTCTGGTTTCGGTCGTCGAGGCATGAAAAAAAAAAGAAAAAAAAAAATGAAAGGCACGCCGTGGCACTGCATCGGCCGCAGCGTAATGGCATATTAAAACTAATAACCGCGCAGGCGACGCGTCGCCCCGGGGCGCGAATTTTAATTCTCGCCCGGCGATGGCGTCGTCCTCGCTCGCTTTTTTCCGCCTTCGCTGCACCTGGCCGGCGCGTGTGTTCGCACCGGTCCTGCCTACCCGCGGAAAGTCGCCTCCTCCGTGCGACGCCGAGGCCGTCCGCACCGACCGCGACGATCGCGCCCGATCTATCCCAGTGGCGGAAGGCCGCAGACTCAGCGGGACAATGTGAGAACGTATGGAGTTCCTTTTTTCAATCGCGATAAGCGATTGCTTTGATTTTAGATGCGCACTTGCTTTGCCGCGCGTGCGTGCGGCCGGAATTAGCATCTACGATGCGAATCTTTGATTGTGCAAAAATTGTAAGAGTAAATACAATGAGCTTTGTGAAGTTTGAGATAAGTTTATAGCGTGCTGAAAGAAATTTATGCGTCTCGGGTAATTATTTGATTGAAATTTACTCGGGGAAGTGATTTCTTTTAATTTAATTTTTACAAAAAGTTCAGTGAATTTTTCTAGATCTGATCCTAGAGTGACATTTCGAGTCTTTTTGATATACTTTAAATAATGATTCAAATATTTATAGCTACGAAAAATATATAAAATAAATAAAAATTCACAAATATAGTCATAAATAGTGCCCAAAGTACCGTACTATCTAGTAAAATTTACTAAACCGTACCATATTTTTGTAAAAATTACTAAAATATTTCTTTCAGTGTACATTAAAATAAATACAGTGTACTATTAAAATATTAATTAAAATAAATTTGTTATTAAATCAAAGTTTAATGTCTTATTTCAAGAAACAAAAAAAGTATCATATAGTATATCAGAATAAAATTTTCGTTTAAAATCAGTTTTATTTATTATTTTTTTTTAATAAATCTATTGTGTATATTTAAAATTTAGAGAATTTATTGGAGTATATAAATCATGATTTAATAAAGAATGATAAACTGGACTGAAAAATGTGTATTTTCTTTTTATTAATAAATTTAATCATTTTATTAATACTAATTCAATTATTTTATTTAATCGCGCATTCGCAATAAAGTATAAAATACGTTAACAAAAAAATTCGTGATATTATATTTCGTCAAATTTATGAACTGTATAATAAAATCAGTAAAATCAATGTTTACACGCCTTTATACGCCTTTTCGCTCTCCTTTAATTTAAAACTATTTAGAAACACTTTCTTGTATCGAATGTAATACAAATGCTCGGCAATAAGAAGAGCTTTGGGAAAAATCGAGCAAATCGGCGCGCAAACTTATATCGCGAAAGAGGTAGTTCTGAGGAGTAACGAAGGAGGCAAGATGAAGGGTATCAAAGGATCGAGGAGAAAAGGACGAAGAGAAAAGAGGCCGCGGACGCGTCGATGCGGCGAGTGGAAGGTAAGGGTAAGATCGAGGCTCCGATAGTAATAATCGTGCGTCATGTGTATACCCATACACCGGGGGCTCTCGCTCTCCTTTTTTTTTCTTCCCTCCTTGGCCGCGAGCTACCGCAACACGAAGGCGCCTGATTATCGTCATTATTCAAATTATGAGCGCGCCCGCTCCACCTTTCGGATGTCAATGTTTACACTGAGCTGAGTCACGTGAAAATACCCTAGGCCATCGCGAAAAACCGTGCCCCGCCGATGCTTATCGCATTCCTGAAAATTAAAACGAGTCCCTCGCCCCCCTTCGCCTGCGGGACAGATTTTTTTGGCGAGTCACGCTCGCTTGACCGATCGACCTACCTAATAGCTTTTCTCGCGAGATAAGATTTTTTTGTTTTCGTTCTTCGACGGTCGAGATGTTTAACTTATAATTTTTTTGTTCTTTAATTTCTTGAAAATTTATTCGGGCGTGAGAAATTGATGTTTTCGGAATGCCTGGGTTCCACGAGCCTTGAAGTTATTATGGCTATCGGCATCGTATAAAAGACAGATGAATTGCCCTGCGAGTACGTAATAAAGCGTGGCCGTTACCCTGTGGAGTACTTCGAAATTAACTTGCCAATTCGCTTAATTGAAACATTGTTATCTCTCGGAGTGTATCGTTTTCCAAAAGACAAGACTTAATCTTAATTCCAGATAAAACTTGAACAGTGCTCCCTCTCTCTCTCTCTCTCTGCAGCTTTCATTAAGTACAGCGCATACATAAAGAGAAATTTCAATTCCATTTTCAAAGGGAACACTTTTATTTCGCTTCGAAGTTTAATTAAACTACTTTTGTAATAAATGTTTATTAAGTTTCGAACATTTCAATACTTAAATGACGACTTGTTTACCGTTGCGTCCCATCGAAGAATTTAATTTGAAAGTTGGAAAGTTGTGACAAAGGGAAAAAACAATTACTATCAGCATCGGGAGCTTCTACTTAAAGAAAGTATACAGCTACTGGCTCTCATTCAATGTGCCATGTACGTCGTCGAGTCGCGCCGCAAATTGTCTATACTCAAGTCCTCCAATTACCGAAAAAGAGGGGGAGGTGGAAGGCAATGTGTACGAACGCACATGCGGGCGAAACTGGGGTTTGGCCAGGGTGCCTCGGGCGACATTAGCTTAATTGGCCAGTGTTCGTGTATCGGCCTGTTCGACTGTTTTCCTCGGCGCGTGCATCAACGCCGCGAGATATGTTGACAGATCATCCCGCGCGAGCCGAACTGTACGATCCTCGATAAATCTCACGTTTTCGCGCAATCGATTGATTATTAGCGGGTATCGCGATACTAATTATAGTACGCAAATTCGTCGACTTTTTAAAGCGACTCACGTGTGTAAAATCAAGATCACTTCGGGATCGATTTCGAACCAATACTCGAAGTATGAATGTTATTTAATGGATCAAGCGGTGCGAATATGATGTCTTGAAAATTTTATCCATGTGTGCTACATCGATAATTGTAATGACTATTTAAGGTTTTACCAGCAGGCCAGTTGATTATTTTTAATTAACAGATAAGTGTGCAGAAAGTGCCAAAGTATATCTGAATATTTTTCTTTGACATATCGCTCAGGATACTCGTTACTTTTACGTGTGTGAATGGAATATGCTTGTGTACGATTCCGGTTAACCTATTTCTGGGGTGACAGAGAATTGAAATGTAATGCCGTAGTTTGCGAATGGGTGTGCGCATATTGTGCAGGCCAGTTTCCTTTTTTACTTTCTCTCTCTCCCTTTTCTCTCTTTCCCTCTGTTTCTCTGTGTCGAAGACCCTCTGCACCCCTTGAGCCCGCAATTAACGGGGTGTAACGATTGCAGATGTAGAAAAACGAGTCCTATTTTTATTTTAAATGGACGTTGCAATTAGAGGCCCGCGATGAATGGGACTTAATCTTTACGTTTGTTTTTTTTTTTCAGTTTAAGGGTTTCTTTTCACAGTTTTTGGTAATTTCACTTTCGAAATGTTAAAATTGTGTGTGAAGTAGAATAAAAGAATAAATACTCAATTTGCATTTAGTTGCCTTTAAGCAACTGTATTATTGTAATTCGACAAAAAAAATCGAAGTTTTTACTCACAAAACCATTGCAAATCCATTTTAAATAGGCAGCTTACCTGAAACAAAAAGTGGAAAGATTTAAAAAAAAATGTTACATTGTGAAAGTAAATACGTTTTATAACGAATTTTAATGGGCAAAAGTTGTTTAAGCTCTTCTAAAGTAATTATAATAAAAATTTAATTCCACGCTCGAGAACCGTTTCTTTGGATATTACACGCTTAAAATTAAAGTTTCGAAAGCACCACCTGACCTACTTAACAACTTCTGGTATTATTCAACTTTCAAGCGTAAGACTATTAATGTTAAATATTTTGAAAATCCGAAGTTTCGTTATTTAACTGCGCAACTCCTACCGCGAAACAACTTCGTCAAAATCGACGCGCGCCGTGGCATTGACGTCAAATCCCGCCTCCGCGCAAGCGCCAACTTATCCCACCGACGCCTCGCAATCCGCGCGCCGCAACGCGAAAAAAAAAGGATGCGAGAAGAAAGCCCGGAGCATTTTTCATTTCGCAGCTGGGGAAAATGCTGCCGGCCGGGCGGGCGATTCGTTTGGATTCCCCGGTAAGTGGAAAAGCCGCGCGCTCGCGACCCGGCTGGAAAGGCGAGCCGCGCTCGGCACAAAGTGTGCATGCAGTCGCGTGCACACACGGGGCCGCGATCCGGCGCGCGCGCGGCTTTGTGGCGCGCGGCGCGCACCCCCGAGAATGCTCCAAATAAAATGGCGCACTTTGTGCGCCCGGCCAACCGGGCCCTTCTGCTCCCGGCGTCTTTCAGGCCGGGAAGAGAGAGAGAGAGAAAAAATCGCGCATGCAAGCACAAAGAGAGAGAAGGGCCGCGGTATTGTGCAAACACGCCGAAATTGCGGGGGCGTTCGCTCGCCGTCCTTACGACGGCAATTACCGTGGGCTCGAGCTTTTATCAAGCTGCCTTAAAGCGCGTCAATTTAAGCCGGCTAGTAGCGCCCGGCTCCTGCGGGGTATTCGACTAGTACCCTGCTTTTTTTTTTTATTCTTCGTTGTTACGAGTTGATGAGACAGGTATTTCTGCCTATTTTTTTGCTTGAAATGTGTCGGAACAGTTTATGTAGCCAATTATATTCGCATTTTGCATGAAAAATTCCGTTAGATAGAATATAAAAAAATAATCGACACACATTTTTTCTATATTATCAAAGATAAAGCAAATTAAAATTTGCAGTAAACGTGAAGTTACAACGGCGTAATATATCTATATAGTGTACAATCGTCACATGTATTTTCGAAGCGCGAAATCTTTATTGATTATCATTCAATTAAAAAAAGAAAAAATACGCGTGTCAATTATTTCTCGATGTTCTATCTGACGTAGTTAATGGTATTTAATTTTATTATACATGCAAATCCAAATTCACTGAAGTAAGTAAAATAAAACAAATAAATTTATTATTACTTTATATTATAAAGTAAAAAATATTTTATTTGTTAGATTAGATTAACACAATTTCATTAATTCACTAATTTGGTCTGCAATTGTAATTCTATGAACTATTTTTCATTTGATTGTTTTATAATCTAATTACTCAAATTGAATTTAAAATCAACTTAGAATAAAAATACTTGCATTAATCGAGTGCAGAGGATCGTTTGATCATTAAAATCTAATTAGTAGAATTAAGTTTGAAATCAGTGTAAAGCAAAAAAAGCTACGGTAATTAAGCCAACAAGGGAAAATTCAGGACGAAAGTATCATCGGCGAAAAAAAGTCAATGAATAAGTTAGGAATGAAATTTCGTTCTAGTGTCCTACGAGCTCGGCTATAAATAAAAACACGGGATCCTGTCGTTGTTGCGCCGTCGTGCGAGCCCGGGCTCCTATAAGAAGAACTTTAGCGGTAGGTCCTAACGACATTTTCTTGCGACCGTACACAAGAGGCAAAGAGCGAAGTTTAGATATCGGAGACGAGCAAAAAATTTCGAAATATAGTGCCGCGATAAATTTTGTTACTTGCCTATGACGAAGTATGCTTAATATTCATTGTTTCAAATTTGAAATGTACAACTTTTCAAATGTATTATCAAAAAGATATTAGCTTATATCGTCGTTCCTAACGAAGAAAAGCACATTTCAAAAAAGTAAAATTTTAATTTGCCATTTTCAAAGCATTAGAGAAACATGAACTCTTCCAGAACCTGGTAAATTTGATGTATTATTCATATGATACCCTAAATTTATTAGATTTTAGAAGAGTTTATTTTTCTCTAGTGCTTAAAAAAAGGCAAATTAAAATAGGCCTTTTTTGAAATGTGCATTTCTTCGTTAGGAACGACGATATCTGCTTGGGAAAGATGCACCATAAAATGCATCATTAATACTAGGTCTCTATTAATGTCTGTATTACATTGAATGGCAAGGCATCTCGAATTGAAAATGTCAAAGTAGATTTTCAAATCAATTCCTGTTTTCTTTTTAACTGATTTCTGTAAGCTATATATCTAAAAAGCGTAAAAATCTTTTCATTTCTGTTTTCTTAGTATAATTTGCGATTTTTTTTTCATGGAGATTCCAAAGAACCTGATCCCGTGAATTTTGTTTTAAAAAATTTTTAAATAATAGAAAATGATATTATTTTATAAAACAAAACAAGCTATCCATGTAGGAATAAGTGCTGCAAAAATTTACATTGTATCTTCAAATATTTTACATACTTTCATTATCGGAAAAGCTACAATGGTTTATTGTAAAAAATAAAGGTATTTAATATCGTAAGTTTTAATTAATTTCATTAGAAGGAACAATGGTACCTTAATACGTTAGTAGTATGCTGCAATAACTTTCAATGAAACTTTTTGTTCATCAATATTGTATTTTTAAGATGGCAGCATCTAAGCGACGTTATTTCTAATTCTACAGTTTTTTTCGAACACGAAGACTTAGACAACGAAAGCGATGAAAACGGCACCCTCAGCACCGTAAGCCTCGCATGGTGCGCGCTATTTCTCATCTTCCCCACATCTTCCTGTTCCGCCATATATATTTCGCGCACGCCGAGCGGACTTCCTCCTCGCTCGGTGCAACCGGGCGCGCTTTTTTTCCGCGTCTCTTCTCCCTTTCGGGCGTATAGTCCCCCTTTGTTGGCGGGGCGCGTTGCCGACGATTGGACCAGGCCGGGCGCAACGAGACGAAGCGACACGGAACGGCGCGACCCCGCCATTTATTTCGCCCTCTCGTTACCGCAGACAGTCCCGAAAGACGCGGGACGAGCGCCTGGAAGGAGGAGCTGGAGCGAGGAGAGAAAAAAAAGGGTAGGATATCGCGGGGGGTGTCTTGGAGGTCGCGGCCGATGACGTCGAGACGATGCGCTCGCCGCGATATTGATAATTTGACGGCTTACCGCCGCGGAGGGGCCGCGCCGTTCTCCCCGCGGTTTCTCGCTCTCGATGTTATCGCCTCGTCTATTTGGCTTCCTCATCATTCGCCGGGAGATTCTCACGTTCCACCTATTTGCTCAGTCAAGTGCTTTTAATCTCCTATCTGTTTGTTCAATAAATACCTGCGGGATATTTCATTTATTGTTATTGTACTGTTTATGTTAAATATTGTAATTTTGTACAAATGCTAATAGGAATTTTAACACTAACATTTTTTTAATTAATAAGCCATATGAGGCATAATCTCGAGACATGTGTTCATTAAATTTTTTAAAAAAAAGCATCTTACTAAATTAAAGAGAAGGATCCACTATTATCCCCGACAAACTCAGAAATTTGCGATCAAAGGGAAATATAAACAACGCTTTAACACTTTTTCAAAAGATTTTCTCAATTTATTTTCTTTTTATGGTAAACAAAACGATTCGTGACAACCGAGAATCAACATCGTAGTTGAGTAAAAAGAAACAACTTCATGACGAACTTCACTCCTTACTTGTATATTCATTTCGATTTAAGAAACCAATCGTCTGATATACTTAATCGATCATTTTCTAAATCAGTGTATAAGATTTAAAGTTTATAAATAGAAGTTATGTCCGTAACAACTCTCTTAGTTAGAGTAAATAATTGATCATCTATTTTACTTTAACATTTTTGAAAGGATATGGTACAATTTATTCTGCAGTGTATATATTATTCCTTAACTTCTATGGTACCTTTGTTTCGAATTGTAATATACAACCGGTTCCTGATGCGAACGTCAACGGATCGCGATTTATAATCGCAGAGGAAGATCCAGGGTGCGCAATGCGAACAGCCCCCCTCATTCTTTCTAGAGAAGCCCTTGCGAAAACGACAAATATGGCAATAATTCAGCATTCAGGTTGGCGCGCGCGCAAAGCCCCGCATTACGAGTCGCCGCAAAAATTACCCGTAATGAAACAAAAATTAGAGGAAAAATGCATTATTACCGGGCGCCCGAAGAGCCGAGCGTCGCGCCGTAAAAAATCTGACCGTAAAAAAGCCGCATCTAATTCGCAGAAGCAGCAGCGGCGGCCATTGTCGGGGCTGCACAGCCGAGGGAATCGGCATAATTCGAGCTCGTTTCCAGGATCTCCCCCCCTCTAACCCCTTCTCTCTCGCTCTTTCTCCCGTTCGCAGGTGTGCTCGGATATAACCCCGCGCAAGGGAGACAATTTACATTCGAAATCCGAATGGCGCGCGCTGATTCTAGTTTTCCCTCTACCTCGCGCGCCGCTTTATCTCTTCCCCTTTCTGCAGTCGGTACGTTACTCTTTCTCGCCGTCTCTTTGCGCCGGTGTACGCTTTCGCGCTTCAGCCTCTCTCCCTTACGCGCCGGCTGTTTATTAGACTTTTTTTTTTGCTCCGCCTTTTTTTCGTTCGCTGCACTCTCGCATTTTGAATCCTGCGACTGTCTATTTTGGATTATGCCGCTGTTTTGTTCGCGAGCGCACGCGATGGAAAAAATTTTTGTCGCTCGTAATGCTTTTCGCCGGTATCGTCGGATGCGCTTTTTTAGTCATCCCGGCACTGCTCCTTTAAAAGTATAATATTCGCAGTAATATTAGTATCAAAATAAATATTAAATGTGACTTACTCTCTAAAGATAAATTAGTAAATCATCATTGGAAATTAATGAAATACTTTAAAAATCAGAAATCATTTCGTGGATCACATTTCATTAAATTTTACTGCATTTTTTTCTAATTTTTAGTAGTTTTTTTTCAGTAATTTAACTTTAGAGGGTACTGCTACAAAAATTTTGTTGCGAGTATAATTATAAGTTTGAGCTTAAGTTTAAGATAATTTTTATGCCTGACTTAATACATCAATAAATTACAGTTACAGTAACAAGGTGAAGACAGCACGTAATAATAGCGTCTGCAAAGTTGAGGGCACACTGCTGAACTTGTACCTACCGCGCGAACTTATTTTATGGAGTTAATATGCATCGCAGCTTAATAATGACTTCAATTAGTACTATTATCTTTCGAGCTTTACGGTCGGAACAATTTGTATCGTTATAATTTTAACCGAAAACACAATCAGCCTCGAACTAAATTCAATTACGCGTACTTTATATTCCACTGCTTTATCTGAGATTCACGAAAAAAATGAACTTGAGAAAGTACTTTGTTATCAGGAAGTAAACAAAGGCAAGCATAAATAATCGAAGCAACAAAACTTTTTATGAGCGTATACATTTTGACGTATCATCCTGACGCTCCAATTAATTCGGGCCAAAAAACAATGATTAACCCTCTCTCGGCTCAAAGAAAGCCCGATCCATCCGGGCGTGAGATTTCGCAAAAAGCCTCAAAGCTTCTCTGACGCAAACACCAACGCGGCCAATGCCCCCCTCCTCCCTCCTCGATATTCCACTTCTACGTATGTGGCATACAGAGAGCTCTACCTATTCTGTCTATCACTTTGGCGCCGAGGGTTCGAAAGGAAATTTTCCGGATATCGTTTGCGCAATGCGAAATTAAAAATAAAGAAGCAGCGTGGTCGTAAGTAGTTTCTTATATACTTCCACGTCAGTAATTCCGTGTGGCCGTGGCTCTTTGAAACGGTCAGTCAGCGTACTGTCACTAAGCTTCGATCGCTCTGTAATCTTCACTTCGAATCGAAACAGCTGATCGGAATTTCCGTTTGCCACTAAGCCACAGCTGAGAAATTCTTTTACCTTGTCAGATTAGAATTCTTCGGGGTAAATATTTATTGATTATATCAGTACCAATACTTATCAATTATCATTTCATGGATAAATTATTTTTATAAAAATAAGGTTTTTCTTTATTAAAGTATTTGATGAAAATTATTTTATTTTAAAGATGTCATTAATCGCCAAATATAAATAAAAATTTTAGATTGACAGTAAATATTTAATGAATATCTAAAAATGTATTTTGGTATAGTTGAAGTGGCACAGAAGATTAATTAATTGCCTAAATGTACGATGATATGGGTGACCTGAAATGTATTTTAAATGGAAGAAAGATTATTTCACATGATTTTCTTTTTTCCATAAAGCCCTGAAGTAATTCTGACACGAAAAATAACTTAGTCGTTGAAAAGCATTTCGAAATGTTTTCCAATGTATCAAAAAAACAACACTCCACATCACTTACAAGCGCGATTAAATTAAGGTTCCATCACATTTCTGAGAAACATTTTAAATTTATCTGCAAATAACGGTAACGAAAATTTTTGTCTATTTTTCAAGGGTATAATTGAAAGATAATTACTATTTTTTACTGTTACCATGTGAGAAACTGTAATATCCATACGAAATTTGAACGAATTTTACAGTTACTAAAATTTTTATTACGAAACATAAAAAACACATTTATTAGAAAACCAACAAAATATATCTCTAACATCGATCTGCAGCCCCGAGGTATTAAACCGTCCGCATCTGCCCTTAATCCGCAAACACTGGACTCTCACCTCGAAGGTCCCGATAATCGTCGAAACGTCGGAAAAAAAGCCCCGAGATCTCGAGAACAGTCGTTCGCACGCGGAAAAGCCGGAGCACTTCCTCGGCAGCTTGACAATCGCGTAAGTGTGAAAAATACCGGGCATTCTATTACGGGTGCCGGGCGGCCGTCCGGCGACAATCTCCGGCGCGCGGCACAAAAGGAGGGGTGCCCGGGGGATATCCCGTGAAGCGCGCCGATCAATCTCCCGGGCGCGTTTTAAGCGAGGTTCCGTGTCGGAGGCGGCCAAGTCGGCACCTGTCACCGCGCGTACGTACGCACGCGCGCGCGCGCAACGCGGAAGGATGGCCGCGGAGGCAGAGGCACCGGCCCCCCCCTGAGGCCCGTACAAGACTCTCTACTTACGCGACCGGCCCGCGAGACCACCTCAAAGGCATACTCGGGCCGAGTCCGATAGTGAGGCCCTGGCTGCGGACCCGGGTCATCGGGTGTACGCGTGAGTCGCTGGCGCATGGGTCGGGAGGATAAGAAAAGAGATTAATTGCAGAAATGATTATTTTAAAAATACAAGTTTAATATTGTTATATATTGACATTCTACGTTCGTTTATATTCTTCTGTATAATGTGAATTTGCCGCTTGACGAATGTTTTGTTAGGTAGTCGATGTCCG
>JAXIUT010000001.1:12833376-12864027 GCA_035586675.1 Eurytoma californica | reverse complement strand
TTGTTTATTGTGCACGTATTTATTAGTTATAAGGTAATCGTCTAAGACTGTTCGATGATTTTCGGCTCAACCGACACTTTCGAAGTCTAAAGTACGACTGAGAAAACGAACTGTCAAAATCATGTTAGTAACGAAAATCTAGGTGGTGGAAAATTAGTTTGTGAACTGAGAAAAGCAACGGTTAATTCGACTCACGTGTTTTGAGGTTATTAAACAAGAAAAAAAAGCTATATCAATAAGCACAACAAAATTGTGTTGTTAATTTTAAGTCTTAACTGCACTTCTGCGGTAAAAAAAATTGAAAGCTGACGAAGGTGGTGAATGCTTGTAAAAGTGTAAAAGATTCGTATACATCGTGTTTTGAGATCATTAGACAAGAAAAAAAAGTCTTTCTGAACAGGCGAAATTTTCCATCCAAACAAATAAGAAACACCGGTTTCCCTCGATCGGCAACAAAGGCCGCAGAAAAAAAAGGAAACGAGACTCGGCTTTTCAATCGGCACGCACAAAAGGAGCAATCTGATACCGGCATCTCGGCTTAAACGAAGGCGGCGCCGCCGCGAAGACAATCGCCTCGGAAAAATTGCATAACTAACCGTGAGCGGCCCACAAAAAGCTTCGACACAATAGCCCTGTGCGCTCGTGCTTATATATACACCTCTCCCTCTCCTCCTTCTTCCTCGCTGGCGCGCGGAGGGAAAACAAGCGCGTGTACAAAGAAAGCGAGGAAATTTCATCGGCTCCCGGAGAATGCGCGCAGCGACGCGCGAGGGTAAGGGAGCCCCCCCCCTCGAAAAAGCCGAGTTACACGCGTAATCAGCCGGGCGTGAGGGCTTTTGGGCCGAGGCGCGAGCCGCTCGTTCGAGACGTTTTGTTTCTTACTCACGGGCCGGCGCACTCGAATCGACCGGACCGGCCGCGGAGCCGCAAAGGAGCCTCTCGTTGGGTCGGAGGCAGAAAACCTTAGGGCGAATCTGCCTCCTCCCTCCCTCACGCGACCGCAAAGGAGCGCTTTTTTCACGGCCAGACGCTCCTCCACCGGCAGGTATGATCGCTTTTCCGGAAGGAGCCTTCGAGGAAACGAGGATTTCTTCGGACATTCAACGATTTGTGCGATGTGCAATGTGAAGAGAAAAATAATAATTTTCTGAATTCTTACAGTTAAAGTTACATTTGCTTTTAAAATGTAAATTTTAATGAGAAGCTGCAAAGGTTTCTATTTTATTTTCATCGGTAGTAAAATAAGTGCAGGTGTTTGTATTTCAAGTAAACATCAAAATTGTACATAATTTTAAACAAAAATTTTAGTAGATAAACTGAAAAGGGTTTTTTTAAATATTCATGAAAATAGAATATTGAAGCTCTGCTTTATTTGCGAAAAAGATTTGCTTTTTAAAGTAGACATAGTAAAGTTTTAAAATGCTTTTAGTACAAAATCAGTAGTCTTTTAAAAGGAATTACTTGTAAGGTATTTATATTTTACCACTTTACATCAACTATTTTATTTTATACTCCTGTGCATTACTTGCTTTAATTAAACAAGTAAATCCTGGACCAAAATAAAATTAAGCATTTAAAACCATTCTATAAAACATTGCAAATAAAAGTTTATTTCAGTACTCGCCATCTTTATATCACCGCCTCTAACGAAAAAAACCTTCATTTCAGGTGTTTCACGAAGACTTACGCTTTTCATATAGGGTTGTAACAAGAAAAAAGAAGATTTCATGGATTTCCCCGAAAAAGCCGTTCAACAGATCCTTAAAATTGATTTTTTCCCGAAAATATTTCGAAATATTCTTTTTAGCGAAATCTCGCGAAACGCCCCTTTCTTCCTAGAAAAGCTCCAAAAGTGCTTTTCTTTGCAGCAGGTTTAAATCAAGCTACTTTTAAAAGTAGCTTGATCTGATTTACCAAGAATTCTTGGTAAAAAACTGAAACGTGCTTTCATTCGTTATAGGCAAAAAAAAAAAAAAAAAGAATTGTGCTTTCTTCGTTAGCTGTCTACGGTACAACGAAAGCTAAAAAAAATTCAATAAAAGACATTGCAGTCAGAAGAGCCTGTAATAACTCGCTAAAATATTGCATTCGACGGGGAGCGAGAGTCGGAGTGGGCGCGTGCACGGAGCGCGGAATAAAAGGAGGACAGCTTGATGCCGCGAGCCGCCGCCGGTAACAAAGGGAAGTCAAGAGCGAGAGGAAGCGAAGCCGGAAGAGTGGAAAACTGTGCCGACAATTTCCCAAGGAGCGCCTGGTGTAGCCGGAGTCATTACGACAATTAGAGAAGGTCGCGCTCGTGCGTGTGCGCGTGGCTCGCCAACCCCTCGTCGCGGAAATAAACTCGCGCGGAAACGAAGTGCGCCACGGAAGCCGACGGACTGATGCTAGTGCGAGGTACTCTCCGGGGTAAGAGTTTCGCCGCTACTTTCAGACGCTCGGGTTTTTGCCCTTTCGCAATTTGCGTGCATTCAAGCTCTTCGTTAAATCCTTCAAGGGGATTCATTTGTTAACGGATTAGTGGTTTGGATTTTTACAATGTATTAAGTTAATTAGAACACTAAAAAAGGACCCTCTTCAACCCTTAAGGTATACACTGTAAGGTGAAAATCAACCAGATTATTTTTTATATTCTTTCTTGCTAAAGTTGAATTAGTGAAAAACTACAAAAAATTAGTGGAATGTTCTCTACACTGAAAAAAAACTTATTGTTAGTAAAGAAATTTTATCTTATTTAAGTAAATTTCAGTTGATTCAAGTAAATATTACTTTAATTGAAGTAAATGTTACTTGAATCAAGTAAGATTTCTTTAATAACAATAAATTTTTTTTTCAGTGTATTAATCAATATTTAATGGAGTACATTGCCCTAAATATTAGTGCATTTTACTTATTTTTAGTAGTTTTTCATGAATTCAATTTTAGAGGGTACGTTTTTATGAAAAAGTAGATGACCAATGAAAAGCTGAAGAGTCGAATTAAAAGAAGCTCGAGCTATAAAATGTTAAAATATCTTCACGTAAAATAACCATACACGAACCTTACATATAACTTTTTCAAGTTTCTACCTTGAGAATTAATAGACATAATTTAAAATTTATTTTTTAATTATTATAACAATAATTTGATCATAATAAAGAAGTATTCTTCTGTACTATAATTAAAACAATGAAGTGTACACCGCTAAAGTATCTTTTTCCCTCTTTTCTCCACAGATCGATGTAACGTCCAACGCAACGAAAAAAAAAGTTCAAAAAGCTAGAATCAAGTCAAGAAAAAAAATCGAAAGTGTATCGTCGTCTTTAACAATGCGCCGCTGGACGAAGGTGAAAAAAAAAGCGGACGACGTACACGTACGCGCGCCTCGAGTAAAAATAAAAGTGAAAGAAGGTATAGCGCAGCAGCTCGCCGCTGAATAGTCGAGGGAGAAAGTTACACAGCCAGTGGAGTAACAGGGGGGGCGATGCGGGAGCGTGAACAAAGCGCGCGAGGCGGGTGTGCGGGAAAAGGCTTTGAGCTTTCACGGGATATACGTGCCGAAGTCGTAAAGGACGACAGGCCAAGCCGCTGGAAAGAAAAGCTCATTAACGCCGCGAAGCACTTCAAGTCGAGCGAAGTAATTGCGGAATCGGGCCGAGAGAGATTCGATTGGCCAACGCCGCTCCACGCTCTTTCGTTATTTCCTCGAGCCTTCGTACCTTCGCCACCCTTTTTTTTTCCTTCTCTTCTAGCCCACGGGGAGAGAGCCGCGCCTGCCCACCCTTTCTTCTTCGCACCTAGCGCGGATCCGTCCTTCCTCTTTTTTTCTTCTCTCCTCCCACCGACCGCCTCTCGTTTCCGTTTTCCGCGTAACGAGAAAGAGAAATGAGGCATCGAATGAGAGCGAGGGTTTTTCATTTATCCTCGATGACGGCCGAGGGGTCAAGACTGATTCCCTCGACTTCCGCGAAACGTTAACGTTGTTAGTTACGGTAAAAGAGTGCAATTATTGCTAATTTTTAGTGGATATACTTGTGCGCACTTTTTTTCGTTTCATTATGAAGAAGCGACTGGGCTATTTGCAAAGTTAGTCGTTACTTCGCCTTTGCCGCCTATTAACGAGATTACCGTCTATTTAGAAGGAAGAATGAAAAGTACAGGTGGTAGAGTAATGAACATTATGATTACACCTACAATAATTGTGTAATTATAGAACAAGGAGGCAATGCTTGCGCTATTGCGTTTATGGGTTTAATTGCAGAATTAAAGTGCTTCAAGCTGCCAATTAGCTAAGTGCAATGCATATACGAGCGTACAACAATTCGATTGCTGTATGCATTTATCTTCATGCACTTCTTGCTGATGGCTCGCGGTTACAATATTGGTTTAGTTATTATACAATCTGCAAGTCGATATTAGTTAGTTTACATCCTTATCGATTCTGCAAATTGCACGTTCATAACGCTTATCAAATCATAAAACAATTCATCATCACACCAAGAGTTCATCACGTCACACCTAAAATAAAACCCACTTAACAATCATTTTATTCATTGATTTTTCGCGTCTTACTACCAAATCTCCAGGAGAAATTGATTTTCCACGTTCGGGGATTCCCCCAATGCAAATGCACTGTTTGTCCCGGCGGCGTAATTGCGTAAGATAGAAAGCGCCCTTTTAATACCGCGACGTCTCGTCTGTAACGCGACGTTGCGAGAGGCGCGCCGATGGCCGCTGTTTACACGGCGCGGAGGGAAAACTCGCGCGGCAATAAAGCTCGTTTTCCCGAGACGGTTTTGCGCCCGACAAAAGACGACGTTATATCGGCTCCGCCGTCGCCCCTCAAATATTTGCCTGGGCTCGGCGCGGTGGGAGCCCTAAGGCGACGACGCTTCGCGACTTGATTTCTTTTGATGTGATTGCCATGGCTGTCGGATGGAGGATGACCCTGTTTAATGAAGACGATCGATCGTTTCTTCGAATTATTCAGAGCTTTCGGAGCTCTCAGCGTTTATTATTCAGTCGAGTATGGTGGAGCTTGCAGCGCGACCTGTAGTGGTGTTTTCGATCGATAATTCATTACCGAAAAAAAAAATATTTCTCGGATTGCAGAAAAGATATTATTTTCATAAAATACGGACGAAAACGGTGACTTGTACGGACTTTATTTAAAAACTGCTTGGGTGAGATAAAAATTAGTTACTAATTGGATAAATCGGGATGTTTTTACTGAAGAATTCTTCATGAAGTGTAATTTTTAAAACGGATGATAATTATATACACTAAGAAAAAAATCTAGTAAAAATTACTAGAATTCTAGTAAAACTTACAATACAGTATGGTAATTTTTTTTCCACTACATGACAGTCTGTGGCCACGTTTCTACACAGGATAATAATTTTTTCTCAGGGTATCATTCTGTAAACAAATTTTAAACGATTATTTGCGTGAAAACAAATTTAATAACATCGTAAAATCGTTATTCTACTATTTATATAGCGGATTGAAATGTTTTATTTACTTTTTTAAATGTAAAGCTTATTATTTGTGTAACAAATTTGATTAAGTTATAAAAAAAAAACGCATCCAACGAATGTTCTGAAAAATAAATATTGACAGATTATATTTATACGGAATAAATAAAGATACCACGTATTTTTACAAAGACTGCATCTGAAAAAAACTTATATGGGTTTACACGCAAAGTACGCTAATCGATATAATACAAAAAATAAAAGCCTTCGTTCCTCCTCCCCCACTAAACTTTTCCCCGACTTCGCATAGATTACTCAACGGAATTTGCGTTAATGGCCGACACACATCCGCCTACGCTCGGGGGAAAAAAAAGACGAGCATCTCGCGCGAAAATTATGCCCCGATACCTTAATTTCCACTGGCAGCTCGCGCGGGTATGCACCTCCTGCCCCGAAAGGCCGTGATTTACGGGCGCGCCGCGGCGAGAAATCAAAGCGGAGAGCTCGCCATCAATCCGTCGATTATCAGTAATGGAGTATGCGTGTAACAATATCTAATACGCTTGCCGGGCGCGTTATCCGCCGGCCCCGCAGCCGCGCTCGCGCATAACGGATCGAAGCGCGCCGTCGTAATCGCGCGTGCCTCGAATTGCCCGGGAAGACGCGCGCCCGAAGGATTTACGGCACGTGCGCGACGCCGAATAAGAGGATGCGCGCTCCCAAGGCAAGGTATATGTACAGGTGTGTGTGTGTGTGTGTGTGCGCGCCTACTCCCGCGGCGCTGTGTACGCATCGCTCCGTATTACGCGGCGGTGAGTAGGCTAAGGCGCGTCGCGGCTCCGATGCATTCTGTTCGCGGAATGGCAAATTCCGCCCGCCGGATTTTCAAGCCCACTCCGCATTGCAGACTGATGCATTTATCTGGAATTTTAAGTAGGTCGAAATTCATTTTCGTGTTCTTTTATTTTTTCCGTTCGGTTGAATTGTGCAGGCAGCTTTTGGAGAGGATATACGTCGTATTTATTTACAGAAATTGTGATTTGGAATTGATGGATTTCATTGTGCTATTAATGAAACTTTGCGTAATTTGGAATAGACAGCTGGGTTTAATCAGGCAACTAACAATATCATTCAATTAATGATTATTCAAATATTCTCAACCATTATCCATATTGTTAATATCACTCATTTTTGTATTAATTAGGGTGTTTAATTTTGGGTGTTTTATTAATTTTGTATTAATTAGGGTGTTTTAAGTTATGACTAACTATAGCGGACGTTTCGGCAATAAGATTATTGCCCTCTTCAAGCGCATAATGTTTAGTGTAGTCATTATAAGAATAATCTTCAAATTCAGTGTTAAATTATTACGTGTTGTCCCATATATTGTGATGTCCTATTTATTATTAATGTTTTTAACTAAGTTTCAAAGTAAAATAAAAGTAAAACTAAAAAGGATTAAAGAAACACATTTAATGACGTATCTTCGAAGATTATTCTTATGATGACTACACTAAACATTATGCGCTTGAAGAGGCCAATAATCTTATTGCCGAAACGTCCGCTATAGTTAGTCATAACATGCGTGTTACTCATTATCATCGAAAAAAACACCCTAATTAATTCTCAACCATTGTTTATAATATTAACAATAGAGGATTCGATGTTTCATCATTGAATCTTCTATATTTCGGGAAATTAGAAAGCCCTAATAAGCTGATGGGTTACAACAGAAATGAATATTTTGGAACATCATTTCTGATATCGTAACAGCAATAACTATTGTGAGTTATCTTGAATTCACTTGTACGTATAAACATTCTGGGATATCACGAAACAGACATTTTCAATTATTCAATCTTACTTATAAGATTAATGATTATCGAACGCTTTCCTTAAAAATTTTACGTAACATGCTGCGATAATAAATTGATGAAATCAAATTATGAAAGTAGCTATATATAAAATAAACAAAAAGCACAAATCATCGGTTTTTTTGTAACTAATAAACTATTGTTTAAATTGTCTAGCGTTCGAGTTAACTAGAAGGATAGAGCACACACTTTAATCGCTGTACTTTATCGATTTTTCATCGCTAATTGAGGAAGTTTCGTAGTGCGCTGTTTGTTTGTCCACAGAAAAGATAAGCGGGAAAATCGCGCGAGTTCGACTGTACAAATAGCAAAGTTTGGAAATTCTATAAATGGATGTTTGTCCTTTAGTTCGGCCTTGACATGCACACGTTTTTTCTCCTTTCCCTCCCCCTTCCGGGGAGTAAATGGATGCAGGGTGTTTACTTATAATTAGTGGATCCGGGGAAAACTTTTCATGGGTTTCACTTCAGCAGTGTGTAAATAGCAGTATGCATCGAATTATGCTGCGCCCGGGATTTTCAAGAGCTAGTACAATGCTGCGCGAAACGCAAACTCCCAGTCAAGCGTTAATTTATACCTCGATGTATAAAAATAAATTTAATTATTTCAGCCGAAAATCTCGTTAATCATTACGAAAAATCTGTTTTAATTAGCGCGATGAATGATTAATTAAATCCACGTGAAATTTAATTAGTTGTCGCATATCACGTCGAATGTCCGTGACAAAATAATAAAAAATAAATAAACAAGATTAATCGTACAGCTACTCATTTAAATCGAATTAAATTAATTTATTTAACGAATACCATCGATCTTTTTAATTTCGAAAAAATTAATAAATATCAGTCTTAATTACTTTACAACCCAGCATTAAAATAATAAATGCGTACAAGCTCATTAACGACTCGCGCGAGCGGACCTACTCGTAAACAGTATCATCGTCCTCATCGAAGGTGCCACTTCGATGTGCGTAAATCCGCATCCCGTGCATTCTCGCAGTGAACATTTCGATTTATCCCCGGCGTCACTTACACACCCGCGCCTCGCGTCCCCGTAAATTCCCGCGGGGCCTCGAGTGCAAAATTAACGGAGTGCGCCGCGCGAAAGAGCAAGTGGCGCGCTCGCGACAGGGGGAAATTGAATATCGACGGATGCAAGACCTCGCGTGACGTTTCCGGCTCGGGCGGTCGTGTCGGCGCCTCGCCTCCTCATTCTTTTTTTTCATCGCGCGTACAAAGAGTCCCGCGGCTTGCTTGCTTAATGGAAGGCGAGGGAGAAGGGTTCTATCTCCTTCGGGCGATGAATGCGCCTAAGGATGGCAAAAGTGGCCATTGTCTCCCGCATAGCCGCGGGGAGATATTCGCTCGGACTGCGGAAAAGCCGCGCGCGACCATCACAATGGGGGCCCCGAACGATTGTGCGCTAAAGGGCTTACACGCGTAAGTGTGAGGTGAGCTATTTATTTTTGTCCATTTGCTCGGATCGCCGGTAGGGTACCTCCGGATTCTTCGGCTATCGAGTGCATTCCGAGAATAGCCTTGCGAATTTTTTTTTCGATCATTACCGATTTAGTGGCGGGTGCAAAATTGATGTTTTTTTTTTCAGGGAATTTTAAAGATTCTAATAAAGAATTAAGATTCTAATAAAAAATTTATTGAACGAAACACGTCTGAGCAATGTAAAAGAATGTATATTTGGAATTCGATTTATTGGAGTAAAACTACTACTACTACTACTACTGAAGCCATTCAAAAGTTAAATGAAAGAAGTTAATTAAATAAATTGAAATCTTTTAATTAACTAAAACAAAAATGAATACTCTGAAAAATAAATTCGTAATTTCAACTAAATATTTATTTAAGAAGTTCCAACTAAATATTTTTTTAAAACTAATAAATAATGTTGACTTGATTTAAAAAAATTAGTTGTTATAAAAAAATTATTTAATTGGAACTGATCTTTAAAGAAATATTTAATTAAAATTACGAAATAGTTTTTATCAGTATATGTTAATTATTTAAAATTCTCTATTAAGTTAATTATTAAAAATTCTCTATTAGGTTAATTATTTAAAATACTTTATGTACGTTAATTTAAAATGTTTTTTTCTTTAAAAAGTTTGCTCTAATTTCAGGGGTATCCAGCGCCAGTGGGTTACGAGTACTGCCTCTAAACCCTTCGAATTTACGCCCGCCTCGGTTAGCCGCAAAGCGTGCGGCCGAGTTCAAGAAGGAACGGTCGGGGGAGCCGCCGCCGCCGCGCGAAAACAAAGCATCATTCCGGTGCAACGCCAACATCTGGCAAGAAAGTTCCGCTCTTATTATTTCCCGAACTGTCCTCGCCGCCCAAGATTTACAGCCCGGTCGATGCTGCAGTGCCCCCCCCACTCATTGCGGCGCGCACACGTACAGCTCTGCACACGGCGAGAAAAAAAAAAGCGAGCGCGCGGCGAAGCTTGTTACGCGCGCGGAGGGGAAAAACGCGTGTCCCGATGGATATCGACGCGGTAATCCATATTTACGCGCGTAATCCGGCCATTAAAGCACCGAGCTTGAATTTATTTAGCCGCGAGATATGGGATTTTTAGACGAGGGGTGAGAGGGGGGCTGGAGGTGCCGCTGCGCCGAAGCTATCGGGGCCAATTGCAGCGAGTAAATCAAACGGAAGTATCGGGGCGAAGCTCGTTTGCCCGGGTCTTGCGACGCCCCGACGCCGAGTGCCTTCCTCTAATGGAAAGTGCACCGAATTTCTTGCGGCGTATTGGCGTTATTCGATGATTATGCGCAATTGATTTTCCGAGGAGAATTATCTGCTCCAGAATTCCTGATATTATCCCCGAGATATTTCCTTCTCGCGATCGTTCCGAAAATTGCGGTGATTTTATTTTTGAGGAAAATTAGTTTTGTCGCTCATTGTTAAAGCTACTGCATATAAGCGAACAAAATTAGCCGCGGAGTAGAATGCTCATTTTATAAAAAAAGCTATCGAGTGAATATCATTATTGACAAATATTTTCGCTTGAAAAGTCGGTAAGCAAATTTCATGATGCTATCTTTGTGGCTTGCAAAAATGTATAATAATATTGAAAATCAATTTAATTGTTTACTTTGTTCTGATCTGCAAAAAATACTGCAACTAAATAAGTCAATATTTTATACAAGCACTGTGATAAAACTGATATTTTCTTTTTTTAGAAACAATTAATGAAATAAACAAAGTTTTTACGAGAGACTAATTTAAAAAAAAATAGCTTTATTAATTTTAATGTAATGCTTTGAACGAGGTTGAAATTTTCATCATTTCAAAATCAAATTTAATAACGATATTGGAATTTTTTTTCCGAGAACCGAATTTTTCAAGTTGACATACTAAATCTAAAAACATTCTACATTTTTTTTCAACATTTTTACGATTGGCAGTACGTAGTAGATATATGCATATCAAACAAGAGAAAATAAAATTAAATCGACGTTTACAAATAAGCGAATAAAATGTTCTAAAAGAATATAATGAAATAGTAACTTGCAGGCAGAGCCGAGCAAAGTGAATTGACGGTAACTAGATAAATCTTGAAACAAATAGAGTTAAATTGGAAAAGTTAACACCGCTATGAATGTATTTTTTGCAATTTAATTTGATTTAACCGGCCGAACAAACGAGCAGAAAGTTTGTTATAGCAGAAAGACGGATGAGAGAGGTGAGCTTAATAAGCAAACCCGAAAAATGTTACACTATTAGGTCTGTTAGCCGGTGTATTTACAGATCAGCTCTTGACCTTAATTGCCTTTTTTCAATTACTTCCTCAGCATGGCACTTTAATAAAGCTCACTCGATAATGGCTTTTTTTATACAAAATGCTTTGAACGGACGCGAAAATTGCATGGGCTGCCGATTGAAATTGAGTGGATATGTAACGCGGAAACGTGGTTACGTATTTCTTTCGACAACAATTTAAATCTGTTTCATTCTATAAATTGAAATAAAAAAAACAATGAAATAAATGCCCTCGCAAACATTTTAATTACTAGAAATTAATTTAAAAAATCTCCAATAAATTTTTATACCCGCTAAATGGATCAATTCATATCAATTTTATCACCTTAATCATATAATTTACACTGATTGCGTGTCAATACTTAAACAATCTGATTTACAGCGTTTTCTAATTCGATTTTTTTACGAAAATTTTTTTGGAATAATCCTTCCGCTTAACGAGATCAGTGGATAACTTGTCCCTGCGATAAATTCACTCTTATACATGATTTTGTACTCACAAGATACACTTTCACATCTTCGTACAAAAAGTCTACAGAAAATTCAAGAATCCAAAGTAATATTTTTGCATTAAAAATCGATAAATCTCGAGAGCCAAAAAACGCCGTCCTTGTTAACCGAATTTAAAATTTACAACAATGCCGGCGATAGGGGGGGTAAACAGTCGGGCATTAAAATTTTTTTCACTTAGCCGAACTTCATTGGCCCGCGGCCACCGAGTGCGTAAATACAAAAGCGCGCAATATTAACTGCCCCGTGACAAACGAGCGGGCGCGTTATCGTTATCGCGTTAGCCCGTGTCGAAGGGGTGCGCGGGGGGAGAGGGGGCAGAAGGGATGGAGATCGCGAATTATTTCGCCGATAATATGCCCGGCGAAATGCAGGAAGTGGGATGTGTGCCACCCCCTTCGTTTTTTACGGCGCTTTATGCGTCGCGCCGATAATACAGCGACGGAAGCGCAGTCGCGGATGTTAATGCCGTCGGGAAAAAGGCATCGCGTGTTTTGCACGATTTTACGCTTTGTTCACGGGTTACATTGTGCGTCGGTTTTTCCCCCCTTTTTTAACTAGGTACTGCGGGTTTGTTTAAAATGCTCGCATCTGTTATGGTTTTTTTTTGAGGTCAGGATTATATATACCTACCAATGTATATTTGATATACCATCTAATTTATTATTTAGTGAAATATGGTATGATTTTAGTAAAATTTTATCGACTGCTGTAAAATTCGTATTTAAAAATACATTTTTAAATCAAACGCTAAAGAAAAATCTTTTGGATACTAGCCAACTTTCTGAAATTTTAAATAGCAGCAAAATAATTCATTCATAAATTACCGCAGAATTTTCTGAACTTCATGTAGTTGCTGGATTCTACAAAGCAAACTTCAATTATTTAATTCTATTTTGCAATATTTTAAAAGAAAAATAATGATTTTTTAATAAACAAAATCAATAATAAATAGTACTACACTGGTCAGTAAATCTATACTTTTAGCGTTACTTTGTACGCTAAACTGACGTGCTTCTCCCGCATCATCGAAACAATTACAAAATATATAGCCAACAAAACGGTTGCACCATGAACCGGTCAGCGGCCATAAAGTACAAGAATGATTCACGCCAGGGATCGCGCAACAATTTGGCCTAATCGCGGCGCGTTGTATCCACACGTCTTCCCACCCTCGCCCGGGCCCCTGCGTATAAGATTACGATCTTAATAACATAATTGAAGCGCGCACCCGGTTTTAAGTGGTAACTCGAAACCGCGAGTGCGCCGGTGCGCGTGCGTCCAAGCTCTCCCGCGGGGAGAAAGGGAAAAGAGAGAATCGAGAAAAAAAAAGAAGGGAGGCGCGGGCTATTCAAGTCGGCCCCGCAATCGGTAGCCGAGATGCGTTGCTCCTCTTTCGCTCTCTTTCTCGCGCGCGGGGGGCTTTTCGCCTTATAAAAGCGAGGCCGCGTTCACTTTGTATCCTCATCAGCGTTACGAGCTGATATAACCGCGGCTTTTTTCACAGGACAGAAGGGGGGGGGAAGCTCTTCATTTGCCCCGGTTTCTTTTCTGCCGCTGCCGCGTTATGACGCTCCGCGCCGTAAAATCGCTAATTACTAATTGAATGATGGCGCACTTTTACGAGGAGTTTTATGTACACGCGCGAGATCCGCGCAGACGCCTTTTCGTTCCCGCCTTTCGCCCGCGCGGGGGGATGCTCTCCTTTATTCCCCGAAGTAGCTCTCGTATCGGAGCCGTTACTGAAGAGGAAAAAGCCTGCTTTACGCACTGCAAGTGTATTCTCAGCTTGTTCAATTTTAATGACGCTGGTTAGCTCATTGTATCTGTAATTACGCCGAGTAATTCTCGGCTCCGTTGCCGATTGGATCATTTTGCACGCTGTAAGTGCGACTTCTTGCCTTACGATACTTGAAATTCTATTTTGGTGACAAAATTTGTAATTAATTTATGTTCAAGGATTATTAAAGTTAACTAGATACCATAACGGGGATGTGGGAAGCGCCGGATATTTCAATAAGCGTCATAAGATTTTATGATATCTCTATTGGAATTTTCGAGTTGAATTATTGAGCTAACCGCAGATGGGTAAAACACATTAAATCGATCCACTGGGTAGATTTATGTAAATAGGATTTTCTCGATAAACCTATCGTTAATCGTTGTAAGTTGATCGTAATGGTTTTAAATTGTGATAGAATTTGATTATGTAAAGCATACTTCCACCTTTTTTTAAACCGCAAATTTATCGGTTTATTACTTTATCTTTTCATAATTTTATTTCACTGGCCAGTAAAACAACAATTTAATGCTAAAGAATAATTAAAAACACTTTAAAAACATTCAAATTATCACATAAAATTTTTACATAAAATTTTCACATTTCAAAATTTCTTCACATTAAAATTTATAAAAATACTCCAGAAATTTTTTTCGAACTGTAACCTTAAGCTCTCGCCTCAAAACGAGATCAGCCAGTAGATCCTCGCGTTTCTCAAAATGACAAGAGGCGGAAAAAAAAGAGACAACCGAGATTTTTGCGGCATCTCGGAGAAAGGAAGTTAAAAACCGGCGTAAAACATTGTCAAGACGAGAGAAAGAAAGGCGGTTAAGCTGCGCGCACCCGGAAACCGGCCGCGGAGGATCTCGCGCGAATTTTAATCTGCGCGCGGTTTTCCCGCCGCGGCGTTCGCGGAACAATTTCCCCCGGCGTAATAACGTAACGAGGCGCGCCGCCCGCGGGGAAAAAGGAGCGAGAACTCGCGAAATCGCGCGCCGGCCGGTTTTGCCTCATCGTGCATTACGGCGTTTCGTTCGTTCGCCAGCGCGCAGTTTTCCTCATTGTTTATGCTCGCGCATTTATTGCTAAGCTGCTTTTTTTCTGCCCTGGAAGAGTCATTACCGCCCGGCTCCTCGGAATTCAATTTGGCCGCCGCTCGGATCCATACTGGCTCGCGCGCTGCAAAAATTTTGAATTGCCGAAGTAGCTTTCCTCTTCATATTTTTTTTGTATTTTCAAGATAAGTGGAAGCTTGTTTTATTGAATTTTCTGAATTCTTGCAACTGGGAGGAATAGAATATCGTCTAAATTTGGTTCGTTAAGTAGAGCGGCCCGCCCGGCTCCCCCACCATGACTTCTGATTGGACTGACTCTTCCGGAATTCAATTAGTGCTCTATTGATCTTGAAAACTCGAGAATCCGGCGGGGCTCGAAAAGAAATTTAAAATTCCCGAGTTACTTAAAAGCCATTATCTGTTTCAAAGGAAAAGCACTTTCGAAAAAGGCTCCCCCACAAAAGAAACTCAAAAAAGATCATTTTTCCCTCTTTCCGCGAATCGAACGAAAAAAAAAGAGACGCGGAAAGTACATTCCACCTTTCTCGCAGCAGGGGGAACGTTTCGTCAATTCCGCTCTTCCGGAATTTCGCCGACGCGAAAATTCGCGCGCGCGCGTCATGAAAATTCTGCGCGGCGGCTCGCGCGAACGAACCATAATCGCCCGGAGAGAACAAGATCGAAGGCGAGCGCACCTGCTGTAGGTAAGCGCGCGTAGGGCTCGGACTCTTTAAAATTCAAACGCCGCGACGGACGATTGTTTCGCGCTGAAAAAGAACGAGGCGGAGGAAAAAGATACTCCGGGTAACGAGATCGGGCAGCGAACAAAGTAAAAAGTAAAAGTAAAGGGGAGCGCACCCGGGTTATTCTCTTGTGCAAGTGGCAAGTTTCGTTTTTGGGCGCAGTTAGACTTGTTTTACAATACTGAAAGTTGTATTGAGTTTCAGAAAAAATTCAGTTTCAGAAAAACGTAGCACTACAAAATTCTCAACTAAAGTGAGAGATTGAAAAATCCAGAAATTCACGTTTTTCGATATCAAAATTTGAACAACCATTTTTTTTTAAACTGAGGAATTTTTTAATTTATTTACATTCCTACACGGTAAGAACAGAAAATACTATTTTATCGGTCTCTAAAAGAGTAGTCAAGATACTTTTCTATGAACACACATATGTTTCGAAAAAACTAAAGTAACAAATATTACGTTAGTTATAATACTACCCGAAATTTTAAAATTCAGAATTTTAATAAACGAAAATAAATAAAATACTACAATTTTGTTATTAATTTTGTTATTTTGTTATTATTTACCAAAGATAAGTAAAATATCTATATAATATTTTTGTCTTAAATATTAGAATACGATACGCTCACTAAATCCCAAATATTTTTTAAGGTTCTTTTCCTTTAATGCCGCTCGCAAACAATTGGTAAAGCTAACACCTAACTCAAGCGGAGCAACAAGGCGAGAAACAAGCCGGAATAAGAGCGAGCGAGAGCAAGAGTCGAGTCAGAAGAGGGATAAAAGTGCAGGGCTAAAGAGGTGCGGCGTCGGCGGCGGTGTGCATCTGGTTCGTGCGCCGCGCCGGAGAATAATAGGGTAATACTCGCGCGCGCCGAGCAAAACACCGGCAGCCCGGAGGCAGAGAGCGAGCGAGAGGGACGAGAAAAAAAGGAGGGAAGGAGAGGAGAGCGAGTCTTTCCATAATTGGCCGGCGACTACCGCGCGCTACGTGCGCATGCATCTCTCCCGCGCTCCCTTCCTCTTTGGCCTTGCCTCCTTCCTCCTGCACTTCTGCGCCTCGTATCGGGGCCCTTTGGCGAAACGCGCCCCATTGTATTTATATGCGAGCGCTGTTGCAGAATCCGATTCCGAAATTTTTTTACCGCGGGGAAGGTCGCCGCCGAGGACGCGGAACTCGCTCTGCGCCGCCTTTTATTTTTCGGTTTGAATTTTTCGCGGCTTTTTACCGGGCGCCGACGCTGCTCGGCTAATTTTTGCAGGACTTCTTTGTGGATGCAAAGTGGGTCGTGAAATTGAAGTAATATTTTGTAAACGTAAAGTGCCACTTGAAATTGCATTTTACTTTTCCGGGATTTTTCATTCCAATGTTTTTGAGAGCAATTTCAAAGAGATTACGAATGTCATTTAAATGCAAAATATTTTTAAACAAAGGACAGTTTTTAGTCACTTTTTAAGCATGCCATTTTAAAATTAAATTGTTGCTTTTTAATATTAATCATAAACGAAGGTAGGAAAAAAATGTTTTCAATATAATTATAGTTGAATTTTTTAGAACGTTATATTTTATCAACTAATTTACAGTTGTAAAATAGTAAGTCTAAAGAAAAAAATCTTGTCTCTACAATTCTAACTGTCAGAATTCACTACAAATTTAACCAAGTAAATTCCTTAATTAATATTTCGAAATTTTGCACCCTGTAAAATCCCCTGAAAATCCTACTAGTAGTCTGAACTAGTGAAATTTCTGCAATTTGCATATTATACAACTTTAAATCAAAAGTAACTCATTAAATATATTAGCGCGATACTTCTAACTTGGACTGTATTACTACAGACATCAAATTCCAACAATTCAGATTTACAAAATAACAAATTGAAATATTTCATTCACATGCAAAATAAAGTCCTCTAAAAAATCTCCAAAAATACCGCCGAGCGTAATTCTGGTGTTCGCGGAAGCATCTTTGCCGACCTAATTCAAGCTTAATTGCCGAGCTCCGGCCGCGCTGCACAATACCGCTCGGCCGACCGCGAAAGTTGGTCCGCAGGGGACTCGTCGTCGTTGCCGCTGCAGATGCTATCTGCGCCCCGGCAAAGTCCGGCCGAGCGCGCAAAACCCCCGAAAAACCCGCTGGACGGAGCCGCGCGCTGCGGGATTTAAAGTTTTCGGGAGCCGCCGGAATAGGCCTGGTTTGACGTGCGGGTCCATTGTGCAGGCTCTCGGTCGGTGACTTTCAGGCCGGGTGCATGTGCGCAGCGGCTGCCGACCGGCTCTCCTCTGCCCTTCGACTCCGCGGCGCTTCGCCCGGTGAAAATGCTCGTGGTATTGATCTTGAAGGAGGTATGTGTGCGGTCGCGAGGTCGGTGCTCCTATTGAATCGCTATGTCTCCTTCGCGGCTTTTTTTTTACTGTCTTTAAATTGTAATATTTATTTTGCTACGAGCGGAGAAGAAAGTTTGAATAAACAGCTGAATAGAGAAAACGAACTTTTCAGAATGCACACGAGGTTGTCGCGTGGGTAATGTCAAAAGCTTTTTAATTTGCATGCGTTTGAGAAAGTATAGTTTCAAAGTATTCCGATGACACTTTAAGAAAGTAGCTGCGCTGTCAGAAGTATTCGTATTGCAGGTCTGATGACACTACACATGGCCAAGTTACAATTGTCTTTTAATCTTGAAATTGTACATTTAATTCATCGTATTTTGCATTCTAAGAAATCATAAGTACAAGGAACAATAATATTTTGAGGTTGACGACAAGAATATATCCACGACAGCAATATTACTATATTCTTTTTTACCTATTGAAATACGTTATAGCTGATACCGCTATACCAATATTGATGCGGAAATTTGCTTACTGTATAGTTCCGAGTACAAATTTTCGAGCACACGAGAATAATATAGGTATTACAATGACAATCAAATCATCAAAGGTATAACTGATAACGAAAATTAACATCAACTTAAAACTTGTTTCCATATATGAAGACGTGTTAAAATAATAAATAATTGTCAATTTTATCTCTCACCTTAAACATCCTTGTCTATTCCTCTTTGAATTTCCCACCGAAAACTCGTTGAATCGAAAAAAAATTCATTCGAAAGTAAAAATCGCACACGGTAATTCGCGCGGCGAAACGAGGAACGTCAATAAGGCCAGCTCAATAAAACGCATCGCGCAAATGGTCGAATAAAAAATCACCTCGTCGTCCCACGGTGAGCGAGCGGTCGTCCCACCTCTCGGGGCCCGTATAACGGCTCTCCTCGCATCCGATTTTTCTATCATATTAAAACCGCTCGCGGGATACCACGCGCGACACTCGGCCGCGCGATAAAAGCGGCATCGGCGCGGTAGGAAGAGGAGAGAGAGAGGGACTTATCGCGAGATTCCCTCGACCCGAGGAGGAAGCCCGTAAGAAAAGAGCCGAGAGGGGGGCGGGGGGGAGTTAAGGACGCGAACGTGCTCGCGCATAATCGAGCATTACTCTCGGGGGCTAAGCGCGAGGAGCTGATAGACGGCACCGCCGGCAGTAAACAACCGTTATTACCGGCGTGCGCGCGTAATAACGCGCGAGCGGCGTATTATATGAGAAAACCCCTCTCGGCCCGGCTGCCGGGAGACGCGATCATCATCGCGCTATGGGAATAAAATCCTATGTGTAATAGAGAAATAAATGATTCGCGGGGAGGCGACTCAATCGCCCGCCCACCTCTCTTTTTACGTCCCCTCGCGATCCAGTATTCGCAGGTGCAATTACCGGCGATGTACGGGTCGCTCGAATTTTAAAGGCTTATACTTGGAATATATTTGTTTAATGGTGCCACGAGTCGGTGATAATTTTGTAAAAAAAAAATGTGTGACGTGAATTCGCTAAGTAAGGAGTAAATATACGATCTAATTAAAATTTAAAACTTATTAAGGCTTCAAATTTAACGGCGATTTTCGTTTATTATCGATAAGAAACAAGTTAATAAAGTTTCGTAAGACATGATGATCCGAGATTCCTCATTAGATGCGTAATGTAAAAGCTACTTTAAAATTATTTGCAATAATTGCTAAGCACAAACCGTAGGTGCATTTCGTATTTTTGCATAATATTCAAATTTGACTTATCAACTTAATAACTCAGACACTCAGGCGTGCAAGTGCACAACAGTTATAAGAATCACATTTAACTGTGAGAATTCGTGAAAAGCCAAGGAGAAATTACGTTTTGATTATTTCAAATAGAGGAAAGTTCACGGTAGGCTAAATTAGCGAGTAATTTTGTTGAAGAATTACGCACGTCAGTGTAATATTTCATAACGCAGCTGCTCATTTACATTTCATCATCAAAAATCCGATATTAATCCATTTACACGGGTATCATGAATTTGTTGAATAATTCCACGCAAAAGTGGAGGGATCATCCGCGCGTTTGAATAATACAAAGAATTCTAAATTTTTCTTTTACCATTTCCTCTAAAAGCCTGCTTATCCGAATTAATAATTAAACTCCGTACGCGAAACGAGCAAATTGTCCCAAATTTGTTATTCCACGTAATTTATAATAAAGTACACCGAGCCAATCCACGCGATACAAACTACCAGCGATCATTCATGCACTTTCAAAACATTCAAATAAATGATCGACTGTAAATCAAGCACATGAAAGCGGATTTCGAACAAGTGTATTAACCGCTATAAACCAACCCGATCGCCCTGAAAACGCGACGTACGAGCCGACAAGCGATCGACAAATTCGGTCTAATTGCGTTCGGCGCGGGGCAGAAGGCGATCGGTATGGAGCGATGCCAGGAAGACGCGAGCGGCGCGATCTTACGCGAGGTGCAAGAGAGAGACAGCCACGCGCCGCCTGGGAGTTCGGAAAAATTCGATAATCGAGTGCGCGCCATTGCGCACCGATCGATCCGCCGGGACTCCCCGCGCACGTGACGGCGTTTCTACACACGGCTGACTCCTTCGGCTGTGGCCGCGTTCGCCGAGAGGTCGAGCGAACACGCTGACGCTGCACTTCAACGTGCCGTCCGCTTTACCGCCGTTTTACCTCATATCGTATATTTACATAGTGTTAGATTTGTTCACAACTGTTACTATTATTTTAACAATTTTGTTTAGCCTTTATAAATGTGTTTTCTTGTTATCACCTTTATAAATGCATTTTCTTGACATCATTTGTCGAATCTAATTTTTCCTCAAATTCAGAAAGACTAGAACAAGTTTATTAAGTATCTCTTATTTAAAGACTCTCTTTTATTGAAAATCTAAAGACATAGTTTTTTACTTGCTTTTAAATGTGCATTTTAAAACTTGTAAATAAATGCCCACCTCGCTAATAGAAGACTGAATTTTTAAATGAGATATTTAACTTCTTGTGAGCATTAATTGATTCTTTACTTGCTTCTAAATGTGCATTTTAGAGCTTGCAAATAAATGCCCACTTCGTTAATAAAGAAGACTGAATTGTGATTATTTGATTCTTTCTGTATTTGAATAAAACGCTCGAGTCATTTAAATTGAAGTTTTCTCTAAACGTAGATTTATAGAACGCAATTAATTTTGAAAAAATGAATGCTAAATCAGCAAATAAAGATACGCTCCTATAATAAATTGATATAGCAGATCCATTAAAATTTTTAAATATTTTTTAACAAAATTATACTTTTTATTTTTATCTGTTCCACATATCTGAATCATTTGAATATTTAACTCTTAAAAACTTTTTGAAAAGCAAAATAATATGAACTGAACTTTGAATTAAACGCCGTTTGATGGTAAAAACATTTCAGAATCACTCGATCAGTGAACAAAGAGATGGACTCGCTGCGAACAAAAAACAGGCGGCACTATAATTGACAATTTTTGTCGGGCGAAGCAAAAAAAGGTCGAAAGATCAAGCAGAATGTTCGAAAGCTCATCGACGTTCTCCCTTTTTCCATCCGGTCCATTCTCTCGCTCGCTCTTATTATCTCGGATCCGCCCGCGCTCGCTTGGCGCCGCGCCAAAAGGGTCGCGCGCGCCTCGCTCCGGAGTTCGACGCCGAATTAAATCGTCGTCGTCGTCGGGACTTAGCCAACTTCGCCCGATGAGCAGCCTCGCTCGCGTCTATACTCGGGAGAGTGTCGCGGGGAAAATTCGGAGACGATCGGGCGAATGTTTTGTATAATCGATCTTTACTGGGGGTAGGGGGAGGGGGGAGAAAGTTTCGGTAGAAAGGGTGGAATGATTAGGCCGCGGAATTGAAGCGAAGAGCCCCCGGAGAGTTCGCCGATTAGTCGACCGTGAAGGCACGGAGATAAAGTAATTCCGTACGAACTTGAGAATTCTTCGGGTAAATCGATTTTAGCGCCGAAATCCTTATTGAAGAGCAAAAATCTACTTACGAGTTTAGTCACTCGAACGTCGAGTGGTGTAGACGAAAAATTAATCTCATTTCACTATAAGGATATGCGTGTCTCAATAACATAAGTAGCGTCAGCTTGAATTTCTTATTTAAATTTAATAAGACGACTCAGGAGTCTTATTTTAAAATCTGATAAAAAAAATTCATAAGACATCCGCAACATTGTCGTCTTAAGGATGGAGACTATTTGAAAATCGTTAAAAAAATCGGTTTTTATTTGTCAATTTTTTAAAAAACGACCTACAATAATTCCACACCACAAGTCTTTTTATTAAGTACGTTAGAAATGATATCTTCAATCCAAAATACGAAAATGAACTATTTCATCGCCAGAACTATTTATTACAGTTCATAGTGAATTTTCTCTGGTTCTAAAGAGCAGTGAAAGCTCTATTTAGGCTAATTATCTTAATTTTTTACTACTTTTTTGATAACATATTTTTCACAAGGTATACTGTAAAAAATTAAAATGTCGAGTAGTCTCCATCCTTAAATCTAAATAAATTTTCTAACTTATATATTATATAATCCGTACTTTTGATACCACTAAACTTTTAACATTGACTCTCGAACTCAATCTAGTAAGGAGAAAACAGCTCTCGAAGGAACAATAAATACTGTTAAGTGCGCAATTTCTAATCAAACTTTAATCGCCCAGTGCAAATCCACTCGCGGATAATAAAAGCAGCATAAAAATCGGTCGCCCGTTTTCCAGCCCCGAGCTGCCTCCATCCTTTATCTCCCGAGCATCGAAGACCACAGCTAAAGACTTCCTTTATCGCCGGAATTTCGCGTACACCGCGCGGCTAAAAGCCCGCGGGAGGAAGAGGGGGAGGCCGAGCGCGTCCGTGCGTACGCGCGTTTTCATGGGAACGCGCGCCGCGCGCTAACGAATTGGCCCTTTAAAAAGGTAAATTCGCCCGTTCCGGCGCGCTGACTCGCGGGCTCCTATACGAGTGCCACCATTCGATTTTACCACGCCGCTCGTTTCGCCGGCTTTACGACGCTTTGCGACCTTTCTACCGCCGCCCGCCGGTCGACTTCGCTTTTCTCTTTCCGCGCGCGGCCTATTACGCGTTCGACGCTTCGCTCAGTGGCAAAGTGCGTGGCGCATTTGCGTGCTGTCCGGTGCAAAGTTACGGCTCGGTATAAGCAAGTGCGTACACAGTAGTTAGAATATGGAAACAGGTTGCGCTGGCCGATAGAATTGATTGCTAGTGTATAGTTTAGTTGCACTTGCATATACGTTTGTAGGTGAAATTTTTTATTTATTTACTGCAATTTTTTAATTTTATTTAACTATTAAAAAATGCATTTAGAATAGACATTTAAATTAACCTCTGTATTACTATAAAATGCGATACGAGTATATTAAAATAGTATTTCATAATAATAATTTTTTGCTACTTAAACTACAATAAGATTTGATATATAGTTGACATTTCAATAACGGACCGACTTTAAGTATCGTCGAAGGTAATTCAATTAACTTGGCACGTAATATTAATTCAATTTCAATAAATCTAATTTAATAATTACACTTGCACAATGCCTCGGCGCGGGTATTATTTTAACGCGGCCATTCAAAACGCCCGAGTCGTAAACTCGCGTATATGCGCGCATCATCGTAAAAAGTCGCATACTGCAATAACCTTTACAAATGCTCCACCTCTCGGTTGTGTCTCGCGTTGTCCACCCGAAGCGGGCGGCTCTCACGAACTTTTCCCAATTAACCGCGGCGGGTCGCGAGAAAAAGTTTCCCCGAAAAATCGCACAATGAAGGCGCCTCGCGGGATTAATGAAGGATGACCTTATCCGACTTTATTCATTAAATATGCCTCTTTCCGCCCACGTATAGGCCGGGCAATTTGCCGAACGCGTGTACTTGGCTTTTTCTCTCATTACCCGGCGTTGAATTGCAGTCATTGTTTAGCGGGCGGCCGTTAGACGTGGAAGTACCGCACGCTGATGACGACAATTACGTCGTTCACTCGAGAATCCGCGGCGGGGATGGACCGCGAACCTTCGAGCGAACGAGAGCCGGCGAAGGTCTCCTTAACGAGCTGCGGCTCGATTTTCAACTCCTCGACAAAATAGCCCCGCGCCGTCCAGGAATTTCGCACTCGTGGGCATTGTATACATACTTATCTTCTTTTATGGGGTCGAATTTTTCTACAATTTCCTGCTATAAAATTCATCTAATAGATTTTCTAAGTAATAATAAAGTTTTATCAACTCGTTGAGAAAAAAAATACAAAAATTATTATACTGTCTATTAAAACAATTTAAAAAATTAGTAATAGTAATTGAAAAATTAAAGAAATTAGTATAATAACGAATAAATTTAAAAATGTTTATAATAAATTTTACTACATGTTTAGTAACATTTACAAAATTATTTTACTCTTCATAACTTTTATTAATGTAGTAATCTTTAATTGTCAAGACTAGAATAATTTTTAATGCAGTTATTAAAAATATTCATTTGAAATTAGTTAACAATACAACTGTCTTCGAAAAATATTATCTAACAATACAGGTTAAAAAAGCTAATCGCTATGAAACAAAAAATGTTATATTAGTCATTACAGATGTATGTATAAAACGTTACAATGTAACCTTTTGCTAAACAAATCAATCAGCCATTAAAGTTTCGTCGGTTTAAGAGGCCAATAATAAAAGGGGAGCGAGTCGTGGAAGTATAAACCAGCGGTAAACTTTAACAGCGGCCGCTCGCTCGCATAGCGCTACAGAGTCGAAAGCCGGCGGCGTCGACGCGCACGGAATAAACCTTATCAAGCCCCATCAAACTCGGCCCAACAACCCCCTGAAAAAGGCGCATTAACCATTAAACGGTTTAATTGAGCCTCCGCATTATTCTTTTAATTCCGCCTGCTGGCCACCGCCCCTTTTTTTGCCGCCGCTCGGACCCAAGCCACTTCCATTTGAATCCGCGGTGTAATTAACTATCGGGCGATTTCCAGGAAAGCCGGTGGGGGAGTAAGGAGGAGAGAGAGAGGGAGATTGGAGCCGGCGGAATCCTATTGCGGATAAAGAGGCGCGGGGCGAGGAGGTACGTAACTATAGGAAAAGGGGGCGCGGGCTAATTATGCGCGCGGAAGCGTTCGCCCTCGTTGTTCGCGCACAGCGGCAGTCGTCGTCGAGCCCTTTGACCGCGATTAGCGCGGCGGCGAGATGCCGCGGACGAGATGGCAGAACCGCCCGGTTGGGCAGGCACGTGATGCTAAGCCCGGCTGCGCTGCTCGGCGCTCGTAAAAGTAAATGAAATGCGAGAAAGATACCGAAGCTATACTTGCTAAGTACACTCAAGAATTTTTATTATTTGAAAAAGTAGAAGAAATTTTAACGTAAAAATGCCTTAAAGATATATAAATAATGTTTTTGTTTAATTGCACTATGCTAAGAAATAATTATTAAATTTGATAAATTAATTTATGGACTTTTTTTAAAAGAATTCGGTTAAAAATTTGTTTTCTAATTCCATTATATACGTCTGATAGAATATTGAAAGGTAATCGACACGTATATTTTAATTTTTTTATTTTCATATTTTTTATTACAAAGATATTGCGTGTTAAGATTGCGCGTGACATGACGATATTCCGCAGTATAGATTTATTACGACGTGGTGATGGCACGATTATAATGTATTTTAACTAGCTATACCATGGTTAATAAATATTTAATTAAAAAAGAAAAATTACGTGCCGATTATTTTTCTTCGCAATTATTTTCTTGAAACATATTTTTTTTTTTTTATTTTAGTACAACTGAATGAATCTTTAAATTCTATATTTAATAAAGATAACTCTAATAATTCCCTGCAACAAAACAAATTTTATGAAGTGTACTGTCAAAACCTGCTTAATTAATAAAAGTATCGCATTTATCCTTTTACTACAACATGTGTTTTTCCATAAATTACAATTTTACTAGACAAATGATTATCTGATCGGTCGAGAAATTTTACGACACGACAATAAAACAATCGCGTAATAAAAGCATAATATAGAATCCAATAAAAGTAGAAAAGATTAATTGAAATGATTACGAAGTGACGTGGAAGTAACAAGAAGCCGTAAAGCCTAATTTTATTGTGCAAACAAGGCGCAATATGCATGAATATAAGAGGAGGGCGACGCAAAGGCAGTCGGTACCGCGCGGTCAAGACGCATAAGGGCGCGATGTTATCATAACCGCGTAAATTAAATTGCCGGGCGACACGGCGTTACGCTTTTCATTCACAAAGGAAGCGAACGCGTTTGATGTGGCTGTACGTGAAGCACCCGCACGCGCGAAGCCGCCTCCTTTGTATTCTTGCTATCCTCGTCTATGTTTATTAGCTGCTGCGATGAATAGAACACAGGCATATTATACGCCCAGAGGGCTTTCCGATTTCTGAGCGTGTAAACCTGTAATTTGCAATAAGAAGCCGGAATTGGGTTTAATTAGTGATTAAAATATATAAGGTATTGGTGGAGCTAGATTTTATTCTGAATTTATCGCGTCTTTAATCGCTAAAATAAAATTGATAACTTTGTGAGTGAAAGTCCATTAAGGTTATTGGGTAAGGTATTCCGACATGTTTATAGTCCTGTGCATAAATTATTCAATGAAAGTTGATTGATTAAGTGATAATAAAAAACAGGCTGATAACTGAAATATTCACACCCGATAAAGTGATAAAAAAAGCATGATGTATGTCCTTTCCGATTAGATGAGGAGAAATCAATTGCACTGTTCTACCGTAATTAATTTTATATTTTTTATCAGTGAATAAAAAATGTATGCTATAATTTTTTACAAAATTTATCGATCACAATTAATCGTCTAAAAATCCCTAGAAAAATAAATGAATAATGCAAAAAGATAATATAGGTGCAATTGCTTAAAAAAGGCGCGAGTACTGTAAAAGTTCATTTATTACGCAGCGAGTGAATTAGAAAGAGCAGAGCTTTGAATTTTCGCTTGCGCCCCGACGGTCAGCGCGGCGCTAATTTTCGCGAGACGCCGCGCGGTTTCGCTCTAATGAAGCGTAACTCGAAGAGATAATTGAAAGCGGCCTTCTCGTGATTTATGTACGCGAGCCCGGGCATCGCGCGTGCACCTCGCGCTGGAAATCGCGCGGATCGATATTAATTAGGCAATTATGATCGAGTACGGAATGCCGTTTATCGGTTTTTTCCCTTTCTTCCTCCTGCCCCCACGGACGTGAAAGAGAAAATTCGAGCTGCGAGCACGCCGCGCCGAGCACACGAACCTGTTTTTAGAGTGTTACACTTGAAAGATTATCAATATCCCACCTATCGACTGGAAAAATTAGTCTATTTTCCAATAACAGCGATATTTAAGCCGTTTAACAGTTGGCTGTTGCCCCGATCAATCGCCGATAATTGAGCTCTTATTTTCCTCTCTTTGACGCTATAGTATAATCTGGCGAATCAATTTACTAATTGCGTGAATTAAGTAATTTTCTAGATTGGTACCTGGAGAAAAATTTATTATTAAAAATTGCACTACTCAATTTTACTGTTCTCACAGACTGACATTACTCTTTTTATGAGAAATTAAAAATTTTCTATACTACAATTTTTAGTAGAGCTTTATTTTCCTCTGGGTACTTATTTTATTAAAAAATACTATTCTTTAAATATCAATAAATGAAAGTCTTCGATTTACACTTATTTAACATTAAAAGTCGACTATTTAGTAAATAACGTAGAATAATTGTATATTCACTTATTCATAAGTATAAGTGAAATCCGTGAAATTCACTTATTCATATTGAGAGAGTAAATTGATCCTTATTAAAAGACACCATTTAAATCTTAATTACTCGTAAGTGCAGCGTACTAAATAATCTCAATTATCGCGTAATTCACTGACTCGATGATTTCTGCAGCAAACTCTAATTCCGCAGGAGAATCGCAAGACACACCACCCGATTCCGCTTGAAATCACAGGGATCGCGTGTAAAACCTCGTGCCTCGGCGCATAAAAACCTAATGATGTCCGCCGAGTAAAAGTGAAGCGGCACATAAAGAGCATTCAACGTGCAAAGCGCTTTCTTTTTTTTCCCCGGATAGCAGACCGGCGGGGCCGCGGAGAGGATCCCGTCGCCGTCGGGACAAGAAGCGGGCCTTTGTCACGCGTCGCGCACGTCGCCGTTGTCGTGATGGCAGCCGATGACTCGGCGAGTTTAGCCGGGAGGAACCCGCCGTATAAGAGTTCGGCGAAGTTTTTTCGCGTCTTTCTTACTTGTCGATTGGTTGCCTAATAGTCCGCCGTTTATTGAGTGATGGATTTATTCAACTTCTTTCGGAGCTACACTCGGGTTATTCGAGACCCTTGCAGCTATCGCATTACATTACGATTCTGTCGATTCATAATACCTGTGGAGGCATTTCATGGGCTTTCATTTGAACAAATGTGCATGAGAACAGCTTGAGATATGGTTGAGAGAGCCCTGTGCCGTGTGAAATTATTGACTTCATTTTCTTGCAATTTTTTTTAATATTGTTTTTGCTGCGAGTAATTGATTTTTTATTTTACATTTATAAGCAGTTCAAAGACTAATAGTAACACTTTATTTAAAAAGCTTTTGTTATTAATCAAAAATTAATTGTAATGTTTCCCTCAATATTAATAGATGCATTAAGAAACTTGACTAGCTTGATGTGCAATATAATGCACATACAGTGTATGACCGAAACAGGAGCATTACTTTTATCAGGAATATTTTTCAGGTTACATGTTTAAAATTTTTTTGTTTATCAGTCTGCTCTTGAACATACTTAAATATTTGTATATAATTCCACATATCTTGATCTTATTTTAAAGAAAACTAGTTATATGAGAATTTCTGACCTTGACATTGGTCTACGAAACTTTAAAATCCTTGTAATTCTTTTTTAATCCAATTAAATTGTCTACTAAAAAATTTACTTCTTTGACATTTTTTTTCTTTGAATTAGATGTAGGTACTGACGATAGTTACTAATACACTAGTTCTACTAATACATAAGTTACTACTACACTAGTTCAGAGGTCTTCCTATTTTTCAAATTAGAAAATCAATTTTTATTATAGGTACCTTAATCTAAACTATTATACATAGAAAATAAATTAATTTACACCACCGGATCAAACCAAGAATTCCGCCCTCCAGAATTTCGACGGGCAACTTCCGCATTGACGCCGACAGAATGCACCTCGTCGAAAGCATCGTAACAATGCACGCAGCAAAGTGGCCGCGTCGCGGTCCCGAAAAAAGAGTCAAAACAAAAAATCGGGCGACGTCGCGTCGCGTCGTGTGTCGAGGCGGAGGAGGGGGGGGCTTCGGCCGCGCATAAAAAACGGCGAGGGTGTACAGATTCCATCGGAGCGCGCGCTCGGTCCACGCGGCGCACACGAGGAAGGAGCGATGCTCGGGCGCGATACATGCCTCCCTCTCTCCACCCCCACCTCGGGGGCACACGGGCAGACGGAGCCGCTTTTGCCGGGCGCGCGTGGGAGCGTAAACGCGAAGCCCCCGTGACTTATGCATGCACGCTCTCCATTCTTCGACGCCGCCACCGTCGCACACACAAAGCGCCGAGCGCGCCGCTCGCGGCTTTGTCTTGGTGAGCCGGGCGAGTCATCTCCCCCGGCTTCCTTTCTAGCTTGAAGAAACAATTTTGCTGTTTTGTTGATGAACGGGGGGAGGGTGGGGCAGACTTTCGAGGAGAGCGAATATTGACCGTTTAACGGGAAAGCTTGACTGTCTTATCTGGAAGGGTTTTTTTTAGTTTTGATGTTACTTTCGACTGCGTGCTTCAGTGTTGCGAGGGAGTTTGAGTGGGTATTCTATGAAAATGAAATGCTTTGGTAGTGCAAAAATCGTTTGGTAGGCGATTAGAAAGTGCAGACACGGCGGATCCTTTAAGGATTTCGATGTTGTAAAATGCATGTAAAAGTAGTTATTTCTCTGATTGCATGGTGTTAAATTGTATGCTTTGCTCGCAGAGGTGCTAAGAAACGAGAGAAGATGCACGGAGAAAGCTTTCTCCGTAAATTGTTCGATGAATAGGTACACAAATGAGAGAGATCTAACACCTACGTGTTATCAATTGTCAGAAAGTGTGAAGTGCTTTCACGAACTAGAAATGTTCTCGTAAGATTTAATTCGTAATCATGTCAACAACAAGAAATATTAAATAAAATGAATGAATCAAAATTTTATTTAAAATGAAATAATTAAAATTGATTAATTTATTTGAATTTTTGATAAATAAATAATAATTTATAATTAAAAAGAAATAAATAAATGCACATATTGGACTTACGTGCTTAAAAATACAAGCCTGATTGAAATGTACACGTACCTGAAACCCATAAAAAAGCATTTTATTAAAACAATGCATTCGAATGATAATGAGAAATGCATATTTATGTGGGGGGGTTTTGTATTAAAAAAGCGGCCTTACCACGATTGGGCACAGTCGCCAGTTTTGTCGAAAGTTTGGTAAATAGGAAAACACGATGCGCCATTGTATTCCGAACAACCTAATTAAAACTCAAGGCTAAACAATGAAGTACTCAAAGAGCGTAGCGTGGTCTATCAAACTTTTTGATTTCCGACAAAGATGAACTCATTGCCCATGTAGATTACCAGGGAATTCTAAATTAGATATAAGTTTCTATTCAGAAGTTTTAAATAATCAACTCCTATAATTACTATTCTGCTCATTGAATGCATGTCATTACCTAAAAATTCTTTATCATGATAATGAGCCGCGTTGACAATAGGTCAAGCTGAAAATTGCAGTGAATTTTTAATAAGGCAACTTGTTTTGTAGTTGATTGCATAACAGTCGAGCGTTTTAATTGGATGTGGCTAGAACTTAAACATGTTATGTTTGTAATTTCAATATGATCCTTATGTAAAAAAACGACTATCCCGTTATCTAAACTGTCATGTGCACGGAGAAAAATGTTGCATTAAAAATTACTATAGTTTCTACTAAAGGAGAGACAAACTCGATTTATCAAGAAA
>JAXIUT010000001.1:12813221-12825738 GCA_035586675.1 Eurytoma californica | reverse complement strand
TTTTGGTATAACTTTTTACTCAGTAACATCGAATATTCTCCTTAAAAATGCCTAAGAACTGAGTGATGTTTAAAGAAATTTTTAATGTAAATATATTTAGTTCCAAAAATAATAAAAGAAAAAAAAACAATTAAAATTAAAAAAATCTTTTTAATTCCGTAATGAAAAAAAGGAAAGTTATCAACCTGATCACATCCTCTAATAATTAATTATTTTGTTCTATCTTTCAAAAATTTTAATTAAAAGTTAATATATTAATTATTTAAAAAAAATTATAATAGATTGATTTTCTAACATGTCAACATTTTTTTCCAGAATGTCAAAATTCCAGAATGTCAATCAGTTAAAATATTGAAAATAATCGACTTCCATTTTTTCAACAACTAATTGTTGATTAGATGTGATGAATCTTGATAAAATGTAAAATTATTTCTTGGTAAAATTACAAGAAAAAATGTAATCGTGAAACGGTCGTATTTCATAAATTTTGCCGTAAAGTCTTACTTAAATATTACTGCATATAATTTTTGTATATAGTAATATTGCAACGTAATAATGATAATCTTTCAAAATGCTTTAATTTCAATGAAATTTGTTAATAAATGTTTTTCACACTAAATGCAACATATTTAATGGGGTAGCCCACTATGCCCCGAAGATTCACATTGCCCCATGGCGCACTCTGCCCCGCTAGGGATTTCCGCTAAACCCGTAAATCCCCGAAAGGAATTTCCCCTACCGTAAATATTCCAGTGTTATTAACCGCCCTACGATGAAAATAATTTTCCACTAATTTGCTCAAGAAAACTCGGAGAATTTGTTCTTCATCCCCTTAATTGTCTCTATTAATGGTCAAAGTCAATTGGTGCCTTTACATAAAGGAAATAGAAAGTACGGATAAAGATTAATTTATAATTTGCGGTAAAATTGGGTAAGATACCTGGCCTCTTGGGTGTCCGTCATTAGTCTAATGACTTTATCTCCCTTCTCCTGAAAGGTAGCTATGCAGGTAGAAGTTAAGGGTAGCAGCTAAGCATAAGTATAGGGGCGGATTATTATACCATTAGAAGTTAATTTGATAAATAATCCTAGAATTTAAACTTTCACTAAATTTAAAAAGTATATTGGAAATTACAAACTAATTGTCTTGAATGCATCAAATACAACTATTTCATCTAGCTATCTCTGTTTGTTGTTAGTTTAGAAAAACTAAAATTAGACTTAGTTCTAAAGCACACTATTCTTGCAAGCCTATAACAAATTTCAGATGGAAATTATGGATTATAAAGAAAGCTGTTTTATTTAAATTTGAATTTTGCCACATTCGTATAATAATTCGCATAATGCCACATAAATACTTAAATGCAGGGTAATTAAAGAGCTATAAATTCCCGCATTAACTCAATATTCATTAATTAACGAAGCAACTGAACTCATCAAAGTATTAAGCTTCTACATTGAGAGTCTATACTGCGCCACGTGAAATAATTTATGAATATACATACGTCGTTTGACGAGTACTGTTCCTACTTTTTGATCAATAAAGGTAAGCGGCTGCAGCTTAATAAGAAAATGAAACAGGTGGTTAATTACAATTTCACTGACACGAAGCAGCTTCGATATTCAAGTGAAAGCTGTCGCACTATATATCAATTTCTGCACATTTATATTTCAATAAATATATATGTGCAGTACTGAAGTACATGAAAAGTGCGCATTAATTAAATTTCATTACTACGAAACTGCTTTCATATAAGCATTTACGTATCTTGAAGTTATAGCTACAGAATTATCAAGCAATTATTTCGAAGCTAGATTGCAATAGAACTCGAATACTCCCGGTACAATCACACATTTTATATTCAATAAATGAACGATAAAAAAAAAGTATTACTTAATAATTAAAAGAACGTTACTTAATAAACTTGTATTTAAAAGCCCACGCGAAAGAAAAGCCATCGAGTCGCACAGCATCGCAGCACGCGTCGGCACATCAAAAGCTACCGAGGGAGAATTTATAACCGAACGCCCTCGCGCGACCTCGCGCAATCGACGCGCGAATCTGTAAACCGCCTCGTATCTCGGCACCGCGCGCGGAGACTCGCGGGACCGCCCACGCGCTAATGCCCGCGATGTCCCGCGAGGAATCGAAGGGAGAGCGCGCGCACCGGCGGGAACTTTACGCGCTCGGCCGACGCGAGGCGCACAAACTGGCGGCCCGAGAGGAGGATAATGCATTGTGCGCGAGCGGAGCGTATTGCTTATTATGAGCACGCCCACGCGCGAGCCTTCGACCTCGGCGACGCGCGACTCGAGCGTAGGGGGATGGGCTGGTACGAAAATCTCAGGACGGGACTTTTTGTTGTTTTATTTGGTCCTGCGTGGATTCTTTTTAGTGCTCGTATCCGTTATTAGAGTGCCTGATATTTTAGGGTGTGCTAATACTTGGTAAGGCTTCATAAAATTATGTGGGGCATTATTTTTGTTGTGATATTTTGAAAAAATAATAATTGATATAAAAAAAGTATATTCGAATGATCAGCGATGAATGGTGATTGTTTGTAATTAATTTTTGAATTACCGATGTTTCTGTACTGATATATAATATTGTTTTCATTAGTGTCTTATTAATATCAATATTTATTTAAATATTATTTTCTTTCTCTTGATGCTAATTGAAGCGAACAATAACGACTAACCACAGGCAATAGTTATTTATTTATTAACAAAGCCATCTTTTTAAATATTCTTTTAATTTTTACAAAATAAGTTTCTGTACTGATATAATATTGTTTTCATTAGTGTCTTATCTTAATATCAATATTTATTTAAATATTATTTTCTTTGTCTTGATGCTAATTGAAGCGAACAATAACGACTAACCACAGGCAATAGTTATTTATTTATTAACAAAGCCATCTTTTTAAATATTCTTTTAATTTTTACAAAATAAGTACTAAAACGTGAAAAGGCGTACCTCTAAGAAGCGCCTGAATCCACTGGTATTATTTTACAAAAACGCAATTTTTACAACCTATTATAATGTCGTAATACACGCAGTTCGATTTAACTTACGGCAATTTCATAACAATTTGACTGTAATTCAACAGTAATTCTTCAAAAAACAAAGTACAGTAGAACGAAAGCTCTAAACTGGTGCAAATGCCGAACGGTATTTTCAAGTAGCTCGAGTTGATACACCACGGGTTCAAAGTCAGAGTTGCTCGGAACTTCTTAAAGTTTCCGAGTTCCGCAACAGTAACAACCAGATCCCTCCTCATTTTTCATCAAAAACTTCGAGCAACGCCCGTTTTTCAACCGAACGAGAGAAGATCGAGGGACAGGGAGAGGAACTCAACAATTAATTAACAAGTGTCTCGGTGAAAAGTGAGAAGGCAGCTGCGCCGGGGGGTAGCGCACCGCCGCGAGAGAAGGTTGGACGTGTGTAACCCAGAAAGAGTTTCGCCGGCTGGCATCGCTTTAGCCGCGGGGCTATAAAAGCTTCGCGATTCGACCGCCGGAAGTCGAACGTGCATCTTGCGCCCCGCGCGAGCGCGTGCCTCTCGCCTCTTTCCTATACCACACGGGCCACTACTGCCTCACCTCCGACTTTATCTCGGCCCCCGCTAGCCGAATGGCTGTCTGCGCGAGAGGCTCTCCTTTTTTTATCTTCCCCCGGCGCAGCACCGGCTGCGGCGATCGAAAGAAGTAGTTCGAGCTTGTCGGGCCGCGGAGAAAGAGAAACGTACTGCGATGATCTATTTTCGTGCGCGGCAGCTTAGAAATCGTGCTAGATATGACGAATCCGCTTTGCAAGAGCGTGCTCGACATTTTTAAAAATAATGATGTGATGAGATGAAAGAGCTGTTATTTATATACGTTTTTACTTCCTTTCAGCAGAGGTTTCTGTAGCGAAATCTAATGATTGTTTATAAATAATTTATATTAAATTTACATAAATCATTTTTCATAAATTCTTTGTCTTCCCGGCGTAGTGTTTTATATACATTTTTCATATTTTTCGTTCTTTGCATTATAATGCGATAAAAAATGTACAGTACTTAGCGAAAACGTAGAGTTAAGTCGTTAAATCTTTGAATTGCATTAATACCGTTTTATTTTTGCACATTTAATTACAGCAAAAAGGAATTAGGTAGATATGTATCCCACCCATGTAACATTATGTATGTATATATATAAGTAAAATTTAGGCGTAGAAAAGAGTGGATGACTGAATAACCGGTCTCACAGCCAAAATGTTATCTCCTTCACGTGCCTTATATATACATATATAATAAAAATTCCGAATCCACATCGAAAGCGCGAATGATGACACATTTATTGTACATTGACCGCTGAAATGCTCAATTTATTAAGGAATAACTTCAAGTATTTAACTGATTTTTATTGTGCGACTTGTCAACTTAAGCTAATCAGAATTTAGGATTATGTCTTTATCTCCCTTTTTTTCTTTCCTCTTTTAAATATTTTGTTGTCCAAAGTTGTTTAGCTTGTTAATTACGATCAAATATCACGCTAAAGCCTTTCAAAGATTCTCTAGCATTTTGGAATTTCAGTTCTAGTCTCACGCGTATTTTTTTACATTTGATTTTTAATTTTTACGTAATCATTAATCAGAATACTTTACTTTAAAAAATTTGTAACTACATTTTACGTACATAAAGTAGTGCCTTACATTCTGCCCATACAAAGATATATCAGCATCGTAAGGAAACATTATGCGCGTATTTGAATAAAGCAGATAAAGCATGAAAATCTGTGCGAGTCTAAGCTAGTTTTCAAAGTTATCCTGGAAAATACAATGTCGCCGATAAACCAGTAAAAACGACATTGTTACGCTCGACAACGACGATCCTGTCACTTATAGCGAAATTGCCCTCTTATAAAACAGCGTCTACTTTTATAAAAAAAAAACTATCGTCGTAACGATGCAGCTGAGATTCGTATAATAAACTTTACAGAAAAAGAGCATCGTTTTATAATGGAAAAAATTTAAAAAATAAGTTTGAAAAAAGATACTAAAAAAATTAGAGATTTTAAGACAAATGTAAAATGAAGTATCTACCTATTTATCATTTTGCTACAGAACGGTTAACAAATTTTTCATGAATATAAATTTTCTTCATTAATCATTAACTAGATAAGATATTGAAATACAGAATAAAACTTGATGACAAATATAGATAAAAAATACATTAAAAGAAATGTGAACAGATAAAGTTGCATGATAAAACATACTTTTTATATTGACAGAAAAGTAATTACTAAAATTACAGTTAAATAAAACAATTTTATAAATAATAACTAATTTTAAGCTGTTTTTTCTTTTTGAAAATAAAAGTAACACACAGATCAAGGATACATTCCTATTTCGGAAAGCACATGAATAAGTAACGAAAGCAATACAAAAGTCAATCCATTTGTACGAAAAAGTCTCGGATATTTTCCCTCTCGCGACGTACATCACGAAACCAAGGCATTCAAGCGTCGAGAAAAAGGAACGAGGCGTCGGCGGGAATCGCCGTAAGGAGCGTAGCGTTTTTCGCGCCTTAACAAACGGCCTTCCACCGGCTCGCATCGGCCGTCGTCGAAAATTAATCAGATAATTAGCAATAAATTCTCGCCGGCCGAAGAAACGCGCCTCGCTCTCCCCCGTACGCCATACGTCAATCGGAGGGGGATATATCCCCCGATGCCCCTCGCGGGACGAGCGGAGCGTATATCACCCGGGCGTAATGCGCGTTTCCGCGTCGCGCCTTCTTTTAACGCGCGGCTGCCGCTCATTAGCGCCCGACGTCCCATTACGCGCGGGGCCGCCTCGTAAAAACGGTGTAGTCGCGTATAGGACTCCCTTTTCTCGAGGCTTCGAGGACACCGGCGGCTTCGTTACGGGAACGGCGGTTTATCGGCGAGATTTTTTTTCCTCTCTCTCTCTCGGCCCTGATGACGGGCTCGGGGCGACGAGTCGAGCCCTCAAAATTTGCTTTACGATTCTTTTTACGACGAGATTGCACGGCCGTTACTTTATGCCTTGTTAGAGGGAAACTTTGCACGTTTTTATTAGAAATTGATAATTTTGCACTCGAGCGGAGCGATAGCAACGGGTGTTACTAAACCTTTTTAAATTTTCTCACGATAAAAAATAAGAACTAAATGTACAAGATAAAATAAGTAATTTAAATTTAAATTGCAAAGTTTTTTAAATACAAGGGATTAATTAATGTATCCAGTATTAAGGAGACGTGTGTAACGAGAAACTTTAATTATTTCGTGTTGGTAATATACGTCATTATTTAAAAAAATTAAATATACATTTATTTAGAAAATCATTAATAGCTTTGAATAATTTACAAAGTAGTTTTAGCTTTCTAAAACGTACAAAATTATGTGTACATCGATATTCGATATATATATAAAGATTTCACTCTATAATTAGCAAAAACAACTTATGCAAATGAATTCATAACTAAGACTCTTTTGTTTCTCTGAAAACCGATAATGTAAATTGCAAAAGCAGTCGTTAAACTGTTTATTTAAATTACCGATTTGTGATTTACGACACAGCCGATCGTAAATACCCAATATTATTGCGTAAAGAAAAGATACTCAGCGCGGCAATTTCAAAATATAAATAAGCACTAAGAGCATAAATCAAGCAACGATTCAAAAGAAATTCCTCGGGCAAATAAAAGAAAAGCGCCGTGGCTCGCAGGCAAAAAAAAAGTAAAATCGTTTCCCCGCAGCCGAGCATGCACATCCATCGCGGAGAAACCCAAACGGTCAGTTTCGCGCGCCGATGAAGAGAGCGCAGAACCACGCCGCGATAAATTTGAGCGAGCCGGTCGTTTATTAGCGCGCGATTATGCAAATCCAATGAGTTCTCAAACTCAATCAAAGTCGTCGCGCGCCGCGAAAAACCGATCGTAATTAACGCCTCGGCGAGCACGTGCCGCGGCGCCTTTACACGTATGTATACAGCCGCCGAGTCTAATTATCGCGCGGAGGCGGCCGGTAATGAAATCGAACCCTCCCCCCCCCGGTATCACCCGAAGACAAATGCGGCACACATCGAGAAATTCTAAGCGCCTACGTGAATTATTTTATTCCTCTCGCTTTAAAGAGGCACTTAAAAGCCCGCGCGACAAACGAACGGCGCGCGCGCGGCTTTTCCGCGCTGGCGGGCTTTAATTAGTTTTCGCACGCGCGCGCTCTCCTCTTTATCCGGCGCTTATGAAACGGCGCTGATTATACGGCGCCGCGCGCGTTTTGAGCGACGCGGTGAGTTTCGGCCGGGCGGGGGATGGAAACTCGGCGCGCGGAATTGCTTTCGCCCGAAATTGCGATTGTCTTTGCACGAGCTCGCGCCCCTGCAGCAGACGCCGCGCTATAAGCGGCGCGCTTACGCGGCTCCGATAAGAAACTTCGCCGGGAGATAAGGCGCGCGCGCGCAATGGGGAAGATACGATAACACGCGAGTTGAGAGGGTTTGCGAATTTTTTCTACGACCGCGCGGCAATTTATCGCGGGGAAACTACACTCTCGGTCGGATATTTAGTTGACTTCGCGGCTTGCTTTATTGTTCGTTTGGGGAAAGGTAATTTAGAGGCGGATTTATTTACAATACGTTGTTTCGTTCAAACTCAATTTGTCATGAGGATCTAAAACTATTCGTGTTCGGTCGCGCGTTTGCGAGATAATTGCACGGTTGTAGCTGCATTAATTATTATCGATTAATTTCGAAATGATATACTCGGTTTTATAACAATCTCGTAATTTAGATGTGAACGTGACAATGTGTCTTTGTTCTGCACGTAATAGATGCCTGTTGCAATCCAATAATGGTACACAAGCTATAAATTTAATTTGCATGGAATTAAATCCTTCAAACTAATATTCGACTAAATATAATTATTATATGATCAAAATTGCAATTTAAAATGTTATGCAGGAATTACAATCCGAATTCTAGTTAATGTAGTTGCATAAACAAATGGATTAAGTACATATTAAATTTACCGTTTACATAGGTTTAATTGAACATTAGTTAAAATAATTTACAATATTATTTATTGACTAATAAAATAAATTACAGGGCATCTTAAAAGCTTTTATACCAAAAAATTTATTACTCCTTTTAGCAAATAAGATACAAACCCATAAGCTTGATGAGCAAAAAAAAAAATCGAGAGATTTTCATTGAAACCAATTCGCGCGGAGCGTAGTATACCGCGCCCGCACTCCATCCGCAAGATCATAAATACGCACCTCCCGATATAGTGAGGGCACCACCCATACAGCCCCGGTCGGACGTGCAATTGGCACGTACGCATTTAAAGCGCTCGCGCGAAAGAGCGAGAGGATGTTTGGTGCTCGCGCGTGGTTTCATCCGCGTGCGGTCATTCTCCCTCTCTCTCTTTCTGTCGGCCAGGCGTTTGCCATTACCCCCGGGGGGGTTAAAAACGCCCCATAAATCACATTACGATGAGAAATGCCCGGCGCGCCACCCGCACAATCCCCTCCCCCGGGCACGAGGTGAGTCCCCTCAGCGCGCGGTCGAGGCTGCTGCGCTCGCTTCTCTCTCTCTCTCTCTCTCTCTCTCTCTCTTTCCATTCTTCTGTCCGCGAGCGGCCAGATGTTAATCCTCTCGCACTTTCTCCGCGAGCGCACGGTTAGCGCGGCCCATTACGCGGCGTCGGATCTGTCTCTCGGTCTCGCTCGCCGCGGGGACCGCTCGCCGCATCGAGAGTGAAGTGAATCGGCGCATTGTTCCGAGCGCCTCGATGCGGGTCGCGCGTTTTTTGCGAGCCCGTTGCATCAGCCGATTGTATCGTTAGGCGCTGTGAGAAATTGTTTACTCCGACTCGCGATTTAGGAATCGCAACAATGAAAGGGAAACTAATTTCCCTATCTTCGTTGCATACTTTTCCTATTTACTGTCTTCCCCGACGAATTTCTTCGAAATCTTAAATGCACCGGGATAGAGTCTTAATTACATCCAGTGAATTAAAAATTTAAATAAAATTCTAAAGTTCAAAACCGGAAAAAACAATGTAACCAATTTCCTTAAGGTAATTGTTTACCATGAAGTGGACTTTCCAGAATAAAATATTAATACAGCTAACTGACAATTGATTATGCGAGTGATCATATATGTTGAAAATAAGTATTTTATTATTAACAAATTATAAAAAAATTAATTTATAAGAAATAAAATTGAATTGTTTATACCTAAATATGTGTATTTCTTGGGAGAATTTGTAACCAGCTGCATTTACTTTTTGCTAATAAATTGATTCGTAATTTATTTATATCAAATTTTTTATTTTTACTTTTTATTAATTAATTTAAAATAAATTTTTTTCAACGTATATGAACACTCGCATAATCAAACGTTCAGTTCGGTGTGTTGAACTTTTCTTGTCTGGAAGGTCAACATCTTGGTAAACAATTACCTCCATATGTGCAACTTTATTACTGTCGGAAAGCGGAAAAAGAAAAAGAGAAGGGCCATAAATCATCCGACCATGCAAGCTGACCCAACGGTGCCGCAAATCCGTTTGCCCAAACGACGCCAAACCTCAAATTGAGCAATAAATATTAATCTCCTTATAAAACCCTCGTCGGCCTCGTGTGACAACGAGTGAAATTCAACCGGCCGGAAGAAGCGCCAAAACACACCGCCCCTCGGGTCGCCGAAGAAAGGCGAGCGAGTAGACCGCCTGGTCAGTGTCTCGCGTTGCGCACCCGGGGTGTAAGGCCGCTACCGGATTCACCCGTGGGACCGTCGCCCCCGAAGCGAATGAAGCGCTCGCCGCGACGTCCGGGGGCGAGGGAGGCCGGGGGAAAAAAAATGGGGAGGCCGGACGAGCTCGCGCCATAAATCGCGCGCGACCGCGCACCCGACCGCTGAGCGCACCGCTCGATGGCCCTGGCGCGCGGCGGGGGAGAGATATTTTCACGAGCGCGCCAACTTTTTTTTCCCGAAGAGTCGTTCCCGCTGAAAAATTTCCGGACTTTTTTTTTAAGCGAGCGCACGTCCAAGTGGTCCTCTCGGACGCGCCGATGAGCACCGTTTTTTCGGCTTGTTTACGCTGCGAGTAATCACGAGGTTCGAAAGTGAGAGGGTTAAAAAAGACTTTTTTTAGTTCGTTCGGTTCGACGAGTTTTTACGAACCCGGGAAGTGTGATTTTTCGGAACCACCTGTAAAGTTATTGTTTGGAGAAAAAGGGTTTTATGAATCTATAGGCGGTTGAAATTGTTTTTGTAAGCAATGGAAATAAACTTTTTTCGATAAACTAATATAACGTAAAAATTGAAAGGTTCTAATAGTCTTAATAGTATTGGTAGTATTGACATGCTAATGCATGTTATAACCTTCCTGTAAAAAAATTTTTCTAACATTTTCACAAGCATAATATCTCTTTAAAAAAATACGCAGTTATTCAATAAGTCTCGAGGTTTATCTTTATTATCTGCCCCAATAATAATTTTTTTTCAAATCGAAACGTACAAGCGCCAGTATGATTTTAACTTTTGATCTTACTCTTATAGAGCGAGTAGCGAAAAAAAACGCACGGATGGGCAACGCAGATGAGAGCCAAGTCCATCGCGCAAAAATATTTTTCCAGGCTCTGCAGCACACAGAGATTGGCCGAAGCCGCGGATGTACGAAAATATTCGGAAGATCGTCCTATATACCGGCACCCTCCACGCACCCGACAAACAAAAACAAGCTCCCGCTCTAAAAGGAGAAGAAAAACACTTTAGGGCGGGTAGTCTATCAGCACGGGACTCGCGATCGGGAGCCGGAAGCAGCGATCTTTTATTTCATTTCGCACCCGCAGTCCTGTGATCCGTGCTACCGGGGATTTCGTATATATATTTCCTTTACAGGTTCACGATCTTTTTCTCCATTTCTTCGATTAATTAATTTTGTTTCTATTTACAGGGGTAAAATTTATTATAAATTTGGATCTTTCATAAATAGACACGAGTTTTTTGTAACTATAGCGATTGCAGAAAGAATATAAGTGATAATACTAATTATTATTACAGCACATTTACGCTAATACGTATTATGACGATATACCGTAAATATTCCAGTGTTAGTGTCTCTATTAATTGCCAAAGTCAAAAGGCATCTTTACATACAGTAAATAGAAAGTATCAATGGTGGTTAATTTATAACATGCGGTAAGATTGGGTAATATACCTGCCCTCTAAGGTGGCCCTCATTAATCTAATGGCTTTATCTCGCTTCTCCTGAACTGTAGCTATGCAGATAGAAGTGAAGAGTAGCATAAGTATGGGGGCGGAACACTACACCATTAAAAGTTAATTTAATAAATATTCCTGGAACTCAAGCTTTTGCTAAATTAATTTAAATATTTAAAATTACAAAAATAACTGCTTCGAATGCAACTATTTCATCTATCTATCACTTTCTGGTATTTGTTTTGAAAAATTAAAATTATACTTCGTTCAAATGCGCACTATTCTTGCAAGCCCAAAAAATTTCAGACAGCTATTGACCCAGTGCGACAGCGCGCGCGCGCTACGGGAGCAGATTGTCAGCGCCGGAAGTAGTGGTTTTTCATTTCGCTTCAAACCTCGCCCACCCTCGGCATCGAGCTCTTTTAGGGGAGGGGATCGTGGGCGACAACACGTATATATTTGCCTAGTAGCGCGACTCGGGCGAATTTTCGACCCGGCTGATAGCGCGCGCTCCGGCCCCGGCCATCTGTCGGGATCGATTCTGCAGCGAAGCAAAAACTTCCGTTTTTCCCAGCCCTTGAGCGCGGAAGTTCGCGACGCGTGCGTTTGATGGACCGACGGACGGGCGGCGCGCGAATGCAGAGTTCCGCGACTGCATTTACTGGCGGAATCATTCGGTGCAGCGCGGGCGCAGTTCGTCGACGCAGTTCAGCGCCGAGTCCTCGAGGGCGGGAATTGATTCTTCCAGCGCGCGAAGGAGCGCTAGTCTCCGCGGGAGGGGTCTGTGAATGTGCGCTCGCGCTTTGCACGTGTTCCGCATTGTGCCGACGGGTTTGCGAACTTTCCTATCGATTCGACGGAGTGGCTTTTTGTTAAGTACGTACGCTACCGGCAAATACTCACTTCATTCATAAATTTGGCACGGAATAAATTTTTGGAGTCGAAATTGTCGAAATTTTTGTGTACCCTGGATACACAATTCTTAAACATTTAAATAAATATCAAAGAAAGCTAATAATATATACTTAGTAGTACAAGATATTTTTGTATTTTGATTATTAAATTTTTAAATCAACAATTATTGTTTCGGAAAATACTTGGGAACTGGCAGAAGTTGCAATGAGTAAATATCGTAATCATGTATCTAGCTGGCTAGCATATAATAAATTATCTTTAAATATTGAAAAGACTGTCTATGTAACTCTTGGCAATTATCGGGATAGTGTTCCAAATAGAACTAGTATTAAAATATGTAATAAAGAATTAAAAAGAGTTGAATAC
>JAXIUT010000001.1:12791796-12804573 GCA_035586675.1 Eurytoma californica | reverse complement strand
GAGAGAGAGAGAGAGAGAGAGAGAGAGAGAGAGAGAGAGAGAGAGAGAGAGAGAGAGAGAGAGAGAGAGAGAGCGGCTCCGGGGGTGATTATACGAATCCACAGCGCGGCGAGTTTTATAAATGCTCAGCGCGATTAAAACGAACTGCCGCGCTTTTTCACTCCTGACTATTTAATTTCTCTGCTTACTCGCAGCGGGGAGAATTCGTCGGACACGAGTCGAGTGACTTTGTCAGCGAGTCGTGTTTAAATACCGAATTTCATTTGTATCTATTTCGAGCGGCATTTTCTGTTTTACGCGAAAATGCTAACGGGTTGCTGGGATGCGCACGCAAATAGGACTTGTGTGTTATCTAACAAACATTGAATTTGTTCTTCTTTTTTAATAGCATGATTCGAATGATTATTAAATCCGTAATTCTCTATAAAGTGGAAGTTATTATATTGAAATTAAATAGCTATTAATAAAGTGACTAAAAAGTAGTATTTTTTATAATAGGATTTTTATAATAGGCTATATAGGCTATTTCATATATAAGGCACCTTACCTAGACCTCAATGGTTAGGCACTAGAAAAAGCTACCGGTGCTCCATCGATGGAATTCTTGTATTTTGTATTTAATTGTCAATAAAATTACAATGAAAATAATAAAATTTAAAAAGTCTCTTCTGAGTATAATAAAATTTAAGTTACAGTTACGCGGTTAAAAATAATCGACTTACAGTAGTCTTAAATAAAAAGATCTATAAGTGAAATCGCTATTACGACTATTTACTTGATCAACTTAATCATTTATCATCAACTTACCTACAAAAAGCGCCACACCACTGAGCTGGCTATAATTTGTTGCTTACATTAAAATCAAGTGAAAGTCAGACGAAGTATCGGCATTTCGCTACTTTATAAGCAAAGTCACGAGTCGAGCGTCAATTAAACACTCGATCGCCCAGCGAGAAAAGAATGCTCAAACACATTCATCGTCGTGAGTTAGCTTAGTAACTCATCTGTGTCGATGTTTAATTAAGGATGTACCAAGTAGCGGGAGCGCGGATAAGAAAAAAGGCAGGGAGGAGGAAGCGCCGCAGTATAAGAAGAGCAAGGCCGAAACAGGACTACAGATAAATTGAAAAAGTTCGCGCGCGGCGCAAAGAAGCCATTTTTAACGGGCGGCACAAGGATTCACGCCCCCCTCTTCCCCCACGACAAAACTTTTAATTGACCGGTATTTTCACCGCCACCTCGAGCCGCCGCGGCTTAATTATGAAATTCCTCCCGCGAAAAGCTCCCCGGAGAAGGCGCTCGGCTGAAAATCCACCGGACAGTGACCCTCCCTCTTTGACTCCCCCTCCCCTCTTCCGCTTTCTGCAGAAAGAAGAAGGAGGAGGAGGTAATTGACCATTGATTTTTTCGTTCGCCAAGACGCACGCGACGTTGACCTCGAGAAGTGCCAGGGACCTCGAGGATTTTTAAAGCGGTAAACGACCTGCCCAATCAGCACTTTCTTTTAGGATCTTGTTCCTCTTCATCGATTACCTCATTCACACCTTTATACATTGTATACACTTGTTTCGATCTTGTTCCATTATTTGATAATTATCAGCACTGTGGGAGACTACCCACACCTTTAGCTCCAGGTCAGATGAAATTTGTTAACTTCTAAATATATTTTTTATAATAACAAATTGTAAAACAGTTAAGGTAATTATTATATAATATATATATATATTTGTTGTAGAAACAGAATTACATTAAGTGCAATTAAAAAAGTCGAGACAAATATTTATTTTATAAAATTTATTAAAATAGTCAACACTTACTTGAAATAACATAATTGTTACTAGATGAATTTCTTATTTTTAATAAATAAATAATTTTCGTACGCAAATTTATTCAGATTAAGAATTTTTTTGATAGTTTATTAAGCAATCCGATAATTTGACAATAATAAAACGATTGAAAAAATTTTTATACCATCATGATTGAATTTAATGTTATCTTTCTATGAAACTGTATCAGCTACGAAATAAAAAAAAATGAAGTCTATTATCTCAGGATCTTTCTGTTCATTTCAGGCAACAATCGAATTTCGCGACCGCGTGCCATCTGAAAGGCTGGGGAAAAAAAAGCGAGCCCGAGAAGAGGAAAAAAAAAGCGTCGGGTCAGCCAATATACGAGAGTAAAGCTCGATAACATCGGTTCTCTATCTTTTTTTCTCGCCTCTGCGACTCGATCCTCTTTTTTTTTTTTGTATTATTCGTTCGTTATCGGCACGAACGAATCGCGCGCTCGAGTAGTTCGGGAAACGCTGAGGAAAGAAGGAAAAAAGAGGCAGGAGAAATTCGGCGCCAGCCGAAAACGCCGGCTTTGCGAAAAAAGCACGTGGAATGCTCGGGGCGAACTTCGCTGCGACAGCGATTGGGAACTCGTCGAAAAATACCCGTATTTCGGGGGAAAATTGTTTAAATTTCATCAGGGAGAGAATCGATTGATTAAGGCCATCCGGCAATTTAACGGAAATTGCTTTTGGAAATATAGGTTCTACGATCTTTAAATATTAAACGGACATCCAAGATGGACGTTTCCATCAGTATCAAATAATAAACATCAAATTATAAACATCAAAAGTTTAATTTGCGTTTAATTAAATTATCGATTAAATCAAACTCATTTTGTGGTTTTTGGACAGACTCAACTGATTATGTATACTCGCTTCGCGCGTGAAAAGATTCTTTTTGTAAGTTACTGCACGGAGAGAAAAGTTCAACTAAAAATACCAATAGTTTATTACAAAAATTATTCAAACTATAGTAATATTTCTTAGACTTCTAGTAAATTTTAAAAGAAACAATAGCGATTTTGACAAGAATTCTGGTAGAAAATTAAACTTAAATTGGCCCAATTCTGGTTAATTTTTTTCTAAATTAACCAGTTACTTGTACGGTTAATTTTCTACCACGGAATCAAGAACTTTTAAATAGACTATTGCAATGTTTAGTAGAATTTTTTTTCCGTGTGCAAATTAAATAATACTAATCGCAATACTAAAAAATACAAATCACAATGAAGTGGTTTTTTATAAAGAGATTAAATAATTGTGGATTAAAAGAATCATTTAAAAACAAGTCCACCAAATACTGAAAAAATATTGGTAACGAGTACGAAGACAACACGCAAAAAAAGTGTGCCGAAGATATTTCTTTCCGCGCCGAGATAAGCCTCACACCTGGGTCAGTAGCACTCCGGCATGCGGCGAAATGCATGCGGCGGCCGAAATCAGAATACAGCGTATAAAAAAAAAAGGCGAACAAGAGAAAGAAGGTAGACAAACGGAGATTGCTATCGCGGCCGAGTTTCGCAGACCGTGTCGCACGGCAGCCTTTATATTTTTGTGTCTCTTTTATTCCAACTTTTTTTTTATGAACCCCCCGCTCGATATGTAGGCCGACGCACTGGCTTCTTGCTCTTTTTTACGGCGACGGAGGGAAATCGGCGCGGCTCGCTCGGGCCCCGAGATCAATCGCGGCGAGACTCGGAAGGCGGTATATATAGTACAGGCAGCAGCGAGCGCGAGCACGATTCAATATTGGGATCGTTCGGTTTCTCTATCGCGATGGGGAATCACGGGGATAGACCCTGTAAAGGGGAAGTTACGGACTGAGATAAATATTTTAGACATAATAAATGCGATAAAGATATCCAGATGTTCATTACTTCTGCTCAAATGAGCTTTTCGGAGTAAATTAGCTATTTATTTTATTGCAATAATCATCTCGTTTGCTAAAAATTCTCTAATTAAATTCAAAATACTTAATTATTTACATAAATAGAGTTTCTTTTCGCTACAGCAGTTAATTAGTCGACTTAAAAACAGAGTTTTATTTATAATTGCATAAAATTGCAATTAATAAGAAGATACGATTTATGATAATCTAAAATATACAGTAAGAAATAAACATCAATTAGTCAATAGAAAATGATGATAACAAAATGTGAAATGCTAAGTGAAGAAAGAAATTTATCGGTAAGTCCTGAAAACCCCGTAGATTAGTATATTGATTGTTTCGAAGCGATTTATGTGCGATACAATGGAACCCCAGGTAAATCTGCGTCCTTATATAGATATATAAATATCGAAGGTATTGTGAAATTTCACCGGTGGCCTCTCACAGCGAGATTTACAAATTAGGTAGGCTTTTATTGCTGACATATTATACATTTATGAATTTATGACGTCGTGCAGGTAGCCGGAGAAAGATGACTCTTGTGATTTGTAGGGTAAGCTCAGGTAATCGCAAAACTCGTTCCGATGGAATTTTAAGATTCAATGTAGTTGATTTCACAGAAGACTTAGGCAATAAGGACCGAGGATCTTGGATAATATACAAGGAAAGACAATAGATCGTTTCATACAAGTATTATATTTTATCTAGAAAACAATATTTTTCTGGCATTATAAGCCATGAATAATCAATTCGCAGTGCTTATAGATGAATGGATAATTGTAGTTTTTCGATTTTACTCTAAGATATGTTTACTTTAAATAAGTTAATTTCATGCGCAAATAAATTGATAAATAGTATCTTATCTCTCGTAATTAGACATTTATAAAATATTTACTAAAATATAAAATGTTTGCAAAAATTTGAAGGCAAATTAAATTAAAATTAATTAAGTCTGTCTTAAAAGTGCATTAGAAATAATTTATAAACCATCATTTGCATACACTTCCATTCAAATTTTTCTGGATATCGACTTTCAAATCAGTTTCAGTTTACTCCAAATAAAGGCGAGCTCGAGTTCATATACCGCGCGAATGCTCGAAAAAATTCCGCGGGCTAATGGCGAAACGAGGCGCCTCTCGTGTCGCTCGGCGCAAAGAGGAAAAAAAAAGCCACTCCGAGATTTTTCGCGCGCAACGCGCAGTCACTCCGGGGCCCGGGGATGGGCTTATCGCGAGTGCGTCGCGCCGCCCGCGAACGAGGAAAAGAGAGAAAGATGAAACGGTTAATTTACGAACGAGAGCCGCCGGTGAGAAATCTGGGTCACGGACCGCATCGCCGCGCTTTTATACCCGACGTCCGTCGCGGGTATGCCGCGCTCTTTTAGCGGCAATTGCACGTGTCGCATGGCCAATCGCCGTCGGGGCGAAAAAAGTGATTTTCCGTATTGACCGCGCGCACTTTCCCTCCGGCCGTCCAGTGTCCACCCCGGCTTATTGAAACTCGCGGCGCGAATTCTCTGTTCCTGCTGCTTTTCGGTTTGCGAAGAACGTAATTGCGATCGGTCGAATTGCACCCGAGTGAATTACCCTTTGAATTTTATATATAACATTTTCTTTTATATTTATGAGTAGAGATTTTCTAGAAATAAAGTTTTTAAATTTCCAGGCTACGCAAGTCTGTACTAAAAACAAAAATATTTCCTTAGGCGAATTGAGCAATTTTATTGTAGGTAGTGGAAAATTTAAAACTGGCCTCCGGGCATTTGTAGTAATTAGCTATTTTATGACTGAAATAACGTTACTTAAATGAATGAGCAGGGGATGAGAAAGAGAGAGAGAGAGGGAGAGAGAGAGAGAGAGAGAGAGAGAGAGAGAGAGAGAGAGAGAGAGAGAGAGGGCTGAGAGTTATTTTGTAAAACATTTTTATTTTCTGCTTCTTGAATTTAACATTATTAGAAGTCAAATGTGGTACTGACATTTGATGATCCTATTCCTATATAGCAGTATGCCCTATAAAACCACATCGTAAATAAGAAAAAGTTTTTACTGGAGCGCATCACGCAAGCAAGGTAAGTAATAATTTTACATTAAACCGTAATTATTACTTTAAAACGTTTTTCTCGAATATGTTCTTTTTTTATAGCCAGTAGCTTTTAAGGATTCTCACATTACAGTAAACTTTATAAGCCCCACTACAAAAATCTGTTATTGCAAAAAGTCGTACATCTAAATTATTATAATTTAAGCTTCAGCGTCATAAAAAGGAACCAATAGTTATGGAACTTTAAAAATAACTTGAAGAATTTATATTTGAGCTTTTATGGGTTTATCGTGTTCTTTTATTATTTCAGCTTATATCTTATTGCTTTTATCGAATAGTTTTATTGAATTTGATAAAATAAAACAGTAAGATTAAAGTGAAAGGAAGGAGATTTATAGAGCGGAGAGTATATATAATTTTAACGACGAAAGTTTAAAATTTTTTCGCTGTAAAACTTATTTTCCGGCGTGAAAAATATTTTCCTTTTTCATTTGTGCGAGACTCCCACATTGTTGCTATACGTTGGTTAGATGGCCGGAATTCTCTACTTGTAGCTATGTTACATAAAATACTTTTTATGTGAAATTTAAACTCTTGACTTTTATCAAGTTTTAAAAAGTTTCCTCTTTATATTTCTCATAAATAAAGTTCTAAATGTGATTCCCCGAAGAGATATCTGGTAAGCTGATAAATTAGAGGTACAAAGTTAATGTACACGAGGTTATTTACTGCACGTTTATACCATTGTTCTATCTGTTCATTTAATTCTGCATCTTTTTCGATTGTTAATCTAATTTTAAAGAAGTTTAAAATTAAAGTATGCTGTCAGCAAATGAACACTTGATAATTTGGAATTTAATAAAAAATATAGATAAAAAGGTTAATCCATAAATAAAAATGACAATGATAAATCAAAAAATTGAATGACATTATAACAAATGGAAAAGAATTGTATTTAAACGATACCAATTTATTACTAAAAGTAACATGCTATATACAGACAAAAATAAAAATGTAGACCAAAAAGTTTCGAAGCCAAAATAAGGACAAGCACATACATCGTAGTATAGTGTAATTAGCGCTCGACACAAATGACATTCAATTTGTAAATTCCGGCTGACAGCTTATGTGCGCTAACTCTCTCTTTCTCTCTTTCTCTCTCGTATAAATATCTCCGAATGTACATGGGAACACAGTCATTACCGGCTATATTAAATACAATTTTTATTGGCCGAAGTGCACGTTTGCGCTGATTAAAGGTTCTCGCGGGGCTGCGGGGAATGAGATAGAGAGAGAAATTTATTCGGCCACCGGGGGGGTTGACTTCTGCCGACTCTATAGTCCGGCCAAGACCAGAAAAACGTGACCCCGATCTATAATTTGGCCCGCGGTGAGAAATGCGCCGAGCTAGCGTAGACGCAGAAATAAAACAATTTGAGAAGAGAATGAACCGGAGGGAAGAGAAACGACGAGGGAAAAGGCGAGTCGTAGAAAGTAGCAACTGCGGAGGCAAATGTAAGGTATAGTAGGTAATTGCGTGGTTTCGTGGATTATGAAGTGGCGAACGTTATTACGAGATCTACGTTGAAATATTTAATTATTTGCTGTGTATTTTGTTAATGTATTGTAATGCTCGCTGTAAGTTAACTAAAGACTAAATGAAACATATGTTTTATTATATTTTATTTGTTTCGAATTTTATTAAATGCGAAAAGTACAGTATTATTTCAAATCATTATGTGACAAACATATTATTTCTAGTAAAGAAAATGCTGATTTTCAGTATTATATATGAAAAATTCTGATTTATTAATGAATGCAAGGACATGTTTGTCAGTCTCAAAGGCCATCTATGGAATTTTTTATTTAAGTGCTGGGTTAGTTGTTGACGCGCTACAAATATAGGTTAATAGACCCTATTATCTCTGGTTTGAACCTGTTATTATGCGTCTCCTTTAAAATTTATAAGCAAAACACAATAGTACGTATACGACCTCTTGTACTGAACAATTGATCATTATACGGTATTATCAGTCTTAACAAAAATCTTAACAAATATTAAAAAAAAAAAACAATCTTGATAAATCTTGAAACTCCTTTGTAAAATCGTAATAAACAATAGTCAAAACATAATCGACCATATTACGCATTTTGCCTTATTTACTTAATGTTTTGATTTGTGAATCAAGCGTTAACACAGATCTCATGCATTCCTCGAAAAAGTAGTACACGGTTAACGACCCTGAGTATAAAAACATCCAAAGAGCACTACATCAGATATGCCGACGCAGGCCGGGACTTAATAAGAAGGGAAAGGTACACAAAGAAGAGGACAAGACAGTGAAAGGAGGCGTACGGATGATAGAGAGTCAAGTCTAGGAGAGAAAGAGGCGCGTCGCGCGGCCAAGTCGCACTTACAAATTACGCCGAATAGAATTCGAATAGGATGGACCCGGCAATTTGACGGCGGGGCGCGACGCTGGATTAAGTCGCGTTAAAGACCGTCATTCCACGAGGCGACGCGGTGAATTATCATGAAATTAGAAGTGAGGACGAGGCCGCGGCGCAAAAGGTCCTGCGCGCGCCCGCCCTCCCGCGGGACTTTTTCATTTTATCGAGCCTTCGTTCCGATGCGACCCGCGTATCTCGATTGGGACGCGACCAAGACGACGGTCTTTCATGCAAATTTCAGCCCTTTGAATTTCTCCGAGTGAAACGTCGAGTAATTCGTTTTATTTGCGAGAGGGATAAATAATAGGGCTGGTTAGGGCAGAAAAATATTTAATCAAAGGGGAAGTCCAATTGAAATTGAAGTATACACAGTTTTTAAAAAATTCTATATTCATTCTTAAATATAGCTTTCATTTCTCTCGTTTTTTACTTGTTTTCTGTTCTATTCATTAAAACGATTGAAAGTTTATTAATTAAAAAAGAAAGTAATGAAAATAATGGAAATGTCAAACATTTAATATCCAACATTTATCGACAAAGTGTAGATTTTTTTGCTTTGATTGCATGTTTGCGTATGACTTTTAATTGCATCCGCAGAGTCGTACAATAGTTAGGTCACGTCTTTTTAAATTTTTTTTTATTTGCGCTAATAATATAATTAAAAAAGAATTGAAGCATTTCCTCTCCGTAATCCCCAATCAATATCATCGGTCAAGTTGCACAAGTCATTATTTCCAAGATCTCCACGAGCACCATTATCCTCGTAAAGTTCAAGAGAACGAACAAGGGGGCCCTAATGAAAACATGGTGCAACAAACTTGCAGTTACCCTCCGGTTAATTAAGGTTATCGGTCATCGAATAAACGAATATTGGCCATACTCATTCATTTTCATTTCTTCATCAATTAAAAGTGAAACGAATACTGAAAATGATAATAAAATATTTAAAGGTTGTTTTAAATATTTTATCATAATTTTTAGTATTCTTTTCACTTTTAAGTGATTCACTGATTTAAAAATGATAAATTTATTTAAAAATTAAACTGAAAGTTAATAATAAAATAAGAAATGAAAATATTTCGAATGATTTCAGTCATTAAAGAAACTAAGCCAGAAAGTAAAGATCAATAAATGAATAATTGAAATGAAAGTACTTGAAACTTAAACAATTTGTACGAAAGTGAATGAAAACAACTGAAAAAGTCAACTAGCTAATGAAAAGCCATAAAGAAAACAGCAACTCCGCTTCAGTGCCTTCATCAGTGCATTGCAAAAAGCGCGGCCAGGGACGCTCCATTCACCAATTTCCATTTTTCGTCAATTAAGAGCGAGTCGTTAGCGAACGGTCGATTTATCCTACTTCGCGAGTCCCGCGTCGCAAACTCCTTTCTATCTATCGCGATTCCCATTAGCGAGAGCGAGTCGCGGAAATCGCTAGGAGCGAGTAGGAGGGGGGGAAAAACAAGCGTAGGAGGTTAAGTTTAGAGAGAGGAAGTAAGCCGAGAAGCCGAGAACTCTCCGCCGGGGTAATTGTAAAATTCGTCACGAACCGCAGCGGGCAATCGCGAAACGATAGCGCGCGCTCCCGATCGCTTTAGGGTAATTAGGCTTTATGTGCGTTCGTTCCGTGCGCAGATTTCGAGCCGCGCGCGGCGGCGGTCGCTGCGGAAGGGCAAAACTCGAGCGCGACCGGGGATTTCGCTAATTGGAATTAACGGGCTTTGAAGGGAATCGAAATTGATTTAGGCACTGATTGCCGTCGTTTTCGCGCAACACGATTTTACGTGCCATCTATTTTACTCACCGAGCTCGCTCTCTCACTTGCAATGTGCTTCTCTGCGTACTCCGACACTGTTTCTGTATCGGCCGAATCTTTCGTTATCAATCAACGCCAAAGAGATATACTTTTTATTTCTTTTTTTTAATTAGTGAAGAGGGTTTGCTTTTATTTAAAATTTTTTATATAGTTTTCAATAAAATTTGTAACAATTTGTTAATTATTAATATATTACTTTTATATTATAAAAAATATTTAATTGTTTTTTTATAAATATTCTAAACTTCTCATGCTAGTAGTTTTTAAAATCGATGGACGATGATTGATGATGTACATTGTCAATTTAACATAAGATAACTGGTGATGAATTTGGATAATTATTAGCAGTATCTTCACGTTAATAGAAACAAAAAACAATATCGGCGTTCTATTTAAAAAAATGCTCATCATAGGATTAAAATTTTGAGATTATGTAATGCAATATTTTACTATGCTACATAAAAAATATTATGGTATTAATAACAAATATACAATATATCCTTAATTTTTAATTATTCATTCTTTAAGACAGTCAAAACGCAATATAATCAAAATGTAATTACTTGCAAATTGTTTTTATACTAAACTATTAGCGATTTTTACTACTTTTGTATTTTTTCCTAGAGATGTATATTAATAATTGTCGAAAAGAATGTTAATTATCACGAAAAGTTAAATATATGATTAAGTAGGTCATCCCATTAAAAGAAAAATAGTAATTTTTCTCAACTCATTTTTACAAATGATTGCTTACAATTACCCCTGCTGCTGATTTCAACAAAAAAAATCTGATCGTTGCGAACAATCTAATCACGTGCACCACCTCGAAGAATCTTTTCTTCCGAAAAATGCGCCGAATGAACAATAATCTTTAATTCACCGGGTAAGGAAGACTGACCCAGCGCCCCACGACCTTACGGAGCGACGATAAAAAAAAGGTTGGGCGGAAGCCTTCTGGAGCACGTCCGCGCGACCCCGCTATCTGGCCCAGCGCAGTGGCGACCGAGAGAGGAGTAGGGCACGTTTAATCTGCTTAAGCGCTGGGAAACGCCGGAGGGGAGAGAAGCCGGGCCTCGCTTCCGCCGCCGAGATGATCTAAGCGAAAATCGAGGCGAGCGCAACCTCAATGGTCCTAATTGTACGAAATCGCTCCTCGCGCACCGCGGCGCTTCGTTATTTACCTTAGCCCGGGCAGTTAGCGTCCCTGCGCCGATGCAGCCACGCGCTGGGAGAGCGCGATTCTCTCGGGCTCGCCGGTTTGATCACGCAGCCGGATTGCACTCGCGTCCGTTTCCGTTCATTAGAAGAAATAAGAATACTTGATCTTAAAGGATTAAACGGCCTTTTTTATTTTTTTGAAGAAAATAAGAGAAATAAATGATGGGTGATTTTATTTGTACACTTAAAATTTTAAAAAATTTTAAAAAGTGAAAAATTACTAATGTAAGTACAAAGATTGAATGATTTATCATTTAATTGGAAAGAAAAACTAATTGAAATAAAAAGTAGCTCAGGTATTCAACAACAATGTTGTGATATCTGTTTAACTTCACTTATTAATATTTTATAAAAAATGGAGTAATTTTATTAAAAATGTTAAGATTTCACAATTAAAATAAATGATTTAAATTTTAACAGTACTAGAATTGTATTTTTATAGGGATAAAATTCTGCGGTTAATAAGAGCCCTTAATGTCTGGCGTACGTGCGTGCAGATAAGCCGCGTTTCGCGCATAATTTTGGGTTGTACAGCTGGGCAGTCTCTTGCTAATTTTAGTGCGCAGTAGTATTTCGAGCATTGACGATTCACTCTGGCACTTCTACAGACCCCATCTCTATACCATTCATTTTCTGCCTAGGCCCTTTCCGCATTTCCACGACTACTGGCGATGTAATGATATTTATTAACTAGCATTTGGCTAAAGTAGCTATTAAAAATAATAATCAGCTTCTATAATTTATGTATCTTTAATTACTTTACAGGTGGCATTGTTAATGCAATGCGTGCAAATAAATTTTGTAATTATTTTGTATTATATTGTAATTATTGTAATTTATGTATGTATTTAGGGATGTACTCTAATTAATATAAGTAAATTTAATGGGGATTGTTATTATAAACGAGCGCAAAACCATTTCTGCATCGAAACGGGCGTAAATTTGAATATCTTATTAATTTCACTGATGTAAAAGCAGCATTATTATATTACGCTATGAAGTGCCTAATTCCATGTAACGCCTATAGCCTAAATCAATTTTGAAATTTCCGAAAAGCGCAGTACTTCAATTTGAAATTTCAATCTGCGGGTTATTGCGCAATTTTAAAGATTTAAATTAACAATTCACAATATGTAGCGCGGCAATTTCGCGGAATACTACTAGTATTAAGCAGGACATAAACTATAAACCCTCGTACATATGTTAATGTGATGAACTAGCATTCGCGTGCGGTAACAAAGTTGGCGAATTAAAATTGAGATTAGTTTAGCTTCCATCCAAGTCTTTTCCTAATCAAAAATTTATGCAAATGCCAGCGAAATTCTCAAGCTTAAGTTTACGATAAAAGTTTCTCCTAAGATTGCGGACAGCAAACTAAAACGCTGTTCTCGCAAAATTAAAAATTATTATTTATATAAACAAAACATTTTTAACTAACTGTTGAGTTTAATATTGTTGGATATACAACGAATACATGCACGAAGTATTGCCAGGTAGGCACCCACCGAAGTACCCTTTTTACCTGGGTTT
>JAXIUT010000001.1:12766168-12780521 GCA_035586675.1 Eurytoma californica | reverse complement strand
AATAAATAAATAAATAAATAAATAACTGTTGTGCAATTTTAATTATCGTAGTTTTTACAAATACTATGTTCGTTATAAATTGTGAACTTACTTTTAATGCGTTTGTACTATAAAAACAATGCCAGCACTATTCCTATAAGTATACATGATTTATGAAATCGTAAGCATGACTAGAGTAAAAAAAATCAATTTATCAGTATTAGTAGTATTTTGAATCAAACCTAATCCTAATTTCAAAATTTTTTCTCATACATCATAAAAAGGATAATTTGACCCATAGTTACACTGTCTTAATACTTAGCGATTATTTCTTTATTACTATTAAAAACTATTGGTTCGAGATAAACATCTCGAAGTAACTTCTTTCAAATTAATTAATGCTTTCCCTCAAATGATCCTTTTTATCTGCGTATTTTGTTATAAATAATATTTTCAAGTAATTTGAAAATTTTTAATCATCAAACATATTAAGTACTGTAACATTCGTTTGATAAATTATTAATTTCATTCTAGTGAAACATTATCGGTAAATTTTAATCAATGGTCTTTCTCCAACATGCACGTAAATAATTTACACTGCAATGTGCTTGTATTTTTAAATGAAAGTCTGTTGAATAATTATTATATAAACGAAAATCCACGCTCCTATATATTCTTTCCAATTTCCTTCCTAGAATATTAAGTTACAGCCGGGTGCTCATAAATTTTGCATAGAAACAATAAAAGGTAGTGCACACAAGTGCGAATAATGCATAGCTCAGGCCACTGCACTGGCAACGTAAAATTAGTTCCGATACGTGAGTCGGGAATATCGCGCGAAAAAAGTGAAGCAAAAAAAAAAAAAAAAGAGAGAGAACGAACGCAAGAGAAAGAGAAAAAAGTGAAAGAGTGAGAGTGAGAGAGAGAAGGGCCGACGGTAAAAACGATCGGGGAATACGTATGCGCGTTCGACCGCGAGTTACGCCACTTATCATGCGCGCGACTCTAATCGATTCGCCGTGGAGCGCGCGAGCTTCTTTCGGTCGAGTGCCGGGCGATTAACGTCGCTCGTAAATCGCCCCGGCCCGATTGATTGAAATCGGCCGCGATTTAAAGGAGCAGGCCCCGGCGGTAATGATCGAGCCGCGAGCTCGTTTGCGCCCGCCGCGGAAAAAGCCCGGCTCCGCGCACTGAATCATTTACCTTTGACTCGCGGCTTTTTGTCGCCGACGTGTCGCGCGCTCCTTTTTCTCTCCCGCCTATTTTCCCTCTCTCTCTCTCTCTCTCTCTCACTCCGATTCCGCGGTACGCGATTCAGCGGCGCGAGATTCCGGTTCCGTCGACAAGCGCCGCGGCGACGAGTTTCCACGGGGTTTTAATGCGCCGGAAAGACTCGTCGCTCTTCGCGGACGGCCGAGATTTATGCGCTTCTTCTCGGCTTGTCTACTTCTTTAGGAGTTTGGATGACGACGCTGCTCTATTTTGAATGCGAAACGCGTACAAATTATATTCTGCCTTAATTTGCTTCAACGTAATCCCCGGCTTTCTCGTTGTATTACGATCGATGATTCTACCTTAGTGCGAACGCGCGTCAGACTTGACGACGGAATTTATTATTCCCAATTGCAAAGTGAGAATAAATAAATTGTCGGTGCTCTTTTCGGAATAATATATGTTGTTATTAAGCTTTTTTATTTCGAAAGATAAATAGTAGATATTTTGTAAAATCTCGATATTTTATTTTATTTCACTGTAAATAAAAATTTAAAAAATATTCTTATCTAAAATGTATTTATCCGTTAGATATACTCATTTGTATGCAATGTTTGACGCTGCTATTTGACAACTCAGAGGTTTACATCATTCACTTTTAGTTTTTATTATTCAGTGCGGATGCCATTCTGGTTTTCATATCTAGTAACTTACCTGAACTTGTTTGCAAGATTTTTCACGACGCAAGAGTTGTACTTTAAATTGGATATTTGCTTCTAGGCATTTCAAATGCATATCATTAAAAAAGTAAATTATCACGTTATCAATAAATTGTAAAATTTATCTTGAATATTTTTTTTAAGATACTGTGTAATTTTATTCATTGGCTTTGGATATTTTTAGGAATAGATGTTACATTTAAATCAACTGCTGTAGTATGTAAAGTGAATTAACAATCGAGACTACGAGTCTAATTAGGAGTGTAGACGATGAATAATTGTTATTAAATTATTTATTACACGAATTTTACACTTTTTTCTAAGCATAAAAAAAATCACAATTTCATAACGAATAGAAGAGGTTGTATTTATTAAATTTTATTTCTCTAAGAAAAAAATTATGAAGATCTCATGTAACTCCTTTGACTGAGAAAAAAAGTCGTAGCGGCACGGGCCAAAGAAAGACTTTCAAATTTCACATGTGATGAGGCCGTAGTTTTTCTACGATATACTCCCTCGTGGGAGAGTTCGCGGTTCGCCTCATGCATAAGCCAACAGAAATTCATCGGGCCCACCTCGAGGAGTACAAGGAAGGGGAAGGGGCAAAAAAAGGCGAGCACATCCGACTTCGAAACTTAATAAGCTCGCATTCGACACGCGCTCGGACGTTTTTGTCAAAGCATGCGGCGGCCTGCTTGTCCGGCCGTCTCGGCCGGTACGTAAAGCCCGCGTATAATTCAATCCGCCGCGTAAAGTCCGGGGGCCCCTCGCAAATAAAGAATCGGCGAGCGCGAGCGTCGAGGACGAAAAAATTCGTCAATTTTAAACATTTTTAGCTCGGACGACGCGAGCTGGACGATTCACTCGACTTTTTACTGGTATAATAATACTATCGGGGCCGCCGCGAATTCTGCAAAAAGAAAGAAGAGGCAAAAACGTGGCGACGTTCTTTTTTAAGTCAAGTTTTAAAATAACAACAATGAATGTGCATTTCTTCGATTTACTTCGTGGAGCTTAAAACAATCTGTTGTCTGATATTTTGCTAAGGCAAACAAAAAAATTTATTGTTTAACAAGTTTTTTTTAAGTTAATAATAGAAACTTGATTTTGTGATATATGTATAAAATAAAAAAATCTATCGTGTATTAATTGAAACTTTATGATTAAGAATTATGATTAATAGTAGAAACTAGGAGATTTCAAGTCGCTTTTATAAGTTAATTATAAATTTAATAAGATGGTAATGAAAGAAATTTGAATCAAACTAGTAGTAGAACAGGGAGAAACGAAATAAATCTCAAAATGAAATAAACATACAATTTATAACAATAACTTAATTATTTGTTAGTAAATACATATTACACATTAATGATACCACAGTATACAATACTATATAAATAAGGTGTACTTAAATAAAAAGTCCAGATTAAGAATAAATATTACAAAATAATACTGTACAAAAAAATCAGGTCACATAGTCGTCGACTAGCAGCTATCAATAATCAATCCCCAAAAAGCGATGATCGAGAAGGGTCTAATAACGCCCACGGTGAAACTCAAGCTTCACAGTGTACCGCGGTTCTAACAACGTTTGCCGAAGCGCATCAACGGCTATCAAACAACATCGACTAGACCCCATCAAGGCGGCTCGTATCTCATCGACACGTCAAGTGGCGCTGCATTACTCACCCGCAGTCACCTTGTAACCGCTAAAATAACACCTTGCTCGACGGCTGCGCGAGGGCTCCCCACCCCCGCACCGCCCAATAACGGCTCGCGGCCGAAACGGTTCAACAAACTCGCCTCCTTTTTCCCGCGGGCTCCCTCTCTCTCTTTTTCTCCCCCCCTCCAGGCTACCCTCGGGCTCGCGTGCCTCGAGGCGCGCGCAAAAACTCACCACTCTCGCCGCGGCCGCTGGCTCCTTCCCTTTCAAGTCGCCGCTCGCGCCTCCGCGCGCTCACTCCTCCGGCACTCCGGCTGCACACTTATCGCACTGCGGTCAATTGCGGACTGCCGTTGTCACTCCTCCTCTACTAAGCGATAACCCGCAGCCGTATTTACTACGCCTATCGCGACGAATTGTTTCTATTACTATTCTCTTTTTTTTTTCACGGACAGTCAAGAGGATTCAGCGAACTTCAGTTCGATCGAAGGTTAAGACCCGCGGTTGTTATGCGCTCGAACGAGCCGCGCGCGGTTGGATGGGACCGAGGGGGGATGCGGGTAGGAGCGCGACTGCTCTCGATGGGAGCGGGCGCGCGCCGGTACTGAAGGTGTGCGCAGGAGCGCGGCCGAGGTAATGCCCCGTCGCGAACCGAGGCCGGGACTCGACTGTGCGCGTTATCCGCGGCGCGCGCGCACCCGCCACCCCCACCGACCTCGCGAAATCCCTTCCGCGCCCACCCCCGCGGCACCTCTCGTGCAACCCTTCCGTGCCGCAGAAGCCGAGCCACCAGCCAGAGACGCCCGTCTCTCTTTTTGGACGAGCTGCACCCCTCAATGGGGCATGCGTATTTTTTTAGGATGCTTCGAGGGCTTTTTTGAGGGTGGAATATTTAGAGGGTTGATTGTTTTAGGTGGTTATATATATATTGGAGGTACTGAATTGATCATAGTTTTTTGGATGATCACATAGCATCGATGATAAAAATTTGAATGACTAAAAAAATTTGAAGTTTTATTTTGAGCTCAATCATTTTTCGATATCCATAATTATCCTTTGAAAAAATGATGACAGGATATTGAGAAGCATTTAAAAACTATTTATAATTGGTTCATATCCGCTTGAATGGCACCAAAATTCAAAAAGTTTTTGCATAAACTATTTAATCTCAAAAATTATAATGCAACATAGCTAGATAAAGAATAGCTAATTATTCAGTCTGGTTTAAAAATATGTTTGCGATTTATTTGTAAGAGTTACAATATAAATACTTTATGACAATAGAATGTAATAAAATGAAAATTAATAAACTTCAAACTATTTATTGAAGGTATGAGTAATCGTTAATTATTAGAAGTTCAAGAACAATGAATATTTTCGGTCAAGAATATTGAATATCAATAAATAATGCGGTGTAAAGTAACTTTTAAAAAAACAATTTTCATTTTTAATTACACCTCTTCATAACATGATATATTAAATTACAAACAAAGTTTGATATTACAATACCCTCAAAATATTTATACAAACTTTATGTATTATATTACTTTTTAAATATTTTTACACCCCTAAGAAAAGTACAAGCAACTTGAAGTTTTCAGTACATAAACTGTGCTCGCTGTATGAGTCATTGCCCCGTGAGGGGTAAAAAAATAAATTTTTACCTCCAACAACAAAGTGAAAGACTACAATCCTTTCTTTCGTAACTGAGCGTTTCTTTGTCTCTTTAAATTCACTTTTTATTTGTCCTCTCGTTACTTTCTTCACTTTGGCCCGGAGGAAAAGAGAAAAGGAGGGAGGAAGAGAGATGCAGGGGGCGGTGGGAGGGAAGAAAGAAGAAACGAGCAAACAACGAAGAGGAAAAATGAACTGAAACCCCCGGAGATGTGCCCGAGCACTCGAACACTGCCGGAATGCTTTTTTAGTTTTTCTTTCTCCTTTTTTTTGCAGTTCACTCCGACCCTTTCTTCACCTAAGCGTACGTGCTAGTTACTTTTAATTTCTCCTTCAAAAATTGTGTTTCCCTTTACATGCTTTATATTGCTAATTTCGTTTCTAATTCAATTTACGCAGACATAATTTCACATAGAAAAATAAACATTTCGTAATAAAAATCTGCAGCCACGCGTTAACAAATGTACGTATTTTACTACTTTTTCGAAAAACAAATATACCCTCCACGGAGAAAGAGCAAAGTGTCTTTTTGCAATGTGCTTATATATAAAAGAAATGCCACAAAATAAATGAGGGGATGGTCAAAGTTGCATGATAAATTGCGCGATAAATATGCAAAGCATTAAATGAGTGATGAATAAAGTCCGGTTGAATCTTCCGGGCCATAACAAATATTAAAAGCCGCCGTGTCAATGTTTAAATTCCCGGCTTAGCTTTTAACTTCGCGCAGCCTTTATAATTCAACGTCACTCTCCTCCGCGCTCTTCCCTCTGAAATTTCCCTCGCCCGCTTTTTTCCCGCCCTCCTCTCGACTCTCATGCGTTTTCCAGCTCGCTCTCTTTTCTCTTTGCGCGTCTGCTTTCGGTGCCACGAGTGCTTTTTTCCCGACTCCTACGAGCGAGCGCGCGAGCCGCGGAGAAAAACTCGTGGGTGTAGACGCGGTTTTCGGGGTTACCCGCCGGCGCGGACGTTTGTCGTGACATTAATCGAGCTACCTTGAAATTGGCCGAGAGAGCGCGGCGTTGTAATCAAGCGAATTTCGCGAGGGCTAAATTACGTAATTAACGGCGCGTTAACTCCTGTAATCGGCTTCGCTGAGCTTAACGCTCACGATATTGGATTGAATTTTATTATCATTTCCCGTCTTATTGTGTTTTTTAAATACGTTATTGCATTATCACAATATTATTTATTCCTCTCTTAAAAAATTATAACAGGATGCTGTGAAGTATTTAAACAAATAATTTAATAAATGGGTAAACATCCGGTTGGTTGGCGTCAAGATTCAAATGTTTTGATATTAATCAAAATCAATTCATATAAATAAATAAATAAATAATAATAAATCATTCGGTTTTTAAATTAAATAATTTTGTCTTATATACTAAATAATAAAGGTCGTTCTGATATATTTACTAATCTTAAAAGATGTTTTGAAAGATAATCAAAATAAAAAAGCAGTACTATACTAAAGTAGAAATAATTTGTTGATAATTCAAAATTTTCTGAATTTTATTAAAAAAGCATGAAAAAAAAAAACAAAAGACTTTGCTATGGTTATTTTAAGAGTCAGGTGAACACGATTAAAAAATAATTCTGGTACAACACTCCCAATAATTTTCTATCAGAATGCGCTTTAATAATTTTGATCTCGTTAAACGACGAAGGACAAGGGAAAATATGAGTGGGCGTTACAATCGCGCTAGAGCGGTGATTCGAATTTCAATTAGCGCCCCTGTCGACAATTTAATCACAGCGTTGTATATTAATACGCGTCCCGGCACTTTTCGCTTTTGATCGGGCTCGCGGACAGTTTGAATATAAATAACGAGGCCGCAGGCCCGAAATGTATTCTAGAAATTCGTCGTAGCGCGCGCGGGGCTTGTTTGAGGTCTCGTAATGCAATCCGAGCGTAATTCGCCGCAGAGTTGCTGCAAAATGCGGCACTCGCACGCGCGCGCGAAACTTGCGAAGTGCAAACAAGCCAGCGGCCGACCGGGAAATTGAGAGTGGAAGGGATGAAAGAGAGACAGCCGGTTAGGCGGCCAGTTTCAGTGTTATTGCGGCTGTAGTTCAATTGTTAATGTCGCGTCTATGAGAATCTCCGATTTAAACATTGCCTAAAATGGTTTTCTTTGATCTTCGACAATTGCGCGTTTAATGCGGAAAATCTGGTTTAGTGGAAATATCATTTTTATTATTTTTATGACAGGATTGTTAAATGATTCGTAAAAGGTTGAATTATAGCGTATAAACATTATTATTACGAATATCCTTTGACATTATTTAAAAAGCTGGAATAAAATTCCTTATCGATGCAACATTTGATGCTAGAAATATAATGATGAAAAGAATTCAATCGACGTTGTTAATGATTACCTAATTTTTTATAATCAATTAAATGGTGAGAGAACACCAGAATTCCTCATCAGTCACCTAACCACTCAGTATTAAATTGGCTCGTATATAAAATTAAGACAATATAACAGATATACATTTCAAAGTGTTCCTTGTGGTGAATCTACTAGTTAATATTAAGCTATGCACGGAAAAATACGTTTTAATTTAAATCAGGTAAACAACAATTGTAAACAACTGGAACGTTCGGTGGATTTCCAATACTCATGTAGACTTGGACAAGTTTTTCGTAAGTTCGAATTATTCTTATTTTCAATAACAATATTTAGATTACTATCTCAAAATCCATGCTCACCAGTTATTCTGCGAGTTGAAAAAATACGAGATTTGCTAGCTGACAACTTTAGGAAGACAAAAAAAAAAATATGGAAAAAATCTAATTAGGACTACTCCTACCGACTACAGCTGATTATTAAGTAAATTTCATGCAGTTAGTAGCAAATTAGGTCATATTTTCGTTCAAATTACGAACTGATGGCGCAGCAAATGCTTCCCGAGTGCCATTCAACAATTCAGCTGCACCTCGGAGCTGAAAAACCAAAAATGCACGGCGGAAAAGAGGCGCGCGTTGCCCGGAGGGGAGTCGCCCACGCTGCTTAGTGTGCCGCGTATCCCTCGCCCCCGCAGCTCAGTCGCAGTGGGCCAAATGACTGTTTACCGGGAGAATATTTGCGCGCCTCGGCGGTCCCGCGCGTCGCGCCGGCTACATTATGCATACGGGCGCAGCAGTCGCTCGCCTTTTGCAACTGCAGCGCGCGCGACCCATTCTCCCCGGCGCGCTCTGCATTTGGCGAAAAAGCCCCGGCGCCGGGGCTAAGGAGAGCGGGGCCGGCCCGCGAACCCTCTGCATTATGCGCGTCCGTTTTCGGCGCGCAAGTTTACGACGGGGAAACATCCGCGTTATGGTGTCTCAGCCAAACTTCCCGGGGGCCGAGGCTCAAACGCGACCTGTTTGCTCGCGCGCCATTACGGGGTTGCAGTTGACGGAGCAGTTCGCGCCCAAGCGAGCTGCTGAAGGCGAAGAAATCATTTGTTTGTTTTGTTAATAGTAGATGTTTGCGCGCGGTCCGCGGAGTGGCAGAAAGTTCGCCGGGTTGCGAGAGACGCGAAGAGCTGCAGTCGCTATCCGCGTTTTCAGCTTTTTATTTTCGGGCTGCTGGATTTGTTCGAAAATTATTTCAAGATTTCTATTACAAAAATTTTCAACTATATCTCGAGAAACGACTGCTTTTCGTAATTTTACACTTTTGATTTAGAAATGTTTCATTTAATGTGGGAAATAAACAATTTTTTATTCAGCCAGCTTCGTATGAAGATATGCACATTAGTAAAACAACATGGAATGAAAAAAACGGATGCGATAATGATAAAAACGTACAATTTGTCTTCTGGAAGGAAGTAACATGAGATTGCGCAATCGTCACGGAACTTTGAAAGAATTTTAGCAGAATGAATTTAGATGATAAATTAGCAAACCAGTTGTGAAGAAGCGGCGCGATTCTGCGTTACAAAGTTATATAAGAGCAGCTTTATTAAAGTAAAAAAGGTACATAATCTTCTTATTAAGTGATTTTATTTTTTTAAGATCCTCAGGTCTCTGTAATATAAATCCCTTTGTAAGGTAAAAGCATGTAATAGAAATTATAAAGTTAACATTACAGTTTGAGTAGTTTCACTTCAACAATGTCTGCAGCGAGAAGTTTTTGTACTTTATGTGATTAATATTCTGTAAAAGTCAATTCTTTTATTTATTTTTGATTATTTATTTCAATGGGAAGAATTAATTTTGTTTTATTAATTTAATTTTAAAGAAATTAACGTTACAATTATGTTCAGAAGATAATGTATTATGATTAATATAATACATCACACTCAAATAATGGTGATTACTTAATACGATTTTCTCGTTTTCAGATATCTAGTTAATATTTCAACAATGTGCAAAGTGAAAGAAATATTCGCTATTTTTGTACTTCTCTTGGTACAAGTGGAGATGCAAAAGCTGGGTAAACATAATTTTACAAGTGAGTGGTCAGTCGGTACCAGAGATACCTTGTGGGTACCTTTGGTGACAGAAATGAATAATAGCCTGGTGTACGTGTCATTTCCCACGGATTTCACAATAAGATTGGAAACGTTTAAGGCCGTGAACAAGCCCTGCGAAGTGCCCATTGCTTTGATAAAGGAGCACAGGGGGAGAAACGTAGTGCCAGTGTACGCGGAGACTATGGGCAACGGCAAGATAATAGTGTCTTTGTTCGAGTCCAAAAAAGAAGCAAACCAATCCAACGTCTGGTTACACGTTATCAATCCTCAAAAGTGCACTCAGACTTATGACAAATTTAGATTGGATGCATCTATTGCCAGGGCGCGCGACGTCATGGCTATAGTCACGTATGAAGACAGTTTCGATATTTTTATGAGGAGCGACATTCACTGCGCCCCTAACAGTATTTGTAGCATGAGATACAATGATAAATTGATGCTCGTTGAATCTAAAAAGTCGGTTCTTCCTTTCGATGGCGATGGCTGGGATATCAACACTGTAAAAATGTATGATTACAGCGAAGGTAATTTACATATTTTTATTTATTTTTTTTAATTTTCATTTAATCGATACAAGTATTGCAATGATTTTGTCCAAATTTAACTAGTTTCCATAAAATATCCGCAAATGAACCAACTAATTTGTAAATAGAAAATTTTGATTCGATTATTATTTACACTGAAACTGAATTTTACTGAATAAATCAATTTAACAAAATGTACAATTACCTTTAAATCCCAGGTTTCTTGTACATCGTCATGAAGCCAGCAACAAACACTACTCTAATGAAGCGGCTTAACGCAAATCTCGAGCTCATCCAGAAGACTGAGCTGAACCACTCAGGCAGCGTGGCCTATTGGTACGACGAAGACGGCAGCGCGAGTATGTGCTTCGGGGCCTCCGATCAGGAGATCGAGTGTATCCTACTGGATTCCCAAATGCAGGTTAAGTATAACGAAACTCTGTACTACGACTACTTCGTGCAGTACTACTCGATATTTCGGCTGGAGAACAGCGACGCGATCGTACTGACGATCCTCAGTAGTGATCCCGAGGGTTCGGACTCCGCTACTTACGTACAGTACGTCCGCTCGAATGGCAAAGTTTCCCCGCCCGTCAAGTTTCAAGAAAACATATGCGAAAATGTGTACGAGATGAATACGTTCAAAGTAGACGAAAGGCTGTTTTGCGCCAGTACCATGTGCCGGCATCTCGTCAATACCAAGTGCATTGGTCCTGCGGAGGATCGTGAATTTTGATATGTACGATGAATATTATAGAAATGAAATTAAATGCAATCTATCAAGTAATTAAGTGGTTAGTAAAATATTTATCTTTTAATAATTATTGTCTCAATAATCTTGTTTTAATAATCTTGTCTAATTATTGTATATTGTCTTATCTATAACTAGACAAATTAAATATCTTTCATGTTTAATTAAAACAGTTAGAAAAAAACTGACTATTAAGGTTCTTTAATTAAAATGGAACTTTTTATTATAGATCCACATTATAATGACATTAAATGAAGCTACATATATAGGCGGAATCTCAAATCTGCTTCTCCAGCTAATGTGAATGCGAGCAGTGCATATAGCTGCGCCTCGCGTGAGAGCAGGCGCTTTAATAACCAGTTATATACGCTTGACGTAATTAGATTCCAAAGTTCAGATTTGGTTTTTGAAGGAAAGATTAAGCAACTTTTGATGCAACCGAATGAGCATAATGTCAAATCTGATTGGTAAATTAGTGGTTACAAATTAGGTGTGTCAAATCTCAAACTTATAAGCAATAATTACATTTTTTCTTAAACGGTACTTCACTTTTTTGTTGGTAGATTTTAATAAATTATAATACAAGAAAAACTAGCCTTCACATGAATCAAACCGTAATCCTCTAAAATTTGAAAGAAAAATAAGTATAATTTTAAATTCAAGATAAACAATAGTGAAACAATAAATGATAAATATTATGAATAAATTTATAAATTTGTCGGGAATAAACTTAACATTAGTATATTAGAAAAATTTGCAATGCAGAAATACTATCCTTTCTCGACTTTCAAGAAAAGCATCTTTTTACGCGATGAAAATAAAAGTGACTCAGACACCGTCAAAAATATAAAAACTTTCTCGAACACGTTCGTAATTGTAAGATCTCATGCCTCAAGCACGACAGTACCTCGATCCTCGTTAAAAATAAAGCACAACTTTTCGACAAGATAAGGGTAAGAAAGATACATTCATCTCGCGACGAGAAAAAAAAAGACCAAGTTACTTTCCCGAAGGGCTGACTTTTAATTCGGTAAACTTTTTTTATTCTCCGCCGTACGCAGCGAGCCGCGCACCCCGCCGATTGTATGTAGTTTCGCGCGAGCGAGCGAGTCGCGTTTACGAGGCGAGCGCAAGTGGCAGCATTCCAGCGTCTCCGGGCTCGTGGACAAACATTTTCTAGGAGAGGGAGCACGCGCTCGCTCGTGGAATGGATGTTTGGCAACTTCGGCGCCGTTCGCCGCCCCCTCGAGCAATACGTTCTTGCATATTATTACGCGGCGGCGAGCGGAACGACAAGTCCATTTCGGAGCAATTACGCCGCGGGAGAGACGTTTACCGCGCTCCTCCCTGGAAAACATAACCGGGGGCCCTTTCTCTTTCTCCTGCGCGGGGAGGGAGATCGAGACGTAAGACGGACTGGCGCTCGTTTATTTTCAGGGGGAAATTTCATGTCCTTAAAGGAGAGGCTGAGGCTCGTTTTAAAGTACAGTTTTGTCTAACGGAGCCGTGTAAAGATTAAGGAATATCGCTTAGTTTATTATCATCGCGAATGTAATATTACAGCAATTTTATTCAAAAAAATATTTGAAAATTATTTAGAAATAATAAAATGAAAATTTGTATCTATAGGGTACGTGTACATTGTTAATATGATGTAGAATTAATATAGTTTCTCTTTTATCGATATGTTTTAATAATAAAATTTACTCGTTTTTATAAAATTAAAAAATCAAAGTATAGGTAACTATTGAAATATAAATTTTACACTGATTATTTTAACTAAATATTTCTTTAATGAGTTCTAACTAAATAATTCTTTTAATAGTTTGAAATAATATTTATTTGAATAAATTATTAATTTTTTTTCAGTGTAAAATAAATTTAGTCCTTTAAAAATATCTTTTTTCCGCGTGGCTTTTACATGTCTGTAAATTTAAATAAATTTAAAAAAGTATATTCCTTGATGAAAAAAGTTTCACGAATTTAAGGAGAAATCTCAAACCCCTGACGTTCAGAATATTTCGATAAAGAAAGTCAGAAACGATACCATTTACTTTACTATTAACAAATTTTCTGTCCATTGTATAGTAAATAGGAACGCGTTATCACAAAAGCGGAAGGTTGGGGAGGTTAAAGATAAGTTTCGAGGGTAAGGAAAGACGAGGGGCGGGTTATAGAAAGTAAGTGACTGTTTCGAAAGATCGAGCGTAACCTATGGACGGGAAGAAATTGTCCACAGCTCGACCCTTAATGGAATTGCAGGATACTAGCAACTCGAGAGAAATGCCATTGTTTACGCGTGAAAGAGAACAAAAGGAAACGGGAGAGGGAGGTCGTGTGGAAAGAAATATTAACTAGTGATTTTTCGTAAAAAAAGAATTCGAATGAAGAAAATATGAAGGCTATAATAGTGATAAAAGGCACTAGATGAATCGGAATCGGTAAAAAATGTTTCCTACTGCAATTCTATCGATTTCCGATCTTTAATACTCAAACGTCCATATGCTCAGTTTGATATACTGCGTATGAAAGGCAAAGATTTTGTGATTTATAGTTTCATCCCTATCATTAATATACTCTCGATGTTCATAATGCCTATAAGCTTTTTTAAGGCGTAATAAAACTACCATTTATAACGAGAAAAAAATTTGTACATTTTCTTCATTTCAAAATAACACTCTTGCATCAGCAGAAAAAAACGTTATCTCCGTTTTTCAGGCGATTTAAGAATTATTTTTCGCAAAATTGAATGGATATTTAAATTTGATGCCGCTCTTATCTGCAGGGGACAAGCAGAAAAGGTGCATTCCTGAATTTGCATTTTGAAAACTTGAATGTAAGCCATTCAGAAAAGGCTTTTCCAGCGCGAGCGGGCGATTTGCAGAAGAGTACACATAGGGGAAACGCGATCCGCTGGATATTGGATAGCGAAGGTGATGACCCTAAGAGATATCGCGGAAATCGAAGGTTAGCAAGCACTGCGGCGCGGCGACAGCTTTCGCAGCAGGTCTCGCTGCCAGGAGCGCCGGCCAAGTGCTCGAGCGAACGTGTCATCCGCGCCGGGGCCCTGACGCCGGGGCTCGTTTACACAGAGATCGAATCGCGCTCAACTGATTTAAACAACGTGTCGGAGAGTATTTGGCCTGGCGCGGCCCCGAAAATGGCTATTTCCGAATGTTAGCGCCCCACGGGGAGAAATAGCACAATAACATTTTTATGAAGAACTGCCCGTTCCGATGTTTTAATCTCAGTTAATTCTCTTTTATTATGTACTGTATACAGTGAAACAGTGAAATTTCACGGACTTGCGGAGAAAATTCTGAAAAGCTACTGATAAATATGAGTGAAAGTTTTCTGATAATTAGAA
>JAXIUT010000001.1:12749176-12766068 GCA_035586675.1 Eurytoma californica | reverse complement strand
TGAAATTTCACGGACTTGCGGAGAAAATTCTGAAAAGCTACTGATAAATATGAGTGAAAGTTTTCTGATAATTAGAATTGATGATAAACTATATGTTAACCATTATTTTGACCAGTTCATTGAATTTATTTTATTTACTTCATGCAAATAGTTTTGTTTGTAAAATGTTAATTAGAAATTTTTAAACTTTTCAACTTTGGTTTTAGTTTTATAGATGTTTACTGCATTTTGTATGATATTATTTATACAAGATATTTATTAACATATAAGAAAATTTTGAATCATAAAGTTTATTGGTATAGAAATGTTCATTTGGCCAAACTTCCTTAAACATATGTTTTCTAAGTGTAAATCGATGTAAAATCGAGTTTATGACAGCTAATCATTTGATCGAGCGCTAAACTTTTCAATGAACTTCCCGGTGACTTTTTCCACACATCCCTCAGCCCCTCTTACTTTTCCCAAATACATTTACACCCTTCCCGTTAGTTACACGCGCGTATCTCGCTTTCGCAGAAGAGTGTAGGACCGAACAAAAAATACGTACGTTTCTAATGGTCGGAGAACGTGAAATGTGCGTCTTGCGCGCAGTCGAAAAAGTGGGAAGGGGACGCGACACGGAGAAAAAAAAAGTTCCTTTTCCGCGCCCGTGTACTTCTATTTTAGAGAGCGAAAACTGTGCGAGCGCCCGAGGAGTTTTCAATGGTAAATGATTTTCGTTTTAATGGCACGTGCGCAAAAGGCACGCGCTCGCTCGCTTCCCCTCGCCGTGAAAAATTAGTTCTCCAAAGTTATAAAGAAGCTTAATACTCTGTTTTTTTATTTTTACGATATAAACTTTAACTGCCGGCAAATGTGATTAATATTTATTTACCTCTAGTGGCTTGTAGTTTAAAATAATATCTTCGTCGTTAGCGATGTTTTAAAAGAGCGCTATTTTTTTTTAATGCCGGCAAGTAAAATATTGAACCGAGGTCAAAATAAACAATTTTAATTTAATCAAATATTGTGTTAAAAAATTAAAGCGCTCACAGCTGCTTTTCCGCGGCGGTAAGCACCGCTGATCTTTTTCGAATTTTTTCACCGGGCAAACTAGAATTTCAACTTCTAGTCCGGCGACCAGTAGGATTTAATTAAAGTAGAGTAAAACGTAACTAAAAATTAATTATGCACATAAATTGTTTACATTTGCATCTCGGCAAAAGCAACGAATGGTCGCTCCTCCGAAACGCACGGCTTCGGACGCGAAATAAAGCTCGCTACGAGGGCGGAGAAAGCGCGCCATAAATTTGCAGGTCCACTTCGCTCCTTCATTCGCCGAGGTTACATTTAACGTTAATTTTTTTTTTCTTTTTTTTGCCAGGTGCTCATGCGCGAGCGCGTCACGTATGAATAATCGGCAGCGCGCCACATTTTTCGCGGTTCATTTGCAGGAACGCACCTTCTTCGCCCACGCGCGGGGTTTGTTAAATGAAAAAACGAGAAGGAGCGACCACCTTGGCGACTCCGGCGCCTGACTAAATTATTTACGTTAATTTTGTCGGATGTAAAGGACCTCGAATTTACTCGGACTTTATGTTCTAAATTGCGAACGTTGTGTAGTCTTATTCAGTCTTTGCGATTTCAATAAATTATTAATCAAGACTTTTCAGTGTGTTAATGAACAATTAATATGTTTATTAAGAAAAGAAAAAATAAACGATCCTTTTTGAGATGAAAATTGGGATTAAATTTTTAAAGTTAAAAAGCACAGTGCATAAGAATACAATGATTATGAAATTTCGTTAATATTAAAAGCAAATTTGATGTATATTGTGTATAATTTTATTATTTAAAAAATCAATCTCTATGGCTACATGGTAATTATTATAAATATTATTCTAAATGAGTACGAAGCAAATACAATAGGCTAATAAAAATCAGTACTTATACCAAATCTTGCAAAATACATTACAAATTTTACCGCTAAATAGAAGCTTCAATACCTACAGCAACTTACTAACCTATCAAATCATTGGGGCCCATTTAATAATATTGTATACCGTCTGTAATACTTTATTTTTCTTGCGAGATGCAAGAAAAGCAATGTTACGAGCTCAATTAAAATATAAATCTATTGTTTTACCTCCCGAACGTTTTCTACGTACGAGCACGAATCCACCGTCAGACGGAGAAAATGAAAAGACTCCTATATCTCGTCTCGGGGGCTCGCCACTATAATCACTACGTGAAACTCGGGGCAAATGAACACGTTCACCTCGGCTCTCGACGAGGCTGCGTGATTCCATCCCCTCGTGACACGTAGTCGCGTGTGTAGTTTCTCTGACGTGCCCACCGACCTTTTACGCTGCGCTTCTATCTCTTCAGGCCGCGGGTCATTGTTTCGCCTCGCAACTTCCTACGTTTTCTCTGCGTCTAACTCTCTCTCCTCCCCTCTCTTTCTATTTCCCTGTATTGCTGCAGTTAAAATCGTCATGAGAGAAATACCGAGTGTGTCCACAGGGGATGTTCATTTAACTCAAAGGAATTATTTCAATTTTTTCCGGTTAAAGCTTTCTGGAGCGATTAGTAATGCGTAAGTTACATAGTACTACTAATGTTTCTTGAATAGTAGGTAATTTTTTTTTCAGCAGATAAAGCTTTAGTTGATTAATTCGAATAATGCAAGTTTGTAAATAAAGTCTACAATAGAAGATTAATTTCGCTGAACTCACAGATTTTTAAGATACAAACCAAAAATAAAAGAAACAATATTTGTCAGTAAATCGAATCTCTTATCACTAGGTCGACAAGTCCTACTTAAGCAATTGCCAGAACCACTGACATTCAGACAATCGGAATTAATCTGCAGGAAGCATTTCGCTCTACTTCCTAATCAGAGGACATTGTGGAATCGCCCTAACGCCCGATAGCACTGGCTATAGAGCGGCGGTTCGGGGGAAAAAATACGACGACGCTGCAGAAAGAGGAGAGCTCCTTTCATTATTATTGCGTCTCTCGTCGTGGTGCGCGTACGTCCTGCGGAGAAGTTGGAAAAAAGAGAGAGAGGAAGGGAGATACGCCAGACGGAGGCGCATGCGAGGATGGCTGAGCTTTGATTCATTCGCAAGGGGGGAAGTTTTGATGGAGAGCTAGCCGGAGGAAAAATTTTACGGGGGACCCGCCCGGCGAGCTCGGGTGATACGCCTTTTGTGAAATGACGCGCGAGAGTTTTACCGAATTAAGCTTTGCACGCTAAACGCCCGACCCGCCGGATCACTTTTGCCTTGGATTGATTTCGTTCGATCTGGAATACACCCAGCCCGATCATTCGGGTTGGAAATGACAGTTTCTGGTCAACTGGTTGACTCGTGCATGCGCGCGAACGGATATTTCAAATTTAATCGAGCGTGCTAATATGTTGCTTGTTATAGGCGACGTAAATGTTGCTCTTCATACTTTTAGTAAAATTAAATTTTCTGATTATGATTGAACTGTACATTGTCTTTTATGTTTTATATATTATTTACGATTGAACTATAGATTGGTTCGTTAACGCAACAAATTAAATGATTTAACTCTTATGACTTATAACATTATTCAGAAAAAAATGAGAAATTTATTTCTAAGGATTAAATGCTTATTAAAAAATCTGAATTAATCAAAAGAAATATCTATTTTATTGTTCGTGTGCACATATTTTTATAGCCAATTTTCGATAGTTCTAGATCGCAGAAGAATTTCATTAAGATAAAATATTTTCCATCGTTCACTTATTACTCAAAGGATCTAAGCTCAGTCTATATATAATAATAGCCGAAGAAAAATCCAAAAAATTCTTCCTTCAAAATTGCAATAGCCTTAATATAGATCGCACATAAATTCCCTTTGTCTTCTATACTATCGGGAAAAATATCGAGCGCCATTCACGGTTGATTGGGCCTGTAATGCCCTGCAATATATTTGTACGAAAAAAAGAAGGGGTTGGTACGCTTCCGCGCGGCCCACTGTATCTACAATGCAGCTTCCAGCCAGCAGGCATCCCTTAGCGCGCAGTTACCGCGGCCTCTCCACCTTGGCGTCTATATTGCGTCGCGCGGGAATTTTCCACCTTTCCCGCGCCGTTCATCACATTCTTTCCCGCGGCTCCTCTTTTTTTCCTCGCCTTTATACCGCACCGTTACTCTTTCGCTGCGCGCACCTCCTTCCTCGCTTCCATTCGCTTTTCACTTTTTTTTTACACGTTCATCCATCGGTGATTCCTTTCTGCGATGTCGGCCGTCGTGTACATTGCGCCCCCGGACTGTGTGCACCGCGCGCTAGATCGTTCGACTCTCTTTCTCTCTCGACTCCTCGTTTTTCACCGCGATGAACTGCATGCATTTTATATGCGCCTCCTCTGTGCGCGCGGCGAGCGCCTCCTTTTTTTTTAGTTTACTTAGCGTTATAACGTACATGCACTTCCTTTTGCAGGTTGATTTTGCCTTATCGACCGGCTGCTACAATTCCACCGGTATTTTAATTTGCCGACCTCGGATTGTTGAGTACACGCTTTTTGTCCGGGACTTTCATAATTCAGCGTCGAATTCAATTGTATAAATAAAGTTTCGAGCTCTTTCCTTTTTTTCAGTTCGATTGATTGAGGTATCTTTTATTTTCTCGAATTGCCGGGGAGCAGTGGAGGAGAGCCCGCGATCGATTCGTTAAATACTTTCTTTCTGTGGGTAAACGCCGCAATCCAATAATAGAAAAGGTATGATCAAAGCAAATCTAATAGAGAGGAGCGTGATTTCAATACGAAATTATACATTATTTGCCAAGGAAAAACTTCGGTACTCGCCATCTCATGCCTCTTCTCGTGAATTTAACGGATAAAGTACAGACGTCGACTTTCACAAAGGTATGGGGGATGGGTTAAATAAGAGTAAGGCGCAGAATCAACGAATTTCTGCGAGTAAACATTCGTGTGTGCATGATGGAACAAAAAAGAAGGCAAATAATAGAGTTACGTGCGCGCAGCGCTGAGCTAGACAAAGGAAAATGTTTTCATTTTCGTGTTTATTTTCGTTAACAATTAAGTTCGACTTTGTAATATCAGCAGTCAGCAGACGGATAAATTGGTAAAGAGCCGAGGCTTTTTCTGCTTAGCTTAACGTTTGGGTATTTAAACGCAAAATTCAACTATTCGAGTCTTGAGTAAATAATTATAAATCTCAAGTGTCTAAAGTAGGGTAATTAAAAAAGCCTTGAAAATAGATGGTTGAAATGGTAGAGGAAAAGTAAAGCGGAACAGGCACTCGAATCCATTTAATTTAACGTAAAAGTTCGAGATATGAACTTTTCAGAACTTTACTTACATGTACTTCTGTGTACTTTAATTAGAGTGCTATAAATTCTAAAGAGAAGAAACCTCGCTTTTAAAAATGAATAAAAACCATTTGAGACTTAAATTAGCTACATACATCTGATAACCTATTCAAAGAAATTTAACGCTTAAAGTATGAAAAGAATACTTTTAACATATACTTGTGCATTTGGAAAATCGTACTTTATAGCTAAATTTAAATAAGTTCTTTACTTTTGCAACACACAATAGCCACACGCTTAAAAATTTTAAATGAAAAACTTAAGTAAAAAATCAATTCGTTATTTTAACTGAATGATTATTGAATTACAACGGTTTAACAGAAATTTCAATCAATATAACATTGATTCGCAATCTTCTCTTAGTTTTCGAAAGTTTAATAATAGATGATGAAGATATTGTATAACCGATCGTGGCTTTTGCTACAATGGCGTAATGTTTTGATCCAAAATGCACAAACTAGAATCTCGTCTCTATTGCATAAATGGCTATTATATATTGAATAACAATATGCTACTCGGGTTTACCGTATGAAATTTAGGTTCCTATACATATTTTTTCTCCATATGTAAATCAAACATCTTAAAATGAATTTAATATGCGAGACGATACACCGAGACCTACACATAAAATCAGAGTTCCAATCCATATTGAGCTCCTGACTCATAGCTCATAAAATTATGAAACAGCCCCTAATAAAGCTCGCGCGCCGTTAAACAAAGAGACCAGCAATGCGGTGAGTAGACGCACAATGGGCGAGTGGTATATAGCGTGGTCGGTGGTCGAGGAGGAAGGAAAGTATCCCGACTCGGAAGATGCAATCCGAGGGAATTGCGGCGGTGGGTATCACTGGCTCGCCCCTGATCAATCAGCCGGGCAATAAAAGACCCTCGGCCGCGTGCGGTCGGTCCCGGGGCAAACAGCGCTCTCTTGCAGAAGAGAGACAGAGAGAGGCGGATGGAGAGAGAGAGAGAGAGAGAGAGAGAGAGAGAGAGAGAGAGAGAGAGAGACTCTAATCCGCCCGGCTCCCGCGCACGACACTCGTAATAATGCCGACGAGCTTTCGCCGTGTCTTCAAAGCCGCGCCACGGGTATATATTTCGCTCGGAATTTTCGGGCGTCGCGTAAAAGGGAATTTTAGAGCAAGACCGCGGGCGCGACACGTAAGGCAAATCGGATGTCGTTACGCACGGGGCTTTTGATGTCTGACGGAGTTTCGACTGTGAGCGACGCTCTTCTGGATTATGCATCGCATGTTGTTCCCGCATGAATTCGTGGATTATGAATTTTTTTATTTCTTATCGCTGGTGCTGTTTCAAGGTGATGTTCTTTTATGCATGCGTGGAAATTGAATTATTGTAAATAAAATTACAAGGAATAACCCCTTGATTTATCGAAATCTTCTACATCCTGAACAAAATTACTTGCTTTAACTAAATTTTTATATGTTCTCTATATATTTACGAGAAAGCTGTAGTTAATTCGTTACCAAACAAAGGCAGCTGCAGTAAAACAACGACAAACCCACAATAGCCTCGGAGAAATCCCGCGGCATCTTATTCAAAGTCCGCGAATCCCTCCACGCGGCGACATTAATTTTTCCGGGCGTACGCGAAAACTCGCGCGTCCGCTGGAGGGGCTCGAGCCGCAGTGTGCGCTTTGGAAAAACGAGCGCCGCGGAAAAGATAGCGCATCCCGGCGGTAAAATTCGCGAAGACGGATGCTCGCGCTTTTTTCCCCGAATTCCGCACTTTTTCAGAGCGCCGCGATACATCAAACCGTTGTCATAAAGCGCTGACTATACGGCTTCCGCTGCCGTTCCGTGGGCCGCGCGTGCAACTGTACAGCCGGCGTATACGGGAGGAGGGGATCTGGAACTTTTGCCCCCTCGCCGCTCTTTCGGAAAAACAATAAAATTTATCCGCGTTTATCTCGATGAGAAATTCGTGTCCGCGGAGCATCGATGCCCGCCCCTCCCCCGCTGCTCCTATAAAGCCATTGAAAGGTTTTTCCCGTTCGCTCGGCGGAGCGCCCAGCCAGAAGAAAGGAGCGCTATATCATGGCAGAAGTGCGCCGCGGAAAAAGAGCCCTGCCGGCGCGCTTTGAGTTATTGACGGAATGCGTTATCTTTTCCCGTAAGAATAAGCTTGGATTGAAGTGTCGAAAGCGTTTTAGCGCGTAAATTAAGTTATAGAAAGGGACATATCTGTTTTACTGTCACTTAGGAGGGCGCATCGATAAGTTTTTATTAACACTGCGAGACGACCGTTGATTGACGAGCATGCATAAAATGCCTATCAAAAAGATCATTCCCAATATAAGTGCAATTTACATATCTATACGTGCAAGTTAACTAAACAAACCGATGAATTTAATTTAGGATCAGGACTAATCAAGGAATTTAATTAACATCATTTCAATTGATTGCCTTCATTAATAACTAAATTTACTAATTCCCACAAAACCTTTATTCTGATTTAATCAAATATATGTGGATATTACACAGAACCATAATTAGTTGAATTAATTTATTCTATAATCCAAATGTCACTGAAGCCCCTGCTCTTAAAATACCTAAAACAGTATAAAGTGAAATGAAATTTCATTATACTTGCTGAATGACAGTCATGCAATCTGTCAGCGGTATATGCTTTATCGTCCGGCCGGATGTAGTCAAAGTGCGCGGAACTATATACGTGATAAAATGGGCAGCTTCGTCCAAGGCCGTTACATGTGACGGTCGAATATTTTTTTCTCGCGTTTTACGGCAAACGTCAAAAGATGGATCACGTGTTGCTCAACTGTCGGGGCGCATATAGATTCTCCTTAATCGTAAAAATGCTCTTTTATTGCCCGGGATGGCTCGGCAGTGGACCATTACAATTTTATTGTTGCCTTTTAGAAAAAAAGTTTATACCTCTAACGTCGGCATGAAACGAGTACTGTCATGTCCCACTGGCTGAGTACTTAGGATGTTTAATGTCATTAGAAGTGTTCTCTTTTTATAGAAGTTTTAAAAATAGGAACAGAAATGTGAGATTGTTAGTTATTCATAGAACTTACTGCGAATGAAACAAAATTCTCTTTTATAAATTTATATTGCCATGTTATTAGTTCAGTGATCAATTAATTGTAATAACAATTTTGAAACAGCTGTTACGATACAAATAACAGTAGCTATAAATCTCGCTTAAACACGGATATTATTACAAAAAAATTCTATTAATCAGATTAATTACTAAAAATTCGTTTATTCCCAAAAAATAAATCATCTTACTGTTAGATCACTTGAAAAATCGCGTAGAATTTGAGAAAAAAAGCAACATCATTCCGGGCTTCGACCGGGCGAAAAAAAAATTTCTCCGCATAAATGTAAATAAATAACCTGCCGTCATGAGTGGAAACGTTGATCGAACGTATCGAAGACTTTGGCTAAACTGGCCTCGGCCGAAAAATATCGGCTGGAAACGATTCGGAGCGATCAGTCATCGCGACGGAGGCGCTAAGCCGATTTGCGGCCGACTAGAGAGGCGGATAGAGAGAGGGAGAGCAACGGAAATACTTGCGGGAATAAACACATTTAATATTCATGGAGCGCGCGCCGAAGCCGTGGAAGCTTTGAGCGATCGCGGCGACGCTTCCCTTTTATTTTGTTCTGGGCGAGTATATTTTAAGCGGGACCAGTGGCTTCGCCTCCTCCGCCCCCGGTGCGCGTCAGCTTCGATTTGACGCTCGATTTTTCTCACCCGTTCTCCTTCCCGAAATTGAAATTTTTCCTCCCGAGCACACAGCGGAAAAATCGTGCTCTCTTATTGCTCGGAATGTAATCATTTATACATCCTCGATGTTTTATTTCAAGAATTTAAGATTATACGAACGAGGAATAAGTTTATATTGCAAATATGTGTAACCCGTGTCAATCAGCATTAACTGGTTATTAGATATTTCATTTAATATCCTGTGTTTAAACTTATCAATATATATGGCAGATATCATATTGGTTATTTGATAAGTAAATAAATGATATTACCTATTATTAAATAGAGAATATAAGCTGCATAATAAATATCCATTAACAATCTATTTAATTATAAAAATATTACATAAATTGGGATAAATAAATAAAAGAAATTAAACTATTGTAGCTGCTTATGAACAGAAAGATAAATTAATAAACTGATAAATGAAAAATATAGGTATACACCATAATTCACTGCTATAATAAGAGTTAAATTTTGCAGTAATCTCCTAAAATAAAATAAAAAATTGATAAATCCTTAAACCCACTCCTATTCAAAGTATAAAATAATCCGACAAATTTTGATTCATCACCAATTTGTCACTCGTCCAGCATGGAAAACACTTGATCATATTAACATCCCGCTATTCTCCACATCGATTGCGCAAGATTTTTCAGCAGCCTCGCTTAGAAAGCAGCCGGTGGTACGTTAGGTGGTGCGTAATCCCCTCTCGAGGTCGCCGAGGGATACCGGACACGGGCCGCGGGCACCTTTGCGGTGAATTCCTCAAAACGGCTTTAAAACGTATCTTCGTGGCCTAATAGGCGGCATTTGTGGGAACGTACTCCTTAAGTCCCCGGGCATTAAACGATATCTGTCTCGCGTATATGTATATACGCGGGCAATATCGAATTAGGTATTCCTCTCGGACTCGCCGGGGGATTAAAGCGGCGGTAATATGCAAACGGAGGGATAGGAGAGCGCACGCGTGTGTTTTCCGGCGGTACGAGGCTGCGGCGATTTCGTGAGAGGACTATCGACTGGACGTACAATTGACGCGCGGTAACCATTAATTTTAATATATTGGATTTACAATTTGACCCAGAAATTTTGCCGCGCTCCACCGCAATTTGCCAAAGTGGGTTGGTTTTAAGTGAGATACGGCTTTGAGCGGCCGATGATTTATATTTGGAATTAAAAGGGGATAGAGACCATTTTTTTTTATTGCAACGGAATAATGGATTTGTACTTCATTCTTTTTTTTTCTGGTGAAAAAGTTTTAATTGTGGCTTTGATGCTGTGAAGAAGTAATTGATTTCATTTAGTGTATCTTTAATTAATGACGGATATTAATAGATTTTCGGTAATAATGGTAGTAAATTAATAATGATTAATATTAAGAGATAAAGAAAGAACACGGGGAACTCTCATAATTAGGTCATAAAGTGTGTGATCCAATTTTTTCCTCCTCCGCACTTCATACCCAGTGGCAAAAAAGCCTTGGAGGTGACGTTAACAGGAGGAGGTCTACTCACGCGGCGATGTGATTTATGAACTTTGGCCAGCAGTTAACTGGCGCCCGGAAAAACTGCGTGTATCCTTAGCCCTCGGCCGAGATAAAAAAATCATACAGCCGCACGGCGGGGCGGCATGAAAAATAGTCATTAGCGCGAGTGCCGCGGCCTCCCCGAAAAGACCCTTAAAACTTTTTTCTCGCCGACGCCGACAAGTTGGCGGAAAACGCCGGGTCAGCTGTGCTTCGACGCGCGCCGAGCAAGTGTTTCTCGTTAGCCGCGCACCGCTCACAATGCGATGGTAAATCGATGGACGACTCGCCGGGAGAATGGGCCACGCGTATACCTTTTCTTCTCCCTTTTCACGGGGTTTTCTTACATTTGTGCCAAGAGCTAAGAGGGATACAATGAGCGAAGGTTAACTGCGTAATTCAAGGCTTTCGAGCCGCCCTTTGAGATCGAAAGATCAAAGCGGTTATTTCCCGAATTTCAATGGTGCTGACACTGGACGAGAGTTCAGGATGCCAAGGTCATCGCCTAATTTTTTAATGAATTTTTTCATCCTTAACAGATGGTCTAAACGTTGGCTAGAAACTAATAAATAGTTAGTTAAATATAATTTTACAAATGCATGTCGTAAAATAAAATTAAATGGAGCTATTTTTAGAAATCTTGCGAAAGTGGTAAGTGGAAAAACGAGAGCATAAACGAATGTCATATAATTTTCGACTATTCAGTGAAAAGCTTCACGTTTTATTTCGGCTTTTCTTTTTGCTGAAACAAAGGAACAATAGAATCACATGTACAGAAGATGCAAAACAATGGTCTTATTATAGAAAGGTTTTTGTTGAAAAAATATTGAAGGAATATTATCCATTATTGTACAATTAATTACATTTTAGTAATTGTATTTTCATATTGTTCGCTAAATAATAGTTTATAAATTTTGTATAAAAAATAATGTTGCCAGTCCTCTTTATAAATCAACTATAATTGTTAATTAAAATATGTTTGATCTTTAAAAAATTATAAACGTAGTAATGTGGCGTTATTACATTACAATCTACAATTTACTTTAATTGTTAAATAATACAATTTCCTGTAATTAGCCTCGCAGTACTTGGTAATATTAAGGAACGAATTGTGTTAATTAAAGATATTTTTCGACATCGTTAAACGAAAAAACTTATGAATTATTACACCGGTGTAATTTGAAGTGGATATAAAGCTCACGCTCACCGTCACTAGTGTTTAAACTCCAACGACATGATCTACATTCGACAATATTGTATATTTATGACCCACAAAATCATAAAGCAACGCTAGCAACAAAGAGAAAAAAAATTGATACCACCTAAACCGCGCGCACAACCCCCGGCTACGCTTTAAAAAAAAAAATCGCCGACTGTCATTTTACAGTGCACGCGGAGTCGCCGCGCACTTCGGAAAAGCCGCAGGCTTCAAAGGCCCGTGCGTATACATATTTATGAAAAAATTATCGATCGTCGCGAGCGAGAAAAATCGTTATCTGCCCGCCGAAACAGCGATCAAAAAATAGAGATGGAGTACCCGGCGCTTTTTTTTCCGCGCGCGGCAATAAAAAACCGAGTACGCGCGGGATATTTTTCGTACACCCCTCGCGAACTCTTTGTCGGCCCCCGTCGTATATTTTACGGCAACTTTACAATGACTAGTGCGAAAGTACCGATTTAATGGGGTTTTATATGCTCGGCTGGAAATGTGATTTGGGGTGCGCTCGTGCCTCCGCGAAGGTATACATATATATACGTTCCGGGCGCCCACCGAATCGAACTGCTGTATTACGGAATCGCTGCTGAATCGATCAGCTAAGTTACTAACGTATAAGTCGAAAAATAAAGAGAAGCGGTTTTTACGGGGAGGATATTTTCATATTCTTATTAAGAGTTGATTTAAAGAAATTTTTTGTCGAGGTCCACTTATTTTATTCAAATGCGAAATAAGACTTACTTTTAAATTAAAAACTTCATTTTCTGTATTATCCAAATTGGACTTTAAATGACTTTTTCACAAACACTGAATGTTTTCCTTTTTTACATAAGTTTCTTTTCTAACTACTTAAAAGAAATTATTTTAAATTGGGAAGAAATAGAAAAAGTTTAAAGTTCGTTTTCAATTTTCGTACCACCTAATTCACTTTTTTCATTAAAAAAGAACGTTAAAGTAATAAATAACACGATTAATTTGAAAGTATTTCCAACAATTAAACGTCGAAGTAAAAAAAAAGGTCGGATCCGTTCATATATTATGCAAATCTGAGCAACCCCCGTGGAGCTGACGAGTTAAAGCGTAAAACGGGGGCAGCTGGATACGTAGTCATGCGATTCCCAGTCGACGTACACAATGTAAGTGCCGAGGAGTAGGCGAGAAAAATGATAGGCGGCGAACTAATACCGGCATTAGAGGTCGTGTGAATGTTTCATTAGACATGCCACATCAACGGCTGCACGCGCTTTTTTATTATCGCCGTCGGTGAGCGAGACAGACGTACTCGATTCTCGGGGATTTCGGCGTTTCTTTCGGCCCCCGAACGAACGCGAGGCACGTGGCCTCATACGGCGATTCTGAAACGTGTTAAATTACGATTTTATATTATAGGCGGGAATGAGTTACGGTCGAATTTGTTCGCACACTTGGATCCCGCGTCCATTTATGATTGGGAGAAAAAAATGTTATTGCGCCGAGACCTTTTGTGCGGCATACGAGCACTTCGCTTTGGAAAGTTTTGATTGAGTTCGATTGAGTATGAAATAGTGATGTCTGGGAAAATGGCGATTTTTTCCCCAAGATTCTCACGTTTATGCTGCAGTTAGGGTGGTATTTTTTAAAATGCCAATTATAAACAGTTTGTCGAAAGTTTATTTATTGAAGATTAATTTAAAATTAAAATAATTGATATTTTTTTATTAACTACGGAATTTATTTTGGTTCAGGAACCAATAAAGTTAAAAATATCTTTATGCAAATTTCAAAACAATTTTTTCCTTTATACAAATTTAGCGATCGAGATTCAAGCCGAATTTCGAGCATTGGTTCGATATCGATCTTGATAGGCCTTGATTTTTAAGAAAAATAAAATTTCATATTTTTTTTCGAGAATAAACGAGTAGGTGAACCTCTACGCACGCCTGAATTCTCTTAATGCAATCTTGATGAATTAAATATTCAACTTGAAGAACTAAAAGACGATATCAGCTGTCACTAAACTCTATCCTATAATTCCAAATATGCACCACAATAACATAAATATTACTTGGCAGTTCTTTTGTCCGCAAAACTAGGTAAAGAAGAGCATCCAAGAATTTATATCGAGAATTGTCCTGGCAAAGTCTCGTGTTTACTAATGGAATCGGGGGACTCAAACTTAATAGATGATATCAAAAACTATCAAGAAGAAACTTTTTCGAATATAACTTCCATTCGTTTGCCGCCGCGAAGAGAAAACGAGATCGAGTAATTAATTTGCGCCGATAGAAAGGGCAGAGCAATGATAATAAAAAAAATTAAATTTATAACGCGAACCTTTTCTTTCGATCGGGCGGAAAAAAGCTCGACTTTGTTTCTCAGAATTACGCAAACAGAAGTACCGCCCGTATAAGGGAAAAGGTCTGTCTGGCCTCGAAAAAGTTCGAGAGGACGTAAATCGTAAACGTAAAAAAGGACGAACTCGTATATTTGCCAACAGGAATAAGGCGGGGCTACTTGACTTATCTCCTATTCGTATAGTGACCAGTTGCGAGATAGTGCACGCACGTGAAGCGCCGAGACGTCGTTAACTGCGAGATAGAAGAAGGGGCTACATGTTTTTTCTTTTACGCCGAGATGAGGGATACTTTACTCGGCCGAGTGAAAAAAAATAACGGAAATTAAATGCCGTGCGACATTTTTCAAACAAACTTCCTATTTCCTACATTTATTTCAACTGAAAATGGAAGCTCGCAAATCCTTTGGGCTTATTTGATAAGTTAATGTTTGCATAACGAATGATAAAAAAATATTCTGACAATGCCAGAGAAATGGAAAAATGTAGAGCAATTCGGTATCGTAAAATTCAGTTAATAGTCGAGAAAAAAACTTTACATGTCGACATTTCAAGTTGGAATTGCTTTTAAATGTTGGATCTGTAGTGTATAAGATATGATACAGTAGCAGAAAAGCAGTAAACGGAGATGCGGGGGCTGACTCAGCTCTCGTAATGGATTTGCTGGGGACGATAGGAAAATTTCAATTACCCGCTCGGGAACGTAATATCGAGACAACATAAATATCGCTTTGACAGACCGGTAAATACGGATTTCAGATTGTAAAAACGAAAATGTCAACAGTGCGCTGTCGACTTTCTTTTGCTGAAGTGAACCCGCAAAAATGATTGCAAATAGAATAAATATTCGCTTTTTAATGCAATTTTCCTTGTATTTGATATTTGTTTTAATGCTCAGTGAGCACTAAAAAACTTTTTAGATTTGAGAATCTATTTGATCAGTTTGATCCAAATATATTGCAATAGAATTATTTTTTAGAATTTAGTATAGTTAGTAGAAAAACCTTCACTTTTTGGAAAGTAACTATTTGTTAAAGATTTGCATCAAAGTTTAATCTCTAATATAAAGAAAATAATTCTTTTAGAATGTTACTATTTGACAATTTCTAAAAAAGACCACATATTTCTTTTCAAAAATCAAGGTATTGCATTTATTACGGCAATACTACGGCGTGTGTTTACAGTTAAAGTAGGGTTTAATGTGAGATTTATTGTATTCAGAGAAAATAAGGATTTAATAATCGACAAAGTCCTTACCGATGTCGCGGGAATCAAATACCAGACTAAGCTAAAGTAAATTCACTAAATTCTACCTATTGTTCAGGGATCAACCTAACGGGTGGTGGACTTCTGTAATTGTTTTGAAAATATCATAGACCTACATCTGCTGGAAATCATACAGTTTTCTCACATCGATGAAACGAATTTTCATACATTTTTTAGCTATTTAATGTCTATTAAATGGACAAAAAATATCTGATAAACTGTCTCATTGATAAAGGATAAAACTAGACTATGACAAAAATACCAGTAGGTACTGTTTGAAGAATGTTTGGATTATTTTCAAATATTACACTTTTTAATGCACACATTTTAAACATTATTTGACAAATAATTGTTAAAAAAGTGTAATTATAATTTTAAAAATTGAATATATAACACAGTGTAATATAAAAAATTCAAGTTTAACAGAAAATTTAACATTCAACAATTTACTACAAGCACACTCAAAGCTCTTGCTTTAAAGCACCCAATCTTTTAACATCTCATCAATTGTGGATCAATCGAATCAGCCCTGCTGAATCAAACACATTCTCGCACTTAACCGTATAGCTCTCAAGCGTCGCACGAAGCGGTCCCGTCCCACATGAAAAAAAAGAAGTAGCACACGCTGCTGCAGTAGCAACGATTCCGAGAGGCGGCACCTCTCTCTCTCTCTAACGCGCCCCCGAGAAATCCCCATCCCCAGAAGAGGCGCACGCGAAATCGATGTATAATTAAGAGGTCCATTAAGTCGCGCCAAGAGCACGAGGAAGCCACGGGTGTGCCGGCCCGGATTTCGGGCTTTTAACGGGCCACGTCGGCACTTACTCGCGGGAAAAAAGCGAGCGCGCGCGCGGGGGGTGCGTGTACACACACTCCTCCCTCTCGCAAACGAGAAACGCGTAGCGCGCGTTCTTTCGAGGGCCGCTTCAGGAGCTCCGGCGCGCTCGAGTGGCAGCCGCGCTGCGCTACTTTTCGTACATACGAGTCGCCGGGCGGATCGCGGATTCGAGGGCGCGCGTGCCATTCGCACCGGAAGAGGAAGAATGGGGGCCGGGCGCGGGAGGAGACACGATGGGATTGAAATTTTAGACGCCTCGTAGGCCTCCTTGCACAATGAACCGGCTGCCGGATGATTCACAGGCGGTTACAAGTATCAGCGGAAAAGATGTATCCGTAAAGTGACGCAAGATTCTTGGAACGCTGATAAATGCTGCTCATTTTATTATTTTAGACAGAATTATGACGACGTTGTATTTATACTTTAAAAAAGTAGTTTGTAAATTATAGTATTTCCGACAGAATACAGACTTTTACTGAAAATTTAAAGTCGCTCTAAAGAAAGAAAACATTTGTCGGAATTTCCTTTTGGCTTATTTTTTGCACTATGTGCCATATTGTAACATTTTACCTTTTCGCTTTAGTTGAAAAAGGAACAATCGATGGAAAAA
>JAXIUT010000001.1:12712074-12732592 GCA_035586675.1 Eurytoma californica | reverse complement strand
TCTGCTTTCACTATATTCGTCTTGGATCCTTACTCTTTGCTGTCTATTCATTAGATAGCTTTCCATTAAATTTAAGATTTAATTTTATTCTTAATTTATCATTTTTCGGTTTCTTTGGACATATAATACTTTTGGTCAATTGCGTTTATAATACGCGACAACTTCTTGATCCGAAAGGTAAAAAACGGGATAAATAAACTATTCCCAAAGCGATAATTTATTTATCCTTTTTTTACCAAAAGAGATCAACAGACTCTTCAGGAAAGTCTGTACGAAAATTGCCAAATTTAAATATAAACTCAATCTGTATCAAGGCGAAATAATCGGCTCCTCGATAAAGTGATTGCCTCATCGAATTACAAAGTTGAGTGGCGCTTTCGTACTCGACGCGCCGTAAGAAGATTCGCCGCGGCGCATCTCGTTATAGCGGTCCTGCGAAGGAGGGCGGCATTACGTCGATCTCAAAAGCTGACGACGGGCGACTCCCGGCGCGACTTTTTCTCCCCACCCCCTCGCATAATACTTACCGCGCGCGAAAAGTTTTCAGCGCACGCGGGAGGCGGCCAATCGTTTTAAGCAGCAAGCGCGCGGCCGTAGGACGTTGCGAAGTTGCCGCGCGGCTAAGTTTCAGCTACGGCTACCGCGGGGATAAAAGAGGGATCGAACGGGATGTAGGGATCGTGCTTTGATGCTGAATTTCTTCGGGAAAATTTCTATTCTTTAGCATAAATTATGTACAGCGTAAAGTACTTTTTAATGTTTCTGTCTTAGTTTGACCTATATTTTGTTGCTATAAAGTTTGGTACGGTGCGTTATTTTCTTTATTTTACAATTTATTTTTGGGGATAATAATCTTTTACTGTTCCTTTTATAAATTAATCTTTTGATATTGAGATGAAGAGAAAGAGATACTAGGGGTTGACGTCATACGCGTATAATTTCTACGAATCACAAAGCCGTACAGATTTGATCAGTCTGACTCAGCCTGGAAATAAATCGCCCGAAATTTATCTTTAATTGAAGTATAGAGGATCAATACTATCAAGTGTTAGAGAGATTACAAGTGAAAAATCATTTTGTATGCATTAAACTCCAAATTTCTCGAGTTTTATTAAATTATGCAAATAATAAATCTAAAAAATTGCACATTAGGATGGATATATTAGCATAATCAGTACATAAATTAGGCTTGAGACATCGCACGGGTATTTAAGAACAGATTGATTTATAACTACATAAATCAAAAATAAGTTTTTAAATGAGAATGAGTAAAAACATGTGTATAGCTTTGGAATTGTAAAAAAAATATCATTAATTACTAGGTAAAACAATACTGACGTATTTTACATATTTTTTCCATGACAAAGCTATACTATGAAAGAACAAAGATTTTGTCAAAAATTATTAATGTTTTCATTCCTATAAAAATACTCAGCAGTCTGAAGGTAAGCCTTTTATGAGTAGCTAATTCAAACTGTTTTTGACAGTTAAAAATATTCTTATAATTTTTTTTTGCATTGAATAATTTTTTAATTTCCTGTTCCCATATTACTTCATTAAATAATAAATGGTTGCACGCGTCAATAAAAATTTGAGCTATTTCGAATCCGTATAATTTCCTCGCATAACAAAGATAGACGTTAACATCAGATCAAAAATTTGATATCATTTAAGCTATAAATTACTATAATTAAAGGATCGATAGTTTTACACCATTTTGTGCAATTATGTCGAAATTGCGAAAAACCGCCGCAGATAATTATAGCAGCGACCGGTTACGGCGGCAATAAAGATTAGAAACCGAAAAATGGAATAAAATAATAAGACTCTCAAGATAACACAATGTTTGCCAGGCCCGCTAATAAATCTAAAGCGACCGCAGTGGCCACAGCCCCCGGCGGCAGCCGCCAAAAATCCAATATCTTGCGTCATTCCTTTACGCCCGGGCAATAAAATCGGTAATTGCCGGTTGCCGCCGCTCTCAAAATCGGCGGTTTTCGCCTTGGCTCCGCGCGAGAATTGCGCGCGAGCCCCGCGGTGCCAGCGCATCCATTGTAAATCAGCGGCCGTTTAAGGAAAAGCCCCGGAGGAAGTCGAAGAAAACGAGCCCGAGCGTAGGAAGCTGCGCGCGAGCACAAAGGGGGGAAATAAGAAAAGGAGGAAAGCGGGACTGCGGGCCCATGCCATATTTCACGCGGTGGTCCCCGAGAGTTATGGCGTCTCTGCGGGAATGATTTAGGTTTAATAAGGCCTCCGGGTCCTCGGACGGGCCCCAGCAGGTCACTCGGCCATTGAGGCGAGTCGTGAAGGCGAGGGCAACGACTGGATTCCTTCGCAATGCCTCGCAGCGAACATTAGGCTCTTTTATTCTGAGCTCCTAAAAAATGGATATAATTTTTTAAGGCTTTTTTTCATAAATCAATATTGATTTCTTGCGAGAATCGAAAAAATAAGGTTTTATTATATTACTTTAGGAGGTTTCGTTAAAGGGTTTTTGATAATACGAAAATAATATTTTTTATGTGAAATGTATTTTGAAATAGTACTTAATTTCTCATCTGGTATGAGTTAACAGTTTGTCCTTTTTTTACAATATCAAATATAATCTTATTAAATAAAACATGTTAATCTACTTTCTTATTGGTATAAAAGAAATATTATTGTATAATTACATCATATTAGTTTTATTTATAATTATTACATGTTGTTACAAAATAATAACTTCATTTTGATATCATATATAATTCGATTTTAATTCAATTTGCATTTTTTACCTGAGACATTTGAATGTTCATCATATCATCCCCAATATTACAACTGACAGTATCGACAGTTTAATTTATCAGTATTAAAAGTAGCAAGTCTATCCGAACCTGCAATGTTCAAGAATACTCGAATAAATATATAAATTTCAATTTGCCGGGGGCTTACACACAAAGCGTTATTTTCAGACAGAAGAGCAGCTGTGCCTAAAAATAATTAAAACCGAACAGCCTCCACTCTTCTTATTTTGGCCATAAGTTTCGCCGGTCACTTTCCTCCTTCCTCCTCGCCTCCGCCGGTCTAACTTTCCATCTCCCGCTGTCCAAGTACCGGGGCCCAGGTAGGATTCGCTCGCGCGTCCGTCCGTCTTCTAGGCCCGCTCCGCCGCTGCGAGTTGTGGCCGGGACGAGCTCTAAATTTCAGTTTCATTACCGCGGCTGGATTTCATGTCGCTTCCCGACGAGTGATTTACCTCGAGCGCATCTCCCTCTCTCTCCCTCTTCTCTCGTTCGCCCTCGCCTCCTCCTTCTTTCCTTTTTCGCCTTCGCGCCCGACTGCGTCGCATTCGGCGCGTATTGAAAAGTAATCACGGAATTTGAAATGCAAATCGCTTAGGCGAAATTATTTACGCGTTTCTTTAAATGATTTCCACGCGCGGGCCCTTCCTATCTCTGTTTTTTTTTTGCGCCGCGGCGGCGAGACGGTAAATCATCGGGAAAGAATTTCGGGAGATGGATCGCGCCGCGAGAACAGTTCGTGCCAATAATTACGTTATGCAAATTGACGTGTCGGAGCTTTTTATTTTATTACACCTTGACCTATAAATATTTGGGGATTGGCTCGAGCTAATCGAACTTTTGACTTATTGATTGTAACGTAAAGTGAAAACCATAACAGTCCGCGTCATGTTTGAAAAATATTTTACTAGACGCAGTAAATTCGTGAAATTTATTATTCTGACCAATTTTCATTTTCAATTGCGGTATCTTTTTCGAGCTGGGGTAACAGAGCGCGGTTTTATGTAACGTTAAAAAATGTATGGCAGTACCTTTTCTTACTTTTGTAATTAGATATCCGTTGGCGATTTTAGAAATAGACGTGTCCGTTTTTGAGAATTCCAACTTCCAAGTTTATTTTCAAGGGAGAAATTCAAGACTTGCACTGCAAAAATAATGAGGTTAAAATTTTCTCTATGCACCATCAGTAAGGCATCTATTTCAAGAGCCGCGGTAGACTCATTCCAAAAGTACTTGAATCGCAAACTAGTCATCCTTGATAACGTCAAATAATTTAATTTGAAAAGACCCGCAGCGCCACTGTCAAGCGGCACTCGGCGCTCATTTCCACAAATTATTCCACTATCTGAGAAAGGAGAAATTCCCTCCTCGGCTTTACGTATTTACGCGCCGCCGATGACAAAATTATTGGGCTCCGAGACACTCCCGTTCTGATAACTCCACAAGACATTTTCCCATCCGCCGATAAAGTCCTCGAGTACACAAGAGACCGTCAACATTTTTTTTCTCCTCCTTTACCTCAGACTCGCGCGATCGAAGGTCGACGACGCCGCGCGAACTCCCTTCGATTTTTCAATATTCTCTGAGGCATTGTCGCGGCCATTCGCAATTTGTCCCGTAGTCGTTTTCTCCGTCTTCGTCTTACGCTGGGAAAAAAGCTCGCAGTACCCCTCGCAGATGTACTTTCAATAAATAACGAGCCTTCCGTCTTCCTTTTTCTTTACCCCCTACTACTTTTTCAGCCTCTATTCTATCTATTCTGCTTCTTTCTCTCCATTACTGTAAATTTCGATCTTCGTCGAGGCTTCCTTTCTTTACACTACTTTTATCCTGTTTATTTTCTTTCTTACAGCAGCGAGCTTTTGTTTTTGATTTTTCATTCGACTTTCAAAACGCGTTACCTCTACACGTATATAACGGTAAATTCGTGAGAATAATTCACTTTTATAATTTAAGGGTGAATTTTCAATTTTCATAAATAAAAAAAATAATCGTCTACCTTAATATATGCATTAGGAATTATGGAAAACAAGGATGTGAAATCGTAAAATAAATTTTCGAATAAGAAATTTATATTCGTGCTTCTCAATGTATGAAATATGCAAATTATTTCAACAAGTACAAGGTGTTGCAAGTCTCATTTGATACAAGTCGGAATGTGTGGATTATGCGCGAGCAATAAACGGAGATAAATAATTTAACCGTCCGTAAATAGGATAAATTTAGCTCGCGCACTGCGAATTTCGCAAATTATTACAGGAAGTTTCAATCGATGCGCCGGGTATCATAAAGCCTGACGTAAATTACGAGCGATAGTTTAATTTCTTTACGCGCAATAAAATCCTCAGCCGAAGCGATTCCTGTTCCCAGAAAACGCACTCTCGGTTGTTCCGGCGAAACCGCCGTCGAATTTACAAGCGCTTCGCGCGCGCGCCGAAAAATAAAAGGAAAAGCCGAGCGCGCGCGCGACCTGTATGAAAATTAACGCCGGCCGTTCCGCGCGAAGCGAGCAAAAGAGAAAACAGGAGGGAAAAAAAAACAGGCGAAATCTCAGATAAGAAGGCTATCCACTTAATATAAACAATCCCGTATAAATTCAAGCACCGGCACCTTATTTTCGCTTTAAACATTTTCCCCGTGGCTCGTCGGCGCGTTCCGCGCGCTCCTCCCGGCTATCTCCATTCCGTTTCCCCGGGGCAGCTCATACTCGACTCGAGTGTTTATGGGCCTGCTGGAATTTCAGTTAGAGCCCCGACGCCGTATTCCGCAGGCTCGTTCGCGGCGTCCCCCCGCGCCGTACACGGGAGATAGCGTAATTTCGTGCGCCTGCGCGCGGCGTATCTGTATTATTGGGACCGCGAGTCGCGCGGACCGCTCGTAAATAGCCGCGCTAATGACCCAGGCCACTTTTCCGAACGCCTCCGCCTGTCTCGCCACCTTTTTCATCGGGCCCGACTATCGCCGGCTTGTCCTCGTCTTCTACCTTTTGTATTATTTCCTCGACACCGTAGCAGGGATTCGACTTCGTTTCTTTTTCCTCTCTTTTTTCTTCTTCGGGAATTGTTTGCCTGGGATAACTTTGCCGCGAGGAAAGGAGAAGACAAATTAATGTCCCGATTGAAATTTCTGTTCAATGGAAATGAAGACGGGTAGGATATTTAACGGCTTAATAAATATTTGCGTTGAAAATAATTCGAGGCTGTTTCGTTGGAAACTTTGTTACCTCATAATTTTTGTTCTGATACGCATGGTAGTAGAAGAATTAACATATCTCCTGTTTTTCACTTGCACTTAACTTAAAATAAATCAATTTAGAATAAGGTAGAACTGTTTTTTGTAAATCTTAATATTTACAAAAATGCTTTAAAACGTGTTATAAAATACAGTTTCAATAGTCTTAAAAATCAATTTTATTAATAATCTAGTAATTTTAACTTACAGAATACGAAAAAGTGCTAGTGAATAGATATAAAGTAAGTCAATGCAGTAGAAAATATCACAGAGGTAAATTTAAAATGCCTAACTATTCACTATAAACGTTAATTTGATGCTTTAATTTCGTACCCTAACTTTTTTACACAAAACAGTGAATTAATATTTGAAACGATATCCAGTAGTTGTAGAAATCTAAAATAGAAAGATCAAATTTCGATAAAGGATAAATTAATTTTGACGAACGAAATTCGCCGGCGACACTCACTTTCACTAAACGGTCGCACTTAACCGGAGCCGCAGTAACGCGGAGGAGGCATTTTTTATGGTGGAAAGCTCTTTTCCCGGCGGTCACTCCGGATCCATTCTCGTCGGATCCTACGCGCCACGCAGACAATGGCGCCATCCTCGCGTACTCGAGCGTCGCGGCATTGGCATATTTGCCCCCGACGACCTATATAGCCTGGCAGCCGACGGCTGATTGTGTAATTCCGCAAAGACCACGGAAGCGGAAGGAGAAGGCCATTCACGAAGGGCCGAGAGATGCCGAGACTCCTTTGAGTGCCCACAAAGACGATGATGCTCTTATACGACCGGTATAAACGTCTCCTCGTCTTAGTTCGCCGGGAAATTTCGTGATCGAATTTCGCGGCGTGTGCCTTTTTCTCCGTCTCTCTCTCCTCCTCTCCTCTCCTCCTATCTCCCTCGCTCTCCTTATTCTTCTGCGCCTCTCTACCGCCTCTCTCCTTTATTCCCTGTTCGCTGTGCGGGGCTTTCAATTTTGAGCGACGGAGACTCGGGATCGCGCGCTCGTTATGAGGATCGATGAGAATGTTTGACGTGGAATTTCGCCTTTTTGTTGCTCGCTTAATTGCGGACTTTAGAAGGAGAGATGCGTTATATTGGATGAGAATAGACGGGATACGCGGCTGAGCGTGACTAAAGTGTGTCAGCTGGATTTTATCGGACAATTATGCTGTGACAACAACCGCTTTTTGCAAAATAACCGACTAAAAATTAGAAAACGGCATTTAATATGGATATTAAAATTCTTCCCTGTCCGAACGTAACATTTCTTTTTTAAGTTACCCTTGATAATTTAATCATTTGATTGACTAGTTAATAGTAGTCCGCAAAAGGGTAAATTGGAAATAATTCGCTTAATCGTCCTGCATAATTTACTGAAATTATCAAATTGAGTTTAAATATCTACTTAATACTTAAAATTTGAATTCATTAAACATCAACAGTAAATAAAATCTTATGGGTAAATATTCAATTTTATAGGAATTAATTGTATTAAAAATTCGTTTATATATCTGGACTCCTTTTACGGCGATACTCGTTTGCGGAGCGAGTAAGAAGCAAAGAAATCGAACGTAACGCGCGGCACATAACGCAGAACGGAGGGTGCCTTAAAAGGCAGGCCAGGAAACGCGCTAACGCAAGAACCCACGCATAATTATGAAGATCCGCGCGGGGTACAGACTCTGCCGCAGCTTCTCCTCTGAATTCCAATTATTCATCCCAATTAAAAGTCCCCGGCTCGCATTCACTTCCGGAAGCTGACCACTTTTTCTTTGTCTCCTACACTTTTGCGCTCGATCGTTTTATTGTTTTCTCGGTACTCGAGAGAGAATCTGATTATGCGCTAACTACGCGCGTTCCAATAGAAGCACGCAATAAGGATCAATGATTATTGATCATGTCGAATGAAAGGAAGTGTAAAATGTTCGCAGTCCCTATGTTGAATATTCATTTCCTAATTAATAATCAGATGAATGAAAGAAAAGAAAAACTAAGATTATTGTCCTTGAAAATTGAATCATTCAATTCATAATTAATAAAAAGCCAATGTAAGAAAAAAACTGTGAAAAAAATGTAAGAAAAAACGGTGAAAAAAAAGAAAAAAATAGCCATTGTAAGAAAATCTGTGAGAATAAAAAAAACTTATCCTCTAATCGTAAAGGAATACCTTATGCCTTTTATTCAACGATATTCAACGCACCAATTGAGCAATGAATATCATCGATCTAATTTTTCTGCGGTCGCGTTGTAAATACTCACATTTTTTATCGTTCGTATTTTTTTTTTTTTTTTTTTTTTTTTTGTAACTTCGCGCGAATTCACCACCGATTTCGGTTCCCACATAACGCACAGGGCTTGTATGCAAATGTTGCGCTGCAATACCGAACTGCGGCGCGAAAAGCTCACAGGCCCGAAAAAGGAAATGAGAAAGAGGCCTGGCATGTACAATGCGCCTGGTTCAATTTAAAAAAATACAACGGTAAACTTTGAAACAGTAAAGGCCAAGTTAGATCAATTAAATGCAAAATCGTCTTCGATCGCGATCGGGTTTTTACATTGAATGTTTATTGAAAACATCGTTCATTCGATTCAAATTGATTATGACGTAAGTTACTTTTGATTATATTATGTCTGTATAGAGCATTTACATTATATAAAGGTAATGGAATATAGAAAAATGTAAAATTGGTTATAAGAAATAAATTTATTGATCAAGACTAAGGTTTCAATAATTATTAAATTTATAGTTAAGTAAATTTTTTTAAATGGATTAAGAAATAATGATTACCCGATAATCAAGTGAAGAAAATGTTGGAGTTTCAAAAAATGGTTCAATTAATTGATTTATTTTCTTGAAATAAAAGATTAAACTCATGTTTTAATACAATTAATGTAACGCTGTTGAAATAGAAAAATAAATTATCTCAAATAAGTAAGGCTTTGTGCATTTCAATCAAGCCACTTTTTCAAAAGTAATTCTTTTCAGCGTACAATAAACACTCCTATCGTCAAGTTTTATAAGAAGAACAAACTCCGCAGTTTGCCAATGACGCCGGAGTCAAAGCCAATGCAAGGCCATCCGTAATCGCGTCGGTATTGTTCGAGGGCCGATGTAAATTCAAAAGCCGCGAGCGAGAAAAAAAAGCGAGAGGCCTCCACCTCCACCTGCCGCCAATTCATTACGCCAACAATGATACGCGCTCTCGCGGCGTCGCGCCTTGATAAATAGTCGCGCGCCGCGCCGCTAATGGCTTTATAAAACGCGGCCGCTTGCCCCTCGTTAGCATTCGTCATTTCGGGCCCTAATAGGGCGCGTCCCAGGCTCCGCGGAATCGCCGGGCCCCGGCACAAAGACGCGCCCTTCTGCGTCCTCCTTTTTTTTCGCCGGCGTTTCTTTCGGCGAACAACTTCGCTCCTTTTTGCAGCGGACGCGGTCCTTTATTCGGCGATCCTCGAGCCGGGGCATCCCTCGCTATATCGGCCGGCTTTTTGCGGACTCCGGCCACAATGAGCCGCGAGCTTCCGAGCCTTAAATGGGGATGGCTTTTTCGGATAACAAAGGGGGATGCGCGGAGCGCGCCCGATTGCGCGTAATTGCGCCGAATTTTTGCATCTTCCGGGGAAGCCGGCGGCAATTAAAAAGTCGATCCTGCGGTTTAAGTGGATCCGAGCAACGTACTCGCCTCGATGTAATTTGATTTTCGGCGAATAGCTGTAAGTGCCCTCGCTGTGGGGATTTGATTCGTTTCACGGGAAGTTGAATCCGTTTTTTTCTTTTCGATAAATTTGATAAATAGTTTTCTTTTGTGTTCGTGATTTATAGATGATTCCATGTGATGAAACACTTGAAAAATGAATAATAAATTGACAACCCAAAAATTAACGAGTTACAAATTGACGATCAAAGGTATGATAAATTATAAAAGTTATATAATAAATAATTCGGAAAACAGGAAATAATATTTATTTAAATTTGTATGGAAAACTTCATGTTTTTTATCAATAATTTATAAAAAAAATTTAAAGGATTGAGTTAGTGTATGCAGATAAAAATTGAAGATTTAAAGTCCAGTTTTAAAACCAGGCTTACCATTCTCTCTTGGACATTTTTTACAGTTAAGCAAGCATCGGTCTGAACAGTAACATTTATGCATCGTATCTTTTAATGTGCTTCATTCAATACCGTTTAAATCTCGCCCCTAGATGTATATTTCGTCCGTCGCACGGAAGCCGCTTTAAATTCGCTTACAACCTATACGCGTAAATATGCCTGTATAATATTATAGAGCCGTGTCGAAATGAAATATCCTTTTTACTGCCTTAAACGGGATAAAAAGTCGAACGACGAACATGGAAACGCTTTTAAAACTCCCTCTTTGCTCAAATTCGAGAAACGCTGAATTTCCTGTTAGCACCATCGAATCGACCGCCTGACCTTCTAAATTATGAAAATTCGTCGCCGTATCACGATCTTTCGCTCTCCTAAATTCTTAACACACTACCGCGCGTAAACTTGATTTTCTCTTATTTTACTTCCACAAACGCTTATCTTATTGTAATGATATTGAATTTTATTTATTTTTACTTTTATCATAAAAGTAAATAATCTGTTGAAATACTCAATTACTTGTGAATGTTATAATTACAATTTTTCTTCATTTTTATGTAAATTCTATAAGTAACGTTTATATTAAAAAATGTCATACTTTAATTATTTTAAAAAGTGTGTAGAAATATAGTATAAGAAAATATAATATAAATTTCTCATTATAACGAAGTGGTTAGAAACGTAGAAAACGAGGTAATGGTTAAAAATGTCACTACCTTTCTTTTTATGACTTATTTTTCTGGCAAAAGGCAACGTTCGCGCACTCCAAAATAGATAATCATATTTTTGAACACCTGAGAGTGTGATACTCGCGTTAATGACCGCTCAGATAGATATTACTATGTTAATAGTCACTTAAAACTGTTTATGTAAATTCGCTTTTTATTCTAAACACCCAGCACCGGGCTCATTTACACAGGAACGCACTTACGCGCTCATTAGCTTCCTCGCGTATCTTCCAGAAATACGTAAGCAATGTTAATAAAACGCAAAAATTAGCAATAACTTTTGGCATTATCAAAGTAAAATGTACTGTTGTTCCAATAATGTAGAATTAAAGGCATTAGCATGTAATCAATTTATCCGCAGCGTAATGTTTTAATCAAACAATAAATTTCAGTCTTACACCGTACCATCGACGTCTCATGAATATTTCATAATCATTTAGTCAGCGTAATAATAGATGTACAGTTTTAAAATAATTTTATAAAAATCAAATCGAAGAGAAAAAAATTTTGTTAACATTAATCCTGCGTACAAGTTTATTTTCTCATAAAACTACATCACTCGGATGACTGCAGGGGGGCGGGAAAATTTCGCCCGCATTAAGAAACAATGCGAGAGGCCAAAGATAGCTTGGCGTCGTCTGGACGGGCTCGCGAAACGAAAGCGCGCCACACGCGTCCGGCGATTAGTTTACCTGTCTCTCACGGGCTGACGCGTCCCGCGCGTGCTTCGCTGATTTATATGCGCTCGCGTATCGCCACTCCACCCTAATCCCTCATTATTCGTCTCCCGGCCGAAGGCGCTCCCATATACACATACGAAATCCTTCGGGGAAGACGGATAAAAGAAAAGGAGAGGCTCTCGTCCACTTCCTCGGCGGCTTTTTAATAATTGGTAGGATTAATGCCCTCGGCCGTATATTACGGGAGGAGTTCCAAGGCCGAGCGCCAGCTGAATTTTTGCGAGGTTGCGCAACTTTCGTTCTTTCTTTTTTGATCGGCGAATACTGGGCTCCTCCGATGGACGGGGCTGTAAATTAGGACGATATTTTATTGTTTGACGTTTATGCCGGGCCGGGACTATTATATCGGTACCGCGGTTATGACGTATTTCATTTAGATGGGCACCCTCGTAAATGCGCGTAATTTTATTTAATAGCGGGCGGAAAGATTGCGCCCGCGCGAAATTATACGACGGGGGTGTGTGTGTAAAAGAATTATCACTCGTCTTCGGAATTATTGTTTTGAATTAATGACTGCATTGTAACTGTGGGCTTTTATAGTGGCGTCGATCGTAAAGTGACTTACACAAACGATCCTTTATTGACTGCTATTAACGAGATTAAATATTTGCTTTCGAATTTTTGGCTAACATTACATTATTCCATTACTAAAATTGTACATTCGTTGTGCCTCCACAAGTGCATATCCTCATTGAATCCACAATGTGAAAAAATAATGCTACATATCAAGAATATTATTTTGTGAAATCTTTATTTATTCAAATTATTCTCTCTGAAAATGAGTACATCTGACTAAAAGAAACCTTTTCATACATATAGAAAAATAAATAGAAATAAATATATTTCATTCGTGACTGTAATTTCACATTTCAACTATATTTTCATAAATAAAGAGACTTGAAATAATCTCAGCCACGTACTATGAATATATACAATTAGGATTAAATGAAATAAATATTAAAAAATTACTAATTATTTTCTAAGTAAATTGAATCATTACGTGGTTAAGGAATCTCACCTCAAATTGAGTATCCGCGTGTACCGTGCAACTTCTGATTAAGAAATAAATTCGAGGCGCAATGAATCAGCGGAGTGATTTCACTGCCGAGCAATTTGACGTTTCTTCTTTTATTCAAATCCGATCATTGACACTTCCTTGGAACGCAATCAAATTAATTTTTATTTAAAACTCTTAAAATTCACGCGAAGCGTCCACTCGACTCACGGACAATTCAATTCTCATGCAAATTACGCCGCCTCGGCTTCATCGGGCCGAGGAAAAAACTTAATTTCACGCAATCGCCGAGAAATACAGCAACCGACCGAAAAAAAAACCGCCGATCCGAGTAAATACCTCGGCCGAGGTTTTGCCGGTGCGCGCTCGCCTCCTAATCTCTCATCTCTGATTTCAATTTCGCGAAACGTCGCCTCGTGGAAGTGTCTCGTTGACGAGAGCGAGAGAGAGAAAAAACTCGCGGAGCCAGCAGCTCGCGCTCGCCCCATCAAGATTTCTCGCTTCCCTGACAAATCGCCGACGTTCCCGGCGCTGTTCCGAGAAATAAACCGCTCGTCCCGCGCGGTAGCCGAGCCCAGAGCGATTTTTCGCATCAAACAGGTAGAAGCGCGCGCGCCGTCGCCCGGTAATCCCGCGTAAAACTGACGCCCCGAAAGTGGGACAGCGGGAGCTCGTCTCGTCCTTGGCCGAGTGTTTGCTTTTTTTCCCTGCCGGCTCTAGCCGGTGTGCTCGAGGGTGATTTTCGAGGAACGCCCAGTACTTCGGAAGATCGAGAGTTTCTCGAGTTAACCGAATTTTTCATGACGACCGTGAAAATTCGGTCTTTGTGTCAAGGTCGGACCCGACGCTTCGCCTCGTTTTCTCTTTTCAGGTAGACTGCGGACTTCCTTCCGTCGGCCGGCCATCTGGAACTGCTAAATGGAGTTAATGAGGCCAGTGTTAACACGTTTTTACCATTACTGTGCATTTTTTTGTTTTTTCCGCTACTTTGAAGCCATTAAGTTGCATATTATAAAAAAATTTAGAGTGTGGGAGCATAAAACTGTGACTTGAAAAAAGGGTATACTGAACTGTTTTTTGTGAAGTTTCCACGCTATGAGTATCATCATAAAAAAGTTGCAAACGACTTCAATATTTTTTAAATAATTGTACACGGTTAAAAAAAAATTTGTAATATGTTATAAATTTTTTATTGTTAAAATTAACATATTTAATGTATTACTATATTTGTTACTACAAATCACTCGTGATGTATTTATTGTGTACAAAATTAACGGTTTCTGTGTTATTCTGTTAGGACAAAAGAAATATGTTAATTTTTGGGACCGTGAATAAGTTGCTATTTGCCCCAAAAGTGTATTAACTTTTTTCAAATTAAATAAATTTGAAAAACTTTATAATAGTCTAAATTAAAATAAAAATAATTACTATTAGATTAATTTAATGACAATATTTTGTTCTTATGTTTCAATTTATTAATAAAAACTGATTTTTTTTGTATTTCTTGTTTCTTTAAGTTTCTCTGTATTAAAAGAAGCAAAAGCTGGTCACGTATCGCGCTAACTTTTAGGACGTACTAAAGGCAATCTCAGCAATCTTGACGGCATGTGTTAAAGATTCCCATCGATGACTTCGGAAGATAAAGAGCCGTCATTCTGCGGCGAGCAGTCGAAAGCCCCGGGTATCACGGGCGAGGCGCGTCTGCGACACAGAAAGTCCATCCGCAGCGCATCAGCCCAGTGGGCGAGACGTGACTGCGCACTCGGCCGCACTCATGATCCTCCATTACCCACTCGCACACGTGGAGACTCGGTCACGGTGAAGCGTAGTCTCTCGCGATGATCCCCGCGAAAAAGGAGCACCGGATCCGGCACCCCGAGGACCGTGAAAAAGTCGGTCGCCGTGTCAGGGCACCCGCGCTCCTATCTTCCATCTCCCGTAACGAGGCCCGGAGTCTCCTGCCCTAAATCACTGACCGGGTGAGGCGGCCAAGGTCGACTTCCTCCCTCTGCGCACCTTCGCGCCGGGGCGCCTGGAGAAACGGCAGCGAGGCGCACAATGGAGAAAGCGTATTCCGGCTTCCGAGTCGACGCTCCTGGAAAGGAAACCCCGGCGTCGCCGGCTTCTTCATCGCAATTTGCTCGGTGTAAGCGTGAAAGTCGCTCATTGTGCCGCGGGGATGGTGCCGAGCCACTGCCACCGTTTTTCGCCGGACCACCTGCCGGTCCACGACGGGGCTATGAGGATGCACGACTCGGGCGCAATATTGCGGGGTAAGACGTCTAAATTAGGGGAGGAAGTCGGTCCCGGGTGGAGGAGTGAAAGTCGTTCGGTTTTGTCAATGATCATCTGGGATGGGTTTTATGGAGGAGGCGAGGAATTTCTGGTTGTTACGCGTGGGTTTCACTTTTTTTATCTGCCGAAGCATCATATTGTTCGAGTCGATTTCACCAAAAGTGAAAATGGGAGGGAGATTTTTAATGGCGTTGTTTTGTGGAAAAATCGTGACTAGAAACGTCTTTACTGGAGAAAACCAAAAAGGAATGAGACGTAAAGTTTTTCGTTTTAACGGTGAGAGGATGCTGATGGTGTTTCAAGAAATATCCTTTAGAGGTAATTTAGAATTCTAATTTACGTCATTTCTACAATTAATCAGAAAACAAATATTAACACATTTATCGAATAAAAAAAAGAAATATTAACATTTTTTTGTAAATAAAAAAGATAATTACGTTTGTATAATGAAATACAGAAAGAATGCATTTTACACGTTGATGGACATGACGATAGGATTGAAAGCAGTTAGCTTCTATTTATATTATTTTTCTAAAGGATCCCCGCTGTTCGAATTCATTTTGAGTTCGAAACTGAACGTTCTAAGCTCACACTGGCCTCCCTAATTAAGAAATATGATCTTCGCTGCAGGACCCTATCGAGGAAATGGAAAAAAGCAGTCTCAACTGAAATAACTTATTTGTAGACCATCTAACTCGAAAACGTCAATTTTAAATTAAGAAATAAATAAAAATTGAAAATTCTTTTAAGATTATTTACGACGTTACCCTTTCATATTGAGGTTTAAATATTTATTTTCTCACCAAAACATCGCATTGCATTAAATAAATTCCCCTATACATCTCGTTGAATTAAACATACATAGATTTAAAAGCTTTTCAATAAAATCCAAAATAAAATAGTACTTGCTTCATTCGACGACGTGAAATAAAAATCCGGACGCGATAGAGAGAGAAAAAAGAAGAAATCCTGTAATCGATAGTATTATCATGCTGAAAATCGTACACCGAAGAAAGCAATATCCCGGCGATCTTTCACGAGGAGCGCGCGCGCACCATCGGAGCCCCGGCACTCGGCGCCGAGGGTGATTTATGTTATTCGCGTGTCTCGGCGCGCTCGTGGAAAATCTAGACGGGCGGCGAAAGGGGAAAGGGGGGGGGAGGCACTGCTCGAAAAGGCGGGGTAGACGCGTGTAAACAGGAGGAGAGGAGCGAATTAATCTCGAAAGGTTGGGGATTAATTTCCGGCCGAGGATTAGCGTCAGATATCCGGCGGCGGGCATGTACCCGCGCGGACTACCGAGCGCGCCGGGAGTAGGAGGCAAATTGATATCGGAGAGCCGCCGCTGCTTCTTCTGGGCGTCCCGCGAGAAAGGAAGAATCGGCTACATTGACACTTGCGCGGCAGATGCGCCGTCGAGATATTCAGCCTCGCCTACCATTATCGTGCAAATTTTACGAGGGTCTCTGATTTTGCCTTACACCCACCCAATATCTCGAATGGGCACTCGCAGTGAATTCGTCGGGGGAGTACTGATTGCATTCGAAATCAGAAAATTACATTAGCTGTATCTTTCAATTACATAAATTAATTGTACATTTTAATAAGACTGCGCCAAAGCATTTAATATAACTGATATATAAATTTTTTTTATAGATATATTCATTAGAGTGATAGCAAGAAGTTTATCATTACGTATTAGAAAATTAAAAATTTATTTTTAGCTTGTGACGTAGGAAAAATGTTTGAAAATGAATAATGGTGAATAATTATGAATCCGGAAATATCGGTAGAGATAATTAAACTTTTAAAATGTTGTAATTAATTTCCGTTTTAATTAAGAATAACCACATAATTCGACAAATTTGTTGAAACGAATTGAAATAAAACATTAAAATTATTGCACTTTCACTAAAAGTACTGGTCGTTCGATTTAACCTAATCAGCTCTTTACTCATCAGCACAAGATTGCTTCGCAAATCGACAGCTAAACAACATGCGAATTTCCTTGTTTTCGCCGAATGGAAATCGATACGGCACGAAATGCACAAGGTTAAAAGAAGGCAGAGAAATCGAAAACAGCCGTGCGATTTGCGCTGCTCTTGTCGCCAGAAACCGACACGCTCGCGCCGAGCTCCGCAGACCGAGCGGATTCGGGGGTTGGAAATCCTCTTACAGCGGATAACAAGAGACGGCCACGCGAACGAGAGGTCCCGGGCGCGAAGTGTGTTTACAAAAAAAGTGACGAAATAATGAGAGAGACGACGGCGATTGGCGAGCGCCGGGAATCGAAAAGGGCAAGCGCCGGTAGGACGGGTAGAGCCGGTGACGAATGAAAGGGAGGTGAGCGGCCCGTTCCTTCATTGTCCTGCCGTCGGGAAAGTGCAAACATTGCAACTGTCGCGTCGCCAGATACGAATGCAGCCGCCGTGGGAAGCGGATTCACGGCGAAGCGTCCCCGACAGCGAAAATACAACGCTCCGGAGCTTGCGGGGAGGAGCAATCAAGATTGTTGATGCTCAGGCAGTAAGGTGCTTGGAGTACTGTTTGGAAATTAATCGAGATCGATTGGCAGCTAATTTTAAATCAATGGAGTGCCACTGAAAATTTTATTTAAAAGACAAAGTTTTGCTTCGATTTTCAATGTCATTTTTTGATTAAAAATTAAATGATAATTTGACAGTAATTTTGCAGTCATTAAATATGAGAAAGCAATAAGGACGTCATACTTTAAATGCTTTATTAAAAGATACCTTTGATTGATTAAACGAATAAAAACTGATTATATTTTTAGATCGTACTCGGAGATAAAAGCTCTACTAAAAACGGCAATAATTAATTTTAATATTCTCACAATCTAAAATTATTAAAAAAATCGGTACAGTTTCTTGTAAAATTATGCCATATTTTCTGTACCACCATGTTGTATCTTTATAAAGGTTTGTCATAGACTAATATCATAATTCCATTTACTAAAGTCTAAACAAAAGTGTCCGAAATACAGTACGACTATCTCATAAGACAGTAATCAAGCCTGTCATATCACCAGCACAAAAGCCGCAAGAAGCAAAACGTCCGCCGCGGAGGGTCGAGGCAAAACACACGTGAAATAGCACTCGAGGGTACAGAAGGAAACAATGACCGTATTTCAAGCTTTAGAGAAGTCACTCGCTCTGTACGACGAATCTTATTCACGCTGGTCGCTTTGAGTCGCCTGCGAGCGTCGACGGATTCATGGGAACTGCGATATACCCGAACACACACCGAACTTACGCCTGCAATAACACGGGTATACGGTGTTTTGCGATTTTACCAGGGACGTGCTTTCCCGGACGAAATTAACGATCGCACTTTTGCCGGGTAAGCTCGTACATGCGATTACGCGCGGGAGCATTGACGCGCGACGCGGTTCTTCAAATTGTGTGTGAATTCTTCATCAGCGCTTTTAATGCGACCGCTACTGCTGCTGCTGCCGCGGTTTCGCCTTGTTTTTCGGGTGAATCGCGGTCGCGCTTTCAATTTTATACTCCTCGTCGCGATTCAAAAGCTGGACTAAAAGGCGGGTCATGAAATGTTGGTGAAATATTAGTTAACGTTGAAGTGCAAAAAAGAACACAGTCGACTAAAATATTTCTGAGAAAAAAAACAGTTAAAATTTATATTTTAAAACTTGTTAACAACTAAAAAATTTATGATAATTAAAAAATGTACGTTTTAAGAGATAAATAATTGATTCTGTCAGGATCTTCGTGTTACACTTTGGTAGAAAATTAAACTTCTCAGGAATCGTGACAATCAAATTACTTTTAAAAATTACATTTCTTAATTGATAACGCTGAGGTACTTTTCTAAAGGCGCCGTCTAGACGATTTAAATATTTATGGAAAATTCCTAAAAAGAAAATTCAATTGACTGCATAATATAATTGACTTTCTTCGACAGCATAATTTATTTATTCTAGCGATGCGACGAATCCAATCCCTGCAACGGGCGCCGTGTTCCCTTTAAAAATATATCATGAGCACCGTCTCTGCCGTTGAAGCTCGCCACAAATAAACCCAAATATCTCACCGCCGCGTCGCGTATATTCAAATATCACACCCGGGGATCCTCGCGTATCGGAGAATAAAAATAAAGGATAAAGGGCCGGCTTTAAATAAAGTCGAAAGCACGACTAGTCCGGCAGAGGGGAACAAAAAGTAAAGCGAGGCCCCGGACTCATCAGATAAGATGACCGCGACCACCTCCTCGACAACGGCTGAATAACAAAGTGGAGTTGACACAGGGATCGAGGCGGCCTCCGCGAGGTCTTCATCGCTCCTTACCTCCTTCTACACCGTGATCCGAGGTGCGCCGAGAAAAAAAAATCATAAAATTATGCCGAGATAAAGCTACCCTCTCTGTCCCACGATCCGCTAACGTATGCAACCAGCGTCTTGTCAATTACCGAGAAAAAGTCGGCGAGATATTCTTTCTTCTTTTGTTTTTTTATACTGAAGCGAGTGGCGCTTACCTTGGGGTGTATCCTGGCCAGATACATTTTTCCGCGCATAGTCTTCTTGTACGTAATCTCGGGCATCTTTTCCCAGATCCGCCACTTCCGACTGCATCTCACGTACTCGAACTTTCGGACAACGACGAGGTCTACTTGAACTCCGTGTTGGACTGCCGAACATACTTGAACTCATTTTTGAGACGTGCATAATTGTGTTCACGTTTTTTTTTTTAAACGGTGGGAAGTATATTATGTGATTCGTCTATATTTATTTTTACTGAGAATTCACCTCTAAATGAATCAGTGACGTATAGAATTGTGTGTATGAATAATGAATCACATCACTAAATTACTTTTTCAGGGTTGTAAAAAATATAATTTGCTTATAATTAAAGAAGTTATCAAAAACTTTGAATGTTTATTAGTATTATTTACAAATCTTCGTACAAACTTACAGTGCATTTTTGAGCTATAAAAAATTTTATGGCTTTCTACATGGCTCAATTTTGAATTTGTCCGTAGGAAGCGAGAGATTTTTTTCTTAGATCAAGATAGGTAAAGATATTACGGTGCCAAATTGAAAGATCAAAGGATTACGCTTATATACCAGGGATCCCGCTCGTAAAGGTAATCTTTGTTTTCTCGAAAAGCTGCATCTTGCCACTCCCGATGAAGATTTCCGGGCATCTCTTTTAGGATCATTAAAGGATACTGTGTAGTAAAAATAAAATTGGCTCCGGTCAAGCAGCCTATATATACGAAACGTTCGGCTTTATCTTAATTATATTTTCTAAGTTACTTTTAGATACATTTTGCAGATGATTGATTCTTAAACAAAATAAAATAGAATTCAAATTAACAGGTGTTGAATAAAGTATTTATTACTGAAGTATTCGTTCCAAGGTTTCAATATTTATCAACGACTGAAATATAGAAACCAAATAAATAATCCGATAATAAATACATATCTTAATTATTTATTCATTTGAAAACCAACTATAGATATTGATATTATTTAATTTAATTAATTGTTGAGTATTATTAGTCATAAATTTTTTATTTTTTAAATACAAAATTGATTTGTTAACGTAGCGGCGCAAGAAATCAGTCTCTGCCT
>JAXIUT010000001.1:12693782-12704757 GCA_035586675.1 Eurytoma californica | reverse complement strand
GCGGCATGTAATAAAGTAAACCTTTGTAAACAAAAACCATCTATTCAGATTCTCGCAATAGGTGCATTTTGAAGGAAGCTAAGCGCCTTATTTCCTTTCAAAACACAAATATATACAAAGTGCCGTATACACACACTCGACTCGCCGGCTATTAAAAAGCGGTTCATCGTTCAAAAACTTTTTTGAAAACCGAGTCGGCCGAACCTCCAGCAATCTGCAGATGCAACACTACAAAAGCGCAATAGCGACGCAGGTTGTGCGTGTGTATACAAGTACAAAGTTGCGCGAACGCCTATTTGACAGACAAAGAGCGTAAGCTTTATGAGTCCGTCGACGACGTGTGCGTCAGGCTATTCGTCGTTTCACTGGTCATTGACACATACGCGGCCATTTATCGTCGCATCCGCAAAGGTGGTGCTGCCAGAGCTGCAAGATAGAATCAACGTTTTATCACGCGAGATATTTGAACGATGCGAACACTGCGGAAGGTGGGTTTATTTACTTAGTTTTTCAAAGGCTGCGGAAAAATGCAATTTTCAAGCCTATAGAGAATGTTTCTTGTTTCAATCAATAAATTCGTCTATTCTGTTTAACATACTTTGAGAAACAGTGTGTTACGAATGTTTTATGAAAAATATTAAAGTTAGTTATGTAAATTTAAAATTGAGAAAATAGCTTCAATTCAAAGTTTAAAAATCTACTTATTAAAATTTTTTCTTTTTTTCATGAAATTTATTTGTATAAACTTATACTTCTTATTGCCAAAACTTTTAATACAATAAAATTCATTATTAACGCCCATTGAGCTACGTTAAACTACTAAATTTTCTAAAGCATAAAATCTATTTTTACGATTATATTCACTTTCCGGGGCAAAAACACGTTCGTAACTCGGATAAAATGCAGTTCACTACAATTCCACGATGTTACGAAATTATTCGTTCTCTACACACACAATGTTGCTTTTTCTCAACCATTCAATGCTCCGCCTCACAATTCAAAATTTGCACATTTCATCCCTAAAAAAATGGAATAACTTTCTCTTTTTGTTGAATAATAAGCCCCCGAAATGGCCCCATTCAGCGGATGAATCGGCTCGTTCGGCCGCGAAATCGATAGATCGGCGCGGAGTAAACAATTCGACCGCGCGGCGCGCTCGTCTTCGCTGGCGAAAAAAGCGCCCACCGGCACAGTCCGCGGCCTTTGTCCTCTCGCAGTTTCCTATCCGTCGCAGCGGCGTTTGACGCTGTTGGGCGTCGACTGCAAATAAATCGCGTCAAGCAAACTGCGCCTGCTTTTTTTTTTTTTTCGCCGCACCGGCCGGGGCTTAACCTCATGCCCCTTATTTTTCACCCCCGCACTGTGCGTACACGTGTGCGCGAAATTCGACGCCGCGAGGGTTCGGAGGTGCGAGCTCGCGTCGAGAGCTTGCGAAATAGACAAAAAGCATTTTCCGAGAGGAGCTTCGGTGAGTTTTTTCCAATCTGCTTGATTTACGTTTTTATGCTGAACTTTCGATAGCTCGCGCTTTATCCGACGGTTTTTAACCCGAATTCTGTCTAAACTTTAGTCGGATTTTACTGGGTTTTTGAAGCTTTTAATTTAATAAAGGTAACGAAAATTTTTAATAAAAATTGTCGTGTAAATTTATAATTAACTCCTCGAAAATAACGAAATTATAAAAAAAAATCTTGAGTTTAAAAAAAAAAAAAGAATTTCTCGCAAACGCAGAATTCAATGGGAACTTTCTCAAAGTAAAATCCTCCGTTCTCACTCGAAAATATCGCAGTTATTTCACATCCTCGGGTTTCTATCGGAATCTCCCTTATTCGGTGAAACATCAGCCATTGTGCGAGGAGGGCAGGATAAGAAAAAACAATGCCCGCGAATTGGGTGGATCTCGATGTCGGGGCGTAAATTTATTATGCATTGCAGAAAACGAAGCCGTGTAGTACCCCGGCTTTAAAGAACGCGACGATAGATCTTTCGCGCGGAGGCGAGAATTTCGGCCGGCTACCGGGCTTGATTAGAGGGGGGCACTTATATACGTTTAGGAGGCGGACGTGTCGCGAGCCCGGAGAAAAAGAGAATAGATTGGCCGGCAAAAGTTGGATTTACGGTGGGAGAGTGCCACGAAAAATGCCGGGTTCTTCCCTGGTCGACTTCTTTTTCGAGAATTCCCTGCGTTCGACAGCGAATTGTTTTGCTGGTGTAGCTAGTTCGGAGAAAACCTTTTTATCGTTTTAAATATAATATATTTGTTTTTCAATGAAATAAATCGAAAGGTTTACTCAACGTATACCAATTCAATATAATAATAAAAAAAATTGTTTTTATAACAAACGAATGGTTTTTTTTAGTAGAAAATTTGAAAAATAACTGCGCTGACGTTAAAATCATTTACGGCTATGAAATCCGATAGCACTATAAAACTGAATGAACGCTTAGCTGAATACATCGTCAACAAAAAAATAAAAATAAATGACTGTGTAATGTCTGAAATATGACAACAGCTCGCCAATTTCCTCTGTCATCATCACCCTCCGTCGCTCGACAATAGCTATGCGAGCTATGGGTAAATGTCGCAGAATCGGCTGAAATTTCGCTTAAAAGGGGGAGCGAAAGTACAAAAAAAGCGAGTCTCAAACACGTTAAACGGTCAAATCGTTCGTGGCCGGCCCCACGCATTACCGGGCTCCCGCGATGATCGACGCACATTTTCAACTGCAGAGGAATCCCCGAAAAAAGGTCCCTCGAGGTGAGCTGCCGGCTATAGCTGGCGCGCGACGCGCCTCATCAATTATGAAGAATGAACGACGGGAAGTGCGAGAGGAAGTCCCCGGAATCGACGCGCCTCGTGCATATTATACACCGTCGAGGGAAAATACGCTTTTTTTCTGGAATAAATGACTATTCACGTGTCAGCGTGTGGCGCTCGCTCGGTGGAGAGGGGCGACGGATCTATTGATGTCTCTCCCGCAATAGAGCTTCCGTAAACGCGTGAATGTAACAGGAGAGGTGACGGTGAATAAAGAAGCGGAAGAGCACGTTTTCAAGGTGGCTCCGAACTGAGAGGAACATAATGTGTGGGCTGCAATGTTTACCTTTTTCATCAAATCACAGCCGATTGATTTTACCTATAGGTTAACGGCTGTAAAGGCAAATTTTTCATGGCCGTGATGACTAGAGGGAACTTATTGAAATAATGAATTTAATTTTTTTGAAGAATTCACTTTTTTGTTGCAGTAAATTTTTTAATTAATTTTGATTCTTATACCTTTTAATACCAGCATACCAGATGTTGGAATGAAATAAAAAATACAAGTAAACAAAATTTATTTGTGATATTTACATCAAATCATTAAGTTATTAAATGTTAATTCTCGATTAATTTTAATATTTAAACATTTCTTTTTTGTGTTATACTCAACATACTACAGTGTGTCTAAGTGTCTATGTGGTAATTTTATTACTGAAAATAACTTATAGTCGAAAACGAAACTTTACTTCCCTAAGGTATAACAAAAAATTTATCAATAAATATTAAAAAAAAAAGAACGAAAAACTAAAATACAGGAAACGCGTACATCGTGAATCCTATAGGGAGGAAGGAAAGCCTGTGGCGTGCGCGTTGCAGCGCCGGACCTCCTACGGCGACCTTAACCGCGGGTGGGGTCCCAAAAAAGTCGATTCCCGCGGCATTGTGCCGGAATCACATGGGGTATCGGGCGGCCCGTGCATTTAACGGCTTTTAAGGCCGCAGAGCTCCGCTCGCACGCACTCGACTTTTGTGCGTGTCACTTCTCGGGCCCCTCGTTCCCCTCCCCCTTTCGTGCCCAATTTCCCGGCAGAATTTTTAATGCACGGCGCGCGGGGAGCGTCTTTTTCCATTCGTGCGCCAGCCGGGGCCGCAGGTTTGATCGGCTGCGCTTTGTAACAGGGAACAAGCACGAATTCGTATTTAAGAGCCCCGACGCGATGATTCTCACAATATTTTTCAGATTACAAGGGGTTTTATATTACTTGATTCGATTTTTTTTCTTCTTAGTGCTTTATTCGGACGCACTGTGTTGGAACGGTATCGGGATCTGAGCTATTGTGTCACTTGAGATTTTGATTTATAAATATTTTGTTCATTATTATGTGGAAATCTGGGTGGAGTTCATGAAAATGATTGTAAAATTTTCCTTTCGAAAAAATGACATAATACAAATATTTTCAAAAAGTTCAATTTCCACGTAAATCTGATTAAAATGATGCAACAATCAACGGACCTTGTGCTTCGCTATTTTAAAATCCCAACTAAGCTTAATGAAAGTGTACATACAATTATCTACTTTGCAAGGATTTGCTAAGTAGCAAAAAACAGCAATAATTTAACACCTCTGTTATGATTCAGCTTAATTTGCGCACTTTTTCAATAAAAGCTTAATTAAATTCATCATTATTTGAGTAAAATCTTCTTAGTGAAACTTTGGGCAGAAATTAACAAAACATTTACCGTTTTTAGTATAACTAATCGATGTAGCAGCTATTACATTAGATTGAACAAATGGTACTCGACAAAAGAACATCGAATACAAGCGCCGAAATCATTTACAGCAACTTCACTTCCCGACCACTTTGAATAATTCGTTTAACTTCGTTAATCCTTAATCCTTTCATGGCCAACGGAGGCCCCTCGCTTGAAGCACTTCCCAACGACCGGGAGCTAAAACGTGAAACCTGATATAACTTGTCGACTGTCTGTCGTGATTTCTACAAGGAAATAGTCGTTTGCAATGTGTTGTCTTCTCTTAATGCTGTCGAACCGTTAACTCTTATAATCGCCTTTACGGCAGTTCCAACTAGAGGGCAGCATGAGCTGACCTTTGGCAGCCTTGACAATTTTAAAGCTAAAACTAAACTGTAAAATTCAAATATATTATTTTAGAAATCACCACTACTTTTTTGAAGATAATAAAATTTAATTATAGATGAGAAAATTTTAATCATTCAAAAGTGAACACAATAACAGCCAACATTAAAAATAAAATAATTAATCTGCAGGTACTATAGATAAATTTTAATAACACATTTTGTATTTTTTATAAGAGAACAAATTTACGCTAACAAATGTTTAATAGTTAATTGTTGAAGCGCTACATAAATCTGGACTTACGGAACATTACGAGAAACTTACACACCAGGTATTATTATGCAATGAGCATACTTTCTTTACGAAGTTGCAGAAGTTTGTATGGGTGCTAGCGATGGCGAGCATGCAGAGCATAAATGACTATTTTATGTGACTTCTGTAATGCCATTAATCATGAAGTTGTCGGGATAAAAGATTTGTGGCTAGGTACTAAGAAAAATTTTAAGCAAGAGTGTTAAAATGACGCTTTGTTATCATATATAAATCTAGTTATTTACGAGCATCAAAAATGTATACGTGAAGAGGATGTAAAGCTTTATGACTAAATCATATTAAAGTACAAATTTAAAATTAAAATTTCACAGTAGCATCTATTTAAGAAAACAATGTACACCTCAATATAAAAAATTTAATATTCTTACGAAAGTTTACTGCGACAAACGCAAACATATTAAATTTAACAATGATAAAACAAAACTTGTAATTAGCATTCATAATCGCTTTAAACGATTATAAGCGCGAACTTGTTAGAGGAAGAAACTTTCACAATCAACAGTCGCATTATAGCGACAGCGGTATTCGCGGCACAAAACAGTCGTAAATAGCGAGCCTCCGCCCATAGTTTTCCAAATTTCCCCGTGTGACTCCGCGAGCAAAGAGCCATTAACCATAAACCGAAACCCCTTTCTCGCGAGATGAAACCGGCCGCGCGCGAGGAGCCAGCAGTCGCTCCCACAAAAGGCCCGTATATATATATATATATATCACCTGGCGGCACGCGACGGCTGGGACTTCCAAATATTTTCCTTGGACGCGTGAAACCGGAGAGACGCCGAATTACGTACGCGGAAAATCCCCCGCGGAGCGGTCCCTCCGTCTTCGTACGTCCACCCGCGCGCTCACGCGGAGGAAGCTCACTTGGGTGTTCTCCTCTCCTTCTATTAAGCGCCGGACAATGGGCCGCGCGTCCCACTGTGCGCGCGAACTGTCGTGGAAAACTGTAATAATGCCGGCCGGCCGTATAATAATAATAACGTCCTGACCGCGCGGGCATACACCAGTTTCGAATGTTTTCGTAATAACGTCCAAATAGGGGAGGTTCGGGAAAGGTGACAGGGACAACAACGGCGTATGTCTCAATGTTTTACTCTCGCGTTTCAGCTGTCCCCCATTGTACCGGGGACCCCCGGCTTCCTGATGCTCCGATTCGACAATAAGACTCTTCGGAGGGATCCTCGTGTGCACGCGCTTCCTCCGCTCGCATACCTAGCTATAGCTGCCTACCCCTCCTGAATGAAAGATTCGACGGATGATGTAGGAGAGTCCCGATTAAAAATCAGTTGCTTCTTAACTCGAATATTTGATTTATTATTTTTTAATAGGATTCTACACCTCGATAAATATATATGTTTAATCACTTTGATTTATCATGCGGAAAAATCTAAAAAATCATTCTATTTCAGAAAAAATGATTTTTTGATTTGTTTAAATTGGTTGCGTTCCATTCCTGCAGCAAATATATACTTTGTAATCGATATTGATCGATTTTAAAACCGTTTTCACAGCTGAGGCTGATATCAGTCCATTATTGTTATTGATACTAGTTAATTTGAGCGCGCTTCGCGCGTCTAGTAGTTCGCTGTTGAGCGAAATCGCTCTTTTGTGCACTCGTTGCACAATGCATTATTATAAAAATAATAAAAAATTAAATTATTTCAATAAAATGAAGTGTAATCATTATTTTGTATATAATATTACTTGTTGAATTAGTTGTACGTATTCATTTAAAACGATTTAAACTATTTAACTATATTTATATTTAAAAAGTATTTTAAGAAAATACAAAAGCATGCTTCAAACATTCAATGCAAACAAAATAAGCTTTCACAATGGAGCTGGCTATATTGTCATTACACAAAGGGAAAAAAGTCACTTATATCCCGTTTCCCCGATTCCTAGTAAAAATTTTCTATCTAGACTGTATTTGCCAGTGTGGCAGCTCCGTCTCGCTATAGGTATACACTTAGTGCCCCTTTCTCCTTTGCTCTTTTTCGTACCTACGACCATCTCGTTCCTTTCTCTGACATTCGGGACCATAGAAAAAGTTTTGCTCTTTTGTCGAACGCTTTAAAATCCGCGCAACCTGCACGACAGTAAATGTGCGCCATCGGGACTACTCTCACACCGTGGAGCGCCAAGAGAAAGGAGACGGAAGGACGCTTACCTGATCGATTGTGAATCCCGAGGGCTACTCCGATGACGTCTCGAGGAGGTGAGAGGGAAAATGGTACAGGGTTTGTTTGCTTCGGTGAATTTTTTAACTGAAAGGAAAACCGAAATATTCGACTACTTTGTTGACGTTCCGGATGAGACTTCCATAAAACACACTTTAATTTCGCTTTAATAAGTTTACCTTTATTGTAAATTATTTATTGATTTCATATCTCCTTTAATAAATAAAACGAAGATTTTTCATTTTTGTGGATAATTATTGTTGTTAATAGTAGTTTTCGATACTAGTGTGTCAGATGTGATTTTTGGACGAGTGTGAGTTTAGCGCCCGAGCGAAGCGAGGGTGATCAGTCACACGAGTCCGAAAATCACTTCTGACACGAGTATCGAACACTACTTTATGCAATGATGGCGTAAAGTGCTGATTTAGCACAGTCAAAATTGCGCACTAGTGCGTAAAGCAGTGCTTTACGCACAGAGTTGCATAAATATTTATACAGTTATGCACATCGTAGCGATTATCAGAAGGCTGAGAAATAAAACGAACTTCATGTTAGATCTTACTAGAGTTATACTGGAGGCACTGATCAGTTGCGACGAATTGTAAATGCATTGCAGCTTTTCCTTATTTCAGAAATTATTATTCAATACGGTAAGGATACAATTACTTCTTAGAATGTCTAACCACATTTCGTATATTATCTTGCTTAAACAACATTTCTTTCCTTTCAGTTATGTCATGCTTTTGTGCAATATAAGAATCTTCAACCATGGATTAATCGCATTGTTACAAAATATTAGCAAATTATAATTGATTATCACATCAAATTATTAATAATTTTTAATCATTATCTTTCAAAAAGATTTAAAGTCTATTTGTATTATTTCGCTTCATAAAACCGTCAATATCGTACGCTACCTTTTTGCTGCATCAAAATTTCTCCACCAGAGAGCGTACCAGTACAGCTATAGATATCTAGCTTTCTTTGCTTTCTTTTCTAATCTGAAAATATTAACTTATAATAATTTTAAACACACACTATTATCCAACTTATTTTTCACTTGTACACGATGTTAAAAAAATGTTTCAGGAGCATATATGTTTACATTATAAACTTCATTGAACATCAAGATTAAATAAAAAACGACTTTTCCATTAAGCATCTTTACTTCCCGACCTAAATGGCACTATAATTTGCGAAGCAATACTACAAATTAATAAAACCCCCTTTACAAGTTCAGTATATTAAAATTAAGTATTTCCTATCCGTAAAACTGAAATGAAAAAAAAATTACGTAACTCTCTCAGCAGCATGCCCCAGCAACATAGGTATATGATTTTTCCCGCGACTTATTCGTTCGTCAAATACGAGTAGACTTTATTATCGCCGTAAAGGTGGAAGGAGAAGCGAGGAATTTGAGTTCGGGTGCTTGGAGGCTCTATCGAGCGTGTGGGGGCTCGCGCGCCCCGAGTAAAAGAGCAAACGAAACACCTCTCGGGGCCGCAGCCGCTCGCCGACGAACAACGATGAGGATTTCGAGGGTAAGGATCCACGCGCGCACACACACGCGCCCGAAGAATCGGAAAACGTGACGGGCTCTGTTTATTCGAGGAGCGACGCCGGCATTTTGAGAGGGAACGAGCCGGAAAATATTTTCACGCTTGCGCGCGAGTACGCGTACGTATTTCACCCCCCTCCCGCCCACTTTTTGTCTCGCCGTGGCGCGTTTTTCTTTGTTTTTGACGGCCGTTTTGAAGAGACGACCGACCGTACGTGTTTGTACGGGTTTTCGCTGCATTTGATCTTACTGCGGCGAAGATCCCCTTCTTCCCTTTCCCCACGGCTCTTTCCCTTTTTTATTTTCTCTTCTTTGTCGAGGGGATAGTGGAGCAACGGCGGACCGAATGCCGCGGCTCGTGGGGTATCAAGTGTATACAGGGCTGCTTTTTTTAAGTTTCTAGGTATTTGGGTATCGCGTTTCAACCCTTTACTTGCAGGGATGTTCGTCGTAACTTACACCGGGCTTTGTTTTTTCTTTGGAAATTTATTAATAGCAAGCCGCGCGGTGGCTTGAGATGGCGCTGGTGTTATTTGGATGTTCCGACGTGTTTGGTAAGAGAGGTAGAAATAAAGTGCAACTGTTTTGGTACAACTGCACAAGTATTTCAAAACTAAAATACAAGAGTAATGTAAATAGATTTAATCAATTATTTGATGTGATAAAATAATCAACCTTGATATAAAAATTATGTGTCATTACGCGTAAATTACTCGTTAATTTAAAAAAATTGAATGTTAATAAGAAAAGCAGATGATACAGAACTTGTGTGTATCGAAGATACATTAAAAAAATTAATTTCCTTCTTAGAACCTTTTTAGGAATGATTATAAGTTTGAAATATCACGCTATATAATTGTCTACTGCATTAAAATTTCGAATACGTATATGAACAAAACTTTTGTCTCACACACAACACCAAGATTGTTAAAAACACTTGTCTAATAGACGTAAAAAATCTGTTGGATTGACAAATCATCGCGTGGTCCGTACACAAAAGGAATATCTCAATTCGAGGACTTCCAATTTCATTCGGTATCTGACACTTCCCACTTGTCGATCGAACGAACGTCGACGCATATCCCAATCTAGGCTCAGCGTCCGGTCCTCGAAAGTCGTTCGGCCATTCGAAAATCAAGCGGCCCGATCTAAAGTTTACTCCCATGGGCTGACCCTATAGTGAGCTTCAACAAAATCGTCTTAATACGTCAATCAAGCGTCGGAGTGGAGGCCAAGTGTTTAGGTCTGAGTCCAGGAAATTACGGAGTTTAAAACGTCCGACACCCCTTAAGCCCGAAAAAAATCCGTAAAACTGACGCGATTAAGTGCAGATGGTTGTCCTTCAAAAGTCAGACCACATAACGATTATGCCAAAAATACGTGGGCTTTTCGTAAATCTTTTGTTCGATCACGCAATAAAGAATTTATCAGAACAGAATTATTTTTATTATTTTTATTTTAAAGTTATATCGGTTATAAATTATATAAATTATATAAGAAAAAATACAACCTTTAATTATACCTGTAAAAATTTAAATTATTATGTAACGAATTTTGAATATATTAATTATACATCTGTAGTATGCTTGATGAATATAGCATTACTGTCACATGCTTCACTTTAATTTTCATTCCGTTTTCAAATGGTCACTTAATTCAATTCGTAATAAAATAACCCCTGAAGAAAATTTACATAATTGTGCACCCAATCAACCGAAGGCGAGAAATTGAAGCTGCAAACGCGATTTTCGAAATGGCACTTCATTATTTGCCGAGCGTTAAAAAAAATAATTCACGAATTCCTCGCCGTAACAGATATTACACATCAAAGCGAGCGCTGTCGCGTCCTCAAAGGGATTCTCCGCGCAGAATTTAATTGAATGAAAAGATATTATCTCCTCGTGTTTATCGTCATTACCATAAACTCGACAAAACGATTTGGCTTCACGCGTCAAATTCTAGGCCTCGGGTGTGTGTGTGTGTGTGTGTGTGTGTGTGTGTGTGTGTGTGTGTGTGTGTGTGTGTGTGTGTGTGTGCGTGCGTGCG
>JAXIUT010000001.1:12679193-12690923 GCA_035586675.1 Eurytoma californica | reverse complement strand
AAAATACATATCGAAGCTTGGATTTTCATCTCGAGTCCCGAAATTGATGAGGTTGAAGTGAACGAGCTTAAAAGTAATATTTTTGCTATTATCTCCACAAAAAGTCAATGTATGCAGCGCGCATAAGATTTTCAATTGTAAAATAACGCATTTAAATAAGTAGAAAAATTGAATAATTTGTTTTTATTAATCCATCAAATTAGATCGATACCATGGACAATTTCTAACAAACAATTTCTAACTATAAATTTCGTACACAAAAGAAACAAGTAATTAATCCTGAATAAAGAAAAGAAAATTAAATTATTCAACAAATTTCTAGCTAAGGCGCCTAATCCTCTAAAGTGCGCTCTCGTGTCTGAAAATCCGTCGAATCTTCAAAATCTTCTTTGACCCCCGAAGAGCTAAATCAGGAACAAGCGCGGAGCCGCGAGGCGCTACTCGTTTAACCTGCTCATTTGAATTTTCGGCGCAGACTGCTAAACGGCGCGCGGATTGCAGTTTTTTCTTTTACCGGAGTCCGGGTTGGATGGAGGGTAAACCGTCTCTTTTGCCAGCGCAGCTCCTTCCTCGCGGCGGCGGCTCCCGGCCGAGGCTTTGGCGCAAGTGCTGGCGTGCGCTGCTTTAAACGGGGCGCCAACGCTGCGCTCCTCGCCTTACTGGCCAACTAATAAACGGCCGCAAGCGCGGTTTCATTCCACTTCGCTCCCTCCATTTCGCCCGCTCTAGTTTCCCGCGCGCAGTTCGCCGGGGCGCCCGCTCTCGCTCTCATTAAGCTTCTTGCGCCGGCCTCTCCCCCTCCCCTCTCATTTGCCGCGCTATCTACCCGGGGCTCGCCTTCCCGAGGTCTTGGCCTGCTTTTCCTCTTTCATTTTCTTCTTCTACCCGGCTCAGCGTCCTCTCGCGCGCGCACCACCGTCTTTATCTCGACGTGTTTGCCTTTTTTTTCGCGCTCGAGCTGCGTTTTTTGCCTCGTCGACCCGCCGAACGCCCCGGCTGACTTTCAGATTCTTATTTATGAATTTCGAGAATTTCGCATAGTTTTTGTGTACTAGCGTGCCGATTGAAAAGATTTACGTGACTGTTCATCATTAATACGATTTCTTAAGGTACTGGAGATTATTAAATACTTCGTTATAATTAAATTCATAACAAGGGTTACACATTTTTAGACATAACATTTTGCATAATATACTAGGTAGTAGCTTTAATTAGTATAAAAATATTCTAGTCATAGATAAGATTCATTATTTATCTTTATTATTACTTGAATCCTTATATTTTTATAATTCACCTGTAATACCTTACATTATGCTGATTGCCTCATCCTTGCTATAAAGTCGCTGACACATTGAAATATATTATAACTTATGCATCCTTTTGCTTATAAAATTATAGATTCACTTTTAGCTCGTTCTAAACATTGTGCAGAATGAGCATATTCTAAACATTAAATTCATTATTTCTAATTTACCGATACTTGCAAAATTATATTTTACGAACTCCATATCCAGCCGATACTCCTCATGCTTAATCCAGTCGCGTTTTTCGCGACACCTCTTCGCCGGACTCATTGCATTTTCTCAATAAGAATCACCCTCTAAAAGGCTCGCGCGGCGTTAACGAAGGGCTCGCGAAGCCAGCCGCGGGCCCCGCTGAGTAACGCCCGAAATACATTTAAATGCAAAGTGCCGCGTTCGCTCGGTTATTGCCCATTCGCTCGCGCTTGCTCGGCCAGCTGTGTGTTTTCGAATGCCCGCTCGCGCTCCATTACCTCCTTCATTAAGGCCCGCGATAGCAAGATAATTCTCGGCGCGCGGCGCGCGCTCCCGCTCCTCGTTTTTTGCAAAAAAAAAAGGAGAACGCAAATAAAGAGCGGCCACTTTTTTCCGCTTATCTGTTTGCGACGCAATTTACAAGCCGGGATATGAGAGTTCGCCGGCTCTTCTATTTTTTTCGTCGCCCGTAGAAAAGTTCGCGCTAATAGGACACCCCATTATAGCGCGGTCATCATAAGGGGAATTAATGGACGGGGAGGCGGCGAACGCGAGCCGAGCAATTTGGAATTTTATATTTTTAATTAATGAAAGAGACGGGGACGCGGAAATTAAGAGACGCGCAGGAATTTTAATGACACTTCGTAAATTAAGCGTATGGTCTCGTTAAACGCGCTCGCGACAACTTTGATCTTTTGTCCACACCAAGTCACGTGCATTACAATGTCACGTACCAAGTGGGAATTACGTGTTTAAAATGTGGGCGAAACCGGCTTTCCCTCTCTGTATTTCTTTCTCGTTCTCTCGTCGTCTCTCTCTTTCGCCCAAGGATTGCTGTTTAAACTTTTTAATTACGGAAATATAATTTGGAATTCAAGCCCCGTGCTCGGAATGTACTAGGAACTTCTTACAATTTAATTTTAGTTAAACGAAGAAGTAGTTAAAATATACACGGTAATTTTAAATATCAAATTATCCGAATTCTTTTTTTACTTTAAGCGCAAAAATGCATTTTAATTATAATGCTTCAATTAGCTACTTTAATGAGTAGTACTTACAATTAACAAGCTAATTACCTTTTTTGTTCCTCTTTAAATCTTCAATGGAAAGCTGAACGTTGCTATAGCTGTAGTATATTAGTGAACTAAACTCAATTATATAAAATGACATGGATTCTAGCATTAGTTCACTATTAGCTATTAATTAAACATGTTTATTTCTATGTACCACGTCTTAACAATTAAAACAAAATAAGTCTGACAGCCAGCTGAATCGTATGAATAATGAAACGTATTGCAATTGTAGAGCTTCTGTGCAAAAAATACCACAGACTCAAGACCTGAAAATTGCTAATTATTTGATTGCTACTCGATTTGCACTCACTGCGTGTAAAATTCATTTTCTTGAAATTTTCAACCTACTTCGAAAAAGCTTCCATTTCTGTCTTTCAAGTACTCTTACATTAAAACGCGATAACTGTATTTAGACGACATAAAGCGAAACGACCGCATAACGAGCGCACAAAAAGAAAGAAGAAATTCATAGAACGAGCACCGCGACCTTTCATCGAGAGCGCTAAAAGGCAGTCCTGTATTTTTTCTCACGTGGTATCATTCACGAAAAAGGAGAGGCGGCGCGGAGCCTGGAGAGCGGGCACCGTTACCATAAATTGCCGGCGCGAACGGGTTCCCGCGGGGCTCGGGGCTTTCGATTCCTGAAAACAAAGGCCGCGCGCGACAAATTTGGGTAGGGCGCGCTAACGAGTCCTGAGGCCGAAATCGCCGGGCGAGGAATGCCAGAGGTGGGCCCCGCGATCGTTAGGCGGCCCCGCCGACAAAGCGCGCGCGAATCATGGCGGGGCCGGAATCACGGCCAGGACGAGGCGCACGAATTCGCGCACCCTCGCGCCTCTCTATCCCTTTTTGGAAATTTTTCGGCTACATTTTTCTCGGACGACTGCCGCGTAAACTGTGCGATTTTTTGGTGCTCCCTTAACTGTGGGCCGTGCGGCTGGGAATGCGCTGATTCGTGATTCTGCGTAAATACACTGATTAACAAAATCGCTGTTAGTTTCTTTTTAGCGATAAAAATAGTACTTATGTTCCTTGTTTGGTTTACTGGTTTATAGAGACTTTCAAAGCTCAATATATATTGAAAATTAAAATATTTGTCTGATTATAAGTCGTATGGCACTGCTCAGATATTCAGTAACGATCGTTTATTTTTGTGGTAGATAAAAAATGCAATATCTAGACAATTAGAAAGCCTTTTTTAATGTTTGCTCATTTTTTCGAAATGTTGCGTCTTTTTTAAATGCATGTAAATGTAAATAGAAGCACCGTTTCCCGAAGTCATACTTTATATATTTTTCTAACTTAATAGTGCAGACAATACAATTTGTTTCAAAAATCTTTTTAAAATGTGTATAAAGTAATCACAATTATTAGACTACAGTATTTTAGCATATGAATTTTTATTGAATCCGAAGGATGCCTAATTCTCTTTACGTGAGACGATAGCTAAATTTTTTTAATAAAAATCAAATCTTCAACAGAATAATTTGCTTACGGATTTTTTTATATCACATTGAAAAGACAATTTCCTCCACTCAAAAAATCCATTAAAAACGATCAAGACAGCGAGGTTTCCATTTAACTAATCATATATTAATTCAAATTTGTATCTGTATCGGAAGTAAAAAAACAAATCTGAACTTCAGTTACCAGTGTTGCCGTGAAATATTTTGGAAAACTCCCGATAACTAGAAAGCACGCATCGTCGCCTCGGTACCTGGAACTGCGCAAAAGTGCTCGCGAGAGCGGAAAAATTGCTTTTGATTGGGGCGCGCAACTGCAGCGTCGACGTCACCAACTAACGAGTAATAAGGCAGTGCGGCGGTGGTGCAACTCGCGGGCGGAACTCCGGCCCCGGGCTCCTTGAATTACACACATCCAGGACTCGTTCGAATAGATCCGGCGGCGGCGGCGGCGAATTAGCGCTCGGCCAACTTCTGAACTCAAACAAATGGCCGGGGAGCCCTAACGAGTCACGGTTAGACGCGATTGCCTCCATTCGCGTCCATTGATAAGTTATAACGATCGTTAAAGGAGGCAAAACGCACGGAGGAACGGACACGCGGTGGAAGACGCGCATTCAAGTAATTCGAACTTTGAGGGACAGAGGCGCGAGGAGGTCGAAGTTCGCGCGGGACGCGCCGCGCAAGCTCGCGACTCGGTCGCGCACCGCCGAGCGAAGCGCTTTCTCGAGTTCGGCAGTTTAGCCGCGCGCGAGCGAGCTTCCGACCTGATTTGTGCGGCCTCCCGGACCGCGGTAGATTTTGATAAGAGTTCCTGCCAACGGGGAGTAGAGTTCTGTGATCGATAATTGACAGCGATGTGGTCGACTGATCGGTTACCGCTTTTGCTTGTCAAGCGAATCTGGTTTATTTAAAGTTAATTCAATCTGGATTATTCCCTTTTGAAGTGAGATAACGAATATCGGGGTGTAATAGGACGACAAGCATAATGAATCAGCGGGGTGTAGTGGGCCATCAGGTGACCTAAAGTCATGAGGAGTCGATATAAAACAGTCTCTACGCGACTGAAACCTGAAAAAACTCGTAATGAGTATTATAAACATCGTGATTCCAGGTGACCGGATACGCAACGTCCTAAACACGCGGTATCAAATACATATTTAGAGGTTTAGTTAAGTCACCTGGTGACTCATTGTACTTCGCTGATTTATTTTACTTTCTGTCACATAAAATTCCGCTTTCCCTTATTTAAGTAGTAGAATTTTTTCTCTTTAAGAATTGTAAAAATATTTTTCCTTTAAAATTGCAATAATTGTGAATTAATAGTAAACACCTCATTCGCAAAATTGTTTCATGTTAAACTAGAACATCTATACAGTAGGTTTATACAAATCTAGTAAGTATCAGGTAAATATACAAGAATGCAAAATGAAGAAAAATATTTTTCTATCTGTCAAAGCTGCGCTTCAAATTTTAAAGAATTACCTAGCGTTCTTCAATATTATTGAAGCTATTAAACAAAAATCGGATTTTATTCATTTTACCATTAATCGAAACAACAATCACCGAACATCAGTCACCGCGCCTTTAAATATACTTTGACGAAGTTTAATTTTCGACGGCCGGAGTCGCGCTCACGGCGGCGCCATTACAATTTACAAGTAAATCGCCAGGCGGCGAGGCCGCGCGCTTCAGTTACTTCGCATAAGTAATTAAATATTAATGCGTCGCAGCGAGCTGGCGCAGCCACGGGGCTCCCGGAAAGTTTCGCGCGTGGGAATCCATTGCGCCGTTCGCGCGGATGGTGTTAGCGAACTGCGCGCGGCATTGTGCACGGCGACGACTCTCTCGCGCGCGCGTCTTGACTAAGACGCGCATACTGGCGCGTGGCCTTGAAAGCGCGGCCCAAACTCCGGGACGCGTCCGCTCCCTCCCGCAGCCTTGCATAATTTAAGCGCGAGAACGGCGAGCGCTCGTCGTGTTTCGCCAGCTCCCCGCGGAAATTCACTTTACGCGCCCCGGCGACGCGAGTCGCCGACTCGATGCGACCGGCGTGCCGGAGCGCGATACCCCAACCCTGGACATATTATTGTTTTCGTACGACCATCCGCTTTAATGCTAATCGTAGTTGTGCATATTTTTCATTTTCCTTGTCAATAATATTAATGCGAGATTGATTCATGTGCTTCCTCTAAATTCGAATAAGTGAAATTCATCCATTCGCACTTATCTAATATGAATAGTTGTCCACTTATTCGAATAAGTGAAGGACTATGCACATTGAATAAATGCACGTAGATGAATTTCACTTATTCCAATTTAGAGGGATAGCCTGCATTTTCCCATCAGGTGTTGTTTCGGGTTGCATATATATTTGCATCTATAAATGACGCGAGGCCAAGGATAAATACAGACAATAAAATATTTTAAAAGATTAACCAGTCTTTTAAAATAGTAAGTAAACTTACCTTACCTGGGTTACAGTTAGATCACTGCAAAGAGTAGCTGTAAGTCTACATATTTCTTGCTAAACTAATTTTTTAAGAAGATATGGATTTTCGTGTTTATTTCTGAATTAGGTTTGAAATACTTATCAAATTTTATGCTACAGAATTCATATTAAAATTATTTCGTACACAAAATTTTTATCAACAATATCGTCTTCAGCGTCTTTATACTTACTGTGTGCAGATTTCATCTCATACCGCCTCTTTTCACTCACAAAATGATAGAATGCTTTTATCAGTAAATATTTTATACATACGATGCGGTATATATGCACTTATTTTATTACAAGACTACATAATGACAGCAAAATACTTTTTGTTTCAACTTCAATATAAGACTTTGCAAATATATTATAGCAATATCTGCATTATTATTAAAATATAAAAATAATATTTCAATTGCATGTTAGAATATCATCAGAGATACTGCGTAAGTTTTTTAAATCAATGTACATTGTAGAATTTCGCACCTGTGCATACCCTTAAAACCACAGAATCACAAATTACTTTTGAGTCGAACCGGCCCATCGGCCGAGTGCATCGTCGAAAGTGTGCACGAGGGTCCGCGTGCATTAGGTATGATCGGCCCGTCTCCCGACTCCTCGCTCCACCCCTCCCGGTTCGACCGCATACAAAGCGCACAGCCTGTGCGAACTGAAGTCTGTGCGAATCGGGAGACTGCCTGCGGTCGCGGTCGCAACGTCGAGACATAAAGAGAGCTACCTCGAGGAAACGGCGGCGATCTGCAAAACACAACCCAAAGAGAATCGGACTAAAGTATCAAAGGAGCTCTGGCGATGGCGCCGAAGCACGAGAGAAACGAAATGACGAGTTGCCTAAGTTGCCCGGGAAGTTTCCCTCGAGCTTTTTGCAGTTCCCAGCCGATCTTGCGTTCAGTTCAGTATCGAGTCTCCAACTTTTATTTATTTTTTTTTTTTAAAGAGATTGATCTACCTACTTCCTCTCGAGTGTTGTGTTATATTTCATTTAGTTGAGACTTTTCATTCTGAAGTAAACTATTTTATAGAAAAGTAATTTTCAACTTACTTGGAATGCTGCTTTACTTTTTATTTTCTATAAAAAAATTGACAAGTGAATTTCTTCTTCTTTCTGTATGAAAAAGAAATTACGAAAACCTATTTTAATGCACCAAAAAGTGCGCAGGAATGTTCGAGTCACTTAGAAACGTCTGGTAGTGCAGACCGGTCTCGGTGTACCGTTCAAAGGCAAAAAATGTTTCAAACGGGGCCTTCATCAAACGCGCCACTCTCTATTTCGCCTCGAAAATTCGAAATCAGCTGGCGCATAAAAGCCCAACTAGAGATGGATTGTAAAAGGAGCAGCGCGCGCCACGGCGCTGGATAAGCGCTCAAAATCAGGGGCGGAATATCAATGGGCGTCGATCTCCCGCGGCAGACGCCGCCGAGTCAAGCTTTTCAATCACCGCTATCCTTCTTCCCTTTGCCTGCTCCGCTCCGCGGCCTCGCTTTCTCTCTCTTCCGCTTTCCGCCGCGCGCACTTTTATCTTCCTGTTTCTATTTACCATTTCTAGCACGCGCTCTTTTGCCTCCCTTTTTTTGCATCCTTTTTTTGTGTCGCGCGCGGCTTGTCGTGCTCCGCACTCTATCGATTACTCCGACTGCCCTGCTTTCGTTTGGATTACGCTGGCGATTATCGAATCGTATCAATTATGTAAATTACGTTTCGTACGTGTACTTTAATTACAACGGTACTTTTGTAGATTTGTGTCTAAACCAACTACTTTTCTTTACAGTTAGTCTGGTAAATAGCAAAAATGATAATTAGTTGATTAGTTACATCGTCCTTAATTTCTTTATTTTGTTTTAAAAAGTCTAAACTGCTTTAAATTTTTAATGCAAGTAATTCCTTCTTTTTAATTTAATTTAATTAAATTTTATTTTCTCGTAATCACAGCGACATTCTCTCTTATTTAATTTTCACTTTAATCTAATATTATGCACCTATGTGTGAGTGAATTTAGGCAGAAAAGAAATAAGAATGAAATCAGAAGTCGATGCGCATCATTTAATTTCCGAGCAGCCACTGTTACAATAAAACATTCGGCAACAAGAGATTCAACCAACGACTATTGCCTTGGCAAGAGGATACGAATGGCTCTAGGAGCTAAAGGCGATTGAGTCTCGGTGAATGCATTTGTATGGCTGCAGGTAATTCCAAATTTTCAATTCACCAGTTGCGGATTTACTTTTTACATGTATTAACTCCGACCAAAATTGTTTCAGACAAAGCTTTTTTGTACGCAATTCAACGCTTTTATGTCTATTGATTTTTATAGTATTAGGTGTTTTTATAGTATTAGGTATCTTACTCAAAAATGACTAACCAAGGAACGTTGGATATTATTCTATTGTAAAATCAATTTTTATTAAAAAATTAAATCATTCTATGTCAATCGAAAAACTTATTTAGCCAACACGACGACTGGAGCATACTAAAAATAAATTGAACGTGAAGCTCTTAACTAGATTCGTCATGGTTTCCAAAAATATTCCAAACACAGTTATCCCGTATTAGAAGAGATTTTGGAGAAGCTCACACGTAAGAAACGACTCTAATCAAGCCTGAGAAAATTGGAAAGCGATCGTGTCGCCCGCAGGCGACCGTATGAAAAAAGCAGATCTGTACGTGACGAGCGTGACAGATGAAATCAGACTCAAAAACATATGTCTAGTCTTTTTTACGAAGTCGATGTGAAAAGAGAATTAGGCTGAGTGAAGGCTAGTTTACAGCTGACAGGACTCACACATTGAAGTGACTTCTGACGCCCACATGTGTCTCTGACAATTTACCCATCTCTCTGGGACTTATTTTTCGTCTAAACAATTTACGCTGGTGAAATATAAATTAATTCTTTCATTATTTATAAATATTGATGAATTTCAACGGTAGGTTTGTTGTGATACGTTTAGTAAATAATAAATTTTTAATGATTAATAATTTTGCAAGAAAATAAAAAGTATAATGAAGCTAATCACGAGACGTATAAAAAATTAACATAGTCCAATAAATAACGAACATAAACGTACACGTTAGGGCGTACTGCTATTAAAAGAATTTTATGATCATTTGCTAATTTATAAGGTAAATGCAAAGACTAAAAGAACATATTCGGACCAAGATACTATAAAATTTTTCAATTTTTAATTATTTCATTTAGCCACTGTCGAAAGGAGGAAGCATAATTTAAATTTCATTCCATAACATAAAAAACGAACGTACCATCATCAAATTTTCGAAAACGATTTTTCATGCATATAATACGGTATATCGTTGTAACTTTCGCCGTTTCGTCTCATTTGCCAATAATAAAAAATAAGTAATAACCTTGCTCCTCGATTTCGGTATATACAAGCTGCAGAAAAAGGCACTCAAAACAAATTTTAAAGGGAGCACAAAAGCACAAAACTAATCCCGTTACAGAAATATTGCTTTGATACAAAAAATGCAATTTTTATGGTCCTTTTTTCAGCTGTATGATGTTTATTGGTAATTATAGAGTTTCAAAGAATAACCAGAAATAATACATTTTATAAATGTTTTAAGTTTTTAATTTACAAATATGCGATAAAAATGTTATTGTAAAATAAATAATACAATTTTATAATTACAAATTGTTGGAATGCAGGTTTTGCCTTTGATCAAGTTGAACTTTTTTTGAATTGTTGAATGAAAATGATATTTTAATAAAATCACTTTTTAATAAATTATTGACTTTATTATATACATCTGCAGTAGTGCATATTTTCACATTTTCCATTACTGAAATGAGCTTGTTTGCATTGAGCGTAGCAGCCGCCAGGTGTACAAACTAGAAAACGAATGCATTATTTATATTAATTTATTATAAGTACATATTAATTTACAATTAAATAACAAAAAATTAATAATTTAATAGTTAGAAATACTTACAGTTTCCTCCAGGAGGAAACTGTGCTTCGACTACGTCGCTAATGCACATTGCAGCAATCAACAGAAGACCGATAAATACAATGAGCTTCATGACTGATTCCAGAGACTAACCAACTGTGGTAAACCGAAAATCCACTCATGCTTTTATATACCCCGAAAAGACTAGCTATATTTGTTTATGAATAATCAATAGTTCTTGAGAAGGAAAATTAAATCAATTTCTTAGAAAAAGATATGCAAACAAGAACTTTTTTCCTCATTTCATATTTCATCATCCAGTGCATTGTGAGATAATAGACTGAGTCGCACAGATTCGATATCATTGCACAATTTCTACAGAATTATTCTTGTCTTACATAAATACTGATCACACAATTTTCTAATATAAACTTCATAATTATATAGACTGTAGACAATATTTATATATTAATGGTGATCAGATGAGAGTCTGAATAAATGATGATCTAATTTTTTTCCTTATAAAATTTGTTATGTATGCTGGTTTCGATTTTCAAAAGTCTCTAAAGTGCACCGCCTTTCCTCATTAAGAAACGCCACGAATATCGGGCGCCACATTTTCGCTACAGCGGAGGAGCTCGTCACCGATCTAACCGCAGCGACGTAAGTTCGGGGCGCGATTACGCGTCGGGTCGACTACCGAAATCTCGATGAACTCATCAAAGGCGAGTGCACGGGGGGTCCGGCGTAACGCGAGCGCAATTTCGCGGCAATTGCCGCAATTCCGCGCGCAGCCGAGCCCCTGCAGGTGCGGGAAACTAGGCCCCGCAGGCTGTATTTAGGATGTGTTTTGCATTAATTATTCAAATGAGAAGCGCGCCGCGAGCGCCTGGATGGCGGGATTATCATAAATTAGGCAGCGCGCCCACCGGCTCCTTCGTCGCCTTCTTATATTGCATCCGAGACGGACACCTTCGCTCTGGACCCGTGGCGCACGCTCGACCCGACGGCTGCTTATGCGCGGAGAGCGAGTAGATTGCCCGTGAGCCGCTGCTACGCTGAAAAATTAGACGAGCTGAGATTAAAAAGTTTTTTTTTTTTTGTTTCGAAGTTTTATGCGCGCTCACGTTCATTTTTTTTAATATCTGTGTCAATGAGCTTCAAGGAAATTTGAAAGTATGATCGACGTACTTTATTTATTTTCTTTTTTAATTTAATGAGGTTTTCATTTTTATGAGCTGGAAATATTTATTTCAATTGATATAATTTACTTTTTTCATAC
>JAXIUT010000001.1:12662682-12676697 GCA_035586675.1 Eurytoma californica | reverse complement strand
TACAGTGTTGTACGAAGGATAATAAATTTTAGTGTTATTCCTAAGGAAATGAAGCTTTACAAATTTCGAAAACTTTTATGAACTACTTACTATTTTATGAAATAATAATTGTTTCCGAAAAAGTCAGGAATTTTCGGCCAAAGGGAAAAATAATAACACTAAATTACTTTTGAAGATTTTGATAATTTATTTTCATTTTTGCACCTAACACTGCCTACTTGACAAAAAAAAAAAAAGACAACTTCACTCCTAACTTACATATTTTATAGATTTAAATCGTATCCGTAAAAATAATACTAAAAATAATTTAAAGGTATAATATGAATTGATTTTAATTGTACTCTAGAATTACACTTGATTGCCAGTTTTTAAATACTATATGTACCTAATTAAAGAAAGCTTCACAACAGCATCATAAATCAATCGAAAAACATTAACGTTTAAATTTAATCGCAACCAAATTACAGAAAAATTTCAATCGATACAAGCTAACTAAAAAAAGAAGCTGTAGATAATGCGCAATTATAACATCCGCAGCAGCGAACTCGACTCCGCCGGCAAAAGGAAGACGATAAGCTTGCAGTTCCGCGAAAAGTGGAAGGCGGCGACCGCGCGCTCATTGCGATTGCTCATCGCGAGGCCGTAAAATTGCATCGGTGCCTCGCGCTTCGAGGCGAGCCAGATCTCGTGTACCTACACGACGCACATTATTTATCGGGCTCGCTCGTACGCCGCGCGCTGGTCGCGTGCGCGCCCGCGGACTTCGCCGTACCCTCGAGAGGAGAGAGGGACACACTTGGATCTCGCGCTCGCACGCACCGTCTCTCTTTTCGATTTTTCGGCCTTATCGAACCGCGGCATCGGCTCTCGAGCGCGCTTTCGAGGAGCCCCTCGACGCACCTTGTAAGCATTTTGGCAAAAAAAGGACGAAAGGGAAACCGATTGAGTCGTACTCGATGCCTCGGTCGCGCGCGTCCCGTTTGTGGTTCTTCTTTTTCTTATTTTTACTTCGTTTTTCCTCTCTTTGCACGTACTCACTTTTCTCGGAATCCGATGTTTTTCCTTTTGAGCCTTCTTATGTTGCTGGATGTATATGTTTATTGAAAATTATCAGAGTGATTTGTGTTTCAATTCCGGGGACGTCAAACTTTATTTAGTTGTTATTGCAGAATAACCCGTCAAACAAAAAATAATTTACGCATATAATGTAACAAGTAAATTTAATTGATTATGCCAGTTCATCAAAGTTAAAGCTGATCTCTTATTTACTAATAAGCAAATCAGTTAATATCGCGTACTAAAATCTTGAAATTCCCGCGCAAACATTTCTTTCGTACTGAAAGAAAGCGACAGCGCGTCAATCGAGTATCGCCCGTGAGTCTTTTTTAATTTACTCCCTTAATACATTGGAATTAACGATGTTCCGTTTTGTGCGATCAAAAGGCGAGCGACAAATCCAATATGCGAGGCTGCCGTCCGCCGACGTTTCATTTAAAACGCCTCCATTTGAGCCGCGCATTGCCGGCTCGCTCGAATCGCGCGTCCGTCCAAATTTAAAAGTACACGTCACGCGCGAGCGAATGCGCCTCCTTGACGTCCCCTTGCCCTGTCGTATCGCTCGTTATGCGGCCCGCTCTGAAAAACCAGTTCGCCCGGCGCTAAATTATTTCCAACGCGGCCTCCTGCGCGCGTATCGCGGCCCCCGCATGAATATGGATGACTCCGCGGGCCGCGTGGAAAAGAGCCCCGGCCCCCTTTCGGGGCCGATTTTCGACTGTATTAATTGATACGCGCGAAAAAAAGCGCACGTGGGAACGGCCCGGCCTCGGTTTGATAAAGTAATTAAGCCCGGTGCGCGCGCGGTCCTCGATATGTATATTAGCGCGATACGAGTGCGAGCGAGTCATTATGAAAATAAAAGCGGGCTGGAGTCCGGTCGCGTTTCTCCTTGAGTACGCGTTTTAAAGCTTCTGGAGTGCAAATATCGTGACAGAAGATGCACATGTGCGCTTCGCTCGAACGATAATTTGCCATGACTTTTTCGCTTTCATACAATTTTGGAACTGGCAGATTGAATTTGTAAGTTATTTTGATGATTATTTTTTTAAGGACATTGAAATGACTTTGAGTTTCAGAAAAAATAACATAGTAGAATTGAATAATTACATACTTTTACTGTGCATTATTAAAAGATTGACAAACTCATTTTCCAATAACTTTAATTTCCTTATGTTTGTAGTTGCCTTCTGCAGCAATTGGTGCAGTATACCCTTTGGTAATCGTTTTTGTAAACGATTTTTTAATATTGACTGTAGCATACTAAACAAATATATCAAAGTCATAATATTATACCATTATCTATTGTTTATGTATTAAAACTGATTACAAACTTACAGTTTGACACGAGTTTAGTATTACTGCAATTATGAAAAATACAAAGAACAAAGAAGACACTTTCCTCATTTTTGCTGATTTAGTTTTCAGGTTATCTGCGATAATCCAAAAATATTATATTTATTAATTATCACAAATGATTTAAAAAACATATTGCAAATGTTAAGCAGATTTATAATAAGAAAGTCTACGGTGAGTCGCCAATTTCACGAACTCCAGTTTAATTTTTCATATAATTATATTGACATTATAAAATTATTATAAAACGTGTAGCATCTCAATTTTTTATCTTTATTTTCTTGTTTCGTAAGTTGGTTTATTGGAGTCCTTAAGTTTTTGTTAATTAATTTATAGTTAAATTCCAAACATAATTTTAGAATTCGGCAGCATTGAAAATTTTGAATGTCAATAATAATAGTTTTACTTTCAAAATACTTGCCATAGAAAGATCTTGAAACTCACAGTTTCATTGAAATCCACGATGCAAAATAAGTAAAATCATAAATTTAATTTAAATTATGTTAAAATTAAATTTAAACACATATTTTCACAAAAAAACCTATATTATTATTAAAAACATTAGTATTATATTATTGCAATTTTTATTTATTTATGCAACTTCAAAAATCTTTTAGTTAAACAGAACAGCTAAAATGTACTTGTTTAATAATATAAAACTTAACACTTATTTTTTGCAACATTCGAGTTATAAACTAAATATTGAAAAAGCAGCTAAATGAAATAATAGTTAAGCGGAATTTTTTTGTATGAAAGTAGTACTTACTTTTACACTCCAGGAAAAATAACTAATGATTCAGCTGTAAAGTCATGTCTAGTAAATATTTATACTAACAAAAATTAATTAGGCAAAAAATATCAATTTAATTTATTTTTCTTAAAGAAAAAGTTGATATTTTGTACGTGACTTTAATAATATATCGTTTATGTAAGTCACTAAGTCTTATGTTTTGCAATTATTGCAAAGAAAAAAAAAACTATTGTTAATAGATTGGCAATTAGCATCTTTAAACTTTATGATGTAACTCATTTTTTCATTTGTTTAAATTTTCCTTGCAAATTGATTATAAGTATTATTTATATAAAATTTTGATGTAAAATCGTCATCAAATATCACGGTGGATGAATAATTGATTTTTTGAAATCAGTAAATTGTTAATAATGAAATTGTTATTTCGTTTGGGATGTTTGTACATTGATGTGTAAATCTAATTAATTTAATCAGTTTTTTATAAAAATTTCTATTCTCTAATCTGCAACAATAGGCATCATCAAACGAAATTCTAAATTCCAAAGCAGATGCGCGAGCAGTTCCAAGCTACTGTACGCCTGGCAGGGCCAATGAACATCGCTTCGTGAATTTTTCCTCGGCGGAAACGTTATTTTTCCCTTGTTTGCGAGGCGGGAATGTACAGTTGCGCGGTGCTCGCGACTCGCGAAAAAGTTTTCCGCGCGCACAGGCGCCTACAGCTTTGCAACACCCCTCGCGCCGGCTGCGCGCAACTTCGGCGGCACGTCTGAAATTTCAAGACGCGCGCCTCGCTCTCAAAAGGCGATTTGAAGTTTGTTACATGACGCACAACTGTTATCGGAGGTTCAAAGGCCGTCTGCGAGCGCTGCGCAAAAAGGCGAGACGCTCGCGCGCCGGCATCCGAACTTTCCGATAAGTAGCTATGTACGAATTTCAAATTTACGAGATGAAAGGGAACGGGCGACGGCTCATTTTTATCGCCGCGGAAATAAACTTCTTTGAGAGCCGACTAATTCGATTGGAATGTTGTGCGAATTGATTTTAAAATAAATCGGGCTTTTTTTTATAAATGTTTACAAGTCTTCGGTATTATGCATGAATATTTTTTTAAAGTGTTTTGTTTGCAGGGTTACATAATGTATGATGCCAGCTATTATTCCATGGACCTGGGAACTAAATAAGAAAGAAAATGACTATTTACATTTTTCAATTACAAATAGTAATTATAAAATATAATACTAAAGTACATATCTTTTGAAACTTATCAATTTTTATATTTATCTATACAATCAATTATTAATTCTGGAATTATTAAACAGTTTGTTTTAACTACATGTACTCACAAACTGTTAAGAACTTTGGAATTCGCAATCACTAGCTCGCATTAGTCAACGGTAAAGTCCTTGCGCTCTAATCGTAAAGTACTAAATCCAATGGTACCAATCGAAGTGGGTGGGAAGTAAGTGCGCTGTCTAACTTCGGGCAACTTTGAAAACGGATAGCCAATCGCCGTTCATCTTTAGTGCGACTTAACGAACCTACAAATAACGTCTCTCCTAAGGTGCATTCATCTGTATCTGTTCGATCACCAATACCCGCCAGTATATCGCTCCCCGATTTTTTTCTGGCGAGAACGTGAAATTGGCCTGGAGCAAACAACAACGACTTCGACGCGCTGGTGTCCCGAAGACACCGCCGCCCTTTTCCTCTTCAGCGAGCGTCCCATTCAATTTCTTATCAATTTTCCTCGTGCCAGCTTTTCTCAGGGACGTAAGAGCGAGGTGGGCAGGGTGCGAGTGTTTTCGTTTTGCCTCCCCCGTTTTCGGCTGATTGGAGGGCGACCGGCGGCGGAAATCATTATGTGCGAGGAAGTAATTTGAAAAACGACAAGGGCAATGCTTCGCCGCGAAAATTGATGGGGATATTATAGCTGAAAATTGATGAAAGATAAACAATGACTGTAATTAAAGTTTGAATTGTTTCGAGTGTTTGTAATTTTTACGCCCGGTAATGGGTTTGGAATAATGAATTGGTATAGCATTTAATTTAATGTTATCAAAAAAATTAATAGAAAATAATTTAATATAAAAGAAGGTGGAATAATATTTATACTTTTACTTTTTATGATTTAAATGAAGTTATTTTCAAAAATTTTCATCGTATGCAATACCAATTTACTCGGAGTCACAAAGGCTTTTCAATAACGCTTTCATGCTTCCAATATGACGTTCTTTAGAAGTTATTAACGAACGTTATTATCAATTTCCTTATACTATGAAACATTTAATGATTATGTACATTCTCATTAGCCGAGATACTTTATTCCTTTTTAGTTCTTATTTTCAAGATAAATTATGAATAACATTTTTAAGACTTTAAATTAATTAGTAACGCTACCCCACAATTTGCTTGCGCAAATATTATTATATTCAATATAATAAATATTAATTAATAAGCGAACGAGAAAATTGCATATTAATTACTGGCGGATTCTGTTTTGATATAAAAAAAATTTTAATTATGTGACAAACAAAAATTTTATGGAACAGCAAGTTTGCTTTTCCAGTTTTGAAATACAAAATAAAATCAAAATAATAATATTAATGATTCACTTTATTATCAAAACTCGCCCGCTATAAATTAATAAATTTAATTCCTCTATTAATTTTTATTCGTTAAAAAAAAGTCTGCGTTATCGGAAATTTCTACTAAAAAAAGTAAAAGTATATCCAATACCAAATAATTAACCTCTTCAAAACCAACAATGCAAACCCCCTAAACAGGAAAACCTTTAAAAAATTGAAGTACCGAGAGTAGCCGTTGCAGCAGCGGCTCAAAAAAAGGATGTGCTTCACTCGTGGTTACATTGGCGCGAGAGGAGAGTGCGGTATCTTACCCGAGTGGCGCGCGATTATTCGGCCAAGCCGGACCTAAGTACACACACGTGGCCGATCCGGCGCTTTTCAGCGGGTCCGCTCGCGCGTAAACAAATCGCGCACGACCGACGATGGCTCTCGAGAGACGCCCGTTGAATTATCTTCGCCGTGCGGCCAGAGTGGGCCGCCTCCTTTTTTTCCGCGCGTCCACCAAATCCGCGTGCGTTCTCTCTCTCTCTCTCTCTCTCTCTCTCTCTCTCTCTCTCTCTCTCTCTCTCTCTGTCTCTTGAGAAGAAGCGGATCGACACGGTCCCTCCTCGATGCGTGCTCGCCACCCCCGCTGTTTGCGCATCCTCAGGGGCGATGGAACGCGGGAAGTGTGCTCGACGACGGTTATTCTTTTCGCGCCGGGAATTATCCAACAAGTTTGGGAATTGTCGTGAGAAAAGAAAGATGGGCATCACTGTTGGTTGATTTATCTGGGAGGAGAGAAGTTTCGCTAGGGTTTTATGATAATTCGTTATCGGTGGAGGTATCTGTAGGTGGTGCTGCTACATGCTCGTTTGATTTTGAGATTTCTGAAGTAAATCTCCAGAGTGACGACTATATATTTTATTTAATTATTCGACGAAGTAAACCTAGATTTACGTGATGTAAAAATTAAAAGACTAATTTGTTGATGCTTTTAATTAACGCGATATTTAAATAAAAAAAAATTTGTTAGAAGGGAATACGAGTACACGTAAAGGAAAAAGTCATCGCATAATATTATTTACAAACAATTTTTAAATTTTAGCTAAGTTAACATTTTTTATTATATTCCAGTTTTTTTACTCGACCGCACGTATTTCTGAAGATAAATTATACAAGTACTATGTAAAGTAATTCATTTGTGTGCTGATAAAAAAGAAACTGTCCATAAAGAAAATATTTAATAAAAAAAGACGTAAAATGAAAACCTTCAATTTTACGCACAAAGTAAAATAATTTCGTCCGAACTCAACTTTCATCAGCCCCGACGAAATACTCGGCCGGGCCCATCGTAAAAAAGGTCATGCATAATAGAATCCGCGAGTAACTCCTTTAGCGCTGAATTCCATTTTGCACGCGGCGGTAACCTCGGATGATTTTCGACGGACTCGGGCGCGAACTCGCAACAGCAGCCATTCTATTAAACCGCGAGAGCCCCATAGGTCACCTTAACGCCGCAGTCCATTTCGAATTCAGATCGATGCCGTGCGCGGCCCACACTCCGCTTCCGATTTCTCCGGGAGTCGTAAAAAAAATTGCACGCTAGAGGGTGGAAAAAAAGAAGGAGGACGGGGACGAGAGAGACGCCCAGCTCGCGTACGCGCCCGGCCTTTTTTTTCGGTGTTCCGGCGTCAGCCTTTTGTTTTAAAGGGAAGCGACGCGCGAATTGTTTTATCGACGCGGCTTTTTGCGGGACTTCCTCACTGGGATTCCGCTTTCTCCTTCGCTCGTCACTTCCGGCCCGTCGATAGATTTGTGAGGTAATTCGACGATCGCTACTAAATCCCGGGGGTGTTTCACTCGAGAAAAGAATTTGTTTTTCAAGGGAAGACAGTTTTTTACGAACGCTTGCAGGAACAAGTTCACGGTGAAGAGAGTATTCTGCTTTATTAGTAAATTTTAAAGAAATATGAGTATTTGTAGCGTGAATTATGAATTACTTAGTGCAAGACTGGTAAGGCAGTGATAATTTTTTTAAATCTAACTATTTTGCATAAAAGATAATTGAAACAGTTATAAACTATAAATACAAAAAGGTAAAAAATAAAACAGAACAAGAATCCTAGATAAAATATTATAAATAAGTTCAAAACAACAAAAAATGAGTTTATAAGTTGATCTATGATCAATCGCAAGTTTTAGAACAAAATTTCTAAATTCTAATATGCCTAAGGTCTTAAATAAATTCTTATTTATGACATGAAATAAAAGTTAATCTCTCGCGATATCAGATTAAACATTTTTATTTACAGTGCACAGGTTTAATGAATTAAAGGAAGCGAGGCATAATCGGGGTGGTCTTACGAGTGGTTTCATAAGTGCGGCCTGGTGCGCTGCTTGTTCACAAAATTTATTGCGTCACCTTGAGTGCCGCTCCTCTTCAGAAAATCTTGTGCACTGAAATAAAGGAACAGCATCGTCTTTTCTTTCCCAGCCGAGTCTAGATGTCATGTGTCGGAAATGCAGCTTACACTCTAACATAAGATTATGCTTATTCTATAATTTATCTCCGATAAAAATTTTTACAATTTTATGTAAAGAATATTTAAAAGTAAAACAAATTAGGAACATATATTTGATAATTGGATTTTACTGTATGAAATTAAATAGGGCAATATTTTTTCAATAAACTTAAAACTAGTAAAAATTGAACATGAACTAATATTTTCCATTTTCTTAGATTTGCATTTCTTTATCAAATCTGCTTTGTAACAATAGTTTTTAAAAATTGTTCGCTGTCACCATAAACATTTACGTTAGGTATACTGAGCTATAAATAATTGAATACAAAGGCGGTAAAAAATGTAAAATGTTTTTAAATATTATACGAGCCACTATTCGATCCTCAATAAAGACTTAAGCACCTTCGTATCGAAAGTCGCAATAAATAATCCCGCATCTATGCATTGATACGTACATTTTGCCCTCCGGTAATGGACGCTATAAATAAATGTTTCATCCAAGTGAATTATATTATTAAAAAATAATCGACCCATAAATATTGACGGAGACACTGATATATTCATAGATATTTAAATGAGTTTTTATTTATTATTTTTTTTTATTTAACCAAAAGTTAAAAATGAATTTACTGTATTAACTACAAAAAACATTAATTTTTCTACTTTATTATAAAATGCGTAGACCATTATTTAGAAAAAAATTATTCTGTTCTAAAATCCTGAAAATTATTACAAGTCATGTGACAGGAAAACCGGTCTTGAATTTAATCAACTTAGGAGACGCGGAACTCAACACTTACTACCGCCGAAATTCCAGCGGGAGAATCAGGGCAGGATGCACAACACGAGGAAAAATGCTAATGCCCCACGGGCTGGAAAAGGAGGCATTAACCAGCAAATCTTACACGAGCCATTTCTCAAGATTCCAATAAACGTCGGCGCGAGCAGTGGGTGATCGTGGCGGCGGCGGCAGCGGCCGGCGTCATTAATATGCGCGTTTCTCCCCGGGCCCTAAAGCGAAGATCGGCGAGACCGGGAGGGAAATTTAGTGCGCAGTAAAAGGCGTCCGGGCTGTTTGGGATGCAGCGCCGAGCGTCGAATCTCCCGCACCTCCGATTGCCCACTAATTAGGCCGGGGTGCCGTCGGGGCACGTACGCCAAGCGGCACCCGGAACAGAAGTACCCGGCGAACTCGCGTATACCCCACACCCCGCCGAGAAAAGCGGGCTTTCATCCCTTTTACCACCTCTCGGTGCGCCGCGAGTAAAGAAGGGGAATCTTTTCTTTTTTTTCCAGGGTATAAGGAAGTTTGTTTGCCGAGTGCGGCGCACCGCACACCCTGCCCGCACACGCGCTCGCGTTTTCACGTCGGGGGTTACTGTGCGGCGGTTATACTTCGGCCGGAATCTGGCGCGGTTATGACAGCCGACGCATTCAGCGCAATAATGCGCCGACCTCGTTCGATTGTTCGCTGTGAGCGCGGGATATCCTGTTTGAGAGTTATATTAAATATTTACGTTGCTTCTTTATTTTGCCCGAGAGGCGGCTGCTATAAGTTTCTTTATTGTCCATGAGCTTTATGATAGATAGAGAGGGATATGGGAAGTGTAACGAACGGCGTTTTTGGGCATGACGTACGATTGATGTTTGATGAGCATCCGCTCGTATTCGTATGCTACGAGGTATGCTACGTTTACAGCGAGGAGTTATTCATTCCTTGCAGCCGCAAACCACTTTAAAATAAGTGATAAGTGCAATCACTTTTTAATCAATCTAAAGCTGACTTTATCAAATCGTAAATCAAATAATTTAAATAGATTATTAAATAATAATTGTTATTAGTAGTAGTAGTTTTTTTACCGACATTTCAGACATCAGTCTTCACAGATCTCCGACTCACGGAATATCATCAATGACGCAGGCGGAGATTCTAAGACAGCTTAAATATTAATTCGAATATTGATAATCCACTGAACGTTCGAACTTTATTGTTTACACCGATTATTTCACTTAATATTAACTCGTTTATATTAAATTGCAATCAGGCCTTGTTGCAGCGGTCTTTGTTTTAAGCGTTTCCCGTTAATCGATTTTAACTTTTAGATTTGAATTCGTGAATGGTTAGGCGTTGAAGAAAGCTACTAGTAGGGCTTCATAAAGATTTATAAAAAACGATTGAATTCTTGTATTCATTACGATCAAATATCACTAAAATTATGATTATGATTTTAAACAGATAGGGTAAATTCATCGTTGTTCATAATTTCACAATTGTTTGAAAAAAATGCTAAAAAAAAGTTGCTAGATATTTTTTTTCAACGCTATATTCTATGAGTAATAAATACAAATTTTTTAAAAATATATTTGATTCCTCATTTCTTGAGAGCATTAGAATCCCAAAAATTTAATCTTATTCTCGCTTCCTCTTCCATCCTCCAAACAACCCGATCTTCCCTTATCTCTACTTCGCCCAATAAATAAAGCGACTAATGCATTTTATCGCCTCGTTTCCCCTACCCGCCTCATCCCACCAGCGTGCAGCCATGACCGGCAGATGCTTTTAGGCGCCAGGACCGCGGTCCTGCGTCTACGGCGCGCGCGCGCCTCGCATTCCCGAATTATCTATCGACACGTGTTCTGCTACACATTTTGATCGGCGCGAGGATGGATAATTGAGGCGCGATAGCCGATCTCACCTCCGATCGGCCGTCGATTCTCCGCGCGCCGATGCAAATACGTTCGGCTAATTGGCCGTTCGTTTTGCGAGGAGCTCTAGGTTCGACTATCCAAATGACTCTATCGGCCTGATTAGGATCTTACGAAAACTGGTCTATCTTACCGAGGATCTTAATTGAGTGATATATACCCGGATGTTTTTTTATGGAGAGATCGGGACATTTGCGCAATTTGTATAACGCTCGATCTAAGGGACAGGTATTAAGCGCGTCTGGGCAGCACATTATACAGATGCCTGCTGCTGCGAGCTGCTTACACAAATTTAAATTTAAAATACTGTACAAACAGTCGCCGGTTGAGATCTCGATACGCCCGTTGACATACTTCATATTGTCGTTTTCTGTCGCGGCGCGATTTGAATAAAAGAAACATTGAGCAATCAAAAATCAATTAAATTCGGAGTCTCAGTTTTTAATGACTTGGCATATACCTTGATTATAAATATTTCTCTTTATCGCGTAAAAAAAACCTATATCCAGGCGTGAGAGTGGCGGGGCCAATGAAATAAAGTGACATCTTCATTCGAACTCGAGCGATACAAATTGGTCGTGTTCCTTCGGAGATTTTATGCACAAATTCCGGGGAAATCACAGCGTTTTTATAGATACCGAGTGATCCGTTTTTATGCGCCAGTCAACACTTTTATAGCGTGTCCGGTTTTGAATGCAACACAATCGTGTAAAGAAATTTTCTGTATTCAAACGCCCAAACATAACGGATTTTAATGTCTTTGAAAGTAATCAAGATAGGAAGTAATTTAAAATGACACTTCCCTGAAATACGACTGACTGTATATTTCCTTCTACAAATAGTTTTTCAGGAAAATGTGTATTTACGTAATTTATTGGTATTTGGTATGTGCATTTTAAATCTAAGTGTAATATAATTATGTAAATTGTGTTCGTTAACTGAACTTATATTCGAAATTAAAATGTAACACGTCTTAGCAAATAATAAAAGGAAACGATATGCTTGAATGAGAAAAAAATCTATTTCTCTCGGAGCTTCACAATAAAATCTGCTTTGCCGGCTCAGGAAAGCATCATAACCTACTTCTCCTTGAGCACATAGTCAGTTCTTGCTTGGCAAACTCGATGACATTACACCAGTAAAGTAGATTTTTCTCGAATCTCAAGAACAAATCGATTGAGTGTCAAACAGAAATTGCTTTGGGGCGTAAAGCAAAATTCACTGTTAGGTCTTCAGATACTATAAACTTTTTTTTCCGTGGTATATTTAAATAGCTTTTTCCAAGTATATTCCACCGTACAAATTAGATATCCAACAAAGATTGTACGAAACAAAGAATCCAATTTAATCTGCTAATTGCAGTCTTCCCCCAATTCAACGCCACAGAAAATGCAAAAAGGAAGGAGCCGAGGGTAAGGAGTGATAAAATTCATTGGAGAAAACAAACCGAAGAATGCATATCAGATATTTCCGCTCATCCTGGACTAGTTATCCGGCGCGGCTCCTTTAATTTTCTCGGCTTGAAAACAATCAGGCCCCTCAATCAGCGCGTCGAAGCGAGACGACAAACGAGCAGCCCCGCCGGCCGAACTTTTGATTGCGATTCGCCCATTTCCATAATCCAAAACGAGCTCAAACGCAAATCAGCGAGGCGAAACGAGATACAAAACCCCCGGCATAATGAGCCTCTCCACTGCCGCCCGGCCCCCGAGATTCGCGACGGATTTCCCGCCGGCGCTCAGCCCAGACGCCGCGGTCTTCTTTGATTCGACGGCGGCGGGAGGAACGAGCCCACGAGGCATCGCCCCCCAGGATCCGGCTGCGGCGGATTTCGAGCGGTTAGCATCTTATTTCGCTCTTCTTTTCGGCGCCTCCCTTTCTTTGTGGGTTGACCAGGAAATTTTTTTTATGGAAATGAGAAGGGGACCGGTATCTTGCATTAAGGACTGTCGTCTTTTTTTTAGCATTAAGATGCTAAGTCGAATTTAGGGAATTATTTTATAGCTTTAACAAATTTTTTCTACTTTAAATCTTTTAACTAATATTTACTTTTAGTGTAATCGAACTGAAATAGCAGAATAGTATTGAAGCATGAAGTCAATAATTGAAACAGGAAGAGGATTTTCTAATACTGTTAAACCGTACATATTGCATAATTTAAATCCTCAATTTACGCGAATAAATCAAATCTAGAAAAGCTATTATTAGTACATCCTGATTTTAATTTTGGCATTAGGAGAAAATCTAATGCTAACACCGCGTCAAACTATTTTAGCTAGAGCAGATGTGTAATTTACGTCACTCAAAATAACGCAGCGAACAAGGAATAAGAATCATCGCCACTGGGAACAATGGCACAGCGTTAATCCGACAAATTTAAAGCCAATTACACAAATTACAAGACCGCTATCAATCACAGCGCTTGATGCAGACTGCCCGCAATTTTGGGCGATGCAGGTTTTCGGTCGGCGCGGCGCCGCGGGCGAAACGTACTCCCCGCGTCCGATAGCGCGCGCGAAACACTCTCCGCGCGGAGAAAGAGATCCGAGGAGCCGTAATAAAGAAGAATAAGGAGGGCGGGGGCGACGCGGGGGGAAAAAACGCGGCGAATCCGAGGAGAAAAATGGTGGCGAGGGGCACCAGCTGGCTTAATTGACGCTCCTCGGCGTCCTTTTTCTCCGGCGGCTTTTGTCTAGCCCCGAGATTTATGGCAAAAGGAGCTCGCGCTCGCGCGCCCGAGACAGCTGGGAAAGGAGGCGAGGATGCGCAGCGCGCGCGCAAGCGGGAGAAGGAGAGCGGCGCGCTCTTTGAGCCGCCCGCGGCCCCTCCTCAGCGGGGGACCTTCTGGCGAAACCGCCACCTTCTTTTAACTCTTTCTCTCTCTCTTTCTCTCTCTCTCTCTCTCTCTCTCTCTCTCTCTCTCTCTCTCTCGCTCTCTCTCTCTCTCGCGCGCGCGCGCTCTCTCCTCTACATCTGTCTCTCTCTTTCTCCGCATATCTTCGCCCTGGGCTCGTCATCGTCTTCTTATTTTTTTTATACTTGCCTTCGCCCCCTCCT
>JAXIUT010000001.1:12638967-12659702 GCA_035586675.1 Eurytoma californica | reverse complement strand
TCTCTTTCTCCGCATATCTTCGCCCTGGGCTCGTCATCGTCTTCTTATTTTTTTTATACTTGCCTTCGCCCCCTCCTCATGCCCCGCAATGTTTTCCTTTCACTTGGAGATGCGTGTATGTGTGAGTGCTCGGCGATTAGATGCCGTTGCGATCGCCGACGACGATCTGCCCGGTTATTAACGTTTGCTTTCAATACGGCTCTTAGCCTCCTTTTGATGCGACGCCGACTGCGTAAGGCTCTGTACCAACGATCTCGAGTTGCGCGATTGAGACGTAAAAGGATGAGTCCTTGGACGACCTCATTTCTATGTTTAATAGAAACTATAATAGTACTTGGCTCAAGCTATGAAAGAGAAACGTGGATTTATAATATGAGCTTGTATTTAAGCCCAGGCAAATAGACGCCCGTCTCTTTACAAGAGATCTTGGTGTATTTAATATTTCATCTTCGAGTATATACATTTCAACCTTGGCAAATATATTTCTGGATGATTATGTTTATCTAATTTAATAGAGTAATCGCAGTATTTACTCGAAATGATTATAATTACATGAACTATCATTTTCAATAATTAAATATAATTCGTTATCAAAAACTAAAAAACATTTGTTAGCGATACAAAACTTTCTGTATATGTGAAAGCAAAAAGAAAGGGGCAATTATATTCTCAATGAATCATTAATTAATTATAATCAGAAAAGCTTAACATTTCAAACTGTTACATTCTGCAAGAAAGAGACAAGCTTAAAGTCTCCATTAATGCTAAATCCCAGCGATTCCCGAAAATAATTATACGGCTTGTAAAAATAAAGGAGCCGACATAAAGCAGCCAACTCCTCCCATATATCCTCTTCAGCTTTGCAGCGTCTTAACGGGTCGGGAGAAGTGACCCACTTACTGCAAGAATTGATAAACCACCCAGGAAGATTTTGGCCTGGCGTTCCTTTGCTGAACGAATCTTTTCCCCCTGAATATGGTCGAAGGAGCCCGGGAAAATTTCACGGCATCAAAAAAATGGAGCTTTTGAGATTCTTCGAATCCCGCTTCGAAGTCGCGTAAAACGCGAGAGAGAAAATACCATCCAACGCGCCGAGGCGAAAGGGACGAATGCTCGGTGCGGGAAGATACGGAGTTTAAGAAGAAAGACGAAGAAGTGAGGCGGAAAAGCGGCGGAGAGGAAGCTTCGGCTATAACTGCGAGGCCGATAAGTAAGAAGACAAAAAAGTCACTGTCTGGATCTGATCAAATTTTAAGCTTTGGATTAATTGCTTTGACGGAAAATTTCTTTTAAATGGACAACATTTATTTTAAAAATTACACGAACAAATTCTTTTTGCGTTGTAAGTTTGGCCCTTCATTGATCCATTTTTTGTTTTATTCTTAAAATTCTATAAACATAGCTTGAATATTTAATGTTTCGAACCAACAATTATTTATATTTAAAATAAATTTTTTGAAAATTATAAATTAATTAATTTTTGGTATGTATTTACAGCTTAAATTAAGGCACGTTTCATGAAAGTACTTCAATTGAAACCTTTAATTATAATATTTTCTCGCATGTTCTATATAAATCGTTGATGAGCAAACAGACCGAAGTAAGCGCACGATCGAAATTAATTAATTAATAATAATACGTACGAATAACTAATAACATAAAATTCACTCCACGCATCCGAAATAATTATAAAACAAAATGTAAAAATCGGTCTCGATGAATAATTCAAAGCAATCCGATGGACTGCTTAAAGTAAAGAGCCAAGGTTTCACAATATTTGAGGCTATAAAAGTCATAAAAGCGCACAGAACAACATATCCCACGTAAGCGAGAAAGAGTTTTGGCCGTAACTTGACACCTTCTCCGCGGCTTTTCACGCGGCCACTTTATCTCCCGGACGCGCCGCGTGTAATTAACGAGAAAGTCCGCGCGATAAATCGACTCGCCGACAAAACTGTATATGAAGTAACTTTTCAGGTATAAAGAGAGACCAAGGGGAAATTCCGGATACGAACGGGGAACTTTAGGTCCCGGGACATTTTTACGACGGTAGGCGCGCGCGCGCGACACGAATTGGGAGAGAGAAGCTTTTAGTGAAGAGGAGAAGGAGGCTGCTTTAACGGAACGATGGAATTAAGACATTTTGACCCACGGCTTGAGGAACTTTTTTTAATTTTTACTCGATTGGTATAAAAAGTATATCTGAAAGTAATTTTCATGTTTCAACCTTTTAAGGTGTTTTATCACGCCGAGGAGACACATAATGTTTTTTTATGAATAAATTATGTTTTCTTTTTTAAATAATGCAGTGCATGAATAGAGAAAGGGAATAATATATTAATGTAGCAATTTAAATGTATTTTTTTTTTTAAATTTACAAAAGCATTAGAAAAACTTAATAAAATTCGTGCAAAATTAATTATTGAATTCATATTCTAGCATATGATAATAATCATGACTTTTTTGGAGATTTTGTTTACCCAAACAAACAGTTACAGTTACCTGTAAGATTAAATATTATGCTTCTAGAAAATAATGTTTTAAACATTTGCAAGTCTGCGGCTTAATGCTTATCTTTTTATTACTTTGTGCAACTTTGTAAATCCGTGAATTTTAATTAAAATTTTAAACTACCGACTATAGTAGGTTTTAAAAGACGGTTAAATATTTAAATAACAAGTTTAAATCTCTTAATTTAAATAAATAATTTAAATCTTGTCTTTATTTTGCCTTGAAAGAAGAAAATATCGTTTAGAAAATTGTTTATGAAATTTTAAATTCTTAAAAGTCAGTAATTTTGAGAAAAGCATTTTTTTTAATGCATAAAATAAAATGTAATTGAAATAGAAGTAAAATCTCAAATAAAAGTCTATTCAAACAAGATAAAACATCCTGATTTATCGCTTTTAAGAGGAACGAAACCAATTAGGACCAGCTGACGCATTAATGATTGGGAAACGTCCATTAAGTTTTGAATAACACCTAACGCGTGGCGAGCGCAATAAAGTCAGGTGAGTGTGTTTTTAAACAACATGTGTGTTCTTTTTTCCTATTTTTAATATATTTATATTAAAAACTCACTATTAATGTGAAAGTATGATAATCAATTATGAGAAAATTCTATATAAAGCTTTATACGATTCATCAATACGTTAATTTCCCAATTTCTATTTAATTCAGACTTCAATATATTCTTTTATTTCAGCAAAATGGTTTGTTTGTAATCATTTATTATTTTTTAAAATTTTCAACATTTTCAATTTATTTACATAAAATTTAAGTTAACGATTTAAAATCTAATTCTTTGCATGAAAGCACTTTAATCACAGAAAAACCAAGTAAACAAAAATAGGAAGGAAAACCCTCTAATAATCACGTAAACCGGCGAATAACGTGCGTGGCAGCCTCGTCACGGCGAAAATCGAATGGATTTAAAAAAAATCACCTGACGCGTCGAAAATTGAGTCCCGCCCTCGTCGACGCGACGGTAATTCGTACAAAGCCGCGGAACTCGATTTTTCCCCCCGGGCCTCTTCACGCTTCGATCGTTCACACGAGTTTCCCCAGCGATCGGGTCACTCCGCGCGGATGAGTGCACCTGCGGTCGCCCGTGGAGGGGATCTTTGATCATCTGGGAAGCGGCGGGCGAGCCGAGTCCGCGGCCACTCGAGTGGCCCGCGCGCCGAATAAAAGACTATTAATTCGATTCAGCTGCGCCGGACTTGCTAATGGGATGTAGCGCCCGCTCGCGGCAAAGCGGCCCAAGAGCATGCTCTTCGCAGATGTTGGATTTTCAGGCTGACAGCAAAATTTTAGTCTATCGGTAAAGTTTCGTCGAATTTTCGGCTTTGATCGGTAAAGTATCAGTAATTAGGTTTTGTTCATTTAATTCAGAGTCAGAATAAAATGTGATGAAATAAACATTCCGGTTTTTTTACTTCTTTTATAGTAAATGTGATTTTTATTATAGAAATTTGTTTACTATTTTCACTTTTTAACGAAAATTCAAGACAATCTATTTCTGCAAATTTTACGCTATACCTGTAAGTTATTGACATTATTTATTATTATTCAACTTTATCTTGTAAAAAATTTAAATTACTTAATTAAAACAGTTACGACACTTTTAAGTAACAATTGTTTCTTTTCTTCAACAATTTGTTACTTAATGAGTTTACTTACTGCACACGCACGGAATGCACTTAATAAAAAAAAGTCTCTGAAATGCTTGAAAAATTTATTTGACTGCACATGATGTGGAAAAGGTAAGGTAATATAGGTCGTCACATTTTACGCCGCATACTCAACGTTTTACCGTTCGAAGGGACACCACGTGCGCGCGCGCGCGAGTGCATACGTTATTGGAAAATTTGCATTCCTCGCACTTTATTTGGCGAGGCATTTTTACCTCGCGTGATCATTAGACCTTCCTTCGACGACGACGCTAAACTGGAAACGGGGAATATAAAAGCTATTGTTCATTAATGGGTAAATTCCCGAAGAAATAAAATACAATCCAACTACGAAGCAAGCCTACTATAGACTAATCCTTTAACGGGTTCCAAGTAACCGTACACGCTTTCGAGACACAATTTTTCTTCAATTTTGTTTTGTTTAATCACGACGATAGCAAATAAATTATCCGTTACGTAATTTCTACGAGTTTTGGGATAATTACAGTTGAAAGTAAACACGGTAGAGTAATAAATACACACGATTTAATTTCAAGATGCGAAAATCACAATTCAAATACACAACCGCGTAAATTGCGAGCGCACGTGTTTGCTCACTCGAGACGTTAAACTCGGAGCGAAATTTAAACGCTCACCCTACGCGCAGTCCGAAAAATGTCTGCCTCATCCACCCCGTCCCTTACGATCGCGATGCGCAAACATAAATTATCCCCCTGCGTCGGTACACGCGGACCCATTCATCCTCCGTTTATTCAATTTGTCGATTTGATTCGAGCGAGGCGCGTCACGGCCTCGAAATTGGGAGCCGGGGATGCGTGTACACTTAAATTCCGCGCCCCGGTCTCCGAAATTCCGGCGAATTCACGGGCTAACGACGTGCATTCGTAGACGAGGGGAGCAATTTCACGCCAGGCGCGGCTCTCGAACGATAACGCGATTCCTATCGGGGCGGGGAGGGCGGATGAGAAGACGCGCGCGGGCGCCGCGATGATTTTCCGCGAAAACCGCTCGCTGCTCGTCCTCGAGTGGCTGCGCGTCGGCGGGAGCAGCTCGCACGATCTTATTTAAGGGGCGCGTATATCGGGAAACTCGCGCATCGCGACCGAGGCTTGAATTATAACCGGTGATCCATGAGAGCAGCTCGTAGCATGGAAATGCTGAGTGACGGATTTCAAGGAGGGCGGTGCTCGAATGTAAAATTGGGATTTTTGTAAAAAAATCTCGTATACTGTTATGCTGAATGTATAATACGTTATATTATAATCAAATATAAAATTTCTTCGTAGATTTGAGAAAAATAGTGATAATTAATTTGCTACATTTAAATTGAGAAAAAAAGTGAAAAATGTTTGCGAACGCGAATTCTGTCTATAATATAGCTATTTGCATGCTTAACAAAATATTATTAAATTAAACTCGTCGTATCACCCACTCACCACGTCATCAGCTTGGCCGATAGGTGGCTCTTCGAAATTTATAATTCGTATTTACTTTAAATTTTATTTTTAACCATATATTAGCTATTTACTAGCTAGAAAATAACTAATTGTTAGCTAATAAAGTTTGCTAACTCTTAACTTAACTATAAAAGATGTTTTATTTTCCACCAGGGCATGTAGTTTACTAAAATATCCGAGACACTGGCCTGAATTGTTATTTATTTTAATCGGTTTGTTTAATTGCAATCTTTAAAATCTTGCTTCAATTTATAACGATAAGTAGTTCATTACTGATTAATGAAAAAATCATGCATAAAATGCAAATACTAAAATATTTGTATTTAGACAGCTTGGGATAAATCAAACAGATTAATTTTTTTGTATATTCATAAGGTGTACAGAAGTTTGACTTTTTATACAAATTTTTTGTTGGTAGTTTGTTTTAAACGAGAATCATCAAATTTAAATTTTGATCAACTCCTGAGCATTCAATTTTTTATAAAACAAGCTTTTTATTTTTCAGAAAAATGTTTAAACTGTTGTATTTAAATTAAGAGAGTGAAGTATAAAATAAAGTTTAAAAATGCCTACTACCAAGCTACTGGATAAAAGCTAGCTTACAAAAAAATGACATGCACACGTGTAAGCCTTCGTCACACGGTAAAATTCAATGCTGAACCAAAATAAAATATTATATTCCCTGAATCCTCCGACTCTTGAAACTCAACTTGGCAAAAAGCCTTCGACGATGCAAGCGGTACTCGAAGCTTGCATTAACCAGCCGCCGCCGAAATGGGTAAGCAGCCCAATTGAGATAACGCCCGGGAGTTTGGTAGGTGCACCGCTTGCGCTCGTTCCGTGCGAGCCCAGCGATGCAAAAACCAATTTCGACGCTGCTGGAAAAGCCCCGTAAAAAGCGATCTTTCGGGTCAAGCTCATTTCGCCGCGCGAGTATGCAACCGTAAAGAACGGGCGCTTCGGTGCCGCTGCTCGGCCGGAATCACGAGAAACGCTGCGTGTTCGCGGGAAACGATGCCTTCGATCTCGGTAAACTAATGAGTCGGTAGTATAGCAGAAATTTTTCTAAAAATTTAGATTTTCTGCAAGTCGTTTAAAATTATTGGAATACATTGTGAATTAACTTTTTTCAATTTTGCTTTGAAAATTTCTTGAAAAAAATAAAAATAAACTGAAAAAAGTATAAAAAAATCATAAGAATGGAAGAAAGAATATCATTACATACTTTATGAAACAAACTATTGTATTTATTATACAGCCGATTAAAAATTCTAAAAGTTTTTTGCTCGAAAAGTAAGAAAAGGCAATTCTACAAAGAGCAGTGTACAATCGAGTTAGCGGAGCTCATAATTATTGTGATTGTTCAAAGAAATTTTAGCCGGGAGAGAAGTCCGGCACGGAAGGGCGAATACAAAGGAACCGCGCGTTCGTCATCGCGGGAAGTTTCAAAAGAGCCCGGGTCAGTCGCGGACAGCCGCCGAAACGCGGCGGCAGACACGAGTCCTGGAGGGGTTAGTCGCAGCGCAAACACGAAGGCCGCGACGTCGTCGCGTTATTAATCGTCCCGTCGCGCACCGGAACTCGTGACATACGTATGCGCGTTTTGTAGCGTGCACGCAAAACAAGCCGACGCTTGCCTTGGGGTTGATAAAAGCACGACAACGTCACATTGGTTTCTTGCTTTTCCAACCTTGGTCTTTTGGACATTCAATTATTTTCGTGTAATTCAATCTGCTTTGTACTTTATCATCAGGATTTCTTCATTTTATTTATATTAAATTTTGTTATAGAAAAATTGTATAATTTTAAATCATAATCCTTGAAGAAATAGAGATAAGATGTAAAACGAATAAGAGACGAGAATGAAAGACAAAATGTTCAAAACGATCTATATACATGGGAGACCGGGACAAAGTGGGATGCACACATGAGTTTTTAGAGTATAATATTGCAAGGCTTGATCGAAATTGAATCTACACCCCCTAAACTTGTTTGTACCAATAATACTAGCTCCTATTTATGGAGTTCAGATGAAGTTTCGATAACGACATTGTCCGTAATATATTGAATACGCGATCCACTTTATCCCGGTCTTCCTTAAAAATATCATACTAAAGGAAATGTCAATTTAAACCTACCCACACGAACTTGTTAGAAAAATTTGATAAGATGACAAATTTTAGAATTGAAACGCAAGGAGAGAAGGGATGATAGAGTCTCGAGAAGTTCTAAAATATCCATTTCAATCATTTAAAGACCCCCCTTTATCTCCTTAAATCGTAAGTTAATTTGAAAGTGTATCCGCATCCAAAAGAATCGTTTCTTTTCTTTGCGCTAAAAGGATCGTCTTAAAATACCATTACCGCCAAAGTGATTTAACCCTCTCCCCGTTCGTCAGCTATCTTTCAAAAAGGTTCCTCTTCCGCCTCCTTTGGCCGATAATACTCGCTCCAATTGTGCCCGGCGTCGGGCGGCGTACTAATTGCGATTTCACGCTGGGGCGATAATAACCCGCGCGGATCCGCGAGTTCACGGGCCACCGGGCGCCGCGCGCGCGCATTATGCACGTCCCGGGGACTCACGTGCGCGGCAAGTGACACGGCTGCGGAGCGTAACGGCGAACTTAACGTCGTAATCGCTCCGGCAATAATGACGTTTGCGACAGTATGACGACCGGCGTGCGTCATCGCGCCCGCGCACGGCACTAATGGCCGCGCACGGCTGCGCGCCTCTCTCACTCACGCCGCGCGTAGTCTCTCTGTGCCTACTCGCCGGTCCGTGAAACGCGCGCGCCCAACGATTCCAATTATCCAAATGAGCGTCGGAGCGGCTGCCTTATGTCCTGAAATTGCCGGCAGCTTGAACGCGATATTGATTTCGCGTTATCACCCGCTGCGAAGGAAGCGCCAAGGCGAACTTGCGAATTAAAGATGCGCCCGATGCACGCCAAGAGGACTAATTAATACACTTTTTTGCTGGCGAAGCGTATAGTAGGTAGTAAGACTGTGAGGCACATGTGCACCACCCCTAATCGCTGACTGTCTAATTTAGTTATTAAAGAAATTTATGATCTTTTGATTTGATTATGAAATTGCGGGTCAAAACAGACAAGATATCCTTATCGATATATGCACACTGAGAGAAATATTTTAGCAATTTTTACAAAAAGTTCAGTAAATTTTACTAGATAGTATGGTACTTCAGTCACAGACTCTAAGTTTGTGAAATTTTTACTATATTGTTAAGTAATTTTTAGTTGATTATCAAGTCACATAAATTCATGGCTAATATTTTAATAATTAGTTACTAAAAAAATTTACTAAACTTTTTATATGAATTACTAAAACATTTCTCTCAGTGCATGCATTTAAAATATGCAGTATGATATGCATTAAAAAAAGAAAAAATAAATAAAGTATCTGAAGCAACTACAATTGCAAATTTCTTTATTTGTATATAGATTTACAAGTATAATTCAGTCTCTTACTTTTGAGGCATATTTCTTTGTATTTTTTTTTATAGGTACTTTGTAACATAAAACACGAATATACGAATATATATCTGCATATTACGAATTGCACTTTTTTATAATTAAGATTTTTGTGAATAACAAAATGAAATCGTATAGAAAGCAGAAATACTAAAATTTAAGAGATATTCCATGACAGTTCCATTAAAACTTGAAAAAAAGTGATCAACTTAACCGTCGAATATAATGATTCGATAAATAATGATTTAAGCTCGCCGGTAGTCTCCCGCCCGACCGAATTATTTTCTCAAATCAGCACTTTAAATGCGCGCGACTCAATCCTTCATAAAGTAAGAGCAGCAAATAATTTATTGAGGATCTTAATACGACGGGAGCGCCCGGGGCGCTGGGCTCGCTCGCCAGAAAATACGTCCCGGGATCCCGTCGTCCATAATGATTATCTAATGAAACGCCTCGTTGAAATAATAACTCGGAAATTTTCGATAAGCACCAATGGAGCCCGACGTCCGCGGCAGCTGTACATCTCGGCGGGACCCCGCGGGCGGAATCGAGGCACCGCCACGGCCGTCGAAGATATTGCAGCCGGACGCGGAGGAGCGGAACGGAGTAGGAAAGAGTCGTCTTTTCACTCGACTTGGCCGGCAGATTAATTCCTCTCCCAGGGCCCGGCTGCAACTGCAAGATTGGACGGGAGCCGGAAACGACGCCATAATTGCTCGTCCCTTATTCCTTTTCTGCGCGACTCACCCCTTTCTCGGCTCTCGCCCGGCATTAAGCGGACTCCGCGCGCACCCTCATTTTCTCGTATTAAACGCGCGCTCGCGTCTTGCAACTTAACGCTCGGCTGCAGCCGATAGAGAGCGCCGAGCCGCGGGAAATTCATCAAGTGCGAAAAGCCAGCCGGTTCCCGCCGTCGTTTTAGATCTCGAGCGAGAGCCTCGAATCCACCATTATGAGCCGAGAATCCGCGGGGGGGAGTTTTTCCTTCCGCCGAGTCGACTCCGTCCCGCTGAACTAAATTTTCTCTTGTCAATTGATTTTAAACTTATTGAAAGATAAATTTAATCTTTTTAATGTACATCCGTTAGGAGTGACATTAATTACAAAAACTTGTCGATAACACAAATAAATTTCAAAATGATAGAAAATACATTATGTAAATAGAATATATTTTACATTATTTTATTTCATTTTATATTAAATTATTCTTTAACACTTCAAAGTTCGAACGCTGTTAGAGGATACAGACAGGAGTTTCAACATTTAAGCCTTCAAGAAGTGACAGTATGTGTAGTATGCATAATACAAGTGAAGTTTTGAAGTAAATCTGCGAAGTTTGGAACTTCAGTAACGACAAGTCCTAATTACTTTAAGTGTAACAAATTTATATTATACTCTACAAAACTTGTATTAAAACACGTAATGTATTGAAACAATTTTCTCATGTATTTTCTCTAACTCTGACACTGTATTTATGTTAAGGGCTGCATAAAATTGAAACTCGCGCCACTTCAAAAATTAATCCAACGAAGTCAGTAAACTTTAACATTTATACCCGTCGTACACGATATCGTGACTAATCCTCTTTAATAACAACCTCTCAAAGTCGCAGCCGAAAAAAACCTCCGAGCGACACGATGCTGCCCTTCCGACGTACACGCGGGATTTAAATTTCGCGCGCTCGAGATAGGCACCTACACGGGCCATTGCGAGTTATGAGTCCGCAGCATGAATTAATAAATGAAAAGCCGGGAATTCCATCTCCCGGCAATTATCGTTCACGCGATCGCACGACGGCGGATCGCATTGAAATTCGCTCTGGAAAGGGAGAAAAATAAAAAAAAAATAAAAAAAATAGAGAAGCGATGGAGGCCGAGAAGAGCGAGAGACGGAAGGGCCTCGCGGTGATTTTCAATTAAAAGTACGGTCGAGCAATGGCTACACGGCGAACTGGTGTGAGTGTGTGTACGTGAAAGGCATCGGTGCGGCGGCGTAATCGCATTAAGAATTCGCGTCCCTCGGCCCGACGTATGAAATCAAGTCGTAAAAAGAAGCTCGCCGACGCCGCCGTAAATTTTACCCTCGCGTACGCGAAATAACGAGAAGAGGAAAGACGAACGAGAGATAAAGGGATGCATGCTCAGGGAGAGGAGAGGAGGGGAGACGCTCGTGTAGGCACACGTCGTTCGGGAACATGGGCAGCAAAAATATTATTATAAATGTGTCGGGGTGATTTTGGATGAATTGCCGGCCAGAGGCCTCCAGACATATTTTATGCTACCGATTTGCATCTCCGTGTTCGAAGTACAGCGAGAGATGTTGCTACATGCTCTCGAGGCATCTTCTCGAATCTGCCTCGATGGTGTCATAAATTGCTTTTTAACGTATTTAATATATATTTCAATGTGTTCAATGATTTTATTACATATTTTTTATTTTGAACAGCTTGACCGCTCAATTTAATTTATTGCTATAATTACATTTCGTGAAAATTTTTTTTTAAACAATTTCTTGTATTTTCGATTTTGGATGCAGAATATATAATTTGAAAGATTAATTAAAATTTTGGGATAAGTCGCAAGATATACAATATTAGTGACGTTACGATCATAATGCTTCGAGTGAAATTTTAATTTGCGATATTAAAAAGTATGTATTAATTATTCTTTGAAGTTTTATCTGCCGTATATGATCTTCCGGAAATTATTTTTAAACTCTTATAAATTACAATAAAGAAAATTGTAAAATTAATTTTTAAATTTTTAAATTTTACGTTTGATCAAACAAAAGACGAGGTATAACAAAATAAAAGAAGTACCTGCATTGATTTGGGTATGGCCATATCTGAAGGTCTGACAAAACCGCATGAAATGCGGTGCGGGGTATTGGTACATGGTCACCGGATTTGATTCGAAAGCCTCAATCCCATTTCGCTCCGACTAATAATGTGGCTATCTTGTTTCGCCGAGCAAGAATGCAAATTATTCATTCTGAATGATATTCAGCTGCTACTCTTGCGTCGAGCGATTCTCATATATCTGAGCTTCAAAGCGGCTTCATATTATTAAAATTATGTGTGAACAAAAATAACCGCAGTCAAAAGATTACTAGTTAGCTTCCTCAAACTTTACCTTGCTTCCTTTTCTTCATTTATAACTACTTATTTTATTTTAAGATATTTAATGATAGTTTTTGCAATTTTGATCAATGAACATCGTTTATTTGAGCAGATATGTAAGCATTTCATGGAAGAATTGAATAAAAATTATTTTACCGGTAGAAATTAAAAACCAAATTTCATGTGAGAAAAATTGTAATTCAAAAAGAGTATCGAATAACCACTAACCCTGAAAAAAGATTTTTCATAATGAAGTTCCACAAGCAAAAATATCGTGTTCGCTAGGAAAGATTTCGACTTGGTGCGAGGGTACCTTATACAAATCACCCTTTGCGGTTAGCAGTAGGTAAACCCAATCGTTGCGGGGTGAATGAATCACGTGCGCTCGCCGTGGATACATATCATCAGAATTCTTTTCGCGCATCCTTGGCCCTTCGAGCGATCCCAGTTGGATGCCGAAATTACCGCCACGAGGGGGTCATAAATCATAAATCGATGCGCGCGCTAATAGTGAAGTAAAGGCGCTCAGCGCAATAAAATTTTGATAATAACTGGGATTTGGAATTTTTTTTTACTTTTGAAGAATTTTAATTCACGAATATATGTGAAATTCAGTGTATATTCGGTAATACTGAATGTTATCGACTAAATTATACAAAAAAATAATTCAAAAAAGAAATTACTATAAGAAGTCTCCAATGTTATAATATTTTAGCATATTTATTACGTAACGAAAACTATATTGCCCTCCTGCAGCTCGGAAACTCTCCAGTTTTATGTACCTCCTCGCTGCACAACAGGGACGAAGCCGTTTTTGTCTGTCCCCACACGTAACCAACATTCATCCTTCCGCGTGCCTCCTGCACCGCCTCCCGAAAAAAAGGCTGAAGCATCGCGAATCCAGGTTGCAATCGAGGGACCCAAGTGTCGTTATCCTCCTAGCCGCTCGCCCGCGCGCGCCGGGGGCCAGCTGTGTGTATCCATGGGTGGCACGGGCGATACGAGGCTCATTTGTCTCCGCGGGACGGGATTCACGATTCGAACGGCGAGACAACGCGAGCTGCCCCGGCGCCAATCAATCTCCCGCGGGGGAAACTCGTGCGTGACTCGCTCGTCCGCGAGACCTTAGCCGCCGGGGCTTATCGCTGAAAAATCGCCGTGAATATTCATAAACGGGGGGCAGGAACGGACCTCTCCCCTGTCTCCATTTGTCTCTTTAGCCGATCCGCCGAGCGACTTACTTTCGGCCGTTCGACGTCTAACTTGTTCATCGGCGGATTTGCATACCGCGGACGGTAGGCGAGCGCGCCGCACCGGAGCCAGGGGAAATTAATAAAATCCGGTTTTACGATTCGAGCGTATTGTTCACTCCTGACAGCCGTGCAAATGCCGCGCGTGTCCCGTCGTAGGACTGCTGAAATAGCGAAGTCTTTATAAGTAACTGCCTCATTGGCATTTTATGATAATAATAAAGTGGCCGGGGAAAAATTGCTTTTCCGTGTAATATGTTCATTCGTACTTTATTATAGTTCGACCGGTGCGGTGACGCAACCCCCAACGTGACGTACGAGTAGTGCAATGCATCGGCGGATTATCGAGCGACTTGGCGAAAACTTTCGACCTCGGCGTAGGCTAAATTGATTTACGCGACTATTCGGAGCGAGCGAGATATTTCAGTTTAATTGCGAACACGGGGATCGGGAGATTGTTCGATCGACGGACACTGTACGCACTTAATATTCTAATTAGATAAAAATGTCACTTGTATCGGTGGGGATATCGTTGTAATTAATGGCCCCGAGGGGCGGTTTTTGATGCGCAATCAGATGGAAATTAATTAGTGCGAAAAATGCGCGAGCTCTGCGAGCGATTATAACGTCCGAGGAGTATTCTCCGGATAACGCACCCGCAATGAGCGATGAACTCATTTTTAGATTCGAGTCTCGGTGCATAAATAAACGTCGGGCTTGAGCTTTATCTGATCAGCGACATGCGCTGCTCTGATACTTTCCGCTGCATCACAGCGATCTTGTTAGTTATACCAGTTTTTCTGCACTGATGCATTTACGCGAATTTGATTATGTTTAGTTAAAAAGAGGGGCAGTCACAAAGTTGATTTCAACACAGAAAAATGACATGTAAATTATACCGTTTCGTGTAGACTTCTTAAGAACACTGTTTAACATCATGTGTACTTGGCTCTCACGATTACAAGACCAATTTAGATCACTGTAAAAATTATAAAAAAAAATGATTCTCTTAAACAACATGTATTTAAAAAAATGTAACAATTCCATGGTTTAAAACTATCAAGATTACTGGTTAAAAAAAAAGAAAAAAAATTTCATTAAAATATATTTATAATTAACTTACTGGGATCCCACTTGTATCAATTAATTTATATTTGAAATTTTTATTATAGTATAATTCAAGCAAAAACAAAAAAAGTGTAGTTAACGTTTCCATGTGATAAAATTTAGATCTCAAAATAACAAAAAATTAGGACCTATAGATATGCGATCATCTTAAAAATCTCAGCAGCCTGATAACTAAATACATCATAGTGATGCTGTTGTACATTGCATAAGTGCGTAGCCTTGTAAACGTGAAGTCAAATAAATTGCCGAAACAAATGTGAGTAGAATACAAACCCCGTGAATTAAGATTTATGTGACGGACAAGGCAAAATGCAACTCAACAGAGTTCGAGACACTTTATGGATCCTTTCTTACGAACGATCACATCCTTTAACGTCGATAACAATGTACAACACGCTTAATCCGCTTACACTTTATGGGTGTAAACATCATCGGCGAGCGAAATTCGCGCATGTCTCGATTGTAGTCTCGTTCCCGCTCTCCCTCTCTCCGCCGCGCCACCGGAGCAGCCGTGTGGGAGAAGAATTTCAATTAGTATTTCTGTGCAAACGTAATTTAGATTAGTTTTTCCGTTAAGATTATGCCGTGCGGAATCCAATCAGATAGTACCTCATTGTATTTCATTAATTAAAAGTGTATAAAAGGTAAGCCCGGGCGCGCGCAAGCGCACCCCCCGTCTCTTTTTTTACCTCCGAACGAATCTCACGATAACACCTGGCGCACATATACGCCAAGTGCGCGCGCGCCGGGCTCTACGGGGTCAGGATTAAAACGTAAGACCTTAATTTAATTAACGATCGCTCGTTAAAACCTGGCGTTTGTCGTCCTATCAGATTTTTCCATGCAAATGGCCGGGTGAAAAATGTGCGCGCGTGCGAGGGCAGAAAATCGGGACGGGAGTAATTTAAAAGGCATTATACGGGCGGCTCTCGCTCCTTTGCGAAAGAAGTAAATCACCGGCGTTGGAGTGAGTTGTCTCAATCAATTAGGAGGAGCCGGGGGATGCTGGCCGCGCGGAGGAGCCCCGGCTGTATAATGTACAATCGCTTGAATTACACTCGGACTCGCGGCTCGGCCGCGAAGCGGGGCCAGGGCTACCGGTCGGCCATTCCCTTGATGGATGGCGCGTCAGGATCGATTCCCTCGCTGGAGCCTCCGAGGCTCGCGAGCTCTTAGACCAGGCGCTTTTGATGCTCCGTAGGAGCGAAAGTTAATTGGGTGAAAAATCGACGGTAGCGCGCCGGTTATCGAGGGTCTGGGTTTTACAAACTCCGATGCGGCCGGAAGGGAATGGGGACTTCCGGCTGCTATTATCCACAAAGCGAGCGCTCGAGAGGGCAGTAAGTGTTTACCTGCTGAGATACACTCGGGATGAAATTTTTACGCCTGATTAAATTCAACATTTAATGAGTCGTAAATTTTGATATGAAAACATTTTTTCTTATTGAGTATGTTCATTAATTTTTATATTTTTTCTTCTGGTATACAATAAAAATTAATGGTTTTACAAAAAATGATCTTTTGACATTTATTTTGAAATGTAAAAGAAAAAATGTATAAAATACTTCTTGAGATATATAACAAGAGTTTTTTTTATGTATTTCATGATTGCTCTGATAAAATAAACATGCATGGAAACTATTATTAACATATTCAAATAGGAAATTTGTATTTATTTATCGTTAATAATATTTCATTCTAAATTAATTCCTACTTTAATTCATATCTAATTGTAATTGAATCAATATAATCATTATTTTGATAAATTGAATTTACATATCGATCCATTCAAATAAAAAGATAATCGATTCAAATGTCAATTTTAATTTATAGTATTTGGTATCAGATTTATTTTCTTAATTGTCTAGAAATAGAATATTGATTTCTCGATTTTTTTTTAAATTTTTCACTACTAGATTCATCGTTGATGTTAACTCATAAAATCTCAGTATTCACTGAATTAGAAATGAAAATAATGAAAACAGTAAGAGCTACCAAGTGGAGTACAGTCGAGTGAAAAATCAAGGGACGCCCTATGGTCAAGCGGGTTGACCATTAAATTTACATAAGAGCCTTTGAAGGAGGCTTGCCGCGATAATTAATAGTCGTGGAATCTTGATTGACGAGGACGAAATTTGGCGTGGGGCGCGCATAAGGGCGGCCTCGCAGCTAAATGCACCGCGCCGTAGTCCTAACGTTCTTCACGGCGGCGATCTCGTGAGCGTACGTAACGTTAAAAAATTTCCCGTCGCCGTGGAGTCTTTATCTCCAGCTGAGAGCTTCATCGAGTGTCTTCATCAATCATTCGAATGTATAACGCGCCAGTGCCCACCTCTTCTGGAGTCATACACCGCGCGGTACCTGTGTGTGGGTATACGCGCGGCTCGGCTTACTTTGTCTTGACATCTGTCAGAGGGGTAGGCATTGTTCGCCTTTTTATTTTCGACGCCCTCGTGGACGAGCCGCGCAGTCTCTCCTTCGCTCGCGCTCTCGCTTCCTCCTCGCCGGTTCACGAGAACGTAACCTTTCAAATAGATAACGAGACAAGAGCGAAAAGTAAGGAGAGCATTGAGACGAAACTGTGAGACGTTGAAAGAGCTCGGAAAGTAAAAGGATGTAATCAAGGAACTTTTATTTTGTTAAATGTGCTATGAACGAAAGAGGAAAGGATTTATAAAGAAAGTTTAAAGAACAGTTTTTCATATTATTTTGTAACTTTTGCTGGATGTTCAGTTAAAAATTTTTACTGATTAATGATATATGCATAATCCGAAATACATTCCACGCGTAATAATACGTAATAATTCAATATTTGAACGACTTTATAAACAGAGAAACAGGCTATTCGGCGCAGCGAGAAAACGATCGCCATTAGTCAATATCAAGTAAAGCTCGTATACCCTAATGGCTCTAATGATCGAGTGCTCGTGTTACGCGATCTACAACACCGGCTCGTGGAATAGCGCAAAAGAGACGCGGCCGGCATGACGAATGCACGCGCGTCGAGCCCACACGATGTACATATCTTCTCTCCGGCCGAGCAACAAGACGAGACCGACTTATTTCTCATTCTTTTTTTTTCACGTCTTCGTAATGACGCGCTTTTAGATGCGACCGGCCATTATGCGGCGTTCGGGCGATCCCCGGTGATCTCTTGATCGCACAAGGGAGAGAGAGAGAGAAAAAAAAGGAGAAGGAATGCGCGTCGAGAGATCCAAAGAGTGAATGAGAGAAACGCGAGGGAGACAGAAAGGTGTGAAGTGAAAAGGTACACAAGAGAGCCGCGGTGGATACGCTCTTATCATTCTCCCAGGGAGGATGAAAGGAGGCGAATGAATGGGAGTTTTGGCGCACACAAAGGGACAAAATAAGGCCTGTTGAGGAGATTGATTTGAGGCGCGAGGCGAGACTGACTTTTCCGCTCGATGCGCGTAATTGTGAGACGGGATTTTGACACTTAATAACTGGTTTCTACGTTACAATCTCTTGAATTTACATTTGTTTCTTATGTTATATAAGCCTAGTTTGATTGTACGAACTCTCATATATTAAAGATTTATTTATTCTATTTGCTTTCATCACTTATGAATAGGGTAAAAAATATCAATGTTTCCTTATAATATTTTTTGACCCTCTGTGCTTAAATATATACTTTCATGTCATATAAACAGTAAAACTAGTGGATTACACGCCTAAAAAAGTAAAGAATGCGTCAGATCAATCGGAAATTGCTGCTCAATCCAAAGGCATTCTTTATTTACTTCAGTCGTGCATGATTTTCTTTTTTTACGAACTGTAGATAAAAAAAAATTTTTAGCAATACAAAGCTTTCTCTATAGGAAAGAAGTGAACCCGAAGAGTATAAATAACACTACCGTTACGAACTAAATGAACTATTACATTTGACACGTATAATCGAGTTTATTAAGATACTTCGTGGGTCCATTAAAAGCCTTCCAGACCGGTCGATTAGCCGAAGCCTGGAGTGAGCACATAATACACCTTTAATCGCAATCTTATCGAAAATAGCCGACTCAGGCCGCCAAAGCGATTTTGAAAACGTCAGTGCCCGAAATGCCAATCGTTCCTTCAGACACCTAAAACTCGAAAATCCCATCTCGATGCAATTACACTCATACCCCGAAGTCGTCATCGGCGACGCGAAACACGTCCCTCGGTCCTTCCTCGACATTTGCATTAAGACCTTGTCGCGCGTCAATACCATTCATCTTGTCGGCGCGAGTTTCTCTATTAGCCGCCTCCCCGGGATCCCTCACCCCCTTCTATCTCGTGCGTCGCAGGATTCTCTGAGCTTCTTTTTCTTTTTTTCTTTTTTTTTTGTCCGTCGGTCGCTTTCCACTTTCGGCGATCGCCGCGAACGACTCACCTCCGGGGAAGATTTAGTGGCCCGCGGGGCCCTGCGCGTTAATGCAGTTGTCGTCGATCGACCGGCGGCGCGCCGGAAAGGGAGGGAAGCGAAGGGGACGGGATGTTCTTAGCGCTGGCCGACACTGAGAGCGCTATAATGCCGCGGCACGGCCGAGATAAAGAACCGGCGAATACGCGCGACGTAGATACAAAGCAATGGGGAGATAAATAACGCTTTGCCGGTTTTCTTTTATCTTTGGATCCTTAATTGGTATCCGCGCAGGACATCATTTCGATACCTTATTTAAATTCTTTTTTTCTTTTTTTTTATCGAAGGCTTGTGTGAAAGAAGTATTTGGATCGACGAATTAAAATCTGTTCTACAAATATATTATTAAGAATATAATAAAAAAAAGCAAGTTATGCGGTGCTAACATTAAAATTTTATTTGCAATTACACTTTTTTGTGTGACTAAAGTTGAACGCGCAGCTGATGCAATTCACAAGCAAATATATTCTTTTTCATTGCAAAAATTGCCTAAACTTTTCAAGGACACTATAGTAGCTTTCTATATAATAAACAAAATATAATTGATACTTTTTAAAACTGAAAAGTTGATATACATAGATTTCACATTTTCGTGAAGTTGTTGAATTAGATGAAAAGAAAAAAAAAGTGAAAACGGCATGGAGAGCACTTTTAACGCCAATCAGAGGGGGATGCCTACATGTAGAGAGACTCAAGCTTGCTTTATCGGCAATTGCGAGAGACTAACGCTAATTAACTTGACTGTAGAGTACGTTAAATCAGCTGACGCGTCCTCTCACTGAATATCGTGTGAAAGACGCCGGACAACGGGGAATTTTATTTATTAGCACCACATGGCATTGTTGATAGCTCGGATATAGCTAGTAGTGCTCACGACGCGTATAATCATGCCCGGCTGTTAGCTCTGCGGCACACTATAAAGTGCGATAATCGGGGTCGAGGAAAAAAGTCGATGAAAGGGCAATTAACGGCATTTATTTTCAGGTTTCGGTGAAAATGGATGGTCGATAGACCGCTGTCAAATGACTGAGCAAAAAAGTTTTAATAGTGAAATTCCGCTACGGATAAGAATTATTTATGTATATTTTATTCTATTATATACTAGTTAAATTTATTTCTAAAAAACTATTTATTGTGAAAAAGAATTTATTAAAAAATTTCTGTACATACATATTGAGTAACTTTTAAGAATTAAAAACAAACATATTTTATTCATTTTTTATAAACAGAACTTAATTTTCTATCTGCATTTTTGAATAATGCATAAATATTAAGTTGTGTCTACAAAATCTTGATTTAAAGTTTTTCTAATTTATGACATTTGTATTGCACTTTCATCTTGTGTTGGTAGAAAAAAACTTAGTCACGAAGAGGATAGCTAGAATGCTATATCTATACATAATGGATGTGGGTGCGGAGGTGATTTACAACAAAGACTGCTGCACGCTATTAATCGAATCTTTACGGGAATGACACCTGGACGCAGATTGCATTATTAACGAGGAGGTGCTGCGGCTTGTTTAGAGTCATGATAGGAAAGGTAAGTGCGGAATTGAAACGTCATAGCGTCAAAACATATGGCTCAATTACTTCACTCTTTTTGACACTTTTTATGGACTCTGAATGAATAACAATAATTTACTAAAACCTGTACAATAAATATTTCATAAATCATTTTCTTT
>JAXIUT010000001.1:12609629-12635102 GCA_035586675.1 Eurytoma californica | reverse complement strand
AGAGAGAGAGAGAGAGAGAGAGAGAGAGAGAGAGAGAGAGAGAGAGAGAGAGAGAGAGAGGGAGAGGGAGAGGGAGAAACGGCTCGAGGTGAAACACCTTCAAAGGACCACAGAAACAACGAGATTCAAAAGGCTTTTGTCCCAGCATCGAAATAACCAAGCGAGTCATTCTCTTAAATTTGATTTAGCTGACCACGGTCACTCTCGCGAGTCTCGCCACGTGCTTTCGTCCACCAATCCTCCATACGGTCTCGCTGCTCATTTTTCAGGGACTTCTTTTTTCCACTTCTTCCAATATAACTGCGGAGAAGAGCGTGTGCCTCTCAGGATCCGATTAATCGTTTATTGTCGTTCTCGACAAAAGCTTTATTTATTACGGAAGCAGTAATAGCTTGTGTCATCGAAGACTAACACCAATGAGTCAGTGTTGATGATGTGAGAACGGGTCCAAGGGTAAATAAATTTTTTACGTTATGTACTACGGTACATATAAAATGATAAAATGCGATAATCAAAATTTCGTGCCAAATTTCCGTCATAAAACGTCACAATCTGTAAGCCAAACAAATTTCAAATCTCCACTCCAAACTGACCAATCACAACCAATAGAGGCTTCACTTTTCATCATTCTCTTTTTTTGTAACGATTATGAATGATACAGGTTACATGTCGGTTGTACTTGTTTCGTTACAATTACAATATTTATAAAATCATATTGGTAATTCGTTTTAAATGGTTAAATAACATTGTAAATTTTACTACTATTAAACCAGTAAGAACGTCGCAAACCAATTAATTTTTATTTTGCAGAGCCCAAATTGAAAACTGTAAGCAATGTAACATTGAAAAAACAAATATTTTCATGCGTATCAACGCAGAGAGCAAAGTTAGTTCAGCGTTAGCAGCAGAAGGAGGGCTGAAACCCTCGAAGCGAGAATCGCAATAAAATCGCCGTATCGCCGTAGTATCACGTAGTGCGCGACGAACAATAGAGCAGAATAAAAGAAACTAATCCGTCGCCGGCAATATTCATCGCAATCCTATCGATGACGATCGATGCCCCCGCCTCTCCCCCGCTCCGCTCGCTCGCTCGCATAATCAAGCGGCTCGCAGTACAAATAGGGCTTCTGCGTGGGGCCCGAAAAAAAAGGAGGGGACTCCATCGGGGTGCCCGGGAAATCAATCTCCTTTCAATTCGCCAACGCGCGCCTATCGTTGTGCAATCGCGCGACTCGAAGCTGAGCCGTGTCAACAGCGTAAGCGCAGTCGTCCCGTCGCGATAAGGGATGAGCGCACGCCTCGCGAAACGGGAGTAACTTGGGCTCCCTTTTTTCACGTCCCTTTCTCTTGAGGCTTATTGAAATTTCTTTGTACGACTACTAGGAGTATTCGAGAGTGCGATATTAAATGGCTTTCATTTTACAATTCTAAGTTCGCCGTTTTCAGAATATTGCAGTTATAGAAAATAACGTATTTTGCAAATTTAATAAAGTTAATTAAATTTGACTTAAATAAGGAAAACTTACACGCAGAGGTTCATTATCCAATCGAATAAAGGTTCTTTCGAATAAAATTTATTTCTTTGCTTTCTTCTTTATCTGTCTAAAAGCAACATATAGCAAGTTATGATTGCACAGGATATTGTAATTGAATATAAAAGATAACTACTTTATCTCCAAAGAAAAATAATTGCAATGCAGCAAATAAATAAACTTGTAGTTCGAGACATTTGTCTACGGCATAATTTTATTATAAATTATAGGTACTGCAAAAATTATCAGGAAGCAGTTAAACGAATTAGTTTCGAGCTTTCATTAACAACCTTTATTTTATTCAAACGAAAACGAAGCTTTCTGTAACAAAACTTAAGGTTAACAAAACTTAAGGTAACAAAACTAAAACAAACATTATATTTGCAGTAACTTCCGCACATGAAATATTATAAATTACAGGTACGTACGACATATGTCAAGCGAAAGCAGTTAAACGAATTAGTTATGAGATCCCATTTAACGTTTATATTATTCAACAGGGAAATGAAACTTCCACTATCCAGAAATTATGGACATTAAAGCCATAATTGAATTAGCATTGTTTAAGAAGAGCACAATCTCCGAAAAATCTCAATAATATCTTCTGTACTTGCACTAATTTCCAAAAAGAAGTCAAAAGAGTATGGGCAATGTGAACATGAAAGAAAACCGCATGAAAGAAATAATTCCAAATAAATCAATCGTTAAATTTTCCCCCGCCCCTTTCACTTTCAATTTCCCCGGCGGGCGACCTCCATAATCTAACGGATCTGCTCACCGAACCACTCCGGCTGCGTCGAGATCCGGGATTATCGCGCTCGCGAAGCGTCACGTACATCCAGCAGGCTGTGCGAGGACACGACCCCCGAAACGGGCGGGTGAGCTTTTTCGACGGGGAAATGCGAGAGCGTCGGCGTACATAAGTGCGGCGCGTACACCTCGTCGCGCGGAAATTAATTGTGAAGCCCCCGAACGGCCGCGAGGACCGCCTCGAGTGGCCTCCACCCCACCGAACGGGATTAGGATTTCTCTCTCTCTCTCTCTCTCTCTCTCTCTCGCTCTCTCCCTCTTTCGCTTTCTCTCTCGGTTTTTGTTGGATTTGCACAACAATGGCCGGATCAGTTGCGGCGTGTGCGACGCCCCGTCACCCCCGGTCTGGTCTTTATCCCGCTGTGCTACTCTCTCGTCTACTGTCCTTTTTCCAAATTAACGTCGACGTCGATGAATTTGCTTTTTTCGGTTGCTCGCCTCGAGATTATGTTATATTGAAAGTACGACATCGACAGAAACTTCTTAAGTGTATCAAGTTTGTGGAGTGGACGCGGCGCTGCATCTTTAGTAGCTCATTATATATATACTTATATTTCAATAAAATGCTACTTTGGGAAAATAAATGAAAGACCAAAAATAGCAAAAAAAAAACACAACTTCTGATAAAAAAGATAGTGTTTTAAATAGGATAAAAAGGAGTAATTAACTATAATAGCGTTTTTGAAATTTTTTACATTCATTTATCAATTCAATAAATAAATAAATCGTTAAAATAGTTGTGGTAATTTCAGTGACCTCTGCAATGGATTGCAGTTGATTTTATGTTCTTCAAACCTTTCGACGTCGCTGCAACGTAGGATCGAGCATAAGCCAAGCTTGTATGGTTGCTCTATCCCAGGCGCTCCTTTCGCAGCTCGCATTTCTGCTCTCATCCGTTCTGCAGACGTCGATTGTCCCACTTTCTATATTAGAGGAAGCGTCTTCTGAACTTTGTGCACCCGATTTACTCAAGAAATTCCTGACTTTTACTAAAACTTAATTCATAATAAAATTGCAATATAACAGTACTGATGCAGCACTGATGTTATTAGAATAAATTGTAGAATAGAAATGTGGTCTTTTATTTTATATCGCAACGTGGATATTAAAAGCAGTATTGAGAGAAGTGTTTAGATTCACTATAATAATAATCAAAACTAATTCCTGTAAAATAATATAGTTTAAATTATAAATATTAGAATAATTTGAATAATTTATAATCACAGCAATTTTCGAGCTAATTATTTACAAAATTTTTTAATTAAAATTTGTCATAGCAGCAGAGAAGATCAAACGGCGTTTAAAATAAAATAACAGATTGCGAGTAAACAAAAATGACGAAATAATTAAGCATGAATAGACCACCTAATAATTTAAGCAAACTCCACTTTGACAACATACATCATTTTTCACCAACACTTAAGGGTGATACATTACACCAATAAATCGCACGCGGAAATATGCAAAGAGACCCCGAGCGAATTGTAGACGGCAGTCGGACGAGCACATGGCTCCCCCCTAAAAAATAAATTGGTATCAAAACAAAATCTCCATGCAAGTTCCTCTCTCGACCGCGTTTCTTTCATCCCCCTCCCTTACCCACCCTACTCGAGCGACGCGCGCACGCACACACGTCGCAGCATTGTCGCACTTGGCGGACCGCCGAAGGGTCGTTGTTGGGAGTTCGCTTAATCCGACCAATGCTCTCTCCAATTCGAGGCTTTCGGGCCCTCTCTCGCTCGTTTTTTTTCTCTCGTTTCTCTCTTTACAGACGGTTCTTTATCTCTGCCATCCAAACGTCGATTGTGCGAGCGCCCCTGCTCCAGAGACTGATTATGTGTCCGTCCAGTGGCGCGGTTTTGGCGAACCCTCGAGTGGGCTTGAGGGACCGTGCGCGCACATATGTGTATGAAGCTTTTTTTTCTTATTTACCTATTTAAGGATTCACATTAAATACCATACTGATCCGTGTTTCATATTTTTCAATACTATATTGGAACTTATAGCTTATCCGTTATCACTAAAGAAATTAAATTACAAAAAGCAGAGTGTAGAACTAAAAGCAGCTATAATAAGAAAGTAATTGTTAATACAATGAGAATGTACATTTTCAAAAAAATTAAACAATTAAATTATTTATTTAAAAAATGAATTGCAGCGATATATATTAAAACTGAAATATCGAAAACATGATATTTGTTAGTTGAGTGAACGCATGAAGAAACTTGTCTGAAACAGTTAAAAATAAATAAATTTGGAAAAAATCTATTCCTACAATAATCACTAGTTACAAGAAGCTAAATATAATTCACATTTTTTTGCGGAGCAAACACGAATTCACAAACTATCGAAGTATTTTCTAACGAGGATACAATACAATAGCCGTAACTTTTTACAGCTAAAGAAAAAAAGCGGCATCGTACTTGCCTCCTCCTCGAATCCCTAAAATTTTCGCGGAATCTTCGGCATCCCCGGTGTGGGTCCTTATCGGACCATAATGGACCCACATGTTAAGTGAGAAAACACCGGAGGAATTCAACGGCGATTGCGCGGCATTCCCCGAGACTTTCAACACGTGGCCGCGGCGTTCCTCGTAGTTCCGCCTCGACGTTCCGCGTTCCACTTGTGGTGGTAATACAGGATGCGCACGTGCGGGGACGCGCGGTTCGTTATTGTATCTCACGACTGCGCATAGCGTATAATCCGCGAGCGCCAGAGGTATGAGAGAGGCAAATATACACTGGATTCCTTATTTCATTCTTACCTAAAGTTTGGAATCGTTGTAAAGGAGTAAAATTCATTGCGGAGTTTCACCATCGCACATGTGAAGTAAAACGAAATTCGAGCCACATTGTAAATCTTGATTTATTCATTGGATTGAAGAGCATGATTTTATTTAATTTTAAAGAGATTAGACTGTACAGAGAATTCTTTAAAAAATTTCCTCATTCTTTATCAAAATAATAACGTAATAAGTATGATAATCGAGAGCAAGTGTAGAATTGATAAAAATTACACATGAATTAACCTACTAAATATTGAATCTTTTGTGAATTAATTTTACAATGGTACAGAACAAATGATACCAAACTGGTCACTGAGCCCCAAGACAAAAATAATGAGATCAATAATTACACGTATACAATTAATGATAGTTAAACTTTATTACGATTAAATATCAGTATCAGATAAACTAAATTGATAAATCACTTTTAGCTTCATGATCAATGATGTACGAAGTTGACGAGACATGGAAAATATTTTTCACTGTATAAAAAAAAGATAAATTAATCAAATTCATCTTTAAATAAACATTGCTAATTGTTGAGGATTCATAAAATAAAATAACCTGTTCAGAATTACCATTATTTTGTTAAATTTATTAAATTAATCTACGGTGAAATTTTTCACTAATTAGTCCAATTGAATAAACGACCAACAATTGCATTACAATAAAGCGAAACTTTTACTGCAGTGTACGTAGTATATATCCCTAACTACCGACCAAATTAACAATTAAATTGTCGTGTCTCAGTGGACACGCGGAAAACTCGCCGGCTTAACTTTCGGCTCGTTCAAGCGATTCACTTATACAATTGACCGCACGCATATCGAGCGGTCCCGACCAGTTCGAAAACTGCGTTAGGAGCTCCGAACTGCGGGAGCCGACCTCAAATTATACGGGACGAGGAAGCGAGCGCACAGGAGTATAAAAAGGGAACGAGGCTTGGTCCTGGATCCTCGGCGGCGATAACGACGGAGCCCGGTCGTTTGGCGAACGTGCGCCACGTCGATATTTCTGATGAGGACGGCCTAAAGGGGAGATTATTGGCCGAATTTCACCGCTGGATAATGTCCTCGATGCGGCAGGACGGTTATACTAATGGCCGATTTCGCGCTCCTAATGCTGCGATATCGTCGTATAAAAAAGCAGTTCTACATGCCTTAGCAGGTTTGTCTGGTGTATTTAGTGAATCATAACGGCCTTCCGTTCAGGCGTTATTTTCAAAGGCCGAAATTTTTCTAATGGTAGATTTACTTATAAGAATTGACCCTGGGCTTTAATGCTATTTTATTTCATATTATTCAACCTTATTATTCATTACAGCGTATGGTTACCCGTTAATTTCATAAAATACATGTACGTGTTACAGAAATATTTAAGGTCATAATTTAAAATTCATAATCATGCCATTTAAATATTAAATGTAAGCTTTGTAGTTACAAAATCTCGGGGATTAAGCTCGTGCGCAAAACCTTATTCACAATTAATACCAAACCCCTTCGGTACAAATTTTATAATATCTATATATCCAAGGAGCGAGTATTATTACAATTAATTTAATACATAAGCATAAAAAAACTATACTCAAAAAAAGGATTTATCTCATATCGGACAGTTTGTACACGTTACAGAATTTTTTTCAAGATTCTAATCGAATTCTGAGATTCGAAGATCCATTTCATTCAAATATGCATTCGGAATGTTGAACTAATTAATTAGAGTTAACGAATGGATTGAACGAAACTGCGCCTACACCGACGAGAAATTAATACGAGGCAAGATTTCCACGGAATACTAAAAGACTAATAATACGTTGTTTTAAAGCTTGTGCTTAAAGTGCCCAATTTTCCAAGGGCGCACGAGCAAAATTCGCGGTTGCCACAGGCTTATACAAAATTGTCCTCCCGCGTCGACGTGTCAAAAACGTCGATAGGTTTGTATACACATACTTGCGTGCCTCGCATTTATAGGATACCGGGTTGGAATCGCACTATTATAGTGTAAATGAGCGGAGGGCGCGCGGCTTACGGTCGCCTGACCAATGAGCTTCGACGATTCGGGGTTTGACATCCTTGCGAACTTGAGAGCTTGATGGTTGTACGAGGGGAACGCGATTTTTTCAGCGAAAGCACGCTTTTGAAGTTTCTTCGAAGCATCTCCTTTGCATTTCACCATAAATTTATGATGAAATGAAAATTTAATTTTATAGATAAATCTGTATAGTGATGTGAATCTGTATAGGGATCTTCTTCAAAATTATTAGCTAAAGTCATCAATGGCATAATATGGTGGCACATCGGAGTCGCAGTTAAACGAACCACGGCCAATAAAATAAGAAGACCTTTTTTGAGGCACTTTTAAAATACTCTTTCTTTATAAAATGGGCAGAAACTCCATCAAAAAATACTTCAAAATTCATCATTTTTACCAGCTAAATGTAACCTAAAGAAGTAAATAAGTAATTTTACTTTTATGGAAAAATTTCTTTTCAAACACATCACAACTAAAGATTGAATGCAACGAACAGTTTTCAATTTTCTATTAAAAAAAAACATGCAATTTTTTAGTTTCTATAAACAAAGAAAAATTCTTAAACATATTTAAAAATTGTATTATTTGCATTAAATTAATTGATTTAAGCACTATTAAATAAAATATTTTCCGTCTATTTTGCCGTAAAGTTAAATTTATTTTTCATTGAATCATTAAATGTGAAGTTCCGCGTTCCTTTTTTTCATACAAAATAATAAAGGGTGAGGTTGAATTCACGAAGCTTTCTGGAATTTATTCGATTTCCCAACCGAAATCAAACTAAATTGGATTTAAAAAGAGAAATTGTTGAAATAATTCAAGTATTGCAAAGAATAATCGTAAACAAATCTCTATTTTCGTTTTTTTGTTATTATTCTACAAACATAAAAGTATCATTTTCATTTAAAAAATAACTTAAATAGAATTTCTCTAATTGTTTATTGAAATGAACTAAATTATCTCTTTATTTAATTTGTGCCATAAATTTATCAATATAATTTATACGCAACAACAATTTGATACAGGAAATATGGAAATAAAATATCTTCAGCAGTTTTTTCTGCGATTGAAATAATCACAACGCTCGACTTCAGAAACTCCAGGGTAACACCGCAGCTGCGCTGATAACGGAACAGATCAAAAGTCAATAAAGCGCGCCTTGCGGACCCGTCGAAGCCTTCAAATCGAATCGCGCCCTCGCGGCTTTTGGTAAACAAATAGTGCGCTTCTGAATTTTTCCGAAGACTCCATCCGTTTGCCATTCTAACAGCGAGTCATAAAAATGCAGATGCAACGCGCGCAGCCCCCGCGCACACGCCCACGAGGTTTTTCCCTCGGTTTTCCGCCCCGCACATACAGGTATATCCCCGGCGACGCGATGCAAAAATAGAAAAGAAACGCACTCGAGAGGAGTAAGTTTACATTATTTATTAGAGCGGCCGCGGCTCACGGCGTATATACGTGTACTCGTGCGTACACGCGAGCGAGTTTGAACTTCCGAGGGCTGGACAAATGTTGTAAGGGGCCGCGCGCGCCTGCTTGGCTCGAAACTTCCAACCGAACCGCTGTCTCTTTCGCTCGCGCGCTTCGTTCATCCGCGCCGCAGAATAGCTCGGATAACTGAGCGAGATTTTTTCTACGTCGGCGAAGTACGTAGTATCGCGTTTTTTTACAAGGACATGAATTGCGGCTAAAAAATTGAAATTTGTTGCTATTCTTCGAAATGTTGTTATAACCAGAAGAATTATTTTAATTAAGTTTTAAATTAATTTATTTGTAAGTTGGCCTTACATAAAATAAAATAGAGGAACAAACATTGTAATATAGTTGTTTAATCGAATGTATAGTAATATTTTTGATTTGCTATGGATATTTATTTTGTTAATTAAATTAGATCTTTTTGATATCACCTATACTTATTTAAGAAATTATAATTTACTGTTGTTGGTTATAATTAACATTAAATAGGTGATATCAAAATATCTATTTCTGACTAAAAATATTACTATATACATTCAATTAGAGAACTTTAGTTGTAACAGAAGAGAAAAATGAAGTGCTACCACCCTTACACGTACACAATCAAGTGTTGTGTTCTCCCACGTTAACATAGTGCTCTGGATGGGTCGACCCGTAAATACATCGTACAATGGTCAAATATACATTCATTTACAATAGTCACAACAATGGGCGAAAGATACAATCCGGAATTCCCCGGGCAGCCGTCCGAACTTTTCAAACAGCGAAGGAAATCGAGCGCAAACGCAATATCGGCCGATTTCTCGAATTCGAAAGAGTGCGCGCGCCGGTTCTCGCTCGGAGCACCGCGTGTGTACATAAAGCGCGCACTCGAAGCGAGGGAAATATCGGAGCGGAAAATGAGCAGCGCCGAGGCCCGATCGCCGCGAAGCGCAAACAGCCCCTTGGCCTTTGGCCCTTGGCTCAATGGAGCCGCGATATTGGCTCGGCCGGCATAATGGAAACGTCGCTTTTGCGCCATATGCGCGCGCGGGAGGTGAGACGCTAAATGGCCCGAAACCCGGCAAAGTGTTATGCTCGCCCCCGCCCCAGAACAAATAACGCCGCGGTGGCCCCGTTTCCGACTGACCCCGCGAAGCACAATGGCACTTTTCGAAGAGGGGGCGGCAGGTGAAGTTTAACCGTAATGTAAGAGCCGCCAGTGTCGAGGCCTGCTTTTCCTCGGGGTGCGACGTTGTTTCTTCGCCCTCCTTTTTGGTAATTGGACGCGAGGTTTCGAAAATTGCGGAAGTGATCGGCAGTAGATATTCTCTGTTAAAAATTTGTATATCAAAGTTTTGCTTATTATTTACGAGAAAAAATACAGAAATTGTGTAAATATACTGCATTCATTTTGTGCATAAAAATTAAAAATTGTATTAAAAATTTGTAAATTTTTGAGAGACAAAAACTAACATAAATGGACATGAGATATTTTTTTCGCAAAGAAGTTGAAAAAGCAAAAGACGTTGTTTTGTATAGATGGCAGGTCGATACGTGACGTCAATTTGATAGTCGAACCCTTAGGCTACGACGACTGGAGCGTCCCTATGACCTTTTATTGCTTTTCGAATGCACTATAGCGACCGACTGTGCTTTTCCGGCATACTGAAACTTCTACACCTATAGAGCTTAACTTCAATAGTTTGAATTAACTGCGCCTTTGCTCGTTTTTATTTGGAAAATGAAATGCAATATCTTAAAATATCGAATGTTTTAAACTATGTATAAAGAATGCAGAATGCTTCTTTTAAATAAAAAGGCTTTAAATAAAAGGCTTACATAGGTATAAGAAAACTCTATCATATTAATAATATAAGTTTCGCTCGAAAATTTTTTAATCTCTCTTCTATATCTGCTAAAGCTACTCTTGTGCATAGCAAAACTTGACAGAACATCTTGCGAAATCACTCATCCACTTTGGTAAACGATACTGATTATAATCGAAAACGGAAGTGACTCGAAGCATTGGAGGGCGTAGCAGCATCGTAAAGCGTCGGGCCTCAGCGGAATCGGCGGCGGTTACAACGGAAATTATGCCATTATCGTAATTGACTGCTCGCCTTGTAAAGGCTTGTAGCACCGCGGAGCGTATCACTTACCCGCGCATCCACCGCGAACGAGAATTCCGAAAACCTTTGATCCGATTCGAGTCTGCGTAACGCAATTCGCACGCAACTCCGTGACCTCCTCCAATTTCGCAATGGGCTTCTCTATAGTCGAACGAGCAAAAGGCAACCCCCGCTCAGTGCCAGACTTTTTGTTAGGATTCATATAAACGTAAAATATGGTGTAAATGCAATATCCGTGAGGATTGATTTTATGTTAGAAATTGATAGATGTGAATTAATTAAAGATGTACCTTACTTGAATAATTGTGAAATTTTAGTAAGTTCAGTAGAGATCGCATAAGATTTTTGTACAATTGTGAAGAGATAGTGTTCTTAATTAAGAATTAAAAAAATATATTATGCGTGAATAAAAAGTTAGAATGCAGGTATTGATGACATGAATCTTATCAACATCACATCGATAAGATGATTATCAATATTTATGCGTCTAATTAGGTGAACATGCAGTAAAAATAATCACTAATCTGTTAGTAATTAATAAAAATTATTATAACAGAACATTTTTTTAAAAGTTAAAATACTGACGTATTATTATTATTATTATTAACAAATAATTATGAACATTTGAAATTTTCAATATTATGAATTCTAAGATATTGGACCGTCAAATTGTTTAAGAAGATCCATTTTTTCCAAAAACCTGATTAATTTCGCACGGTAAATCCATTTGTTTCTTGAATTTTCTAAAGAAAATATTATCTCCATGCTCTAGTAAATACTTCCTAATTTTCGATCCGGTCTTTTATTCGGTTATCAGTAAATATGATTTACGTTAAACCCAAGAAGCTATTCCAGTTTTTTAGACTCTTTATCCACGAGGGAACCGTAAATGATTAGTGAATTTTATTTATCTGAGAATGCTAAAACTTTACATTCACTTTTTGGTTTTTAAAAAAGTTAATCAAAAGGTACTTAATATACAAAAAGCCGTTGTTTGTTAGGAATATTCAGAAATTATTTGAAAATTTTAAATACAGCCATTTAAATAATGCATTTAAAAAAATTTAATAATTTTGTTTGATTTATTACATAAAATCTGATATGGCAATTTAGAACAATCGAGAGATCCGCAGCGAGCCATTAGCCAATGAAATGATATTGATATTTTTCGCATAACATTTCAACAAAAAAAAAAGCAATCGAAACGCATTTCTACACGAATACGTTTGAAAACTCGTTTACGCACCTGTACGGTATGCCTGTACAGGGATTTAATGTAGAATCGGGAGCGCACTTGAAGCCATCGACCGAAATCAGAGTTTATATTTACTCGCTTCGCAGCGGCCACTTTTATCGCCAGTAAATTCCGCGTCCCTCAAAGATGGCACGTACGCGATAAGCAGATATAGATATATCCATTTCGAGGATGTACGTGCCCGATAATCGTTTATATCTTTACTTGGACGTTAGACTAGCGAGCCTCACCTCCCCAGCTTCGTGCACGGCCGAAAGAAAGAAAAGCATTGCAGGGCGAGATAAGCCCCCACCCTGTCTATCCGTCAACCAGTTCGTCACACGACGTGCATTACAAAATTTGTATTTGAACCGTTTCTCACGGCTTACATCGCATGCAACGCGCGCTCAGTTTTCTTGCATTCATGTTTCCTTTATACTCTGCTCTTAAGGCCCTGAACACGATAGCAGAAATAAGGAATAGAGAATAAAAAATTAAATTGTTTTTATAAATACAGATATATAAGCAATGTAATTTAATTTCTTATTATCTATTCCTTATTCCTGCCATCGTGTTCAAAGCCTAAGACTTACATATTTTTAAATATGAGTATATTTTATTTAAAATTTCGTTTGACACAGTTGAAGAAGTTATGAGCATATTCCCAATGAGAAGTATTTCAAAAATTTAACGAAACTGCATAAATTCAAGAAATGCAAGTAGTTTTTATACATTTTGAGATATTTATTCAAATAATTTAAACTGATACAACTTCAGGCATAAATAACATTAATTCCCAACCATTTAAGCCAAACCTCATCAAAATTGATGAATCAGTTGGACCTGGAATTGTCATCAAAGCCAAAATTTTAAAATTTGTATAAGTTAGGATAAAAGAGGTTTAGAGACTTCTTTATATGCAAAATTTGCCAGAAATTTAATATATTTTTATTATATATTATAAAAAAATTGTTTTTTATTGTAATTTTTTTTGGAGTCAGTTATTCTGTAACAAAAATTTAAGGTATAAACCCCCTTTAATAATTTCAATCTTTAAGAAAAAAAGGTTCGCAGCGTAAGGCTATTGCGAATGAAAAGAGAGATAAGAGGTGAACTTCGTTATCGCAGTTGAAATGAAGGACTCATATAAAAGTATTGACGGAGCCACTCGGTTTCTTCATAGTACCATCGGTGACGGAGCAGGATGGCGATGCGCAGTGCTCTTGGGCTTTTGTGCCTTGTTGCACTAACCGCTACCGCGAATTCGGCCAATGGTAAGAAAAGTCACTTATTTAATGACGTCTTGTTTTAATATAATAGTGAAATTGCAAATTATTTTATAGTTAGAAATAGTGCAGTTGGATCGAAATTCGCGGTTAAAATTTCTTATATCATTGGAGATTCTATACACGAATACTCACCCTCGTGAAGTAACAAGCACATTTTCTCAAAGAGGATCAGTGAAATTTCTGACTTCAATGATAAATAGTTATCTTTGCCTAATATGTACTTTGTTTTCGGTGAAATATTGCTATTTCCCATTATGATGGTAAATTAGTACTAACTGGGGGCTAATGAGAGGAAATGAAACCAAAATTAAATTTGCATTTTCTAATTAATCTTCCTGGTAGAAATTGCAACACTAACACTAAACATTAAGTTAAAAATTACTTTAAATTGATCAACATATTTATAAATGAGTAATTTATGAACCAAATTTTATTCCGTTTATAAAAAGGAAACCTTATACTTTTGTTTCACACATATTAATAATCTGATAATTATTAATCGAAAAAAAGTCAAGAACTTCGATAAAAAACTAAACTATCAATAACTAATCTTCGGATAGATTTATCGAATCTTTGAAAAGATAAAGATAGGGTATAATTTTAAAAGTTGTACATATATTCTTATACAGCTTAAGACAAAGTCTTTAAATTTAATATAAATTTCGAATTTTTTATTTCAGTTGAAACAATCTATGTTAAAGAAGGAAAAGATTTGGAGATCGGCGAGGCTGCTGATTACGAAAGTACAGTAGAAAGTTGCATCGTCCGCATGAGCAATGGCTCTACCATTACACTGTATCCATCACAAGAAACCGACTACGGTCATAAATTCAGCCTTAACTACGATATGTGTAGGACCATGGTTTATCACATGACAGAAAGTGATTCAGGAAATTGGAAAATGACAATGACGCTCAAGGGCAAAAAATCAATTGAACATGAGTATAACGTGAAAGTCCGAAAGGTTTGTTGATTGCCAATAATTATAACGTTAACATATTCACCTAGAATTGTATGAATTAAATTTCTTAAAAACTTTAGAATGTAAATTAATGAAGAGCTTAACCTTTTATCAAGAACTCCATTTTTACGATTTTTCACATAAGAATGAGTTTCTTAGAATATTCGATTTTATTAGATTTTCATTTCGTCTTAGTCCTTCAAATATTTAACTTACTTTATATAATTCAATATTCATATTGTAATATAGGAGTATCAACAAAAGACAGCGTATCCGTCATCGACAATTAAAGTTTACAAGAATCAATTAGTTTCGGTACACTTCAACGAAAAATTTGAAAACTTACAGCACTGTAAAATAATCAGTCCTCAGGTAATTATCATCCTTAATCACGATTTCTGTTTTACTGTAGATAGCAATAAAAAAAACAATACATTTTTTAGAATATAGAATACGACTTGTTATCTAATAAATCATCGAACATTATATTATATGGCGGTTGTGGTGTCAAAATGTACATTACTGGCGATGCAGCTGACTACACTGGACAGTGGACGTTGATTGCTGATTTGAAAAATGAAACTGCTTTTTTTGCTGTATTCAATATTTTTGTAAAAAATAATAGTGATCTCAGTCCTCGTGAAGTAAGTACTCAGATTAAAATACTATATAAATAATAAATGTGAATCATATTAAAATCTTTTTTTTTCTATTTAGAATACATTTAACTTTAAAAAAGGAGAGGAAGGAATCATCACATTCGGTGAAGCCCGAGAGGACAAATCAAAGATGTGCATTTTAGAAAATCCTAAAGGTGAGAAAACGCCAGTCACAAGCGGACCGTGTAGCTACAAAATCCCTTCAGTCTCCGAGTTTCACGAAGGTATTTGGAATGCTTATTACGGTCTTGAAGGAACTGAGACGCTCGTGAAACAGAAAATCATCGTCAGAACTTACGGTACACATGCAATTACACTTGAAACTATTATTGGTTGCTGTTTTAATAGTCCGCATAATAATGGCAGTTTATTCGATTTTATATTCAGAGGATAGGTATCTTAACAGCACCAGTAGTGTTTCAAAGAATGGAGACGTACATCTTCTCTGCCAAATTCGTACTCGCTCATTGAAGTTCTGCACTTTCGAGCGACCAGATGGACTACTCTTACATATGAGCAACGGAGTTGGTAACACAAAGTTCGTAAAAAGTATTTTTCACCATAGGTTTACAGGATTGTGTAATGGTTAAACAATAAATAAACAATGTCTTCTGTTAGGTACGAATACTACGGCAATGGAGTAAGTGAAGAAGAACGCTTGATTATTTCGAGTCGCGCGGTATATGATTGTGGTATAACAATTCACAACCCAAGCAATGCTGACTATGGCACGTGGAAGTGTTTAATCGGAATCTATAACAAACCGGAAATTGTAGGTAAAATGTTCAAAGTTGTACCACCTGCAAGGAGCAATATTGTTGTAAAGCCTACCGCGAAAGCAGTGGATGCGTACGCTAAGCGTGGATCATCACTGAAGGTTAGTAATTCATATTTAAATAAAAATATTCAAGCGCGCTTTAATTTACTATTATAAACGTGAATGTTCATGAAGGTGAAGTGCAGCGCCAATGAGCCACTCAGCTACTGCTGGCTGCGTAGCCCTAATGGAACAGTTCATTCCATTATTTCGGATAAATTAGAAACACCAGCGTTTAAGTATGAAGGACAAGGTTTTGATCTGGGCGACTGCACGGTTTCCATTGAGAAAGTGAGTGATAGCGACGTTGGTGTGTGGACCTGTCATATGGGTGTCGTCAACGGACCTGAACTGGAAACCAACTTCAAAGTTCATATTAAAGGTAAATATTTTGGAATGTTTACATAGAGAAAAATGATAAAGCAAAGGTTACGGATATTTTTAAACTTGCAGTGATACCTTCAGGATAAAAATATTTACCAAAATTGGTGGAAAGAAAAATAAAACTTTCGCATAACATTTGTGCCTTATAAGAATTGCAGTTGTATTTTTTAGAACAAATATTTATCTGATTTTATGGCAAAATTTTTTATCCTGGTAAATACGACCAATTTAAAAAAAAACAAGTACAATTTGTCTAATACTGTTTTGAATGATATAAATGTCCGAAGATAAAACTTTTTACTAAAAATTGCAATAATAATCTACTTCAATGTTCTTATTGAACTGTCGTTCTGGTAAAAATGTCTTAAAAAATTTAAATTTTTCAATGGACTATTAAAATTCTTAACAGTATCTCTTTATAGTTTTATTATATAATATTTACTTGACAAGAAATTTAGTAGAAAAATTCTTAAAAACGCTCCACAGCCATGCACCATTTCCGTGCACACCTTGTAATCCCTCGAAGACACGAGCATTCACCTTAATCAGACAGTAATGAATAGACACCGCGTCGGGTAGAGAGAATCGAGTCGCGAGCACGGGCAAAGAAGCTCCGAGAGCTAAAGAGAGGGAATCTGGGGGAGAGGGCTTCCCGTGCAAAATGGGAGTGAGCGCGCAAGCAAAGTGGAACTTCGCAAGAACGCTCTAATTGCTAAACTAATATCCGGGCGCAGCGCTTATTGGATTAAATAGAATCGTCTAGCGTATTACCAGCCCCTTCATTACTCACGGACTTAATAACTCAGAGTCCTCGGCGACTTTTGCGAGCGGCACCCCGCCGACGCCGTTGTCGCGGTGTTATTATATATGTATATTGGAACCACAATGTGTGTACGGGCGCGAAATTAATTAACTAAGTAATGGGTATCAGACGGAGAGGCTTGGTTTCGATGATAAGCGCTGTCACTTAACCTTCGCCACCGAAGCGGTTGTTCCAGAACGAAGCCCCTGCAGCTTACTTCGACTGAGTATCACCGATCTGCATTCAATTGCAAATTTTGCTGCAAATTAACGTTCGATCTGATCTTGCTTTAGCATATGCTAGATTGCAATACTTGAGTTGATAATATTTACTATTTATTTCGGTCTTCTTTTTTCAATTTTCTTTTATCAATGATATGTAGTTATTATATTTAGTTTTTTTATCAATGATATGTAAATTATATTTTGATATGCTGATCGATTATTTTTTTATCTATTTCAGAGACACACCTCATGGCCGATCAAGAACTGGTCGTTTTAGAACAAAATCGAGAATCTGATCTTATCTGCCGCCCACTTCCCGATTCCGACAAAGTCATCGAATCTTGCAGATGGGTGAATCCTGCTGGTCATGGAATTAACGTTGACCCCGAGGGACGTTACATTACCCAAACTGAAAGTACTCATTGTAGACTATCCTTCCGTGGTAAGTTTTATCTCTTATAAAAGAAATTAAATTATATTTACATATAGTTAGCTATGCATAGAATTAATTCAATTTATTTCATTTTTTTTTTTAATTTCTTATTCGACAAAATTAAAAATATTTACATTTCAATGTCTTACATTAAATCATGCAAAAAACGCTGAAAGGAACACTCATACTCGGACATAATAATGAAGTATTACTACACAGAGGAAAATTATAATTTCGCTCCCAACGAAGTTCGAAATCTTTCTTTAAAGCGGAACTTCCGTTGCAAAACAAGCGTCCCAACTTTTTTAATAATCGAAAACGTCAAATATTGTCTTTCGCCGGTGGTGCCACGACGCCTCTCGCCTCTCAAAAATAAGGCGCCTAAAGCAATATTTTTCTTCGGCAAAAAGTCGTCGAACCAATCGTCGCTCCGTCTCTCGGAGATTCGACTGTGCGCCCGGCGACGGCAATCGAGTTCTCTCGCGTCGAGCCGAGAAAAGACAAAGTCGAGCGCGAAAGTAAAACAGTCCCCGGGTTCAGCCTCCCTCGCCGGGGGGAAAGAAGGCAGCCGTCACTCCGCGTCGTTTGTCTTTTGACGGGAAAGTCCAAGACGGCGCACCGCAACCGCGACGGGATTGTTTGCCGTTTTTTTCTCCTCCCTCCGCGCGCACCGTCGAGCTCCTTTTTTTCCGCATTAGACTTTTCGTGAAATTTCATTTTCACGACTTTTTTGCGCCGCGATCCCGGCAATCACCTTCGCGCAACATTGATCCAAAACGAACGCGAACGTTGTTTGCACAATCTATTCTACACTCGGGTCACAAAAAAGTTCATAGACTTTCCTGTAGTAATTTTTAATGTTAAGTACATTAAGCATACTGTTGTTAATGATTCAATAAATAATAAGCATATTTAACCTTTTTCGGATTTCTTAATATTTTGATAACTTATTTTTGGTAAATATTGAATAATTTCTCAAAATTACAATTATAACGTGGTAATAAATTCTTTTACTGCTTTACTTCCTATGCTAACCGCTCTCCTCCGCGTAGTCGGCAAATTACTGTGACGTGTTGATGTGCCGAGTACGTGTGCGTCTGCGTTTGCAGCCTCTTGCGCCGGGCAGGCGGTCATCCGATCCATTAAATCCGTGGGAATTAATGTATGTTCTCTGTGAATAAACAGTCAGCCAGCACATGGTCGATTGTCCCAGGACTTGCGAGAGATTGTGACGCTGCATGAAATGCGACCTCGCAGTATTCATGACATTTTTGAAATATAAATTTTATTTGAATTAAGAAGGAACATAAAAATAAAAATTTGCACGTTAAGGCATTATTTGTTACTTGAAATTTTTAAATAAATTTTGTTTGCAATGTATATTACAAGTTATTAGTAAATAATACGTTCAATTAATTAATACATTTAATTATGCCAATATGACATCAAAACTTATACCCAGCAAAGTTTTGGTATGCGAATTTTCGACTAGACCACAAAGAAACTTGAATCACATGTTTTTATCGTGTGCAGTGGTCAACTTGGACGCTGACGTAGGCGAGTGGTCGTGCTTCGCTCGCTTCTCGAATGTGGAGGAGGGAGTGCCTCTATCTGGAAGTGCCCGCATGGTCGTCGTCTACCAGAGTAGCAGTCTGGCTACTTTCCTGTCAGTCGCCGTCGTCATCAGTCTGCTCGCCTGCATCGCCCTTGGAGTTTTTATCCTCGTAATGTACAAGCGCCGGATCGTCCATCGCCACATCGATGAAAAGATCATCCTCGACGAGAAACCACCCAAATATCCGTAAAATGACGAGTTGTTTCACTTGTACAAGTCGTAAATCGACATGAGATTTTTTTTTGTAATTAAAATTTACGTAATTTTAAGTCTGAAATGGCGTTTATTATTTTAATTTTTTTTTACTAATGGTTAAGGTCATTATCACATTGATACATTTCAACTGTAAATCATAATAGTTTTTTTCTTTTTAAAAATGATTATATTAGTTTTTTAAATTCATATTTTTAGAAAATATAACTTAAATGAAATACATCATTACAGTAATAAGTTTATTATCGCATATAGCTTTTTTAAATAAATAGCATGAGTATAAAAATTTAATGATTCTGATAATAAATCCTTTTTGTTATTAAAGCGGAGCGAAATCTCCTTTTTTAATGATAATAATCAACAACAAAATAACTACTCAAAATTTTCCACTGACAACCAATGTCAAAGATAAGATTTACCAGTTGATAAAAGAGTAATTACGAAAGGCGATTCAAATTTAGTTTAATTGAGATAGTGAATAAATAGATGATAGTAAATTATAATCGGCACATAAAATAGATAGATTACCAATATTAAATCTTAATTTTTACACTACCAAAATATGTTTATAGTCAAATATAATAATAAACACGTTAAATTTAAAAAATATTAATTTATTGGAATATGAGTATTACAGATGATTTATTCAACATTCTTTCATAATTTCATTGTCAAAAATATTTTCTGAAAAATTTACAAAGAGCTTATATTTACAAACAGACATTCATTCATGGAATCAAGCAATGTCAATACTGTTTAATGTTACTATTGTACTTATCTAAAAAATAACACTTCTTTATCAATAATATCCTGTATAAAAAAAATAACTGTACTAACTGAAATTTTACTTTACGTAAACAGCACCATTCAAGCAGAATTTATTTATAAATGCATAACTATCTCGTCAAAATTTTTATGAATTGGTATTAAAGCGCTATCATTTTCAATAAAACCATTTTTTATTTCTAAAACAGTACACTGACTTGGCAAACTATCCAATCTTGTAATAATTTCACTACTTTCATTTTCATCATTGATATTGATTGCATCAGTTGAGATCGTTTCCTCAACTTTAGGCTGACAGTCATTATTCACTATTCTTTTCCATACATAAAAAAGACTTTTATCCTCAATGCTTCCCGTCCATTCATTGTTCCACATAGCAGATCTAAAAGAGTCCAATACTGAAGGCTCTATATATCTTTCGATAGCTTCCATTAATGATGATTGACAGTTTGATGCTGCAGTCAGCTCCTTTTTTTGATTATTCCGTTTCGACTTCGTTTTTTGTGATTTAGTAAAATCTATTCCTTCTATTGTGAGTGGGTACAATCCAGACGTTCGAAAACTGTTTATTAAAATTTCGTCAATATTTATACCACTGAAAACTTTCATCACCAACTGTGCAAAATCTGCTTTATTCACAATCGATAGCTTTTTATCGATCATATAAGCCCTTATAGCCTTGCCCCAGCGGCTTTTTAATTTACGAGTCAAGCCGACATGGATAGGCTGCATCAAGTGAGTTGCGCTCGGAGGCAAAACAACCAAGGCAATTTTATGCCTGCTGCAAAATTCGCACACCAATTCCGACAGATAATTCACGTATCCATCCAAATACAAAATAACCGGCGGGTCAATGTGGTTTTTGATTAACCAAGGATAAAAATGAGACACTATGTATTCATAAAAAAGTTCTGCCGACATTTTTCCATTGTGAGTCGAACTAACATGCCACTCGTCATCTGGAAAATTATTCGGTTGATATTTTTTATTTTCGTCAGCGTAAAATATCGCCATTCTTGGGGCTAATTGTCCCGCTGCATTTCCTGCCAGCGTTATCCTAAATTTTTCAAGATCCACGATTTCATCACCAGAGTCATTGTCTGATGCATCCAAAAGCACTTCATTAGAATATAAAGGCCAGTTTACTTCACCGATGTTAAATATTCTTGAAGGTTCTGCCTTTAAAAGATCTTCTTCCTGTAAACACTCCTCAATGTCTGCAAACCACTTTTTTAAGGAATCTTTAGTGGCAGGAGCTCTTCCGAATTTTTCAGTTTCTCGAATTTTCTGTCTCGTACCTTTGTGTCGTCGAAAAAAACCATCGCACCAATGCCGACCGGGCCGGCCGTCACTGAAAGGAGTAGGCTTTTCTAACTTTTTAACAAATAATGCAACACTGTTTGTGATTTGGCTTATTGAAACCGGTCGACCAAGGGTGCACATAAAATTAATCCAAACAACTAATTTATCCTCTTCAATGGCATTTAATACTGGATCTCGACCAGGCTTGTCTTTAACATGTCCATGTATAAATTTATAATGAAGAGTTGACCTGGGAATTTTATACTTTTTGCAAACGGTATTCAATGGAGCTCCTGATTTTACATCCTTTAAAGCCTTATTCATTGCATCTTGACTGTACGGGATAACACGCTTTCTTCTTAAAACTTTTCCCATGTTAGAGTATGAACTGAAAACAATTATTAAAATTTCAGTTATTTAGTTTGTTCACTGCAAGTTTTTAATACTAGAAAATAAACACTTTAATAATAACTTCTTTCACATTTCCAACGGTAATTTAAATATAGACAAAATTCTTTTAATTATCTATAATAACATAGCCAGAGAAAAAACTTTGTTTAGTTAAATTAAAAACTAGTATCACTTTTGCACAAAAAATATTTATTTACAATTCCTCAATCTTACCCTTGAAACTTGTTTTCACTTAAAGTCCGAAGTAAAGTTTAAAAAGCACTTCGAGACGCAAGCATGCAGACTAAGCGTCTGTCGTTGGCGGGTGTTCAAATTTATCTGACCAGAATGGAGGGAGACGCTTCTCAACGAGATAAGGGACGCCCATGTGTGAGCCAACAACAACTGTCACGGTTTAATGCTTAATATGTTACGCAATTCAGCCACGCTCTCTCCTTTCATTTTATCTTTCTTCTATCTTCACAATTAAACTCTTCCTTCTTTCTCCGGCCACATACAGGCTTTATCAATTGACGGAGAATTTATGCTACAGTTACGTTTCCTTTGTAAAAGTAGCATGTGCATTAATCATATGTCTTTTAAAACAGATTTGTACACATTTTATTTTGTGATAGAAGTTATTAAAAAATGCTAATACTTTTTTTTTTATTTTCGCGATAAATAAAATAACTACTATATTATTGTTGCATTAAAAAATAATTTTAGATATAGATAAACAAAATTTATGCTTACTTTATTTTATCCTTTGTTTTTAATACGCACACGCCAGATCTTGTAAAAATTTAACGAGAAATTCTTGAAATTTTTTTGTTGAATCGCGAAACACAACCGTCGACATCCACGGCTCAGGACAGAATACCCCAGTTTGTCCTTCAGCGGCTACTGGACTGTGCTGCACATGTGTTTTCGGAACAGATATACCTACTAGTAGCTGTGGAATTCTAGGGAATCTCCACCGAGTAACTCAGGATGACCGTAAAATAGCACATGTCTTGAAACTTCTGCTTTGAAGGATTTCAAAAAAATGTAAAATTAACGTATATTTGACTTCAAAATTACACAAACACAGAAAAAAATATAATAATCAATTTAATTTATAATAAAATAAATCGTAACTTATCGAATTAATTAATAATTAACTGATACTTGTACAGATAAATAGTACAAATATAAAAAATAATATAAATATAATAATAATATAACAATCATTTATGGGTTAAATTATTATTATTATATTTATATATTGCTTATATCAACTTTGAATAATTTTCCGTCAGTAAAACGCCGCTAAATTGTAAATGAATATTATTAAAGATATCCCCGTTGGAAACAGTTAATAAATTTGTAATTAGAGTCAACGATTCAAATTTCTTTGATTGAACCAGATATTCTGATTTTTACTTTCTTTCAAAAGTGGACAATTTGGACTCCAACATATTTTATACAAAATCGAAAATTTACAATTATTCTAAATTTTATAAATGCATTAATTATTTACTTGATAAATAATTATAGATTTATAGTAGTTTTATAAAATGGATAACAAAATACATATGTACATGTCAATAAAAAATTAACTTTTTGATTATTAACGTACTATTATAACTGCATTACACTATGAATGAGTGTGTATAGACGTATATTGCTGTTTAGCGAGAGTGCAGTTTCATTACGCAAAGTAAATATTTGACGAGAACATTTTGGCCAGATAATCTTCATCCTCAATTTCTAAAATCAACTATCAAAGTTTAACGAATATTCTCGAATAATTGTTTTCATCTAAGTCTATATTTGCAATGTGTGATGAATTTAATCTGAATTTATTTATTTTTTATTTAATCCAGAGTACAGTACATTAGAAAAGAAAACTAAATTTCCTGTTCGTCGGTCCGGAAACACTTGATCTTTACAATCTAAAGGTGGAAGCAAGCCTAGCTAAAGTCTGTTAGCAGAGCAAATTCGCCAGACTTGCTAACTTAAAATACGATAAAAATTTCAATTATATGCTTCCATATTCAATATTTAAATTGTAAAACGAATAAAGTTTTAGCAAACGAAACTTATATTACAGCGTATTTAAAATTATTAATCAGTCCGCCTTTTCAGATAGAATATACTTATAAATGCTGAATTGATCCGTTCAATAATTCCTAAAAAAGAAGAGCATTCAAAACAAATTTATTTCGATGTGCAATCTTCATTAATCCCGAATATCTTTTTAAAAAACTATTATTACTGTTGCATCAAGAAAACTAAAAAATCTCTGAAGCATTTTTACGAGAACGCTACTAATCGCGGAACTATAGCGGAAAACAGCGCCGGCATTCGACTACGTCGACTTAAGCCGGTAGACCCGGAGTTAAAACGGTCGAGACAAACTGGCGACGCGCGCCAGTAATTTCGCTGGATTAGCGTTTAATAATCCCGGGAAGGAGGAAAATCGCGCGGGGGTTTTCCCGATTGCGGATAAACTTTCGGTATTCGCAAAACCGTCCTCGACCCGGGCCGCGGCGACGCGGGCAAACAGACATTATGAAGTTGTACAACATTCTGCGGATTACCGACGTTGCATCGATGAAAGGGAAAAAGATGATGCTTAGAGAGAAAGAGAGAAATGCAGAATTGCTGATTGGGAAAGTTGCCTTATCTGCTGGCATATTTGCTCGGCATTTATTGAAGTGGATATTAGAATGCAGAAGAGTAGGGTAAAGCTTCTACTTTAAAAGAATGCATAGTTTATCCTAATAAATCTGTACGTAATATAAGTGCATATTTATTTAATTTACATAAAGAATGTTATTTTTGGTCAACATATCCAAACCTTGTTTTGTTAAAAGAGAGAATTTTTGATGAATTGTTACGGTAACGATACTCATTATATTAGTAAACATTTTTCTTAGTAATTTAGAGATGTACACATACGCTTTTTAGCCCTAAACTCCACAAACTAAGCAAAGAAGGCAACTATCTAAGCTTTACATTACATTATTATTTAAAAGAAAAAATGTAAGGAGCTATTTTCTCAAAGTTCGATTTGATGCCATCAAAGCCGCAAGACACATTGTTCGAAGGAATCAATTTTTCTCTCCCATTCGCTGCAGCTTTCTTTTTCAAGATTATCAACTTTTTTCATTCTCCGGGATATTCATGGCTCGGCGGCAATCACCGACCCCCGCCCGGCCTCCGCCCCGGTGCACGCTCGGCAGCAGCAATGAGAAGTAATCTAGGCGCTGGATTAACCCGCGACTCAAGATATCAGTCGGGGCTTTGCCTCGTGTTACGAGCTGCTCTTTCCTGAGCTTTGCGAGCGCGCGGCCGCGCACCGAAAATGTACGGTGCTAGCCCCCACGACTGTCTAGGGAAGACAGTGCGCCGAGAGTCTTAAAGCTTAATATGAATTCTTTAAAGCTGTAAGCGACTCAGACCAGTACCAGAGCTCTTTTGCTATCACGGACTTTGAATTTGAAAATAAAAAACGAATACTCCCTGTACTCGTGAAAACATCAGTATTATTTGTCATTAAGGGGAGTCCGAAGTAAATTTCCAAGCTCTACCTTACCGACATTTCGTAAACTAAATTTGTTAGGATTTATAC
>JAXIUT010000001.1:12596896-12608384 GCA_035586675.1 Eurytoma californica | reverse complement strand
AAACGAAGAACCGATTGACGCTCGCGACCTGTGTTTCAGCAGACACAGCGAACTTGAAAAACCGAAAGACCCAAAACGAAACGAAGAACCGATTGACGCTCGCGACCTGTGTTTCTGCAGACACAGCGAACTTGAAAAACCGAAAGATCTAAGACGAAACGAAGAACCGATTGACGCTCGCGACCTGTGTTTCTGCAGACACAGCGAACTTGAAAAACCGAAAGACCTAAGACGAAACGAAGAACCGATTGACGCTCGCGACCTGTCTTTCAGCAGACACAATGAACCGCAAGAACCGAATCGCGATAAGCACGATCGTTGCGATGCAGCTTCATCGTATTCTCCAACCTTAAAGGACGCGAAAATTCTAAGACGTACGGAAGGACCATTTGGCGCTCCCGACCTGTGATTCTGCAGACACAGCGAACCTAAAAAACCGAAAGCCTGTGATCCGCAAAAAAAAACCTGCTTTCCGTTTAGATCTCGTGCCTTTGAGTTCGCTGCATATGCGACGATTTCAATCGCTAATATGGGTATAGTTAATCATTGGAACTCGATCGGTTGCGAAATGTACTAACTCTGAACCTGGTTGAAAAAGTTACCATCTCCAACCAGTTTTTCCCCCATTCACGGGTTCGCGATTGAAAATTGCCTCGCCGTAAAGTGATGCCTAGGGCGTACATTTCCCACTTTAGGCCCCGCTAGCAGGGCGTACAGTACGCATTTTACGCGCAGGGTGTAAAAATAGTACATTTCTTCACGAGGGCGGAAGGGAAAAATCCTCTTACGCTCCAGTCGCGAACTGCATTTTTGACCTCGAGAGCCGGAAAATTGCATTGAACATGCGATTTGGAGGTTAGAATGGTGAAAATTTACATTTTAAGAATCAAATGTTTTTAAAATTTTTGAGTTAATGATGAAGTTGATACGAACTTATTTAAAATAATAAATTTTCTCTTTAAGCCATCAGTTTCGACATCAACGCATAATTTTTTTTAAATTCGACGAGTTCTTCAAGAATTTACCTTGCACGGCGTAAAATTATGTAAATCTCTAACCGTTGAACGTTATAAATCAAATTTCCCTGTAAATTACATCTAACTATATTTTTCGCGTCGCTCCTCCTTAGCATGATAAAACGAAATTCGATGAATCCCTAAAGAGAGCACTTTTCTTGCAAAACTGTCGCGTCTCTTCCCAAAGCAATCGCGCTGCACAAGTCGCTCAGAGAAAAAGCTTCCACCCTGAATCCACGTTGCGGAAGCAAAAAAAAAAGAAAAAATAAAAAAAACCAAAGGAGAGAAGAGCGGGTGAGAGACAAAGAGATCGAGAGTGAGAGAGAGCCAAGACAAGGGTTCATCCAGTAGAGGAGAAACTCGCAAAAAGAAGCGACGAAATGGAGAGGCGCCCGTAAGACGGGAGACGAGAAATTCGTACTCGGTCGCGCTAATGCGGGTAGCGAGCGCACCCGGAATAGAATCCAATTTGCCACGCGGCTTCCGCGGACACGCTCAGGCGCACAATATTATTGAACGCCAGCGCCGCGTGGAATATCCGCTACTGCTCCCATCTCCAGGGATTTTCGAAAATTGGAGAATCTCTCAAGACGCGCGCTATCGTAACAAGACGGTTAAGAACAATATCTCGGAGTCGAGCTGACAATATGTGTGGTTGTAATGGGTGATGTGTGCAAGGTACTCGCGCCTGTCATCTACCACCCGCTAAACAATGTCAAGTTCATCGATACGTCCGAAAACGACGCCTACTAAAAATAAAGTAAAATAAATTATTTTTCTTTTAAGCATAATCCTATTTGAAAAAAAGAATTATTTTTTCAATGCGTGCATGAAAAAGACTTCTTTCCATACGTGACAAATGAATGTAAAAACGATAGTTTTTACGTAGCTGAGGGAAAACTTGTTCCTCTTGCGAAGCGGGGTGTAATTTTTAATAAAAAATAATAAATTGCACCCAGAACACATTCTCCGTGAAGCGAAAATGCAAAGTAACATTGCATTGTTGTAGAGCTTGTTCCTACCCATATGAAAAAGCATATTGTGCAACAAGAGGGAAGTAGCTATTACTTTCGAGGATGATATAAGTATAAGTGAAAGGCGGGGTTGTTGCAAAATGTATTGTTAATTTACAATGTATATTTATATAAATGTAACTGTTGTATTGCGTTTTTTTGCAAAGAAAATAGGATCTCAATTGAATCTTATCCGAAATGCAAGTAAAAAAAAATTAAAAAATGGCTAAGAAACAAATGTTTTGTTCAAATTTACAAAGTAAAGCGCACTTCATGATTTTCGCGAAGTATGCTTTTCATCCTGGAGAACAGGTATATGAGCTTTTACATCTGAGTCCCCTATAACAGTAAATTTTTTTGCCTTAAAACAGGGAATAAAGTTAGTTATTAATCCCATGGTAAATGAATCTTTATCCCTGTAAACTCAGATTATTTTCTTAATGGGGAATAAAGATTTCTTTATTCTCGGTACAACTGTTTTTTTGGCTTTTTGGACTTCTGATATTATACACAGCATTGTTTTTAGCAATATAGGTAGGGTCGGGAGTAAAGTACGGTATGTCCCATGGGAGCGAAGTACATTATTCCCTCGGGAAATTCCAGCCCTCGCTCGGGGCTGGAAACTTTTCCTTCGGGAAATAATAATGCACTTTCCTCCTTGTAACTTAATGAAATCCGTGGGTTTCTCGCAAAATGGGATTTTTTTGGTCAATGATCTTGACAATCCTACTGTATTATAATAATTTTACAAACTACATCATGTGTAAATGCAAGATATTAGAATTGATATATTAATGATATGCAAATGAAATTAAATATCTAATCCATAAAATATAACATATAACTTACCGCACTTTAAAATCTATTTTATTCATATCTAATAATCTAATTTCGAACATATTGATCTCCATAAAATAAAAAATCTATTTTTTCATATTTCACTCTATTATTTAAAAAGTAATTAAATAAAAAGTAATAAGAATGAAATGAGATCTGGAAAAAATAAAGGAACGTTAATATTTATATTCAAATTGAACAATCTAAAAATAGTTAACTTTTATTTAAGTATTTTTTAGAATTACATGTACATTTTTCTTTTCTTATAAAAATATCGTATGAATAAAAAATAATTAATTTTTTTAATAGGTATATCTGATTGTATTACGCTAAAATTCAAGGTGTTTTGATAGAGATAAGAATTTTACGTTTGTTTGAAAAGATTAACGATTTCATTAATTAACTTAATGGTTATTTAACCATTAATTTTATTCCGAATTTCATGTCAAATAATTTTATGAAATAAGGGACAGCTCGTATAGTGGGCCATGGGGCAATGTGAACATTCTGGACATAGTGGGCCACCCGGCCATCTTTCATTTAGTTTAATTATTTGAGGATGAATATAAATTTAAAAAATGTGCTCTTACGAGATACAAAAAATTCGCTGATACTTCAGTAATATTTTTGATAGCATTGGTATGAGAAAATCGGATTTCACTAATATTATAAGAAATCTATTGGTATAAATTATATTAGTAGTTTTTTAATAGTTGATTATAGTATATCGTTAGTTGAAGAGGAAACTTGAATCCCACGCAAACTCACATTGCCGTGTAAAGTCATCATTAGTTTTACTACAGTTTCTTTATCTGTACAGTGGCGCCTTGATAAACTTTATGAATTTAAATTTACGTTCTTTGTCCAAAATATTCAACTTTATTTCCGGTAATTACATTTAAAAATATCGTATGGAAAAGAACATTCTATTTAGACCTTTATTGATGTATAAAAAAATTAAATTATCAATTATTATGAAAAAATAGTTTTAATAAAATAAACTTATTCTAACATGGCCAATTTTTCTTAACATGGATAAACTTGTAACCTTTTTTTTGTATTCATAACTTTAATTTAAAAAATACTTGGTGATCTTTCCGATTAGCAATTATTTTATACTGTTTATTAAATGAATTTTGGAAAAGTACGTAATTATTATCGGATAAAGTATCCGGCATTTTTGTCAATTGACCAATCGAAAAAAAGATTTTACACCTGTAGGTCTTTTAACTTCTTTCATTTTTATTAAGAGGGGCTTATACCTTAATTTTTTTTTGACACAATATAAAATGTAAAGTTAATATAACTTTCTTAAGTGCCAGTAGAAACAGATTTTGAACTTTATGAAGAGATACATTATTTAAAGATGCTTTAAAAAAAAATTTTTTTTTTCTATTTGAGCATATTATTTTTAAATTAAAAATTAATATAATGGAGCAGTAAATCAATTTTAAATGATAACAACAAATTTTCTTTTTGAGGAAGCTTTGTGCCAATTTAATTGGCAGCGGATTTTTAAAATTAAAGTTATGAATACAAAATAATGGTTACAAGTTTATCCATGTTAGAATAAGTTTATTTTATTAAAACTATTTTTTCTGTCTCCCGCAGTTTCAACAAAATCCGTGATCTCGATCTATGACACTTCATAAGTAATAGAAACAAAATTAATAACTCCTTATTAAGATATCAAGATTTAAACAAATCAGAAAAGGATTCACATCAAAGAAACTATTCCGACCGAGTGTGCGATTGGCGCGCCTGCGTATCTGGTCTCCACCCCCACTTTTAACGTTAACATCGAAGAAGCAGCATGGACGGGATGGTGCCGATAGGCTCGTTAGTATGTACGATAGGTTTGGCATCTGCGCTTTTGACTTTTAGCCGCGTCTTATTAACCACGACTCTATTTTTTATCGTTTCTCTTTAAAATAGCGCCGCTCAAGTGTGAGGAGTGGTACGCATTTCTTAAGTGTTGATGCGAGCGAAGGGAACTTGAAGTGAAACGCGAACATTTTTTCTTACATTTTCCGAGTACCTCGTTAAGCATTCGAAAAAGTTTAGGAGTGACAATAATTTACGTTAAGCTTTATCTGTGTCTATCGTTTATTTGCAACGTTGCTCTCTAAATTTCTTGGAGTGAAAATTTCCGTGATATCAAAACAATTGGGGGGTACTTATCACTGTAAACAATATTTGTTGATATAATAAACAATACTGTGAATATTTATAAGTGTGCAACTTTTTTTGAAATCAATGAAATTTTCACTGGAAAAAAATTGGAGGGCATACATTGTACAATTTTTAGAGCAGTTTGATAAAATATATTTTTTATAAAAGGTAGATTATCGCGAATTTGTAAAATATTCTTATTCGCGTAATTATTTATCAACATATTGACTTCAAACATGTAACACGTTCTAGGTTCCAATGCTGTTGGGTAATTTCAAAAAAGGTCAAACTGAACATGACTAAGGATCGACTAATGATGACGGCTGCTCTGCAGGTGTAATATATGATATTATGTTTTAATTACCCAAAAATGTGTGTGAAAACATGCAATTTACTTACATTACACATTTAAAAAATGAATAAAAAACTACAGAAATTTTAAACGTTTAATCAGAAACTTAAGCGTTGACTATAATTTCGTTGACTTGAAACTTCAAAAATTTGTATACATTTCATCGAACACTATAACTTGTCAGAGGCTTTTTATTTTAAACCCAAAAATGCCATTTTGGGATTAGTTTTTCACTTTTTTATATTACTAAAAATACATAATTTTTTTAATTTTTTGTTTTTTATTAACTTAAACTACCCATAAAATGGCATTTTTTTGGAGTTTAAAATAAAAAGCCTCTGAAAAGTTTTAGTGTTCGTTGAAACAATCAAACTGTTTAGGTTTAAAATCTTCGACAAAAATTTGATTTATTAAATATTTAATAGCTAACCAAACAATTTATCTGAAAAATTTAATACCAACAAAATTTGCTTCGCAGCTTTAAAGCTAATGTAACTCCGGCGATCTCAAAGTCGATTCCGTGTATCAATTATCCATCGTCATGAATAAACAAAAGCGGCAATTTTAGCGTTCAGCAGCGAAAATCGTCGCTTGCCTATATATACTCGCAAAAAAGTTGACGAGCGGCGCACTCAAAACCTCGGTCGATAAATCATCATCGCGAACCTTGCAGTGCTCGCGTCTCATCGGACTCGAGGACGCGCGTCTCGAGGATCAATTAAAACCCCCCGACGTGATTATGTGCTGACCAGTCGTAATTTCAAGCCGTGCGCCTCGATTAACATGCGATTCCGGGAATTCTCGGGGCGAAAATAAAAGCAGCCGTGGCGCGCGAGTGATAATCGAAGACGCGCAGGCGAATGATTTATCGGCCGATTAAACCAAGCACGCGGATACTGCCCGTGGGGTTCGCTGAGTTCAAGCTTTGCTATCTGCCCTCTTTGTGGTATCTCTTGCGTCTATACATAAATTCAAAGGGATTCTAGGGGAATAATAGACATGGAGCGGATGGGATATTTTTGAGTTAGTTTTAGAGAACTGCTTTGGAAATGCGGTTTTAAAGGGAATAAATGCAATGCATACTTCATACTCTAAGTAAACAAAATACAAAACTGCATATAATATTGAGTTTAATACGTTAACATTTGTAAAATTTTTGGACACAGAAATAAAACTAATCAATTAAAAAGATGCCAATTTAAGGAAGGTCAATCATTAGGTACGGTTTCAAATAAGGAAACATTATGAATTTTTTAAATAATTGCTGTCTAAATTTTTCAGATATGTAAATAATGATACATAAAAAAAATTTGTATTTTGAAAATTCACACGCTTTACGTGCCCTCTAACTTAATACCATACGTAACGATTGAACCTTCTTTCGTTCTTATTAGTCCACTATCCAATGTGCGACAAAAGTTGTAGGAAATTTAAACAATTAAAATTTACTTAAGTCCGTTTAAGTTTAATGTAATTTGATTGAATAAGAAATATCATTTAATAATCTTTTCAAATGAATGGACTGAAATTATCATTTATAAAAAAAATTGATCTCGCAACACCGTCAATAAATAATCTCGCAGGTAAAATTTTATTCGAATGAGAAATCAACCAGACAATTCCAAATGGCTCGCAGCAAGGGATCAACAGGATAGAACAAGGAAAAAAATAACAAAATACGGCAAAGCGAATTGAAAACCGAAGGCAGGTAGAAAGATAAAAGAAATGCGTCGCGCTCTTAATTCCGCAGTGCCCTCGGCCGCCACCAACGGCTCCGAGCTAATTAGTTTCACAGGTGATTAATGCTCCCGCCGAATGGCCGTTCGATTTAATTTGACGCTGATGCGAACGAGCGTACCGTGCGAGAGGCGAGCACTGAAAAATATTGTGTCTCACAGTGCGTGTAAGTATTATGCTATACCGCGTGCATTCATTGCGAGTTTAATTAATTTTCATGTTTCACCCAATAACTGTTTGCCATCGTCATACCGGACGATATTACCATATTTTTTTGAATTGGGACACATTCACATAAACAATAAATACACAACGCTCACGCAAAGCAAATAAACAAAAATAAATTATTGTACGCCGCTTTGCAATTGTGTTTCAATTGACAATGTTTATTTTGTTTCAATATCGAGAGATTTTTGATTCTCATTGGAGGAACATAAAAAGGTATAATTAATTTTTCATGATGTAATTGATTGGAAAAATTAATTTTTCGTACAATTGATGCCGAAAAAAATGAATTATAAACTTTACGAAATGTAAAATAATTGAGATATAAGTGTTAAACTAATTTAAACCGTTGAACTCGTATTGTATGATAAAAGAAAAAAAACTGAGTGTAGAGAAATAACCAAATGGCCGGTAGCCAAGAATTTTGCGACCTAAAGGACTACTTTTGCGATTGCTATTTTCGGATGCTTTTGAGCAAAAAGTAGTCCTTGATAATAGGTGTATAAAGTCCGCCTCTACTTCTAATGGCACAAAGAGCTAAAAAGCTTTTGCTTCTACAACTTTTTTCATCGCACTTTCATTCTGCTAATTGATAAGAGTATTATTTTTTTCCACAATTTTCTTTTCATGGTTCAAGGTTTAATTTGCAATCGAAAACTTTTTTGCTATTTATTATATTATATACTTATGTTTACGTTTTTATGTATAGTAAAGGCATAAATTAATTACTTAAAGGAAATAGTTCACCCAAACTCATTTAATTCTTTTTAAAACTTTCATAAAGGACAACGTTGTTTGAAAAATTATATGTAAAAATAAAAGAAAATTTAATTTTTATTATTATACACGCAATTTTTCCGACAATGTTGCCATTTTCGGGACACGTTCTAAAAGAATTAAAATATTATTGCAAATTGTTTTGTCTTATTTTGTAATACTCATTTACCAATATTATAAAATTTTAAATTTAAAAACTTATTTCAACTCTAATAAGATACTACCAATAACTATACCGATCTGCTTTTCAAAATAACTCGTATCCTTCGAAAAAAAATTGAATCTCAAAGAAAAGTTACCGTATTGGGTTTTTATCAGTGCAAGTCACCGGGGATCAGGATCATCAACGCGACCGAGCAAAAGATCGAACGGCGGCTGATTCGCGAGTGTCTCGCGTGCGCCGCAGATAAGTCCGACGCGACATTCCGCGATCGTGCAGGAGCCGTGCTGGTAATTAAGACCTCGGCTGGCCAATTCCCAGGCCGCTGTCGATTTACGCAGGACCGGGCCTCCTCTTATCGGGCGGCGTTCGCCTTCGTGCTTCTCATTATGCAAACCCATCACCCGGGGCAGTGGCGTCGAGATCGCCAATTTTGCCCGCAATTTTACCGGATCGTCGTGAGATTTTGGGAAAAGTAAATTAAAAAATTTTGTGTCAACCGAATTCAAATTTATAATCATTACAATTTTGTAGATAAATTAATACACGTGAAAAGTACTTATATATTTTAGGAAATTGGTATGAAAATGTTAAAGATACATGATTGATTCTCTGGTGAGTAGTATAATAAAATTAGAACATATTTCAATGGATAAACAGGAAAAGAGTTTATTATTTTCATTTAATAAATAAATAAATTGCATAATGCAGTCAATTTAAAAGTCTTATTTACATTCATAATCTAATATTGAGCTACATGCCTTTAAGTCCATTGCCTAAAATGTATAGTACCAGTACCTTTATCTACATTGGCATCATATTCATAAGCTATGCCAATCACTATATAGTTTACCCCTACATGTGTTTTGAACTTATATTTTTATTTTTATTAATCCCGTAATTAGGATATTTAATTATACGCACGTAAATACTGTTAATAACTGAGATATAGAAGTGAATTGAAATTACCTCATTGTTAATTAATAATTCATTTCAATTTGATGCAAGGTTATTTAATAAACATAAAATTATATTTTAAGGGCATGTGAAACCCAAGTGTAGGAATCTTCCGTACCGGCATCGGTATTTTCCTCGTTTTCTCAAAATCAAAAAAAATTTTCGAAAAAAGCGGTCTTTATTGCCCTTCGCGTTGGTGTAAGGAAGGTCTGGTTTCAATTTCGCAACTGTGCAATTTATAGATTGACTGATCACAAATAATCATCGGATTTTTCGTTTTCTCTTCATTCTAAATAAAATGAGCAAAATCTAATTACAAAATACCAAGATACTACTCAGGGTATAGTAGTGTAACCGGCGATCGGCGAGTTCGCTCGGAAGCCGAGCAATCGAAAAAAAGCCCTCGAGCGTCACGTGAGACACAAGACTCGCACCGCGACGAGGTTCGACGCCCTGCCAGTGCACGGTTGTGTTATCGCTTCCGATTACAAGTGGTGAGTGCCTACTTAGCTACCCCGGTGAATCAGTCGGGAGGATAGACGGCAGCCCCGACGAGTGTGCCAGATGCCTCGGGGGCTCAGATAAACGTCCGGGTAAAAAAAAAATGATTTTTGGCGCGGTCCTCTTTCTCTTCTTGCCGTCCCTAACTCGCTGTCTTTTTATTACGCCGACCGATACGAGCGCGGCCACTTAAAATTCTCGTGCGCCCGACGTGCGAGGGCCGCGCTGCGCGCGGATAAGTGAAAATCCGAATATTTTAATCGTTCGCGTGAGTGACGTTGATATCTGAATAAAGCAAACGCGACTACACGGCGTACTTAATTAAGTTTTGATTAAAGCCATTAACTTCCGTTGGATGATATGCTTTGACTTTTTTTGCGATACATATAAATCCTTTTACAAAAATTTGTATGCGAGATAAGTACGTTATTATTTTTGAAACGAAAATGCGTACACGTGCTACTTCAATTTTATGATTGCCAACTGAAAGATTGAATTAAATTTAAAAAGAAATGTATACAGCTCATCTGAAATTATTTCAACCGAATTTTTTTTATTAATTTTTAATTAATTTATGCCCGCACTGTTAATACTGTTACTACATGAAGAAATTTATTTATTAGCTTTGATTTAACTATCTTTTGATTGTACTTAAATAATTTAAGTATAAACTGTTAACTATTATTCGTCAACTATTAAACTTTCAATTTCCCAGTATATAAAAAGCTGTCCGATTTTCTAGCTCAAGTATATTACTTTCTAACTCAGATTGTTTTTTTAGCTCATGGATACCACTGTCAAGCTTATAAATACTGATTTCTAGCTCACAAATACTGCTGACGCGGTACCGACAACTGCATTAATCTGAAGTTCGAAGGAGTAAAAGTACAGACGAATGAGTCTGTTAGGGTAAAACTGTTGATTTGTAGGTTTTATATTGTAACCAAAGAGTAGAAGTTCGTTACAAAAATATAAATAACTTCTCTACTAAGGATTGTAATAAAAAATAGGGAATTACTACTTATTCAAATGATTTAAATAAAACGGGATTATAATATTTAAAAAAAAAATGCAGACAAAAACCGCAGGTTATAAATGAAAAATTATTAAGGAAGGGAAAGTGGCACTTTCGGCCCGCTGGGACAAAAATAAATTATAACAGTATATGCAAAATAAAAATTATAAAACAGTTATTAAAAAATATTTACTTACATCATGAATTTATTATTTACTCCATTAAATTACAACCATTAATTCTGTATTGTCATTTATCCAAACATACTAATGACTTAATTACTATTTAACTTTATTCTTTCTGAAAAAAAAAATCTTATATAGAAAATAGAAAGTAATTCGAAGGAGCACTGTTATAAATGGTGGAAAGCCAATTTATTACTCATCGCAATGATACTCCACAATCTGCATTCGAAGATACTGTAGTTAGGAAAATGAATTTTTACAATTTCATTGCAGTGTCAAACCAAATAATGTAATGAATATTTAGGGTAGTTGGGCAGGGACAACCTATCTGATAAAAAAGTTAATAATATAAGGAAATTCCTACGTCAAACACGATTCGAAAAACCTCGCGAAAAACCTTAAAAAATAAATACCGTGCGTTCAGAGTGACGACAATACCGCGAATGATTCTGCGTTCACTATGAAGGCACGGTTATTTTAAATAAAAATGAATGAAATCAATTTAATAGGAGGGTGACGGGGGAGACTGCTAATATGACAC
>JAXIUT010000001.1:12584651-12596796 GCA_035586675.1 Eurytoma californica | reverse complement strand
AACGATGCAGCACCATTTGCATTCGAAGATACTGTAGTTAGGAAAATGAATTTTTACAATTTCATTGCAGTGTCAAAGCAAATAATGTAATGAATATTTAGGGTAGTTGGGCAGGGACAACCTATCTGATAAAAAAGTTAATAATATAAGGTGATGCCTACGTCAAACATGATTCGAAAAACCTCGGGAAAAACCTTAAAAAATAAATACCGTGAGTTCAGAGTGACGAAAATACCGCAAACGATTCTGCGTTCACTCTGAAGGCACGGTTATTTTAAATAAAAATGAATGAAATCAATTTAATAGGGGGTGACGGGTGAGACTGCTAATTTGACACTGACATTACACATAAGACGTACCAATAGTGATGTAGTACATACCACTTGCATTCCTTGATATTGTAGGTGAGACAGTGCATTTATACAATGTCTATGCAGTGTCAATCCAGTAAATACACTGCATTATTTAGTATCGTTAGATACTGACAACCTATCTGCTAAAAAAGCTAACAATGTGCGGGGGTCTATTAACTAATACTCTAAACAAATTACACTTTATCTAGTTAATCAATTTAAGATTGAATTTACTAAAAATCTTAGTAAAAAAATATTGCAAACATAATTTTACTAATAAAAAAAACGCGTATTACACTCGATTATTTAATATCGTTGGACAGTGACGACTTATCTACTAAATAAGCTAACACGGGACGGGGATCTATTAACTAATACTTTAAACAAATTACAAGATCTAGATAAACAATTTACGATTGAATTTACTAAAAAATCGTAGAAAAAAAATATTGAAAACAATTTTACTAATAAAAAACGCGTATTTATCGAATTATAATCCAAAAATAAAACTATTCTGTTTATGATATTATTTGTCTATTGTCTAATTTTACGGGTGAACTATAAATAAAGAAAATGTTGATTATTTTGAAGAAAAAATCACTCACTGCGACGGATTCCCTCGTTGGAGAATACGGCAGTTTTCTGACATATCCCTTTTTTTTGTTAACCAATAAGTTAAATTTTGCCATAATCTCTTTTTATACTCATCTCATTATATTATATTATATTGAGTAAAATATTGTCAACTTATTTTCTTTAATTTCCTTCAATATTATCTGATCTGTAACAATAATAAATAATACATTTTTGGTTGTTCTCGTGAAAAAATTCATTAATTTCGTGAATTAGAATATTGAAAATTAAAACAATCGAAATATGTTGCTTCCTTCTTAAGAAAGCTTTGTAATAGAAAAGAATTGGTTCTAAAATCATGTTAAAAATGTGTTTTGTCATCATGCACATGTGCACAAGTGCTAGTGTGGGCGGAAGCTACAAGGCTCTACTGATCGGATATGAAATCTATTAATTTTCATATTTCTCACAAATAACAAGAACAATAAAGTCCTCAATTTCGTTCAAACTCCATTAACATATAAAAATGAAAAGTAACAAATTAAATTTGAGAAATCTAGCTACCAATGTACTGGCAACGATTTTACATTACAGATAACTTTTAAAAAAATGTAAAAATTTCTTTGACTTAAAAAATCCTTTAATTTTCTACACTTTTCAAATTAACTCGTTACTTCATAACAGAGTCACGGCGAATAAAAAGTAAAGTGCCACCGTATGGGTGTGCGCAAATTTACACGGACATCGATACCGAGCGATGCGAATTTACGCGTCTGTCTGAATGGGCAGGTGCTCAGCAGTCTCGACGGATCTAATCGTGACGAATCGTGTTTGTTATAAACATCGCGTCATTTACGAGGCAGTTCGAATCGCCATAACGCTGATGAGTTTCGGAGGAGCTGCACCGCTACGCGTGCGGCTGCGACCGGCCGACCTATGATTTATGCGGAGGATAAATTTTACGTCCGCGAAAATCGCGGTCGGTGCCCACGCGCGCTCCCGTTGCGTATTTGTTGCAACTAATGTGATTCTAGTACGGAGAGGAGGGGAGAGGGTGGCCATTTCCATGACAATGGCGAAACAGAGTGTCCGGTCCGCGCGATCGCGATTTCCCGGGGCTCATTCGGATTTCGAGGATTTCCCTGAGGCTTGATTGATTGTATTAAAATTATTGGACTGAGTGTACGATCCGATCCGCGCATCGGCCTTTCAGTTGTTTCGCTGTCGGTCGGATGAACGCGTTAAAATTTAACATTTGTGTTATTGTATATGAGTTGGTACAATAAAATGTTATTGCATGCTGAGAAGATTAAAATGTAACCGTACAAGTAAAAATAGCAATATCGAAAACATTTATTACATTAGTTTTAAAACTTTTTTAATATTTGAATTTGTGAATTCTGCATACAGCCAATAAAGTTATTTGCAGAAATAATAAACGACCAATTATTTTTATTTAACGCTAAATTATCTCTAGCAGATAAATCCAATTTAATGAAACGATGGCATGGCTACTTTAACGAAGCAAAGCGAAATAATTGAAATGTTTTAAATTTTTTAACGACTTTAACCCATCAAAAGGTAAACTGGTTACGTAAGGTTTAAAAAACAAGCAAACTAATAATTAATAAAATACGCAGGCAAGGTAATAAATAACGGAAACCATTTTCAAATGTAAATGGGTCAAAGCAGAACGGTTTTACAAGGTGGAAGGAAAAACAGCGGAGATTCGAATGCGAGCGTCGAACAAAGGAATCGCAAACGAACGCTGGTTATTGACGGTCTCCCCGATTTTATTTAAAATTTTGCGCCGCTTCAATGGGCGCAAGGTATGCATTTCGCGGGCGAAATTAAAAAATAATTTCCATTTCAGCGGCGAAACGAATCCGTTTTTTGTCGACAGGCGCGATTATTAATTATTCCCGGGCGCAATTGTAATGAAAACGTATCCCGGCCGCTCGAGGAAAAAAAAGGATGTGGGCATAAAACTTTTTTAATAATACTCGCCCGACTCGCCGCCACGCCGGCAATTGAAATATGTACACGGCTCGCGAGCGCCGCGACCGACCAAATTAATAGAGTAGAAGCTCGCCGGAATAGGGGCAAAATCGACGAATTCAACCGCGCAATTCGCCACTCAACGCTCCCACGGGGATAGTTGCAGCGCGATGAAAGCGATCGAGATGCACGCGTACAGCGCCGAACTTCTGTTGTCGCGATGCTGTGCGCGAAATAAGTTTCACCGGACGAATTAGCTTACGCGTGTGGGCAACGGTGGAATGTTACTACGAGCCGAATGTTCCGTTACTATTTCAAAAATTTCAGTTCATTTCCCAATAGTCGGTAGATCGCAAGTAACAATTTCAAATTTAGTTCTAAAAAAGGATGGAATTAAATAACTAGCTTAATAAAAGTTTTTTATAAATTGGAAAATTCAATAGGATCCAATTATGTTGAATTAGTTCATGGCAAACTATGGTAAGTAAAGAACAGTGGCGGTATAAAAATTAAAAAAAGAGGAGTAAAGATTTCAAAATTAGGAGGCATTCAGCTATTTCATTTAATTAATTAAGAATAGCGATAAGGGTAAATATTGCAACGGAACAGTATAAAAACAATAAAAAAAGGTAAAAGGCATAAAAAATAAAAAAGGTGAGCAATGATAAAAATTGCAAGTATGCTACTTTCTGACGAGTCATTATAGACTAGTATACGCTAAACGAATAACAGCAGGGGAATAAAAAGGAATAAGAATTTACATTGTTTGTATATCTACATATATGGGGAATAAGAGGGAATAAGAGGAAAGAGTAGAGAAAAACTTCTGCTCCTCACTAGTTCCTCTTATTCCCACTTATTCCCTCTTATTCCCCATAGATATAGATATACAAACAATGTAAATTCTTATTTCTTTTTATTCCCCTGCTCTTATTCTTTTAGCGTATACTAACCGTATAAATGGGTTGGGTTATATTTATACATACTGACAATAATGATGTCCACGATACCTGTAATATCTAAGATATTCGATATGATAAAAATCCATGTCATATAATTCACGTTATTTTCTGTATAGACGTAAAAAATAATTATTTGAAAATATATTTCAAGCCACTTAATTAAAAAGTTAATCAATCCAAATATAAAATTTTGTTTTCTCTGGTTCTAATATACGAGAAGAATAAAAAGCTCACGCCCGTTTCGTATGGGTGTCGTATTGCCTAGAATTTACACCGAGATACACATCGCTGGCCTACTAATAAATTCTAGCGCAAGTATTTTCGTAGCGAGCGCGCGATAAATTTCGGGATTCCCTCGACCCCTGACAGCTTTGACACTCTGATTGGTGTTACTGCAAGAAGGAAAAAGAGTTCTTGATCCTGCATGTATGAGCAGCTGTCGCGTGCCAGGATAAGCCATCACCTGGATGCTTTTTTTTTCGAGCGGACGCGTGTTCCGGACGTTTCTTTTATTTTCGACCTTTTCCCCCGTATTATTACAACTCACGCGTACCCTGCGCGTTTCGCTCTACAAAGATGGATTCCCATCTCGAATTTTTATAACTGGATTTTTGGTGCGCGTTCTATAGCTATGAAGAGTTCGACCAGTTAATATCCAGCAGGTTACTGCCACCCGTACGAGGGGATGATTGATGAGTGTTAAGGGCTTATTTTATCGGATCTAACACAGTGATACAGAGGAAGTAAATAAAAAGTTTATTGTCAAAGTGAAGTGCCATTGAAGCATTATTATATGCTTTTATTCATAAAACTGTAAAGGTTCATTGCAATGTTTATCGCTCTTTTATGTTTTTCAGGCCACGAATCATACTGCATGATTTTCATGACAGTTTGCAGTATTTTCCAACTGGGAGCTTGCAGTAACGCATAAAATCAGTCATATTTTTTAGAAGACATTTTAAGTAATAACCACCCATAAAATTGTTTATTGTTAGGAAAGTACTGTGTACAACTTTTTTTTCAATTTTTCTTTGTAATGTTTAACGATTATAATGCGAAAAATGTTTCTTTACGACGGTATTTTTAAAATTCATTATTTTTTAATGAAATTTATAAAGTAATTTTTTATAGCAAATATTAGCTAATATTATCGACAGTTCAATAGTGTTTACTATAGCTACTATCAGTGCTCGTAAGCAATTAAAATGGAATTCTAAATTTGCAGTGTGCATTAAGATATTTAATGGAAAAAAGGTGAAGACAGCTAATTAAATGTAATAAAAAATGATGAACATGTGCAATCGCGAACGGCAATTTACGCATTTACGCATCAACCTAACTACACGATTACGTAATTTGGCAATATCAAACTTATGATACAAGCCAAGCATAGCAACTGCTATCGACAATTACTCGGGAGTCTGCTGATGGCAGAAACATTTACCTCTCCGCGTCTCCACAGAAACTTTCCTCCGCTTTGCCGCGGGAAACGGAGGGTCGGATTCGTCCTTTGATCCTCGCGCGCGCACATGTGTGTGTACTGTGCAGGAGGGTGCGCGAGTGTCTGTGCCTTTCGAGGGGGGGGGGGGCGGTTGCGCGTCGAAGCTCTCGTACGCGGCTACGGCGATTCCGGGGATCTTCTTTATCCGGTGTGTATGTGCTTCGCGGGACAAAACTGATTATGCCCAAATGTTCCTACTGCGAAATTCGATTTCCCATTGCGCTCGCTTGTACTCCAGGGACCGCCGTGACATAGTCAACCTGATTTTATTTTTAAGGGGGCGAATATCGCTGGGACTCGCTTAAAGGGAAATACCGGATTAGCTTTATTGATTTAAAGAGATTTTCTCGTTTTTTGTAAATTGGTTTGGGGCAGACGGACAATGTGAAAAATAACTCGTTTAACAGAGATGGAGATTTCTCTTTAAGGGTAGACTAAACCTTTAAGAGTTGGATCCTGTTAGAATAATCTAATTTATAATCTAAATTTACAGAAATTTAATTAATATATTTAAGAAGTATAGAAATAAAGAAAAATATAAATTTTCAGCCTATTTTAATCAATTTCTACAAAGTTATGCCTTAAAAACTATTAAAAATAAAAAATGGACTCTGCGTTTAATCTTTTATGCTAAAACTACAAACCCGAAAATTTTGGATATGTTTCATCGAAGACTGGAAACTTATGTTAAGTTTTTATTTTAACCTCAAAAAATGCCATTTGAGTCTACTATTTTACTCTTTTATATTATTAATTATTTAACTTTTTTTGTATTTTATTAATTTAAAATAGACCCAAAATGGCATTTTTTGAGGTTAAAATAAAAGGTTATCAGGTTATCAAAATTTTCAGGTTTGCAGTTTTAGCATAAATGGTTCAACGCAGGATCTATTTTTGCTAAGCCCTTATTTTTAATAGTTTTTAAGGCATAACTCTATGGAAATTGATTAAAACAGGCTGAAAATTTATATTTTTCTTTATTTTTATACTAGTAAAACATATTCACAATTCCATAAATGTAGATTGTAAATTAGAACATTTTTGTTTAAAGGTGTAGTCTACCCTTAAATAAAAAAGAAAATATATAACTATTTCAAATACTAATTCAAAGTAGACAAACGCTTTTTAATAATTACTAATTATAAACTAAAAAATATTTCAAGTACTTCAACATAAATAGTGCTTAATTTATCATTAAACGTTTAAATTCATATTGAAATGGTAAATTAATTCAAATTTAAGTGGTTCAAACAAACTGAAATCGTAAATCAGCGTACCCTTTATTTTACAATAGCAAAACATTTACAATTACAATAATAGGCTGAACAAATGTAAACAAATTTTGCTATTATTTTTTCTGAAATAATATTTTTTAGAATATTTAAAAACCTCATGAATTTATTCGTGAGTTTAATTGTAAAAAAAATTAAATAAATAATAATAAATATTTGACTGTAAAATATCTCCATATAAGCCTTTAATATTTAAAAATACTATATATTCTATATTTTAATAGTGCTGTGCAAAAATAAACTTTGTTAAACGTCATCACAAGTAATCAAAAATATTAATCAAAATCTCCTTTTAACTGCATCTCAACCCCATCAATACGATAAAAGCGAAATTCCAATTTCCACGCGGCAAACAAGTTGGATCCCTTGACGTGCCCTCAACCGACGGAAAACTCGTAGAAACGCCTGTCACGGAAATATCGCGGGCGACATAAGGACAGGTCACGTGGCAGGGCATTAAAGATACACGACGCACGCGTGTTGAGTATCTGTAACACGCACCGAGCCAAAACCAAAGCCACCGCGTGAGCACATCTGCTCCGGCTTCATTCGGGAAAGGTAAGGCGCGCACCTCGACGTGCCAAGTCAGCGTATGATTTTTCGGCGGATCGATCCTCGCGCGCTACACCGACGCCTTTCTCGCGAGCCAGTCGAGGGTAAGCCCGAATGCGGGCGCATGATTATCCCGGTGGGATCGTTGCGGTCGGGCCTCCTGCAGATGCGCGAGCGATCCCTCTCTTATTGCCTTTCTTTTCTTTTAAAAAGGGTGCACCACATTTTTGGGGTACCTCAATAAGTTCGTGAGAGAAAATAATTACACGGATACCGAGAGCTTTAGTTTTGATTCCGAATACGGAGGTTTCCCGGTTATTTGCATGATATAATGCAAACAGTTTCTAAACTGAACGAGTATGTGACACGTGACATTTACACTTATCATGTATAATAATTGAAGGGATATTTGACATAAAGTTCTGAAAACAAAATCTCTAACTTTCAAATGTACCATATTTTTTTATCATCAATTACTACCAATCACTTCCATAAAAATGCAAGGAATGCAGAGGGTTATATTTAAAAAGAAAATAAAGTTTGTCACTAAACAAATTCAAAGATAAATGTATAAATTTAACTTTTAAAAAAAGGTAAGTTAAATTTATCCTAGCTTTGAAGAGGACTAATTAAAAACGGAAAAATTTGTTAATATGTCTGAGCAACAACTTCTAACAATTTGTTAAACATTACTTTAAAAAAATTGGTTGACAATAAAATCTCCTCGCTATTATATAATTGCAAGTGCACGGCCTAACAAAACAGCACTTACTTCTGTATAAGATTGATAGAATGATTGCTGTTCCGTGAATAAATACAGTACCAGCATTTATCAAACTTTTTGTAAAAGTATTCTGCTTCTTGAATAATAATTTTTTCGCGATCTATGAAAGTAAATGATAGAAACAGTATAAAATATCTGTTTCTGAAGATTATGTATTCTTCTTTTTCGTGTGTCAGTTGTTTCAATACTTTTTCTTTGTTTCTTCTAATTTTTACCTATCTTAACAAGTCTCTGCGAACCATATTGTATACATTCTTCAGGGTTTTGATCTTCAGTCATGTTTTCAGGTAAGGTAGTTACAATTTTTCAGATAAGTTATAAATTATTCATTTCTAACATGAATCTCAGGTGGTACTGCAATGTCATCTCTACATTTTTTGTTATTTTCTTCGCTAAAATATTTTGATTTTCACTTATAATTAATGGCTTATTTTTACTAGTATATCCCATAGATTCTTCTTTCATTACTTTTACCTTTGAAACTCCTTTAATGTGAGATTTTTAATTATTCTAACTTTTCTTGTTATATTTATTGGTAAAGTAACTTTAGCCACTGAGAATTCTAAGACTACTTAGAATTTAGGTTATATTAATAAATATTTTCATGAGTTTTGCCATTGATTGATAGTAGAATAAGATTTACATTATTTGTGTTCCTTGTACTAGATTTTAGTTCAATGTGCAAAGCCACTACTTTGAAATTATCCATCATTGAAAACTTCATAGTACTTGGCTATTCATAGTACGTGTCTTATCAAATTCACCTTGTGTAAATTCATCGTAGTCATTGTATTCACTTTCTCCCTTCATAGGTAATAATTCTGAAAATACTATGTATCTAGCAATCCATGAATTTTTTGTTATTCAACAGTAATTCCTCCTGTATCTTGAAACATCTATTGACTCAATCTTCAGCCATTTAAAGTATGTAAATTCTCGTGTTAGTTGATACACAAATAGTATTAAAGCAGCTTAATACTAATACGCAAATGATCACATAAGTAATCCTAACTGTAACTAATCAAGTTCTTGAATTAATACTCTCAGGAAGTTCATCTTTATAATGATATACTGTTTTAAAGCTCATTAGTTTTTTTTTCAGGTTACCAAACTTATTCTGCTCATGTTTGTTCTTCCATAAAAGCCTGGTGTTGTGAAGCTGAGGCCTTCTAACAATAATGATCTAAATCTCGGTTATTAATTCAATTTAGAATTCTGCAGTAAGTAAAAAAACAGAAAAATGTTTGATTGTATGTTAGATTTAACTAAAATACTCAAATACGCACATCATTTTTAATTTCATTTAAGTTAAGTAACATCAAAGTTTTAAGAAACATTGCATCACCTTCTACAAGTCTACATGTTTTTACAAATATTTTAAAATTTAAGAAACACGGAAAGACGTTAACAAGTTCTAGTGTTAGTATTACACAAAGTATTAGTAATAATCATGATTGAACGATTCAGGTATACAAACAGTATACGCTAAAACTTTCATTAAGACTTCACCTACTTCTTGTAACAAAACTTCTTGCATATAAGATCATCACAATCCACTGTCATTAGAGTCTTTTCATCATTATTTAATTCTTTAAACTTCCCACTAGTTCCTGTTATCATCTTTCCAATTTCCTTTTAAGTTTTAGTTTTAAAATGTCACTCAATAAAAATTCCAAAAACGCTAAAGCTTTATCATAACTAGTATTTGCTATCGTATAAAATATGACCTATTCTTCATAAAATGGCTGACTACAAAGCCAAAGCTTGAATATAGTTATAAACAATGCATTCCGCATAACAGAAGGTATTCCCAAAACATTTTGTCTATCTTAGAATATTTAAATCATTTGTTATATCCAGTGACACCACATTGTATATATCAAATCCATTATTCACTATTATTGATTAAACATGTAAATATAAATCACAATTAATTACTCTAATCTACACTAAATGCTCCAACTACATCGAATAGTATAAAAAAAAATCAAAGGACAGTGGAAAAATTTTCTTTCTTTAAGAATATCAAAAGAAATTGTTGCAATCAGACATACAAATTCAGGCAAGGGGAAGCAGTAGATAACTAACAAATAAATACATGATAAATGTAACAATATTAAATTAGTTACTTTAGCAGAACTCGCTAAATTTCAAATAGGGAAATATGTCACCGCACAAATAGAAGAAATTACATCTTTTTTGCATCTACTGCTCAGAAAATAAATATTTTATAATTTTTAGTAATTCAGCCTGATTTAAAACACAGTAGTTCTGACATAATTTCGTCTTTTGTACATCAGCATATCTGTATAAATTTTAAATAATTTGTATAAAAACAAATAGTACAAAATATTTAAAAAAAATACAGAAAAATTTAAGATAAAAATAATTTCAGAAAAATATATAGTATCACATAATACAACCAATTACTATCTAAAAACAATGTATCACGTCAATACATAGAAAAATAAAACATACTCACATTTTTACATGCTCTATTTGGCTGGCAACACAAATTATTTATTCGATATCCAATTCATCAAACATTATTAAACACATCTGTATACTTTTATGCTCATGGATTATAATCTAAAAAACATTTAACACTAATTATTATACAATTATATACAATTATTAACTATTAAAATAATTCAGTTTTAATGATGTAAACATTTTGTAAAAACTTATTTTAACCAAAATTGATCATAAATAAAGTAAAATTGTTTAACTTTTACAAAAATTTATATTTTAAAAAATTGGATATAAATTTAAGTATCTTATAATTTCTATACTTACAAATTATATACTTTCTCAGGACAATTTCAGCATTGCAGTTTTAATTTAAGCCTCGGACAGTTTTAATTGTGGTTTAATCGCAGCAGCTGTATCATGTCACATATGGTACTATTCATCAGTAGCAGTTTTGGTGCTTTTTAGAAGACATTGTTGTTAACTTCCGTCAAGTATCAATTAACCAGTCACAAAATTGAAGCCAGTGCTCTGTTGTACTTCACATTGGCAATCTGAAAAGTTTTTCAAAGTATGAGTAACCAATTGTCAGCTTTATATGAGTTTTATAAAAGATTCTATTTTGAAATTAAACGAGCTCTTTAATAAAATGAATCATAAATATATGAATTTAAAACTATATGATATTATTAAAGTTTAATAATAAGAAGGTAAAAATAAAAGAATTGTATGCATTTTATATACTTACATGTATTTACACGTGAAGCAAAGATGATCAACTTCGTACAACTAACGTAAAAGTTCACAGGAATCTTCAGATATGTCATAATAACAGTGACAAGTGGTATTCTTTGAGTCGCTTTATTGCTGTTTCTGTATTATCCAAATTTGGGTGGTCCAAAAATATAGTAGACTGGTATCAAATACTATCCGAATACCAAGGAGATGCCAGAATATTCTGCTTTTCCATGCTTTATAAACTGAAAATCATTTTAAGCAGTCAGCAAAGTAATTCCTAATTTTAGTGATATAAAAATTTTAAAAGAATTCAACAAAATTAATGAATCATAAATTTATACAAATAAATTATTAAATGACATTATTAGTAAACTTATAAAATAAATTTACAAATGAGGTGACTATTCAAATAAAAAATCATTGTAAATACATGAATCTAAGGAATACTAAAGAAAGATATTCTCCTTAAATTTATATAAATACTTGATTATCCACGTAACAATATGTGAATAGAAAGAGAATTTCATTCTGCAGTATTTCTTAAATCCTCGTAGTTACACGAATCATTGCTGACAATAGATGTGAATTTCTAATGAGTCGATCCGTATTGAAGAATCTTATATACAATTATAAAACTAAGTATATAATTTTTTACCTACAGATATTAGTTTGTGAAGAAAAAGAATAGCGGCTGCTGCATTGGACGCTGCATTGTACAAGGTAACATTTACCTGAAACATAAAAGCAGAATGTAAATTAAACTATCGAACGAGAATCGCTATAATAAAAAAGTTTTATTATATATTTTTAAAGATTTAAAGATTTAAAGATTTAAAGATTTAAAGAAATATTTTTAAAGATTTTTTTAATAAACAATTAGAGATTAACCCCGACTTTAAAATATATGAAGACAATTCAATTTA
>JAXIUT010000001.1:12555369-12577015 GCA_035586675.1 Eurytoma californica | reverse complement strand
TTCAACAAATCCTAATGAAAATGTTGAACAATTTGCTAAAAAGACTTCTAAAAGTGTTATAGAATATGTGTTCCATGAGTAATTAATTCAAATAGTGCTATAAGTTATATTTTAAGTTATATTTTAAGATTTAACAATCATTAAAGAAGTTTATAAAGACATACTTCATTATTTCATGCAAATACTAAGAAATGTTAAATGAATGCAGAATATTTTTAGACAGACATAATAAATTTCATAAAGTCATATCCTTAAAATATTGTTAGTTTATAAAAAATTTAATATAATCACAGCTAACAAAGTTAACTGTACCAATTAAATGGTAATTATTTGAACGGAATGTAATTATGAGGCTGTACCAATACTGGTCCAACCTTCCGATAACCTAACATTCCTTTAAAATGCAGAATTTATTGATAAGTATTCATTTAAACGTAGGATTAACTTATTTTACTTCAAACATTAAAATAAATTACGTTACTTGAACGAAATAGTTCATTTACTTACCCACATTTGCAGTAGCTCAATACATTAGCTCATAAGTCGCACAGGGCATTATGTCAGTGAAGCTCGATTTGGTAACTTAATTACTGACTAAAAATGCTTGTTGTGGCCTTTATATGCAATAAGTTGTAGGTATACGTAGAAATCGGGATGTCGGCTAACGCAGATCCAACATCTATTCCGGTTGGCGGACTAGAGCCAACTGAGAGCTATGAAGCCGCGGGGCCCGCGCCGGCGGCCGGCTCCCACCGCTCAACTCGCCTTGCGGGCTGCGGGTTAGGTATAACCTGGATTTGAGACAGATATCGCATTTTCGTAAAAATTATTTTTCTGTTCTAAAATTATGTACGGTTTTAGTGAGCATTTATAAGACATAATGTGTATTGTATAAATAAACCACAATTTAAGTACGTATAATCAAACACAAATTATATGAATCATCAAATAATACCAATAACCTAAAAGTTACAATGTTTTATTAGGCGATCACTGCGGTTTTCTGTACTTAAATACTATAATTGAAATTATCTTTATTATTTCCGTAGTTATATAAATTATTATTAATATTCTTTATTATATACAATAATTTTAAATAATAAAATTTAAAAAGATAAAGTAATTTGTTTCAAATTTCAATTATATTTAAATTTATATTCAAAAATGTATCTCTTATTGTAACAATTAGGTATTGTTTATTTCATGTCTTTATTTTTACAGGCATAATCAATCTTAGACTATATCATGAAGCTGATCAGACATGGACATTGAATATAAACACCATCAGTTTACACCTGATTTTTACTTTTCCGTTAGATGGTTCAGGATTCAGTATATTGTAACAAATTACACTGAATTAGGTCCAGTGTAAAATTCTGATTTTAATGATTTTTATGAATTAGTAATTATATAGAAGCTCATACTCCTATGAGAGGTATATATGTTTTTTTTTTATAAATATATTTTTCATTTTCATGAAAAGTTTTTAATAATTATTTAAATGATTTTTACAGAAATAGATTTAAGGATTATTTAGGACACAAATTATGTAATGTACTTATTGAAATAATAGATAATAGGAATAAAGTAATAGATGTGATTCTTATTGCAGAAAAGTATTTATGTAATCAAATTAAAAGACTATAATGGTAGTATCTCAAATACCATGAAAGTGAACTTGACATGAATCAGGAATGAAGGGTAGTCGAGGGTGTAGTATAAGAAATTTGATACAATCCAAGAAAAGATGTAAAGCAAAGTATTTTTCAATTATAATGTTTTATACAAATTATGCTTCTTAGCTTATTTAATATTTTTACAAACAGGTTTATTTTTACCGCATGGTCAAGTTTCACATTATGTTGAGGAATGAGGAATTACATAACATAACTGATATCTCTCGGGAAGATACTGTATTGATTTAAACTAACTTGGAAGAGACAGAGAAGATATCTCCAGAGACCTACTTAGAACTCCTGTACAATGGGACAACATTAGCAATACTGGATTTTCAACAAATGAAACAACGTTTCTTCCAAGTACACCTAATAATTATTTTGAAATAAATGTTCAAAAGAAACTGTATAATATTTATTGACAGATTTTTTAACATTTTTTAATTTTAGAACCTACTTAGACTACACCAGCCAGTTGCTTGATAGTCAAAAACTGGAACAGTTAATATTTAGAAATTCAGAAGCTTGGAACCAGATTTGGATTTACATGTCATGGCTGACTCAAAAACAGATATACAAAAGTGAGTTCTATAATAATTACTGATCTAATTTATCTGTAGATTCATTAGTCGATGTTGAATGTAATGACTATCAGCAGAATGCTAAGAGTTTGGTTCAATTTTCAGTGCTTAATCTCAGTCAGCATAATAAATTGATTGTATATAGATGATCGTATAAATTATACTTTTTGAAGGGTATAAATTTCATAACCCAAGCATAAGTACGCACGCTTGAATCTCTCTATAGGCCGCTATGTCGCACGGCGCCTAAGTAATTCTCAAAGACGCGTAGCTCGCGCGGGACAAAAAGAATAAGGCGAGCGTCAATCGAACGATCCTCCGCGGGGCTGTTGTACACGCGGCTGCTCCTTCACGCCCGGATGAGTTCGTTGCCGTTCGGATCTCATCTTTGTTGGCCACAAAATTTTCCTTCCCGTGTGGACCCTCGCCTCTTTTTCTCCGCCGGTGCGTTGCTTTTACCTGTGCGCCAAAATATTGCGGTTGCTCGTGGCCCATTGTGCGCCTCTCCCTTTCAGACCAAAGACGGCCGCTGAATGTATAGGTATTATGTTAAGGGAGTATCGACGCGGAGGTAATACCCGCGAGTGCGGGATTCAAGAGGTCGCGAGGCTTTCACTTGGGGGGATGTTGTGACCGACACGATCAAATATTGACGGCAAATTAAAAGGTGATATATAGAGGCGATCGGTTTAAAACGAATATATGCGCTTGCATTTTATAATTTTCTTTTAAAATATTTGTGCTCTTGGAAATAGTGTTATATGAGAATTCTCTATTATAAGATATTGCCTTTAAAACTTCAATCTTGAATTGATCCTCACGTTTTCGAAAAAATTATAAATCAACCCTTATGAAAAATATCTGCATAAATTATGCATAAATTATGCAGAACTTATGCATAGATTTCCACAAATTCTGCATGAAATCTGCAGAAAACATTTTTCTGCAGATTTCCTGCAGAATTTGTGGAAATCTGTGCACAAGTTATGCAGAAATTCTGCATAATTTATGCATAATTTATGCAGATATTTTTCATAAGGGAAATTTGCACATTTTATTTATTATAATTAATTGCCCCTCCAATAAATATTAAAAAACTTTTATCTTTAGTGAAAGCAATGTTTAAACTGTATCTTTTAGAACAAAAAAAAAGGCTCGTGCGGGGACGGTCGCCTATCGTGCGTATAATTTCGTTTAAGAAACATTTTGATATGACGGAATGTGAAATTGAAAGGCGAAGTGTGGGAGTGATTGGTTTGAGAGTATGTGAATGCGAGCGCTTTTCTTACAGGGGTGTTCGAGAAAATACTTTTATTAGATTTCTACTCTTGGTAAATGACAATAGGATTACTTTAGCATTTGTAAATATCCATTTACTGCTTTTTTATGTTTGCAACATATTTACAAAGTTAAAAAAAGTTTAATTCAATTTAAAAAACGGATAAGGAGTTATAATAAATTGTATGATATTCTGAATTCATTGATATCTACATACAATAGAAAGTTTCTCTCAAATTAATTTTTTTTATGCTAACATTAATTTTTAATTTTGAAATTGATGATTTTAAAATTTTCAATCCACTTGAAAACATACAAGTGTTCCCATCTGTAAGAATAGATTGGGACACGTACACTGCAGTTATACGACTGTACCTATAAATGGCTATATCCTATATTCCTTTTATCATCAGTAGATAAGTAGATAATATTGCCTATGGCCAAAGGCCTTAAACCTCGTGGTGTATATAAACATAACCTGCGTTCAACTCGAAATCAAGTTGCATCTCATTTTCTAACGATAGCTATTTGTCGTAGTCAAATAATTGTTTAATTTAAATTTGTGACATAAAATGGCTAATAAAAATGAGAAGAAAGTAAAAGTTTATAAATCAAAGAAAAAACGCGTGCCAGAGAGTAAAATAATTCAAGATCTTCAAGCTAAATATGACAGTGTAAGTATGATTATCAGGAATTATTTTTAATAATAGAATTATATATAAACTAATTTTTTTATTTAATGTATAAAAATTCCATTCTACATGAATATTTTTTATTTAGATCGATGAAACGAAATTAAAAAAATTTACTGACTTGCCACTGTCATCGCAAACGCTTAAGGGACTCAAAGACAGTGAATATTTTGATCTCACAGACATTCAGAGGCAAAGTATTGGGTTAGCTATAAAAGGAAATGACATTTTAGGAGCTGCTAAAACTGGTAGTGGAAAAACTTTGGCATTTCTGGTTCCAGTAAGTTTGAAAAACAATAAGAACTAAAAATATATATATATATGCTATAAAAAACGATTTATTTTTAAAGATCATGGAAATTTTATATTGCCAACAATGGACTCGACTTGATGGGCTTGGTGCTTTAGTTATCACACCCACTCGTGAACTTGCCTATCAAATATATGAAACACTTCGTAAGGTGGGAAGGTATCACGATATTTCAGCTGGATTAATCATTGGAGGAAAAGACTTGCATTTTGAAAAGAAAAGAATGGATCAATGTAACATTGTGATATGTACACCTGGTCGTTTATTACAACATATGGATGAAAATCCATTATTTGATTGTGTAAACATGAAAGTAAGATTCTCAAATATTTATTTATTTATTAATTTATCAATGAAATGGTAATTACTATTTTCTTATTATTTCCAAATATTTTAGGTTTTAGTTTTAGATGAAGCTGATAGATGTTTGGATATGGGTTTTGAAAAAACAATGAATTCTATCATTGAAAATCTTCCACCAAATCGCCAAACACTTTTGTTTTCAGCCACTCAGACAAAGTAATATTTTAATTTACTATTCAAATAATAGTTTTTTGAATTACAATTAATTAATTTGCTTTATTTTTTGCAGATCAGTTAGAGATTTAGCAAGATTAAGTTTAAAAGATCCACTTTATGTATCTGTACATGAGCATTCAGCTCATACAACTCCAGAAGGCCTTCAACAAAGTTATGTTGTTTGTGAACTAGAAGAAAAAATGGCAATGCTTTGGTCCTTTATTCGTAATCATCTTAAACAAAAAGTTATAGTCTTTTTCTCAAGCTGCAAGCAAGTTAGTAATTTAATTCACATTCTAATTATTATTAATGTGTATTATTAAAATTGTAATTGTATGATTGCAGGTAAAATATGTATTTGAAGCATTTTGTCGAATGAGACCTGGTGTTAGTCTCTTAGCATTATATGGTACACTGCATCAACTGAAGAGAATGAATATTTATGAAAATTTTTGTAAAAAGCAGCATGCTGTTTTGTTTGCTACTGATATTGCAGCAAGAGGACTAGGTATCAAAATTTTCTTAAAACCAAAATTGACCAAAATTGTCTTTAAATTATTATAAATTTATTAACATTTTTAGATTTTCCTGCTGTGAATTGGGTTGTTCAAATGGATTGTCCAGAAGATGTAAATGCATACATACATAGGGCAGGAAGAACTGCTAGATTTCAAAGTGGAGGTGAATCGTTATTAGTTCTTTTGCCTAATGAGGAAAAAATAGTTGAAAACCTTAAAGAAAGGAAAATTCCTATAAATATGATTAAGTAAATATTCAATAACCTAATATTTAGTGTAGAAATCACAATATTTGCTAAAGTATTAATTTAACAAATAATTTTCTAGGATAAATCCAAATAAACTGCAATCACCACAAAGAAAATTGGAAGCTTTATTAGCTCGAGATGTAGCACTTAAAGAAAGTGCACAGAGAGCATTTGTTGCTTATGTAAAATCAGTCTTTTTAATGAAGAACAAAGATGTTTTTAATGTTCATGCATTAAATACTGATGCATATGCGAGGTATTTACATAACTTAAATTTATTAAAGGATTAACTATTCAATTTTACTTTTAACAGAATTTAATTTTATTTGTATTGTAGCTCTTTAGGTTTGGCTATTCCACCAAGAATAAGATTTTTGCAACGAATGCAAAAAAATTCAAAGAAAAATCAAAAAGCTGAAAATCAAAACGAAAGCGATCAGTTAATTAAAAATTTCAGTAAAAGTAAATCAGATTCTGAAGATGAAAATGAACAGGAAGGTAATTCAGATAATGAAATATCTGAAAATTACAGTTATGTTGAAAAAAGCAATAAACAGACTCTTACTAAAAAAGATAATAATTTTGGAAACAGTGAGTTATTCTAAATTAGTTACTTTTACAGATAAAAATGTTTACAGCTTAACTTAACTTTGAAATGTGTTTATAGTTGATATGGATGACGACGATGACGAGGATATATTAACGATAAAAAGGAAGAATATTGAAATAGAAGGTGTTTCAGATGAGGAAATAGAAGATTCATTTTTAAACTCTTCAAAACAGAAAAAAGCTGTGACTAAAGCAGCTATAGCCAAGAAAATTCTCAAAAAGAAAATAGTTCCAAATAAAAAGATTAATTTCGATGAAGAAGGACAGGTAGTTTTTATTTTCATATATTCTAGATAAATATATGAATTTTTAATCGAGTTTTTCTTACTGATTGCAGGAAGTGATAGATCCAACTAAATCAAAGGTGTCAGAATTAGCAAAGCATTATGAAAATGAGGAAGCTTCTGGTATAAACATTGAAGTTGCTAAACAAGTTTTAAGAGAGGAAGATCACTTTGATAAACAAAGATTCAGAGAAAAGATTAAAGAAAAACACAGAGAAGAGAAAAGAAAACTGAAAGCTCAACGTAAGGCAGAAAAGGAAGCAAAAGAGAGCGAAGAAGAGGAAGGTTCGGGTGAAGAAAGTGGTGATTCTTATGAACCAGATTTATCGTGGTTGCCAGATCCCGATAAAATTTATGGAAAACAAAAAGGTTCTGATGAAGAACAATCTGATATTGATCAGCAATCTGACGACCAATCTGGTGAACAGTCCGATGATCAATCTAATGAACAGTCTGATGAAAGTGATGAAGAAAGTGAAGAAGAACAAATTCACAGGTAATATATTTTTTTAAATTTTTTAAATTGAATAATTACATTAGCATTAAAACTCATTGCAGGCCATCAAAGAGGAAATTAATTACCCAAGATGAAATCAAGAAGAAGAAAAAGAAACGTTTGCTTTTGGCACCTAATGATGATAATTTGCAAGTGGATGAAGAACTTGCTTTGCAATTATTGCGAAGTTAACATGAACTCTATTTAGCTAATGAGACTTGTAAAAATGTTTATTGTATAAACTACAGAAGTTTTAATTACTATTTTAAATATAAATTCTAAATCAATTTTTTTTAAATAAATGTTTTACAATGTTGCTATTGTAAATATCTTATCAATTTTACTGTTTCACATTAGTAACATAGTTCAATCCATATTAACACTTCCATATGTTTAAGGAATATAAAAAAAAAAAAATATATTAAATATTCAAACATATATGCGCGTTTTTTGAGAGTAAAATGGCTGAAGAGTTGGACATCTTTCACATAAAGTACTATATACTTTACAAACTCACTAGAGACATCTAGCTGACTTTGTGGCTGCAACTAGGTAGGTAAGTGTAGGTGATCTACACTGAAAATCCAGAAGTGGCATAACTGGCAAGGTCCTTATAGGTGATTGTTAAAATAGATTTTAATAGACACTGCCAAGTAAAAAATTTTCTTATAACTTAACATTGAAAAAATTTTTAATCTATTCCATTTGGTTGTGTTTCAGACCTTTTTAAAGTGAAACATGGCAGGCAGGTGTATCTTCAAATATGTGCAGCCAAAAAGTATTGCACCTCAAATTCATTTTCGCTGTGCCTCAGTTATGTCTGGCTTTGAAATCCAACAAAAAGCTCCAACTATAAAGAAAACAATGCCTATTCCAAAAGCTCACTACGGTGGAAGACACACAGTCACCCTTTTGCCAGGTGCTGGCATCGGCCCCGAGCTCATGGGATATGTTAAAGAGGTAATATCTCGCTTAATCGAATTGTTTTGTTTGACCTTAAATCCAAGCTATAATTTACTGCAGCAAAAATAATTCAAGTAAGATAATTATATGCAATAGTTATAAAAGAATGTTCTTATTATGAAAGCACTTGTGATGGTAATAAAATAATTTTTATCAATTTACCAAATTAAAAAATAAAAAATGAACCATTTATGGCGTGTACATTTTAAAACAAGAAGATAATATTGTTAAAATATTAAAAATAAAATAGATTGTAGTCATTTCTTATTCAAGTATCTAATATAATTTTGAATTTTAATATCACTAAAATTTATTCCACTGTCATATTTTAAAGTATTTTCAGTATAAAAAGAACAACATTTTTCAACAATATTATCAATTGATGATACTTTCATTTGTCAGATCAACAAAGTAAAGTGTCCAAACAATATTGTTGAAGATGAGAAAATATGCTGTTCATACAAAAAAAAACATTATATAATGCTATATTCGATTATTTAAATCTACTATAATGAAATAATCAAATTAAATAAATTATTTTTATATTACAGATATTCAAGTATGCTGGTGTACCAGTAGATTTTGAAGAAATCGATATTGATCCAAATGCTGACACAAATGACGATTTGGATTATGCCATTACTTCAATTCGGAGAAATGGTGTTGCTTTGAAAGGCAACATTGAAACCCGTAGTAAGGAAGTTGGAGTTTTGTCACGTAATGTGGCTCTACGTAATCAATTAGATTTATATGTTAATGCTTTACACTGTGTCTCATACCCTGGTGTATCTTCACGTCAAAAAAATATTGATATTGTTATTGTAAGACAAAACACAGAAGGAGAATATGCTATGTTAGAGCATGAAAGTGTAAGCGGAGTTGTAGAAAGCATGAAAGTCATCACGCAGTCCAACTCCGAAAGAGTAGCTCGTTATGCCTTTGAATATGCTAGAAGAAACAACAGAAAAAAGGTGAGTAAAATATTAAGAAAATAAATTTTTTATTTATTACTTCACTTTTTAAAGAATTAATTTATTGGCAGGTTACAACAATTCATAAAGCTAACATTATGAAGTTATCGGATGGGCTTTTCTTAGAGACATCACGAATAGTTGCCAAAGATTACCCAGACATTGCTTTTAATGATATGATCATTGACAATACATGTATGCAGCTTGTTTCTAATCCACATCAATTCGATATTATGCTTACAACAAATTTGTATGGTGCTATTGTTTCAAATGTTATTTGCGGTCTCCTTGGAGGAGCTGGATTATTGGCTGGCAAGAATTATGGTGATCATTACACAATATTTGAACCAGCAACAAGAAATACTGGTGCCAGTATAGCTGGCAAAAATATTGCTAATCCAATTGCTATGCTAAATGCAGCGGTTGATATGTTACGTCATCTTGGACACAAAAATCATGCTGTTCTTATTCAAAATGCCATTAATAAAACAGTTAATGCTGGTATTCAAACTAAAGATCTGGGTGGTACTGCTACAAGTAGGGAAGTTGTTGATAGTATTTTGAAATACATTAAAATAGCATCAACTTAAGACTGAAAGTTATAAGGTCTTAGTCTCTCAACTGTATATTGTGATATTATATTACAAAAGGTAATTGCAAATAGTTTTATTGAAATTATACATCTTTATATAGTTCTAAAAATTTTGGATCTTTCAAAATTAATAGATTTTTGATTCTATTTAAAAGAATAGTTCAAATTTTTGAATTCTAAAAGTATGTCAAATCAAATGGAGTTTCATTTATATGACTAAAAATTACGAACAAATTTATTTAAAAATCAATAATATTTATTTTTCATGACAAAATATTTTGATGTAGCTGTTAAAACTGATATTTTATATAATTAACAATTGAATATTTAAAAAAATTATTCAATTGCAAAAATTGTTTTTGATATTGAACTACTATTGTTTACCAAAGATTATATTTCAGAGTTGATCTATATTTGAATAATATTGAACGAATTAAGTTAACATTTTAAATGGTTGGATTTTGAAAATAAGATTTCCATTCAAAGTGACGATTCATGCGTGAAACTGCCTTTGTCTGATCATGACAAATGTTTAAGAGATTTTCATAAATGATAATAATGTAATCTCAAAATTCGCACAAAGCAGTGACATAGATTGAATTGACAGTGAATACTGAATTCTAATAATGCTACAATATTTGAAAAATGACACAAGAGAAAGCAAATAAATGGCACTTAATAGATTTGTCAATAAAAATGTATATACTGTAAGTATTTCCATTAATTTACGCTATTTATTGACATTATACTCAAACAAATATTTAAACAACTACATAATGAAATATTTGAACATCTTATTTGTATCGAAAATGAAATTAAAATTCATTAAAATAATGAAATTATTTAGTATATTTTATTCTAATCCTTTAAAGTTACTCACAAATGTTTCCCTTATTTTCCTGGATCTTTTGGATTTCAGAAAATATTTCCTGCAAACATATATTTTATTTGTTTACTTATTGCTTTTGATTTACAGTGTTGTACAGTACAAAACAGTGTTATAATTCCACATTTAACAAATATTATTTTGTATTTAACAAATATTAGTCTGTAATGACAAGTCTATAAGACAAACATTAATATGAAATTTAACACTTTGTTTTACTACCATATAATTATATTAGCAAGTTTATGCACTTTAGCACTTTAACGTAATTTATTTAGCGACTTAAATTTTCAACTGATCGTAAAGAAGAGGAAGAGGAACCCTAGTGGAATTTGGACAAAATTATAGAAATTTACAGAAATGTTCGAAAATGTACAGAAATGAAGCTGACCATTTACGTGTCCTAATCTTTTGAAAAGTCAGTAGACACTTGTGCATCAATTGATAGTATTGATACTGGTGCAGTAAATTAGTACAGTAATGGAACTATATACTGCTTTGTATTTTTTTATACATTTCTGTATATATTATGCTATACCAAATTAAGCACAAAAGCATTTTTTAGTACGAGGCCAAAAATTGGTATTAAAGTTACCATTTTCAAGTTAAAGTGCTATAAAGTTATTTTAAATTATAATGTTAATAGTAAAGAAGGGATTCGTTTTAACCATCAAGTATAATATCATTTGATAGAAATTTTCAGGTGCAAAAATACTTTTATTTTATTTAATTTATTGTACTGCAAAACAAAAATCCGGGATTAATTCCCTAATTGGTTAAGAATGTGTAATAAATGTGTAGTATATAAATGTATAATTTGACTCAAAACAAACTTGTATGGTGTTTTTAGACGAACTCTTTTTCACCGTCAAAAACTTGGATCCTCTATAAGGAATCAAAATAGTAATAACAATCTCAATAACAATTTTTCTTATAACTGAACTAAATCATATAAAATTGTAACATTGGTTTAAGTATATTCAATTTTTATTGATCCATATAGTTTTTTTCAAACTCACATAAATGTCTCTTTATATTTTATGAGCTACAATTCCCTGACTTTTTACGATAACCATTAAAGTTTCCATTATATCACCAATTAAAGATGCACGAACTGCCGTATAGCGAAGTGATCCTAATAAACAACTCCCAGTTTCATAAATCCTCGAGCGCGCGGCGATAAATCGTCGCGCGACGCTCGGCTCAGGCGTCGTTAGCCGTTAAGCGAGGGTGTCGCACAATCATCTCCTCGCGATCTCATCGTACAGCCCGTCTTTGTCTCCCCACAGGAAAGACAAATTGATCAATCTTCCCTTTTCCTTTTTTTTTTTCATCCCGCAAATTCACGCTGACGCGGCTCTCTTTCAAAATTTTCACACGGCCGATCGACGACGTCGCCGGCGCCCAATTCAGTATGCGCTAAATGATTAGGTCGTAATCTCGTTCGCGGCGTCGATAATGAAAAAGTTTTCTGCTAGGTATCGAATGGAGTTTGTCGGGAACCTAAAGGGATTAAACCGGATGAAATTTAATGCGCCGCATAATACGGTTTCCCCGCTGGGTACGAGAAATTAATAGCATAAACTGCGCGCGATAAAGCTAATTTACGAAATTTTCCCGCGGCTACCTAAGCCACTGAGAAACCGTGCGCGCGGGATAATGAAATGAAATTTTAAAACGCCGTATTGATTTACGCGAACTGCATTTATTAAAGTTTCCCGAAGATGCTCTTTAGTGCGGGGGTGCAGCGTGTATGCGCAAAGTTTCAAAAGAAAATTGGAATGGAGCGAGATTAAACTATAAAGAAGCTCGATAATTCTTTTTTACCCGAAATTAAAAAAAAAGTACTCGTTTGGTTTGGTAATTCGCTCGGAATAAAATTGAAGAAGAGTGAACATTTTTAAAATCCTAATGGTAATATTCGCTTTATCATTAAATAATTTATTTGCAGAATGAAATATTAGATAGTGAGATTAAAATTCACGTATCACAATTTTTTTGCTCAGATTTATTAATTAAAAAATGATTTAAAAATAAAGATTTCAATACCATCTAACACGTTTCATAATATTTTGATCATATCATCATGCACAGGTTTGTTGATCAACAAAATTATATCAACATTTCTGTATATTTATGATTATTACACACAATGTCGTTTGTTTCAAATTTATGTGACGTTTCGTTAATAATCATTGTGGTCAAGGATAAAATATTCATTTAAACAATTTAATTTTCATACGTTCGCCCTACATTTTAGTACGTGGATAAACGTATTTCAATTGTAATCACTCGTACAAAAAAAAAAATAAATAAAAAAGAATCAGCAAAATTATATCTTTATCCGATACAAACAAAATCCATATTTTAAAATCACCTTAAAAAATTAACGAAAAAGACTGAGCGGAAGCTTAGTACACACTAAACGTGGGAAAGAATGGGCAATCCGGAAAATGCGTTCCGCGAGTACAGTCCCTCGTCGAAAGTAGTTGGGGGCGGCGCTCGCGGCGAAACAGTACTTCGCGCGGGAGGCGCGCAGGGTCCTTCAGGATTCATTACAGCGCCATTGACGTTAACGAGTGCAGGGACGCGCGCGTCTCCCCTCCGCGGCCGGAATGACTTTTCGAATGGCGGCTCTGATACGCGCGCTTTATGATAATTGCGCCGGCGCCGCATTGTTCGCCTTTAATTGCGCCGCTTTTTCTTCACTCCCACGCTCGCCGTTGTGTTTCGCGCGCGGCGCTACCGAATTTAAGAGGTGGCACTAGCGAAGTTTGGAATTGGATTTTGGGGCGAGCGAGTTTACGAAGTGCCGAACGAGTGCGGACTACTGCGATTGCTTAATGCGCTGAATGGGAAGCTTCGAGTTTGTTTTGAAAATGAAGTATATCGAGAGAACGGAAGGGGGTGGTATTGGAAATGGATAATTTCTGGTGACTGAGGAATATGGTCCGCGGATACTTGACCAGCAGAGATATGTATAGGAATACGTGTACACGCAAGTACGTGGGTACGTGTACACGTATATGTTAGTATTCAGAATGAACGTATGCATTAAAAAAAATAATAATAATTTGAGATTGCGAAGAGAAATTTAAGAAAAATAAGGTTGAAATTTGCTAAAATAAGTAGAAAAGTCCAAATTTACTCTGACATTTTCAGTAGTAAAAATTACAAGGATTTAGTTTTCAATTATTTTCTTTTTATTACTTAGTAAAAATTAATAATGGGCCGTATTTATATTGAAGGTTGAATAAAAATGGCTCTCACATTAATTTAGTTATAGAAAACTTATAAGAGAATTGGCAGTTAAATAGCAAGTAGGTAGGTATAAATCGTAAATATTACCTAACTTTATAGTGGACAAATAGAGAAGAGGCTTGAAAACTAGCCTTTTCGAAGTAAGAAGAGTGGAAAGTCATAAGAATCGCGTGACTTATTGTTGGTTGCTGGATGCTATTGAAAAGTGAGTTTATCGGAGTTCGAAATGCCTGATCGATCAGTTTTCAGTCTACTCTTTTCACATTGTGCAAGTAAAAATGAATAAAACCTACCTTGAATTTTAGCTAGAAACTTGCCACATTATTAAACACAATTACGTTGATGATTATTGCTGTAATTATCTGCTTGTGTTAAAGATAAATTGAATATTGGGAAAGATACATTTTGCTTAGGAAAGATACACACGCTACTATTAATGTTTCCAATATTTATCGAAATTATGTTTTCTTGGGCTGTATAAATAGAAGTAGATTAAGACAATTATACTCAGACACATTTATTTCACATCAATCTTTTGATTACTTTACTATTTTTTATTTATTACTGATACAGTGCTCACTAAATATTTTTATTTTCATTCCTTTATATACGTGCATTTGTGCAATAACCATTTCCTCATTTTGTCTGAAAATATAATTGTAATAACCATAGAAGCATTCGCTATCTTACCACTAATTAAGTAAATTGGTTAAATTTCGTATAACATAACAACGCATTCCCTATTTCCACGTATTTCCCACGTACAAACGAGCATATTTAATGTGAAAATAGCATAAATAATGTGAAATTGAATACCGCGATTCAATGCTTCACTATTAACTTTTACAAACGAGACATTCAGTCCAGTCTTCATTAATTATTGTCGCATCTCTGCGCAAATTCATCCACCCCGCCAACGGGATAATCGAAAAAAAATGCACAATCACTTCCGCGCGAAACCCTAGTGCAAATTCGACAACAGTCGTCCTCGCAAATTCGAAAAAAAACCACTAAATCCATTATTTCGCCTTTATCGCTAAGCTTGCTTCCGGGAGAACGTGGGAGCTTTTCCTTCATTGCGCGTCGATTTATTAGGGTCGCGTCGTTTTGCGATTTTCCACCTAGCTCGTTCCCGCTGCGATTCTCTCCGTTTCAATGCGACTGCGACGCCGCCTGATCGAAAAATCAGATCGGAAGGCCTCGATGTAAACTGCGCGGTTATCGGAGGGATAAAATAAAACGATGGTTTCTCGATTGAGCTTTTGTGTAAATGGCCGGATGAGCGAGTGATATTTTTTTATTGTTATTTTCATCGATATCGCTGACTTATTCAATCTTTTGTCCTCGAATTGCCGTAAAAGTTCATCGTAGAAGCTTTTTTTTAATTAAAAAAAATATATAAAGGAAATATTTAAGTTTTTTTTGGGTCCTTTTTTTACTGAGCGACAAAAACGTTTCATTAAAAACACGTTATAATATTTTCTAGTCAGTACACTAATTTTTGTATAAAATGACAGCATTAATTTTTAATGAAACATTCTCTTCTGCGTACCGAAATATTCAAACGTTGAATAACGTAACTGAATACTTTTTTTTTATATCAGTTTAGATTAATTTTAGATTAATTTTAAAACGATAAGACAACTCTTGATCCACCCATTCGGACCTTTCAGGACTTGTTTCATTAAAACTACGTTAACAGTTTTACCTCGACTTTCTAAACCAACACCTAATGAAATTTAATTTAAACATTTGCCAAGACAACAACAAGGCACATTCCCACCGCGGGAGCAAACTTGCTCGCGCCATAAATCAGTTCCCCTCGATATTACCAGCCCCGTCGGTTTTTCGCCTGGGCCCTCGTCGAACACCTCCACCCCTCATTATATCAATCAAACAAACGCAATAAGCCCGCCGAGGCAATTCTCCACGCGTGGAAATTCACAAATCATCCCCTCCCCCCCCCCCGCAGACGCCGTTTAAAAAAAAAAAAGTTGAAGATGAGAGTAGAACAGCGAGCAACGATTATCCGGGGGCGAGGGATGCGCGGGTAGCCGCCTTTAAAAGCACACGAGTCGCGCAGGTGCGCGCGGAGTCGGCGAAGGCCGCGGTGCGGCGCGTTGCGCGCGTGTCCCCCTCGCAGCGCACGGCTCACCCTTGACCCGAGTCCCCCAGTCGGCCAGTAGGTCGGAGCAGCGGACCGCCGGGGAAGGGGGGGAGAGCGCGCCGGGAGAACCGGGTATACGCGTGCACGTCCGCCTTCGCCGTTCCTCTTCCCGGCTCTTCGCTTTACTTAGACTCTTTCCTTTTCTTCTCTTTTTCTGCTGTTTTCTCTCTCTTGGTAGCTACATGTGCGTGATCTTCGCGTTGCTTGTTTTTTGTTTACGTGTTACGATAAGCCAATGCAGTATCATATTTATTTTGTATTCTTCGCGAAGAGTACTATATTTTTATTCTATAAAGATGTATTTCCATTTCGATTTTTGTGTCTTTAATTGGGTAGAATAAAAAATTTTTTCAATCTCCATTGTATACGTCTGATAGAACATCGAAAAACAATTTGCGTGTATTTTTTCTTTTTTTAATTTAATGTTTATTAACAAATAGTGTATTATAGCACGGGTGCGGAAGATGATTATTGAACTCGTACGACGGTTTCCGCCCGAGCGGAGCGAGGGTGAAAAGTCGCACGAACTGAATAATCATTTACGCACCAGTACTATACGATATTTTATAGCACAAGGGCCGAAAATTGGCATTAAAGTTGCCATTTTGAGGTTAGAGTGCTATAAAAGATCTTATGTTGAAGGATATTACGCCATATAGATATACTATACTAAGACCTGGTGAGGTCACGATTATAATAAATCTTTGTTAATAAACATTTAATTGAAAAATGAGAAAATGCGTGTAAATTATTTTTCAATATTCTTTCAGACGGATATAATTTTTTACTTTTCTTCTCAATTTGTACTACAGGACGAATACACTCTCTCCCTCTCTACTCTCTATTTCTCTTATTCAGGTAATTCCTTGTTGCTTCTTGGGGTTGTTTCTAGTGTTGGCGGTAGAGTGTGGACAGGGCTTGGGAGGTTGATTTATGTTGGGTTAGGCTGATGTTGCGTCAGTGCGAGTAGGTAGGAGTATTATTTTTTGGGGGGAAACATGGTGGAGTATTAATTAGTGTGCAGAGGGGTGATTTTTGGAAACGATTTGTTAATTGAGAGAAATGCGGAGATGATGTAATTAAGACGCGCACATATTGTGCGATCAATAGTTTATGTGAAAAATTGTTGAAATTTTTTTTACAAATAAAAATGCTACTTGCATTCGGCTCATCTCTACCGTGGGATTGCGCCGCGTTAAGCAATATGCCAATATTTCTTGCGTTCTCTTCTATTACGCCTGAAAAAGAGCAGCAATTGTCAGTATAAAAAGTAAATAAATAAAGGAGTAAACACGAAAAACAAAGATTTTCAATATAAAAATTCTCAAGGTTCAAGGTTTATTATTAGTAAGTTCACATAATTATTATAAAATAATGTTGAAATTTATTATTAAACGAGAGTAAGTTTGTACCTGTTAATAATTCAAGGCAAATACATAGTAAAATCTAAAATTATAGTTGCGACAATAAACCAAAAATTAATTATACGATAGATAACCAGACGTATTGACTCGGGGTAGATGGCGTGTACGCGTAACCTTGTGCGTAGCGTTTTCTTGTTATACTCCAAAAGATTGAATAGAAAAATTCGTTGCATTGTGACGGTGAAATTGAAAATTTTTATAACACACGGAGCAAGCCACCATAGAGTACAATATTTTTTTGCTCCGCGTAAAAATTCACTTTATTTGAATTTTAACAAAAGAAATCCATGCTTTTGTAACTTTTATTATTCCAGCTAATGAATTTTATCCTTATTGTTGATGGAAAATCCACACGTTTTCGGAAAAAAATCAATTTTTTAAATTCCGCGCATCTTTACGAAGACCAAAAATGTAAACGAATCAGACTAATCAATAAATAATCGTTGAAAGTGAAAAAATTGAAGAAAAATCGCGAGAAAATGTTTGCTCGGGGGAAAAGGAAAATAAGCGAGGATTGTAGCCCCGGCGAGTGGCGCGTGCCGCGTCGGTCAACGTCGGGGCGTGTTTACGTCGGGCGCTGCTTTGTTTGGGTGGCCGCGCCGCCCAATTCAGCTCTTTCGTGTCCTCGCGGGATTTTCACTTCTCTCGGGTCGACGCCACCGGCATCCTTTGAATTCGTCCGGGGCTCCGGATGCTTTGTGCGCGAAGAATTACACGAGGTAAGCCGCGGCGGTGAGGTGGCTTTCAATTGGATCCGCGCGGGATTAAATGAAATTTACCGTTTTTTTTTTGGGGGGGGGGGGGCGTGAATTTTGAGCAGTATTTTGCGCAAAGCATAAACTTGGAGAGCTGCGGCGAACTTTATTGACTTAAAAAATTACGAGAGGAATTGTATTTACACATTAATGTTCTTGGGTGCTGTTTAAAAGATCAAGGTCTTTTGAAGATTATCTTATCTTAACAGATTAAAAATTAAACATGATCTTTTTAATGCGCTTTTGCCCTTAACGAAGAATGATATTTATAGGGAGAGAAATGTATGAAACTTACATCATCCTCTGGTGTATGAAATGTTTAATTGGAAAAAAAATTGACTTACACCATTGAAGGGGGAAGGAAGATCGATCGGATTTTCATTACACTATCTGGAAGTAGAAGCAGACGGACCCTGTAAGGCTCCTTCCTCTTCAATCACATTTTTTTCCATTTAGTTACATGATATCATTTTTTGAGATCAAGTTTTATTTTTAATATTCGAAGTAATGGTACATATTTAGAATCTCTTTCAGCTTAAGTTTCTGATTATTATTTATACTTTTTAATCTTCTATTTTAAACTTTTATATAAAAATTCCTGCAAATTAATATACATACAGCTACATTTCCGACGATTAAATTTTTCAAAAACTTAAATGTTTAATGTGAGGGGATGAACTATGTTTAATTGAATACATTGATTTGTAAACTGATAATGATTACTAAAATGTTAAATGATTACTAAATGTTATATATAAGTATTTAAAGAGACAATATTATTTTTCGTAATTGTCAATTGTATAATTACTTGCAACCTTAAAATAAATTATTTTTTTAATTATTATATACAAATGTATTGCTATAATCTTAATGAATAATCTTTTCGTTTAATAAATGATTTGAGCAAATCTCGTTCATTGTTTTTAGTAGAAACATAACGAATCTAATAACGAAATAATTATTTCATTCACAAATTAACAAACTATCCAAAATTTGTCAGAATTTACTCAAAATCACGTTAAATTAATCGATCGTTTAGATATATTAATTACTGCTGCTTAATTTGTTAGGAAAGATAATAAGAGCAGTTAACAACTCAAGTTTTCTATCAGGAAACAAGTACAATAAGTGGTCAGTAACTGATAATAGAGTCGCTCATCTCCCGACTAGGTATATAGATAACTTTTTGTGTCCAGCAGCTTTTACGACTAATCATCGACATAAAATTGCACGCGCTATGAAAGATGAAGTGTACGGAAACTTTTTTTGTAATAATTTTCGATAAAGGCTTGTTTCTACGGTGTCTTGATAGGTTCAACTGTTTCTACTTAAACGAATGCAACGAATTGAACTTTTCAAATTTAAATAAAAAAAGTAGAGTTGAATTTTTCGAGCGTTAAATTTTCGTTTCCTGTTAATAGTTTCTTTCCTCCTACAAATTAAAATTATACTGCTCTTTTGTTTATTAACTTTCACACTCCAGTAGCTTCGCAACACAACTTCAACGCGCGAATTTCATCCAGAGCAAAGCAGAATTTTCAGAGTCGACGAGAAAACGTGCTTCCAGGAAAAAAAATTTTATAAAATTGTTCTTGTTCTTTATTCCCGATAATAGCAACAAAGCAAGTCCGAAACGAGCGAATAACTGTTTACGCAAAAATATGCAGCGAATAAAGCGGTGTCTCTCCCTCATCAATATTCAATCAACGATCTATCCCAGCTCCTACAATTTTAATAAACCCGCTGGCAGCCTCCGAACTATCCCCGCGAAGAAGCCGGTCGGACAAAAGGTTCGTGGAGCAGACAAAAAAAATGGATTTCCCATCAGCCCTCGACCAGTGCACGGAGATGCCTTAGGCTCGAAACCTGGCTGCCTTTTTTCTCGGCGCGTTATCGAGCGGACACCGACTACCATCCGGGGGAGTTGGTAAGGTAACCCCCTCGGCCCCTCTCTCCCTCCGGAGGAGCATCGATCGGACGGGGAGAGGCTGTCCGGCCGGATGAATCCTCGGGGATGCCTCCCCCCATTGTTGCTGGTTATTGGCTCGCGCGAGCGGCCGACACAACAGGTTGCGGCGCTACGCCCGGGGAGATTCATCAAAATCGAATAAAGACGTCATTTGATCGCGATTCCGGCCGACCGCCAGAAGTTGCCCGGCTAGACAAGCGCCGCTTCCGAGATTGACGATTTGATTGAGATCGATAAGCCGGCGCGGCCTGTCGAGCGCTAACTTATTTCGATGCGGCGCAGATTTTTGTTTTTGTCCCTGCCGAGACTTGTTTACTCTTTTTTTCGTGTTTTTCGAGAGGGATTCGTTATGCTTGTTGAGTGGTTTTTAGAATTAAGTGGAGTGGCGTAATGTATATACTTATAATTTATTGGTGTAGATGACTAGGACACGAAGGATCGCATTTATGCGAGGGTATATAGAAAATATTCGTTTTTTTCTAGTAAATATGCAGTATATTGAGTCTTATGTCTAAAAATCTGAAATAAATAAAATATTGTAGCATATATGACAATGTATTGATTTTAATATTATACATTCAATTAGCTTTTCAATTTAGTTGACAATCGGGTATTTTCTTTGAATCTCTAGAATCTGTACTAAGAGAAAATTGTTTGGTAAAAATTACTATGTGTTTCATTATTATAGACGTTTAAAACTCTCCCTAAAAACTTTAATAAAACAAATACCCTGGTAAAAATGTTTACTATCGATTGGGTAGCCGTTGGCCAATGTGACGTTTTCAGCCCATTTTTTTGCCAACCATTACCAACCGTGTACCAAAAGGACAAAAATTTCTACCAGGTTATAAACACTTTTATTGAAAATAAAAAAAAAAAATGCCCAAACAATTAATCTCTCGCTTGAACCTTAGTTCACGTTTGAAACAACAATGTACATTTTCCACGCACAGGACAGTTCCATCGCAGCATTTCCACATATCTCGTAGCAAAAACAAAACAAAAAAAAAAGCGGAAAGAAATAAAAAAGAGAGTACAAGAAATGTCAAGTACGTACGTTCGCACGAAAGCTCGCAATTTCCCGCTATGCTGCATCGTTGCGCGCGGCGATGGTGAAAAGACAGGGAAAGAGAAAAAGGAAGAAAAAAAAATCAATGCGCGCGTGTCCGGTAGGTAAAGGCGAGCGTCGAATACACGCCGTAAAGGCAGCCCTCGTATTATAAATCAGCATTCGCTCTTTAATTTGACGGGCCGTAAGAAAGTTGTCGCGGCGGACGTCAAAAGTACGTAAAAGTAAGTTTTACGCGGTGCCTCCGCCGGCCGGAAGTTCGCATTCCGCGAGAAGGAAGATATATGCGCAGATTACCTTTTTTCTTCCTCTCTCTCTCTCTCTCTCTCTCTCTCTCTCTCTCTCTCTCTCTCTCTCTCTCTCTCTCTCTCTCTCTCT
>JAXIUT010000001.1:12524158-12555269 GCA_035586675.1 Eurytoma californica | reverse complement strand
GAATGACGAAATGGATGGTTTTTAAACACTTCTACACACTTTTAAACATTTTTGAACAAAAATTATTTCCACCAGGGTAGTGTTTTAAGAACGTTACATAGAATTATTATAGAATTGATTATAGAATAAAAAGTTATAATTATTTACAGCTTTCTTGTACAAATTTATAAAATAAAATAAATTTCCTGAAAAATACACGTTCTTATTTTAATTATGTAAAATAATTTTTGAAATCTGTGAAAAAAAAATAAGTTTTCAGCAGTTTTATCTTTTGATCTTTGATTAATGTAATACTTTATTATTTAAATCTCTTCAGCGGAGTATAAAAAAATATTTACATCGTCATGCGCGAAAATGTCACATGAATATTATTCTAACGACATGATCTAGCTTTCGAAATATGTAAATGCACTTATTTCGTCATATAATAAAAAAAATTCTAGATACACATTAGTTTCTTCTTTCCTAAAAATCCCTGCCTCGGAACAATCACTAACAGCTTGAATGATAAAAAAGTGACTTAGAAAAATGAAAGTCTTTCCAAATCGGTTCTTAAACATCTCGAACAATCTGCAATTAACTTTTCAAATAGCCAACGGAGTTCAACACGATCACAGACTTTTTCTCTATATTAACAGCGGAGAAACGCTTAAACGCTAAAAACGAGCACTTTAGAGCGGACGACTTTGGTGATTAGAACACGGGGATGAGGCTGCGGTGAGCATCGGCGAGGTCGTCGTCCAGAGTCAGCAGCACCATAAAGGAGAAGAACATAGCCAAAGCGGAGAGGAAATGCCAAATGTCGTGTGAGTCGAAGAAGTTGAGCAGCAGACAGGGACGGTTGTGGGTGCGCGACTGTGCAGGCGTCAACGCCCACGAGATCATCTTATTCGTAAAGAAGTAGAGCGCGCCAGCCCAAGTCACAAACGACAGGATGATGTACATTCCTGCCTGAAACTTTATCTTCTCTCGGTGACACAACTGTAAAAAATTAAATGCAATTATTATCAACTGTTTTGTTTTCGTATAAGAATTATTATTTTTCAGTGAGTCTTGAAAGAATTTTAATATCGAAATTTATAACCCACCTTCATAACGATATAGAAAAAGGTGTACAGCAGAAGATTCGACATGAGTATCATGAGCAAGTAGGTTGCAAAATCTGAATTGTGATGCTTGTTGCCGTACACTGCCAAACCGAGATTTGCAAGATTACCCATGATCAACAGTAAGAGTCGCCTCCAGTAAAGTGGTCGGAATAAATATATCACTCCTGAACGAGCATCGTGTTTCATCGTCTGAAAAAACAAAAAGTAAATAAGTTACTCATCACGTACTTATTAATAAAACATTCAATCGTAAGTCCAAAGTATAAGTTACCATCATCATTCGACGAAAGACTCCACCGTTAAACTTCCATCGACCCATGTAGTAAATTTGAGCACTCAACGACAAACATGCCGACAAGTGAATGATCGTGAAAAATATCCAAAAGTATAATTCTCCGTCGAGAACTCCAACTAACCCCAACAATATGGTGATCGCCAGGACACCAAAAGTAACTGGAGCTTTGGCGTTGATGTCGGGGTGACGGTTTTGATAAATTTTCACCATGCACAGCACCGAAATCACGTACATGAAGCTTGTGTCTGTCATGAAAAATAAATATTAATCATTAACTTTCTTTTAAAATTGTAACTTTACTGAGATCTTTCCAAGAAAGGAAATCTTACCAAACTGGAAGTTGCTGTGATTTGGGCACAGGTGATAACTTCCGGATAGTACACCTTCCATCATCAGAGCAAATCCCATTGCGTAGAACAGTCCATAATGTTGAGGAATTCCATATCCTCTATCAACTTGCAATGCACTATCGTCATACTGTTCTCTCATGTAAACAATAAAAATAAAGAGCAAACCAAGCAGGATATATCCTAAGTTGGAAAAAACATGATTGAAATCCGATAGGAAAAACAGAGGATGAGAACACAGGAAGTTGTAGTAACACAAATCTTGATTTCCAGTCACGTGTAGTACATTCTGGTAAGTCACGACCAGCTGCACAACGGGAGCCGTGTAAAAAATAGCTATTGTTATGAGGTAATAAATGTAAAGGCGGGACTTTTTGCGAAGAATTCTTGGCTCCTTTCTTGCAAGGTCACAGACTGAAAGCACCAATTTTGTACGAATGATGTCTTTATCACATAAAGCATCTTCCATAAGATCAATATCATCTTCATCTAGCGAAGAATCGTCATTGTATAATATATTTGAATTTTCTCCTGTCTGTAAACAAAATTATTTAATTAAAACATTAAAAAAAAAAAACTAAAGTAAAAGTTCTTTTAATAAAAAGTACCTCTCTAAAACCTGAAGTTTCTGGCGAATCAATGCTTTGTTGAGCACGACCTAGTTCATCTTGAATTGATTGTTCTCGTAATATTCGAGTGTGACGAACTTTGCAAGTGATTGCACCTATTACATAAATGACACAGAAAGCCAGAAAAACTGATATTGCAGAAAAAGATGCAATAACATAATCGTGTTTGGTTATACTGTTTTCTATCTTTATTGTAACATATTTTTCTCTATCAGGGATACTACTGGAGTTTCCAGAGCAATCACTGTCATCTGCATTAACAACTAATACTATGAAAAAGCCATTTGGGTATGCTTCCCTCTAAAAAAATTATACAAATTAAATAAATTTAAATCTTAAGAGGGAGGTAAAGTAAAAATTAAAAATTTACCGGTACTGTGATTCCACCTTGAAAACTGACAGTTTGCCAGTATCCTGCATACTGTATATTTCTCTCTAAATCAAAAACAGGACACTACAAAAAAATTTATGGTTAATTTCAAGTTTTAATTATATTAAATAAAAAAATGATTTTTCTTACTGTTGTATTTTGAATAGAAAATGTCATGCAGACTCCAGTATCAGATGTAACACTTATCAGTACTGATGAGCTGCCGGTTAAACCCGAAAAGTTATATCCATAATAAATAGGTTGTGATGGAGTAATGGTAAAGTTTCTTGATTCTCCAGATCTAAAGGCAGTTACCAATAAAAGTGAAATCATTGTTGACTCATTAGATAGCATGAACTTTAAGGAAAAAAGAAGCTAAACTTACTTCATATAAAAATCTTGAACTGGATTGACTTCTAAAAGAAAAGAAATATTTTTTGGACTTGCTGTAGATATTGTAACAGTGACATACTGATCAGATCCTTCAAATCTTATAGTCTTATAATACTTAGGAGGACACAGAATTCTACTAGTTGTGCGATAAGGAATAGGATCGATCAAATGTTTATTCTCAACTTGCAAAGGTATCTGCCACGAAAGGATTCCTCTTTTTTGCTTAACAACAACAATCAAAGGATTGGTAGGTGTAGCATTATCGCTTTCAATTAAAATTTTGGCACCTTCTGAATTATGCATCTGGAAAAAATATTCTTTCATAAATTAAAGTTCATTAAAGATATTACTTCTTGCATCAAAGCAAATATATAAACTTACGTTGTTTTCACTAAAAAAGAAAACATATTCAACCGTGGAATTTAAACTGTAGATGTAAGGATGACTGTAGTTAGCCGCCACAATTACCGGAATCAATGGTAAGGAGTCTGCATTGGAAGAACCAATATCCAGAGACACTATTATTGTCGCTGTGACTATCGCCAGGAATGACAGACCCTTGGGCCTGCACTCCGCACCTTCCATCATTTTCCAAAATAATAAACAGCCTCCAAGCTAACAACTGAAACGAATTTAAATTTTCATCTCGTACGAACGCAAATCACAAAATAGTAAATTTAAATTAAATCTTCACCTTTTTAAATGGTGGACAGTCTAAATTGGTGACGTCCGTCGATGACTAATATGCGCGTTGTACTTGCATATTATCATGTTTCGATACACTACATAGTTCCTTCGCTAGTTCTTTTGTCTCATTTTGGAGTATTCAGCGGGGGTCTGAAGTACGAGCTGTGACACAAGATGATATAGAGCAAGACAAGCACAGTTGGAGATAACGCGGATGGGAAAAAGATGTGTCAGCCGCAGCTATACAAGCAACTAATGTGCATGTAACATACTGCATACGCATATATGCGTCCTTCCGATAATTCTCTTTTCTTCTTTGAGGCTACGTTCGGTCAGATGCCTGAAAAACTGTATATGTATGACGCTGACTCCATCCTCGCTGCACTCCACTCCACTCTGCTGTGCGAGCTGTCAGATGCGGTCAGCAGCCATCTCGTAACGTCAACAAAAACAATATTATCCGCCGACTCGCGTGGTCCGCGCGATCGAGCGACATCTGCACTTGGTACGGAGATTAGCGCACTCTCGCGACTTTCAGCGCAAACATGTGTAGAGCCCGATATAGATATTATTATACTGTACTGAATATACCATACTTGAATTTGTAATGCAGGGTCCGTGATGTGGTTCGTGCGGTTTCTTGCTTTAAGTTCCGAGGAAAACAAATTTACAACAGACTGTTGATTATTAATAGCGCATAACAAACAAACTTGGTATCGCTCAGGCGTTCATTTTTAACGGATTTTATACTAATTCCAATAGTAAGTAAAATTAAGATTAACAAAAGTAATATTGCTTTTGATAACCTTACTCAATTTGAGATTGTCATTGTAACAATGTCAATTTTGTTGCCAAACAAAATGTGTTACATATTAGGCGATATTGAGAACATAAGTTTAACAATTGAATTTTTTTTACTTAAAGCAATCAATATTGATTATTTAAATATAAATGTACTTGTTCTTGTTTTCTTTGTTTATTTGAGTAAAACCAATAAAATATATTTCAAATGGTCTAGAAGTTATGTTTCAACTTTATTGAATAACGGCAAATTTGTTTATTTTTAATTTAATGAATAAAATCAATAAGGTCAATCGATATAAATAAGAATAAAATGATCTTTATTTGTTTATACTTTTTAACTTATTCTTTAAACAAAATTTTTTTAAAATTATTTTTTTGATTATATTAAGAAACATAAATTACATGAAAATTAGCTTTTTGATCAGTTATAAATTATTACTTAACAAAATTATTGTAATGAATTTGTAAAATTATTATAATTCATCTGCAAAATTATTTATAATTCATCTGCAGCTGCACAAATGGCCTCGGCTGGAATGTCACCAACAGAAGATGATGATCTGACTCTGCCTAGAGCATCCATCAACAAAATAATCAAAGAGATTCTACCTCACGTTCGAGTAGCTAATGAATCCCGAGAGCTCATCCTTAATTGCTGTACGGAATTTATTCACCTCCTATCCTCGGAGGCAAACGATATCTGCAATCAACAACAAAAGAAAACCATCAATGCAGAACATATTCTTCAAGCGCTTGAAAAATTAGGATTTAGTGACTATAGTGCTGAGGCAGAAGCAGTTTTACGTGACTGCAAGGCAGTAGCTGCTAAAAGAAGGCGTCAAAGTACAAGATTAGAAAATTTAGGCATTCCAGAAGAGGAGTTATTAAGACAACAGCAAGAACTGTTTGCCAAGGCAAGAGAAGAACAAGCAGTTGCTGAACAGATTCAGTGGCAACAGTTGCAAGCAGTTTCACAAATGTCATCAATGATGAATAATGATAATGAACAAGAAGACTATTCTTAAATTTTTCAACTTTTTTATATAATTTTTTCACTTTTATTTTGTAATTTTGTTCAGTAATTTTTGTAAGATTATTAAATTGCAAGTTAAGCAATGATTAAATGGAAAATGCATTAAAAACTTTCGTTTATTAAAATGCTAATATATATCAAAGATTGTATAGTTACTTTAAATATTCATAAGCATTTTCAAGGAAAACTAAAATTTTTTGTATATATTATAATTTAAAAGTAATTAAATTAATTTGACTAATGCTGAACAATTAATATATTAATTTTAAAATGTTAAAATGTAACCATCTGATAATGACTAATTAAATACTTTTGATTTGTAATATATGGTTTCAGTGATCACCTTCTTAATAATTGAATAATTTAATTTAGCATATAATTATGAAGCTTACGATTCAGTGTCCTGTTCTCTTCAAAGAACAAATTGTTTATTCACTTCAGGGCATGAGTCTACCATACTCAGATGAAAGGTGACTCTTTTTTATTGCTTCCAAAACTTTAGAGACATAATGGTACCTAGAAATTATATTTTTATGAAGCAGAATTTTTGTAATTTATTAAAATTTATTAAAAATATCAACACTTACCAATTTTTTTCAGTTAGATTGGAAGGAGTCATAGCGTTTCTAGTCACGCCATATATTTTTCTTTTTAATTTTTCTATCAATTCTTTTTCATCTTCATAAAACATTGATTTATCTAAAACAAATAATTACCATTTTATTTATATTGGTCACCTTATTAGCAATTTACAAATGATTTTCCATCTTACTTTCTTTTGAAATTAATGGAATAAGAAATAAGTTTAATTGACTTTGAACAAGATTTGAACTCATGTCCAGGCCACTATGAGTTTGCAGTCTGGATGATCCAAGGGCTTTGTTATAAAAATCCTAGGAAAAAGAAAAATGAATTAAAATGTCAACAAAATAAAATTGTTTGAACTTACTTTCATCATTTCTATGTTACACTGCATAAAGTCTTGAATTTCTGCTTTATTATGTAAAAACAGAATATGTGGATAATATTCGACATAATCTTGATCCATGGTAGTTGTTGATGATGGTTTCAACATTTCAGCTGCTTGCAAAACTCTGTATAATGTAATTGATTTATTATTCATAAATCTTTCAGACAACATTAATTAAATAAATATCATTCTATTATTTGATTTAGATGTACCTTATTAAATGAGGATCAACAAACCAGTCCTGTACAAAAATAATTACATGACAAACTGAATATAAAAATGCTAAAAATTGTAAAGATTGCAGTTCCAAGTTCGATTCATTGTTAACATAATCATTTGGATTCTTTTTTTGATCAAAAGATGCTGTATAATCAACTACTGATCCAGATAATATTGGTTGAGTATCCAAGTAAATAACTCTGTTCTTTGTTACATAGAAGTCTATACCACTCGTACAATTGGAACCACTTTCATGATGTGTCAACTTTTGAACTGGAAACAGGTCAGGCCTAAAAAATAGATATATTAGGTAAGAATCATAATTATTTTTTTAGATGACATTAATCTCTTACACATAGCTAGAAGTAAGAAGAGACATAATTGTTGATTTCCCAACTCCTTGCGTACCGACACAACCAACTACTAAAAAGTCTTGTTGGTCAAGTAAGTATTCTAATGGACTTTCGCACAATTGCATATTTTCATCCATAAATTTTATGCAGTTACTTAATTCAGGACCAGGTGTTAAAACAGCCCGAGCTGAAAACCGTAAGAAAAATATATATACAATTGATTTACGATCAACTTCTGAATGCTAATACTGACTGTTAGTATACACTTACTGTCAATTGGTTTTGTTAATACATTTGAGTGACCATCTGATTCTTTTCTATAGAAAAAATAGTAATATTGTTAATGATTATTTGACTCAATATCTGAAAAAATGAAAAGTCTAGGAAAATATACATACTTATTTCCATTTCGTTGACTAGGAGAGACTGCACGACTTTCACCTTCTCTGGTTTTTAAAATAAATGTTGGTCTATCCATAACTTTAAAAAGAGTCCTTCCTTCTCCATCTTTACCTTCGGAATCCTTTGTTAGTATAGGAAACATCTTTTTGGAATTCATTTTATAAAAATTTCCATCATCTGTATTTCTTCAAAATTGTTGGCACCCAAAAATGCTAAAAAATAAACAAAATTATCCAGCTGTAAAAATTCACAAAAATGTGAATAAAGTTTTCGAAACTAACAAATAAATGAGTTCCAAATAAATAAAATATATTTTTAAATCAGATAAACTGGAAAGATCTAGCAGTTTCAAAGTATTTCTATTTTTCACATGCACACGTATGTACACATGGATAAAATAACATATAGATAATGAATTAGGTTAATTTTACAAATACGCATAACTATATAAGTATACCTTTTTCAGCTTGGTTAAGTATACCGTATACGCATGTGTTTTGATTTTAACAACAATAACGTAATATACAAATTTAGGTTAAGGTTTCTGTGGGTATATATATATTAGGATACAGTAGGATGTTCCTAATGAATATAGATATAGAAGAAATGTATTTTCGTGTATCTGTTCCTTGTATTTGTAGCCTGTAACGGGCCTATGTATTGTTTTGAATTATCCCAGTAGGTAATTCGGCATCTACGTTTATGGTAAAATACCACAAGCGTAGTAGGTAAATTACCTGAACAACAAAAATCTAAGAGTATTTTAGGTTATACATTATTGTAACTTTGCCATGCAAGCATTATAGAATCACAAGTTCAGTTGTTGACTACGATACACACTGTCGCTATCATTTGCGTTTATTTATATTGACTGCACTTAGTTTTATATTCAAATGATGGTTATCAAATATATTTCTATAAAAAAATTGTTTTCTTTAAATAAATGAGCCATATAAATTGTATATACGGGTATTTTATACTAAAATGAAGACTGAAGAAAGAAAAGCAGATTATTTACGTGCCGAAAATGAGTGAACAGAAAATAACATTACATGTTATTGATATAAATATATTAAATAATGTTATTTTTAGTAAATAAAACCATAAATCAAAATATTCACTGTAAACAAAATTTGAGACTCTATTTAAAACTTTAAATATATTAATTTAAGAAAATGAACAAAGATAAGACTTTTAAGCAGTTTTACGAAATGTTTATGAACAATGTTATTTTTTAATTAAATTTTTAGTGAATTATGAAAGACTGACTATACTTAAGACATTTTTTAATTTTTTTAATTAAGTATCAAGTATTTATTTTTCTTGATTAATTTTTACTCAATCATTTACCATGACTAAAGATATTTGGAAAAAATCAATTTATTGGCTATCTGAAAAATACGCCTATATGAAAACATTTTTTATATTTTTAATAATTTTATTTCCATTAACTTTTAAATCGATAAGAATATTTTTCTCAAAAAAACATGTTGAGAAAAAGCGTTATAAATATATTACTGTTGGATTTTTTCATCCAAATTGTATTGCTGGTACACCCCAAGAAAATCTTTTATGGACAGCAGTTAAAGCAATTGAGTCTCAGTATAACGGCGTCCAAATTGTTATTTACAATGGAAATAAAGATGTTAATTCCAAAGCCATTCTTGAAAAAGTAGAATCTCAATTTCGTATAAAATTCAAGCAACACATTCGATTTGTTAATTTACGACAAAGTAAATGGCTAAGAAAATTTGCTTACATGGGAAGTATATGGGTTGCTTATGAAGCTCTTGCATTTCTCAAACCTCATATCATGATTGATACAGTTGGTTACGGCTTTGTAAATCTTGTATTTAAGTATATAGGACGTTGCAAAGTTGTAAGTTACATTCACAATCCACTGGTAACAATTGATGAACTGCATACTAGACATGTTCGACTTGAAAACAATCACTTTGTGATTTCTAGGAGATCACCACTTGCACTTGGAATTAGTAAAGGTATTTACATGACATAGTTTTATAAAAAAATATTTTTTTAAATATATAAATAAAATCAAAATTAAATTTATTTTTTAGCTATTTCCGTCCTCTATGGCTGGGCAGGTAGATCTGCTGATATTGTAATGGTGAATTCAATGTGGACTAAAGAGAATATAAATTCTTCTTGGAAATGTCCTAAAAGAACATATTTAGTTTACCCGCCTATTGGTTTGGATAAATTGATGAAAAAAGCAGAATGTTATTGGGATAAAAAAGATGATTTTCAAATAATCAATGCTACTGAATTTAAACCACAAAATAATCATGAACTTATTTTACAAACTCTGGATAAAATAAGAGAAAAAATCAATCATAACATAATGAATGAATTAAGCTTAGTCTTGATTAATTTAAGTACAGAAGAAGACAAAACTTACACAGAAAAATTGGAAGGTTTAGTTAAAGAACTAAATTTGGAAAAGCATGTTAGAATAATTCCAGAATCTCCAAATGCCAGTTGTCTGGAAGAGGAACTGGTGAAATCTACATATGGTATTTATGCAAAAGCTGATGATCCCTTTGGTTCGGATTTAATTGCAGGTTTAACATCCGGTCAAATTATGATTGTTCACAATTCTGGTGCAGCTAAAAATGAACTTATTGATAATGGAGATGAATCTAGAAATGGGTATTTAGCTACTACACTTAAAGATTACTCTGAAGCATTAATAGAAGCTTTGCAATTGTTACCTTCAGACAAACGTCTAATACAAAAAAATGCTAGAAGAACAGCGGAGAAATTTACTCGCCATCAATTTCAGAAAGAATTTTTAAAAGTAATGGAGTCTTTCACTGAGTTGAAGCCTAAAACAAATAAGAAAAAACTTTAAAGTATTTTCGGGTAAATTACATTTTGCATTTTTGTATATAGCACTCCATGACAGGATCTAATTTCATCTATTTATACAGTATATATCATTACACTTGGTACTTATATTCATGAAAAATATTTCTATGTATTTTTCTGAGATTTTAAACTTGTTAAAGAAATATTGCATTTATTAAATGATGCATTAAAATATTTCTACATTTGATTTTTATTAGAAATAAAACTGAATTTTATGAAAAAAATAAGATTTCTTTATAAACCTCCACCATATAGTCAATTTTACTTAATTACATTTAAAGTAACTTCTGAAATTTTGTTAGTACTACACATACATGATTATATTCATGTAATTGCTATATAAAGTATATCATATACATATGTGTATTATGCATCGATTTGGTATAACATTAATATCTTGTAATTTTTTTATCAATTTTTATTTTTATAATTTCGCGGCTCCGATAATTATGCACGATATACGATATTTTCACGATTACAGAGATATCAAGTACGGATAATTAAAGAAATTTATAATTTGTTTCAAAATTTATATTTAAACATTCGAAACCATAAGCAAATTATTTTGTAAATGAATATTATAATTTATAATTTATGCGCGAAACAAATTCAATCTAATTTTATAATTTGTTTCTACAAATATAAGTCATATTTTTAGAACTGCCTTTTTAATTACAGTTACATAATAAAATTGAGAAAATCAACATTATCAATGTCATCGATTTATTATGTTTACATAAATTAAATTATCAAATAAATACATGTTCTAAATTCGAGTACATTCTAATTCTCCACCGCTATATACTTATATATATCGTGCATGTTATAGCCAATCATGGCACGTTTCCCGACTGTTCAGGCCTCGTATTCGCGCGTTGAAGATGCGACTTGAAAGTTGAAGTTTCATTGCCCGGCGTGGCGGGCGATCTATTTTCGTCCGCAAAAAGCAAATGCTATACTTTGTAAGTATTTACTGTCGGCATCGGATTCCAAGTTTAAAATTAACCCAGTGTATCGGTAACATCCTCGTGGGTTCTAGAACTCATCTTAAACCTTTTTATACCGAGCCGCCGCACCGGGTGCTTCAGTACCATTACGAATTTTGCAGCGACGATTAATAAGAGGAGCAAAGGACTCTGTTCTGAGTCATTGTATTTATATTTTATTTGAAGCTAGTGTTTTTGTTAAATCTTGACATTACGTTTAATTGTGTCGATTTTTGAGCATTTTCTGAAGTTTTTGAAGGTAAGACAAATATTTCTAGAATTTTTAAGCGGATCGTTTCATGTTTCAACAGTTTTTAAAAAGATTTCCATTCTTTCATGTTTCGATGAAAGATAGTAATGTTTACAATAAATTTTTGACTTTATTTTGTTATTCAATAATTATAAATGTTTAATAATCCCTTACAGTTGTAATCGAATTATCACAATTGTGCCAAAATGACCAAAACTGAGTTGACGGCTCAAGAGTGGAAAGAGAAGGGAAACGAAGAATTTAAACAAGGGTTTTATGATAAGGCATTGACTTGTTACACAAATGCCATAAAACAGACTAAGGAAGATAACTTTGATAAAGCGGTGTATTACAAGAACAGAGCTGCAGTTTATCTGAAAGAAAAGGATTACAATAAAGTAGTAAAAGATTGCGATGAAGCATTAAAAATTTCTCCAAATGATCCAAAAGCATTGTTTAGGCGATGCCAGGCCTTGGAGGCATTGGGAAGATATGAAGAAGCTTACAGAGATGCACGCGGAGTTGTTGCGGCAGATCCTAGTAACAAAGCTATTCAACCGATTGTTGCACGACTCTTTGAAACCTGTCAAGAAAGATTGAGAGAGAATTCAAAAGTATCTGCTAAGGTAAGCTAATAATAAAAAAGAGAATAACTATTGATTATATAACTTTTATCATAATTTAATATTTTATTTGTTAAAATTTTATAGGTTTCTCAGATGTTCGAATTAGCTTTCGACATGCAAATGGATAAAGAAAAGAGAGAAACAGCAATGAACAATTTATTAGTTCTGTCAAAAGAAAGAGCAGGGGTTGAATTAATGTTCAAACATGGCATATCAACAAAAATTCATAAGCTCTTAAAATCAGAAAAAAATGAAGTAATTATTGTGGCAGCAATTCGGATCCTAGCAGAACTTTGTAAAGAAAATATTGAAAGAACTGAAATCATGTTAAAAGATATAGGAATACCTTGGTTCCTGGATGTAATCAATAGCAAACATGAAGAAAGAGTAAATGCTGGTCAATATTGTATTCAGGTACTTTTAAATTTTTCAAATCGTTTGATTCTCATTACCAGCTTAAAATTAAATGCTACTAAATTAATTTTTTAAACATTACATTAAATTTTTTTATTTATTTCAGACTGTTCTAAACAGTTACAGTGGAATGACTACAAAACCAGACTCTAAACCAATCAAAGAAATGTGTGAAAAATATAATAAGGAAATCGATACAATATTAACATGTTTACTTTACTGTACTACAAATCGTACTTTTTCTGGTCAAGGAAGGGATGCAGTAATTGAGCTCATAATGAGAAATGTTAATTACGATGTATTAAATTGGGCTGAACGTTTAGTGGAACTTCGAGGCTTACAAAGATTAATGGAAGTTGCCAGTGAACTGGAAGAGTATAAGTATGAATCTGCCATGGATGTTACTCCTTCTACAAGAACAGTAGCTAGTGTTTGCCTTGCAAGAATTTATGAGAACATGTATTATGATGCTGCTAAAGAGAGATTTTTGAATGCAATTGATGAATACATAAAAGATAAATTACTTACACCAGACATTGAATCTAAGGTGTGTAACGCAAATAAATAATTTATTAAACGATTAGAATAATTTATTAAACAATTAGAATAATTTATTAAAAATCACAAGACTAATTTAATCTGTCTCATTTCAGGTAAGAGTAGTAGTTGCTATTACAACACTGTTACTGGGACCTCTAGATGTAGGTAACACCATAGTGGCCAAGGATGGAATTCTGCAAATGATTCTTGTAATGGCTGGTACAGATGACATTCTCCAACAGAAGGTAGCTTGTGAGTGTATTATAGCAGCTGCTTCAAAGAAAGACAAAGCCACCAGTATCATCAACCAGGGAGTGAACATATTGAAAAAATTGTATCAATCAAAAGAAGATTCGATTCGAGTTCGCGCACTTGTAGGACTTTGCAAGTTGAGCAGTTCCGGAGGTACAGATGCGTCAATCCGACCATTTGCAGATGGAGCATCTCAGAAACTGGCGGAAGCTTGCAGAAGGTTCTTAATTAATCCAAAGAAAGACAAGGATATGAGAAAGTGGGCTGTAGAAGGTCTCTCTTACCTAACTTTCGATGCAGATGTAAAGGAAAAGTTGATTGAAGACAAACAGGCTATTCAAGCAATGATTGAATTAGCTAAGTCTGGCGATAAATCTGTAGTTTACGGCGTCGTTACTACGCTCGTGAACCTCTGCAATGCTTACGACAAACAAGAAATTATTCCTGAAATGCTTGAACTCGCGAAATTCGCTAAGCATCATATACCAGAAGAATCAGAATTAGATGATCCTGACTTTGTAAAGAAAAGAGTCATTTGCCTAGCTAAAGAAGGAGTAACAAGTGCATTGGTTGCACTTTCAAAGACTGACAGCCAAAACAGCAAGGAGCTAATAGCTCGTGTTTGCAATGCTATTTGCAATGAACAGGAGGTGCGTGGTATTGTAGTTCAACAGGGAGGAGCAAAAGCACTTTTACCATTAGCTCTTGATGGTACAGCCAAAGGCAAGAAACAGGCATCACAAGCTTTAGCTCGTTTGGGAATTACTATTAACCCAGAAGTAGCTTTTCCAGGACAAAGAATTTATGAAGTTATTCGTCCACTGATCAATCTTTTGGATCAAGATTGCACTGCTTTAGAAAACTTTGAAGCAATGATGGCTCTTTGCAATTTAGCAGGAATTAGTGATAATGTTAGGAAAAGAATTATAAAAGAAGGTGGCTTCCAAAAAATTGAAGCTTACATGTATGAAGATCACGATATGTTGAGGAGAGCATCTACACAAGTTATCAACAATTTAATGATGTGCGAAGAAGTCATCAAATTTTATGAAGGAGATAATGACAGAACCAAGTATCTTGTCATTCTGTGTGAAGAAGAGGATTTGGACACTAGTTTGGCAGCAGCCGGTGCATTAGCTATGCTTACTTCAGAAAGTAAAGCTGCCTGCCTCAAGGTATTCGATTCCAAGAATTGGCTGGAAGCATTCAAATATTTACTCGCTAATCCAAATCAGGACTTGCAGCACAGAGGAGCTGTAATAGTCCACAACATTATGAAATGCACTAAAGAAACTGCTACGAGATTAGTTCAAACAGACATAATGGAGGTTTTGATGGCCTTGACAAAGAGTGAATTAATCGAAAACCAAAAGGTAAAGAAGTTAGCTCAAGAGACTTTACAAGCTGCAGCTAATTGGAAATTGATGGAAAAAGTAGGCAATGATGATATTGTACCAGCTGCAACAACACCAATGAACCCACTTGAACACGTAGAGTAACTTGAAAGATAGAAATTTACATTAATTTGTAAATATTAGGATAGTGCCAATATTTTTTAAATGATTTTGTATTTTCATTTGCATCAAATAATTTTCATAACAAATTATTTTTACTGTCATAATGTTAAAATTACGAAAATCAAACTCATTTAAAATCTTTTAAATCATTTTGTAATAACTTATTTCCTTAAAATTAATGAAGAAACAATTTTCTTTGATGATTGTGCCTTATATAGAAGACTGTTTGCATTTAGATTTCTGTAGAAATATTTATATATCTTAATACAATGTAATTATTGTACTTAATAATTTATACAGACAAAGATAAAACACATAATTTTGTTAAGTCTATAGTTTATTTTACACATATTTACATGTTAAAAACATTTTATAAAATATATATGTACTTGTTATTTATTTTTTAATAAAGCAATATAAAAATTAATTTTTTATCTATTATTTATGTACATCAGTCTTTGAAAAATGGATGAAGTAATGCTTGCTCAGCTGTAATCCGTGTTTTATATTCAATATCCAACAACCTAATTAACAGCTGATAGGCCTCTTGTGGATACTTTTGACCAGCTTCCTTCATGAAAAGTTAAATTTTAAAGTTTAAATAACAAAAATTATAAATAACAAAGTAATAGATGTGCAGCATTAAATGTGCCATTATTTTTTAAGTTTTTAAACAAAAAGTACCTTATTCACTGCTTCAGTTGAAGTATTCATAGAAGCTTTGTTATTTCGTTTTTGCAATTTTTTACAAATTGTAGGAAGATCCATTCCTTTTATGTCAGTACTAAACATAAGTTTTTTTCCTAACGTGAAAGCATTGAATGTTAATAATCTGAACATGCTCAAAGTAATATAACATTTTTTAAGATTTTAATTTTTAAAAACATAAAAATTAAAAATAAAGTTAAAAATTACCTAATTTTCTTGCACATAATTGCATTGCGTTTGTCCCAAATATTGTTGTAATCTCTGCCAGAGCTGTCATATCATCTGGAGATCGAAAAAATGGTTGGGTTCCAGTGAGTATATTTAGCATTATAACACCGCTTGCCCAAATGTCAATTGCTAGAACAAAAAAAGTCCTAAACTCTTATCTTGCCTTACCTCTATAACACACATAAATTTCATTTGATAATACCTGGTGTTTGGTAAAGATGTTTTAATAAAACTTCTGGTGCTCTATATCCTGGTGTACCAGCACGAGGTGCAGCCTCAAGAGGTCTTATCAAACACATTGAACATACTTTTGGTTTACCAAAACAATAACATTTATTTACTGTTGGTTTATTGGCAGTTTTTAAAGGTCTTTCTATTTTATTCTGGAAACAGAAGTATTAATACATTAAATTTAAATGCCAATTTTGTAGTAAATAAATCTTTCATTTTGTTATGTACTTCATCAATTCTTTTTCTTTTCAATGATTGTGAATCTTTGGATGCCTCTTCTTTCTCAGTCTTTAGTTGACTTTCTTTACATGTCTCTTCTTTCTCAGTCTTTGGTTGACTTTCTTTACTTGTCTCTTCTTTCTCAGTCTTTGGTTGACTTTCCTTATATTGTTGAGCTAATCCAAAGTCAACTAATAAATATCTACAAAAAAAATCATTGAAAATAATATTCAAATGCAAATGTATACCTAAATAATTAAATAATACCTTCTAAGTTTCCTGTTGTATAAAAAATTACTCGGTTTTATATCTCTATGAATAATATTAAATTTATGTACCCTTTGTAAAGCAGTCAGTAAAGCTTTCATATAATCTTTCATTTCTTCTACACTCATGTCGTGTACATAATCCTGTAGATTGAATAAAATTAATTTTGTTAACGTTAGAAGATGATAAAAGTAATCTTATATTGTGCTACAAAATTATTCTTACTGAAAATCTGTCATGCGGCAGGTAAGGCATAACAAAAACTACAGATCCGGCATGACGTAAACACAGGTCCAAACCAACAACGTGATCTTGTCCTCTGTAAAAAAATGTCATATCACACATTGAGAGCTTAAAGTACATCAATTTATGAACTAATGAATAACAAAAATAGAATAGTCACCCAATTTCTTTGAGGCATTGTAATTCACGTTGAATTTTTCCTGGATGACAGGTAGGCACTAAATGCTTGACGGCAAACTTCTTCGACTCCGACGAATTTTTCAGTGTGGCGAGAAACACCGAGCTGAAAGTACCTTCTCCGACTTTGCAGTGTATCGTGAAGAGGTCCTTCAGCGCGGGCACACTGTTGATCAACGAAGATATCTGGTCGCTGCCGTCATCTGAAAAAACGGTGGGTCGTTAATTTTTCATTCATAAAAAAAATTAAGAATTTAGCCGCAGTTGTTTTGAATAGTTTGGTTAGAAATCACTCACCCTCGAAACTTTCGTTAACGGATTTGTCCGCCGATTTATTCTGATCCATAGCTTTGTCGCCGGACGTTAATTTGACGTTACCTCAGCATTGTTTGTTATTAAAAGCAATAAAAAGTGGACAACTAAACGATAACACAAAAACTAAAAAGCGCGCGAACACTGGTCTGGGAGTATGTAACTGTATAAGTAGAAAGGCACCGGCTCGCGTCAGACACGACAGTCGGACATATGTATATATATATATATTCGCTATGACGTAATTGTATTTATTATGCTAGCAGTGAGCCGGCTTATACTCGAGTAGCTCGTTCAACGGACACATATAGACAATATACATTGTATAAACTTATATTTTATAGCACTTTAACATCAAAATGGCAACTTTAATGCTAATTTTCGGTCCTCGTGCTATAAAATATCGAATAGTACTGGTGCGTAAGTGATTATAATTCCGTTCGTGCGACGGTTTTCGCCCGAGCGAAGCGCATCTTCCGCACCCGTGCTATAATATATTATTACTTATCAAACTCATTTTATTTACTAAATATACATCATTGTCATACTTAGCATCCCTATAAAATCAAATCGAAATATAAAAATTTCTTTATGCTAAATCACATGGACGCTTTATAATTAATTTTATTTCATATTCTAAAATTGAATATTAAATCAAGTATAGAAATCCAATTGTTTTTCAAATACATCTTTATCATACTTTGTAGGTAATCTCCGTAAAACAACTCCGTAAAAAAAATTTTTGATGCTCTTATTTTTTATTGTATTTTAATTATTAAACTTATAATCAGACAATAAAAATCAAATAACAATAAATGTTATTGTTATTTGGAACGACTCCTTTGTTATATTAGTTTCTTTTTTAAAAGTCGTGAAATAATTAACTTTGTTTTGCTAAAGCGTGTTTGATGCTTTTCATAATAATCATCATTTTTATCAAAATAATCTTGTATCGGTCGACCCAAGTCATTCAGCAATACTTTTGAAAGTCGTAGAGTTTTAGTAAATTTTCTTGTAACGTCCACTGCAATCTCTTTATATTTTGAAACGAACCAACTTGCAAGTACTTCCAAATACAAGTAAGAATTATTATTGGGCGTAAATAATTCAAAATCCCTAAAAATCGAATAAAAAAATTTGAATGGGTATTGCTCTTTACGTTAATAAAAATTGACTTTAAAAGCTAGCTTATGATTTTAATTGATAAATTATTAAAAATTAATATCTTAAAGAGAAAATAATATTTAAATCTAATTAAAATTCGTATAAAAATAGTTCTATAATAAATATCTAGATCGGTTTCCAAGTAAAATTTTTTACTGATTAGTATATATCGTCCGCAAATATTTAATTTTAATAAAATCTGAAATGAAAAATTTGTACGCTTGTAATTTTTTAAACGATTTCCGAGGAATCGCAATAGTTTACTTGGAAATAGTAAAACATTTCCCTTAACAACTATAAGCTTGATAAAAAATACGTACTCAAAACTTTCTATCTCCACTGTTGGATTAACAGCCGTTTTGGGTATGTTATCGTAATCTACAACCATCCTAGCAGTGACATTATTGATCATCACCTCCACGTTACCTTTGTCCGAATAAAAAGACGTACTGTAGGAAAAATTAAATTTACACCTCAGCCTTTCAAAATGCACAAGTCCGTTGAATCGAATCGTTGTTGGTGATTGAAACATTAAATGAAAATCACCGGCTCTTTTGACAGTGGAAGCTCCGCTTATCGTTCCATTCGTCAGGTTTAATATTATTGATTCATTCCAAAAAGTCATCAACTAAAAAGTACGAATCCGTTTAACTTTGAAAATTTTTCTATATGTTTCTCATCGCATTAAAAAAGTACTTACAGGGTATATTGGTAGAGTTAGGTTTATCAATTTCACAGGTTCTAAACCTACTTGTCTGATTATATCGTGTATTTGGGGTAGACTTTTATCGATCAAATCGTTTATCACGAGAGCAGTATTTCTTAAGTGAAAAGTTAATTATTTTTATCTATCGCGTTATTTTTTTAAATTTTATATGTTATAATATTTACCTAAGAAAATGTTACTTACATACTGCAGCAAAAATTAAGGAAAATAAAAATAAGCAAGTTATTACAACTCATAATTGTTTTTCATGAAATAGAAGGTAGGTTTAGCCTAAGAAATTAGAAGTAAAACTAAATACAAAAAATAAACTTTTCTTTTTGTGTAATCGAAACTGACTTATTTTGCATTACAAATGAAAAAAAAATATACATATGAAAATACATATTACGCAAAGAAATTTTACTTGTATAGAACGCAGTCAGAAGGAAGTCTGAAAAAAAGAATAATAGTTACCTACTCCAAAATTGTTTATACAATTGTAGCACCTTAATCATAAATTACAAATATTTAAAGTCAAAATAAATAAATAAAATTCAGAAAATCGAGACGTATTTCCCATTATTTACTGAATTCTTTTTTGCCTTTGCTATTTTTAAATGTCATAAATGTGTATACAATTTTTAATTTACCTGTATTATTTTTGTAACTATAATAAAAGGAACTAAAAATATTTATTGGAACGCCATGAAAAGTAAAAGATGCGCCAATAAGAATAATCTGAAATCATGTCAGACGTCGAATGGTAATCATAAGATTGTTTCTCGTGAATTTTAAACGCACATCGTACATTACAAGGCAATAAAAACAACTCAAATTTGACGCTCAATGACTTATTTATTTATGACTTATTCTTATTTTATTTATGAGATATTACTATTCTTTTATGTATGTATAATCCATGGGCGGGAACAAAAAAATACTTTTCGATACGCCGTGCGCAAAGATACGACTGTGCGTGCGCTTTCTCAAAATCAGCTGCGTAAAATCGTACCTTGCACACGTTGTATCGAAAAATATAGTTCGATACATGAGCGAGGAGGTGATTTTAGCCACGTATGACCTTTTCATACGAGGCTAAAAATCACATTCTCGCACTTGTGTCGAAATGTACTAGTTCCATACCCGATAAAATCGTCGTGTAAGACTCGTCATCAACCATCAGCCAGTATGTCTGCTTTTTATAGAAACATTAGATTTACGGTAAATTAATAGAAATCACAACCTATTATTGTTTTTAGCGTAATAATTATTTATTTCTTGGCCAAGCCTACCGCTCAGTGCATCTTGTACAAGGCCTACCGCTACGGTAGACACCCACTGAGGTAATTTCCTATTTATTTTTCTTAAAACTTGCTTTACTATGACTATTGCAATTCCGTCAGCCAGCTTCAACACTTCCGATTTATAGTGGAAAGAGGCAACATTTGCGATTACGTTCGTTATTGGGCTGAAGAGAGCATTACTGATCATAGTGAAATCAAGATTCCTAAAGAAAAAATTCAATTAAAAAGTTTCTTAATATACTTACATATGGTGGCTCATGCAAGCTACTGTGGATTTTTTTTTAAATATTTTCACATTTCGATTTATTAAATAAAGTACCTAAATGTTAAATTACGCAAAATTATTTTCAAGATACTTTCCCCTTATATTCATAAAAAAGTAATAGATTCCAATGTTTCTTTGTATCTAACTATATTTTATTTTTTCAAAATCACTTATTTTTTTTATAAATTTTAAAATCTCATTGTAGTCGAACGTACGTCATTTGTACATATCCCTATTGAAAAGGACTTATAAAATCTCATAAAACCTTATAAAACTCTCTAAAATTGTCGGAAAAAGGGTGCAAATAATACACATATTAAAATGCATTGTTTATGAGGTTTTATCAGACGTTTGTATTAGGGATCCCCACGCGTTAGAAACATAATTTTAATATGAAACACACGGAAGCCACCTTGAATCGATTTTGTCATACACTACTCTGATAATATAGAAGAGTGAAAAATTCAGAAAATCACTCTATTGGAGTGAAAAGTCACTCTTTTTCAGAAAAAACACAGCCACTCGAAACTCGATTGGCTGTGTTATTACTCGTTTCGAGTGGTTTTTCACTTTTCCACATTTTGAAGATTATGAGGGTAGGTCATTAAAAAAAGTGAAATTCGATACATACTCATAATCGAGCTTTATCCTCGGATTATCCACCACAACTTCTAATAATTTAAAATCTGCATTGAACGCCAAGGTGATATTTTTTATCGTCGCATCCAGCGTGCCCTGGTCAGAATAGAATGTCGTATCGTAGGAAAAGTTAAATTTTACCTTCAATTCGTCAAAGTGCACGCGCCCGTGCAAACGAATCATCCTTGCGTGGAACGTCAAATAAAAGTCGCCTAATCTTTCCACAGTAGCTCCTCTGGATAATACTCCATTTGTGAGGTTCAGCGCTATGGATTCGTTGAAGGTAAAGAAGGGCTAAAAAGCGACGATTTGTTCATCTTTTAACTGCATTCACAATTTTTATTCTTTCGAAATTAAAGTACTTACCACGTAAAGGGTGGTCGATATGTTTGGCAATATCAGCGGATCGAAACCGACTTGCGATATCAATTCCCGAATTCGAACCAGATTTTGGTCGATCGATTCGTTTATTGTAACATTTTCATACCTTATAGGAAGACAAAAAAGGTAAAAACAAACGGCGAAATAGGTAAATTATTTATTGATTGCTTTTAAAACTTTTGATGTTTTAGTAGCGTATTTACTTACTTTGCGAAGCTAACTGGCAAGACAAATAAGAAAATAAATAAAGAAGTGTAATTCATTGTAATAAAAGTAAAAAGGAGTGATCGCTAAGGCATACGAAACAAAACTACCTCCTGCTAAATTAGTTTCCTAATTTAAATAATCATTCGTAAAAATTACTTTTACGATTAGCCCTAAAAGTCCAATATTAACTGTAATGTACAAACTTCGGGCAATTGCTTAAACATTTCCATCGAATAAAAAGGTACATAAAAAGAATAATAGAGCTTAATTCTTCAGAGCGAAGAAGAAGAAAAGAATGACAATGCTTTAGTTTACATTCGTTTTCTTATGAAAGAAAACGTGCGTCAGAGAATTCGCGCGTGAGTTGCGTCATTAGAAATATTAGGCAAGAAGAATATCAAATACTTCTACATATTTCTACTTCTAATGGGAATTTTTTCAATTTGTTTAGTTAATATTGCGATCATGGCATATGCAAAAGACAATTAAAAAAAATTGAAATATTGAGTACATTAAAACAAACGGAATATGTCCATTATATGTATATGGCTGATGAATGAATGAATAGGATTTAATTTTAGAATGGAAACAAAGAAATCCAAATATTTCAATAAGATACTGAAATTTTATTTCAAAGTGTAACGTATCGTCCGAATTAATTTTATAACGACGGTAATAGTAACAATTTCACTTTGAAGATTTTTTTTATTAACTACATGATTTGATCATTTGAGAAAATTATTTTCAGAAATATTTTTATTTTAGTGTGTTAATTACATAGTTGTGCAATAAAAAAATCTTTATATAAAAGTGCTTTCTGATCCACAGCTACGATTTTACAAAATTTTGTTATTTCTTTAACGTCATTCAAATGACAATATTGTTTAAAACAAAGTTTTTTAATTAAGTATAAAATAAATAAAAAAAAGAATAATAATGATCAATTATTACAGTATACGACAATATCAATAGTTTCTACATTACTATATACATGACTGAAAAATAAACGAACTTTTCTTGTTTCCCTGTAATCGTTGTATGATCAATAAATCCATTTAGTGTTTAAGTGAATTTTCTTCCTTGAAGTAACTTATAAAAACAATGGCACTGTACAATTTACTATAATCAACGATAACAATCAAAAGATATCATTTACAATTTAATAACTTACGTGCGACATTATACTCCCCATTAGTACAATGAAAAGAAATTTTTAAACATTACCGATATTCAGCCCAATAATAGCACCTTTAAAGGAAATTACTTTTAGTATTTGCACTAATCGTCTAATCGCCGACAGTTTTTTTTTCGTTCGTTCACAAATTATTACTACAGTATGCTGTAGTATTTTAAAAAACTAACCTGTACAACAAGACATTAAAATATCATTATATATAACACCTAAATTAAGTTTGCGCTGATCCGTAAGTTCCCACTGGCGGTCGATATTGTTTCGGAAGAGTTAAAATCTGAAGACTGTTGAACGCATACTTTCGCACACCAATATTTTTCCACGTATTTTCTCGCCGGCATCCCTCACTGCAAGGAATAGTTTTTTTTATATAATTAATTTTACTATTTCAGTTACATTAAAAAATATGACTTTTACAAATTTACCTTCGCATGCAATCCAAAGCTCTTGAATATTCGTGTTCTGCTAAGTGATACTCTGTTGCGAGGATGTTCACTTGCTCCAAAGTTATTGACATGCCAGTGCGGTCTTTCGCACTCTTACAACTCGTGAACCGCAAGCCTCTCATACGTCTGCATATTTGCGACGACAATTGCAGAATTTCAACGTTTTTATTTACCTTAGCTTGGACACAGGCTTTTAAATTTACCATCATATCGGCAAGAGTTTGATTCAGGGCTGATCGACTGCCAACTAATACAATCATATGTTACAAAAAATTCTACAAATTAAGTATTGTCTTGTTTGTTAATTATATTAAGTACGTACATCTGGTTGAAGCAGGTTCAGTAGGAAGATTCAGCTTCTTGAATCTTAAGTAATACTCGTTTAATCTGTCAAAGTTGTCGATGTTACTCTTTTCCTGGGGCTTAGTAGTTCCAAGGCTTTCAGCTAAGGAAGCCATTTCGTTAATTCCGATATTGAAAAATACTGGTGTCACGTTAAACGAGAGCGTCTGCTTCGACGACGGCACTAATGGAAGTAAAGAATATATGGCATCTGGCACAGGAAGAAGTACCGTCAAGGCTGATCGGGATCCTATTACTCGTGGTGATGGGAATTGCGTGGATTTTGACGACTTTCCGTCTATTCGACTAAAAATAACGTAGATATTAGAAAAAAATTGGATAATTAATTTTTTTTTGTTGAAAATTGTAAGTTTACGTACTTGGTGTGAATGCCACATCTTGATAAAGTAAATGTCACTGTGTGCATATCTTCCACAGCGACTGCCATGTCGCCCCACATGTCAATCTCATCACCGTAGTAACTCAATAAGCCTTCGAAAGATACTAATGGCCCAAGTGAAGTTAAAATTAACAGAAACATCGGATCAGGTCGTTGGCACCAAAGTTTTGCCATAAGGCCGGAAACTAAAGCAGTCAGCTATCGAATAGAAACAAAAACATCCATAAAAATGCAGTATAATTTAAAATACTTTTTTATTTTTTTTTAATAAAAATCTCAATTTTTACCGCTTGGCTGAAACACACATCCCGCCTATATCTAACATTACACACGCGTTGTGCAGTTTTGGCATCTTCTTGAACCCTAAACACAGAGTGAGTAAGACGTGCAGTCTTTAGCAAGCCGTCCATCGCCTGTCGCAATTTCTTCATGCTCGGTCTCAGTTCGCTCGTCCAGTCGACGATCGACGCGAAGTCCAAACCTTCGGTGAACTTATTTCGCTGCGTAGAGTTACTCTTAATCACTCGTGTCATGGAGTCCATGGCTTGGCACACTTTATCGGAAGACGTATTATTACAATGAATCACAGTTGCACCTACATAAAGCGTGCACGTGTCATGAGCATGAGATGTTGAAGTTGGTGTAAAGAGCAAGATTTCAGAGAGAAAAAAAGTTTTTTTGCCGAGAGACAGATGAAACGTAAGTACTTCATGAAATGACACAATGAGTATAATTTGTATAAAAAACAAACTTATGTACGTGTAAGTGATAGACATCGCTTACTTGCATAAATCACAAAACACAAAATCTAGAGACATTACATTCAATTAAAACTTTTTCGATCACAAGATTGAAGAGATAGAAAGAGTATAGACATTCCTTTACAACGAAACACATAAATCTCACAAACTTTTTTTCTATGAACGATATGTCTAGCATAAATACCTTCTTTTGCTTTGGCGGCAGCCGAATTCTTATCTATATCAGTGTTACCCTGTGAGGCGCTGTCCAAAAGTTTACTCGCCTCTTCGCTCTTGATGCCGTTTTTCGGCTGCATCGTAACCACCGCCGACGCGTTATTTCTATTGTTCACTAAGCAGTTTTTGAGCGTCTGATTTCTATCCATGCCGTTTTTGCTGCGGAGCCTCACCGCGGGGCTACTGCAGCGACCGCACAGAAACTTTACCTTCGACACGAGGCACATGACGCTCGCTTCGATGTTCAGCTGCGTAAGATCCCAGGGCTCGGGTTCGTCTGTCGGTTTGTAGTAATTCGCGGAAGGCGAATTGCACATCTTTTGAGTATCCAGGAACCGCTTACTCAGATCTAGATCATTCGAGCGGTCGAGGTCACACTTTTCCTCATCCTCATTGTTGTGATTAATATTATCTTCATTCTTGAGGTTTTCGTTTTCAGCCTCTTCTGTAGTATCAGTCTCCTTAGGCTCGTCTTCAACCTACAAATAAAAATCAAATTATCTTGTAATGTACTATTACGATTTAGTATTTATTTTGTAAAGTTTTTTAAGCGTTTTCTTACCTCAGGGAATATCACAAAGTTTTCATCCGCCTGTAGCTTCTCGGAATTACTATTAATTTTATTATTCGCGGCAAAGCTGACGTATTTATTTTTTGCGCTCTCCTTCGCCCAAATGTCCTGCACGCACTCGGGTGTATCCGGCGTGACGAATTCGTCAAAGTCTGGACTTTTCAAATCAAAATTCAACTGTTGCGTAATCCTCTTGAACGGTGAAAGCGACTGATTAACTTTGAAGTTAAGCGCCATCGAGTCGTCGTTGTTTATGTCCTCCTGAACCTTTGCGACCTTGTGTTCCTCTAAAAATGTCAAGGCTTCCTCCACGAGCCCTGGGTCCCAAAGACTGAGAAGTATCCGCGTTTTAGATACCATGTCCTCACAGATGGGAAGCATACCGCTCGTTTGTTTATCCTTAGCTAGCTTCATAAGTGATCGCATAGCTTCTACTACGTCTCGCCGTAGTTGCTTTATGGCTTGTATTGCGTCGTGGGCCATCGAAATTTTTGAAGCTCCTTGATACAGTTGGTGACCACGCACTGGAGATTCTTTCAACGCTTGCACTAACCTATTATTGTTTAATGTCATAAAAGGAAATGTAAATACATACAGTAAAAATAACACTTTAATAAGGAATTTTAATCATTAAGGATCGAGCAGTTTTACCTTAAAAGGCCACCGTTTTTACTTTTGTGAGAATGAGCTGTAAACGCTCCAACGCTGATGAAATCGTACAATCCACATTTATTCAATGTATCGTTATGAACCCACATTCTTTGCAAATGTAAGTTTAAAGGGGCGAACTCTAGTGACCTATCGTTCTTCCGAGACGACTGCTTAAAATAGCTTCCTATAAATTGTAACTCGGTCAGTAGAATCAATAATTTTCATTGTAACGCGTTTCAATAAAACAATACCTTTGAACGCGGCTAAATTCTCCTTCGCTTGCGAGTACAAATGTAAAAGATGCAAATGTCGATCAAGAAGCTCAACTTGCTTTGTGTGCCACGGCTCGCGCAATTCTCCCATACCAGCGACTTCCTGTAAAAGTTCTTTTTCTTCTTGAATCCAGATCCCTCTGTAATATCATTTGTTAAATTAAAAATCGTTATTATGCGTGCAGTTGAGTGGAAGTGGGTGAAAAATTTACGTACAATAACTGTTGCGGAAACTGGAAGCATAATTTGCTCTCAGCCATTGTCTCGTGCACGCAAATGTCGCCGCCCAAGCCAGAATGAAATCTACAATGCATTTAAATCATCCTTTTACATAAAGCAATTTTTTTAAATTACCGAGCTATTGAAATTTAAGCAATTACTTAAATTGTTCAAAGTTATAGATATTGATAAAATAAGATACCTGTAAGTTTGGATATGCGGATTGGCAAATAGGAGCTTCAACTGTCCTTGATGGGGCAGTTTGATTTTTGTCCCCAATCTTGGAGGAAGCGACTGTGAACGTCTGTGACAGTACATTTGGTTGGAGGTAGTTGGCACGTTTCTGGAAGGCGTACTTTCGGTACTGTTCCCTTTGTCTTCGGCTTCGAGGTTCCAAACGTTAATCGTCAGAAAACCAACAGTCGTTGCCTTGGCTGACTTTAAGGGTATTCTTAATCTAAAATTAAAACATCATTATTACCATATTTTACTTAATTACCATAATAACAATACTGAGTTAATTGACGTTTAGGGTAATATACAGTGATTAAACTTATTGCAGAGTCTATTTTAAGACAATACAGAAAATGGGGAAAAATATGAGCTAAATTATTAGACGTGACACGCTTTAAAGATACGATCGATAACGAGCCTTTCCCCTTAAGTAGATTAAATTGAAAGCTTTCTGTTCATTAAAAAGTACATTAAAAAATTGAGCACACATAAATTAAAGAAAAAATCGTTGACACATAAAACACATGTTCCTTAAAACTGAACACAAAATAATCGTTTAGTAATACTAGCACAGACTCCCCACTAAAAATTGAATATTCATCGACCCGAGCGTACACCTTGCGCGCAGAATTCAATGAAGCCTACGCGGAAGCAAACAAAATTCTAATTCGATCAACGGCGTCTAAGAATAGCTTTCCGCGAACACCGGAACAGCCCCTCCAAGCACATGAAAAAGAAAAACGTAGAAAGAAAAAAAAGACAATACAACGAGTAGGTAGTAGGTGCAAATAAGAAAAATGAAAAAAGGGTGTATAAACCTCGGCGTGTCTTGAACGGCGTTGAAGGTCATGACGGCGCTGCCGATCGGCGTGGCGGTCTGGCTGACGCGCTCGCGCACGTCGTACGCGGTGATCCGCAGGCGGGACTCGGCGGCGAGGCCGTCGCTGCCGCGGAAGCTGACCGTCGTGAGGAAGCCCGGGTTGCTGCTGCGCTCGACCACCTCGGTGCGGGCGTAGCGCACCCAGGTGCGCGCGTGGCACGTCTGCACCTCCACCTCCAGCACAGGGTTCGGCGGCCGGCCGTGACCGTCGCACAGCAGGTTGTCGCACGCCAGCGAGATCTCGCACATCGGGATCTCCGCCGGATCTGAAAGAGAAGGGGTTCAGAAATCAGTGATAGCGGATATATGTTTGTGCGGGAAAATTATTAGTTTTTAATGGAAAACACTCTTGTTTCTTTTGAGTCATTTGGTTTTTTTTATTTTTTTTATCTACAGGTCTTCATTTGTTGTAATAATTGTCATTTAGGGCAAAAATCACCGAAATATCTTATAAATATGGAATAAACCAAATGACTCAAAAGGATATCGTGTTCAAAATAAATTCAAAAATGAATTACTTCGAATGCATAAACCTATATAAAATTAGTATTTTAAGAAATCTTTAAGGTAGGACTATCATCAAAATTGATCAAAAATGCATTTTTCGTTTTTGATGTTTGCAAAAAAAAAATATTTATTTAATTCTGTTGATTCTTAATAGGTAACTTTTGTTCCTTGTAAAACAAATAAGTGAAAAACTTTGAATTGGCTCCGGCAGGACTGATCACACAGGAGACTTTTTGATCAAATACTATTTTCATTAATTTTTAATAAACCAATAGAATTATCTAAGGTAATTTTAAACAAAAATGTACAAAAAATGTCAAGACTAACTTTTTTTTATATATATTACTAAATATATAATATATTCTATAATTAGGTGTTAAAAAAAAAGAAATTATTTTTGGCGATAGTCCTAAATAATGAAATTGTTGGTTGTATTATCAGTCAAACTTAGATAATAACAATAATTATTAAATTTTCATGATTATAATAATTGTTAAAAACATTTTTTCACTTAAATTTATAATTGTACTTTATTTATATTAATGATCATAATCATCTTTTAAAATATTATAAAAGATCTTATAAAGCTCGTTAAACTTTAAATATATATGAAATTAATGATCAACGTAGATTTTACAATATTTTTTGGAAAACCGTACCGTTACAATGTATAAATAATATAATCTTATAATTACGGTCACAATTAAAAGTATCAATAAAAAATCTATAAAAAATAATGTTACATTTAATAGGACATTTATTACTATCGATTATCATTCATTTCTGGTCGGGGTTTGGGTACTGACCTTATTTTCTTTTACAAATAATAAATGATTTTAATTTGATGTATTCAAAAGTTAAAAATAAATCTAGCAGCGCTAAATTAAACATTTTGTTTTTATAATTTTTTTACATTGATACTATTAATAATTATAATGGAAAAAGTTGCTGCTATTTAAAGCCTGTGATTAACGTTCTATTGTAAATAAAAATATAAGGAAAAAGTAGCAGTAGTACATGTCGCAGATTTTACAAATCGTTTAAGGAAAAATGTAGACTTGCACAATAAATATTTCTTAGGTCGATAAGGAAAAACAGACCAAAATAAAATAACACGAAATAAAACATTCATTGACAAAACATACAAATATCGTTAATTACTTATCAACAAAAAAGTCAACGTAAATAAAAAAAGATCTAAATACCCAAATTAAACAAAAATGATGAGTTTGAAGTTTGCATCGTTGCTACGTCAACGAAAACCGATTAATTCATTCAAAACGTTGACTAATTTCTCAAACTTGATCTGTGGGGTCCAAATGAATTTATTTATGCACCGAATATGTTTTAATTATTAATTAACAGCCAATTTTGAAAATGAAAAAAAAAATCGTTTTCATCGGAAAAACTTCGAACTCATCGAAAATGAAATGATCGCACACGCGAAGCCGTTATACAGGCCCGTTGACCGGCGTATACACGAGCGATCGTTCACGGCCGATCGAGCGGCCCTCGCACGGACGAACCTGTGGTGATGCCGCGCTTCAGCCTGAGCATCTGTATGTCGGTGTCGTGCTTGTGGCCGCTGGTGGCCTCCATCCGCTGCCTCAGCGCCAGCAGCTGGCTGCGCATGCACTCGTAGCTGGCCAGCTGGAGGGCCTGCAGCCAGCCGTCCCTCTCCTCCGAGGAGTTGGCGCCGAGCTGCTGGTAAACGCCGCCGTCGAACACTTGAACGGCGAAAAGACAAGATCGATCAGTCGCTCGCTCGCGCGCGCACTCGTCACGCTGACGCGCGCGATCGACGTAATACGTTCCGCCGATTGATCTCGCTCGCGGGCTCTAATTACTCGTTGCGTTCGATTTAACGGACGCTATTGGCGCTTTATTTATCGGGATCGACGTAGTTGATCTTTGACTGGTCCCGACGGATTATTATTATTGTTATTTATTGAGGATGCGGGTAGTTATTGTATAGTAGAGCGGATCGGTGATGAGTATACAGCTAAGTAATGTAGGAAAATTTAGTATGAATTTTTTAACGTGGGGCACAGACTGAAGTATGAAAAATGTTTAGTTGATTTACAGAAATACTTGTGGTTAGTTGTAAGAAAGTAATGTAGGAAAATTTAGTGTGAATTTTTTAACGTGGGGCACGGACTTGAAGTATGAAAAATATTATTTCTTTGAAACTACTAAATAGTTTAGTTTGAAAAATGTTTAGTTGATTTACAGAAATACTTGTGGTTAGTTGTAAGAAAGTAATGTAGGAAAATTTAGTGTGAAT
>JAXIUT010000001.1:12503434-12524058 GCA_035586675.1 Eurytoma californica | reverse complement strand
TTATTTCTTTGAAACTACTAAATAGTTTAGTTTGAAAAATGTTTAGTTGATTTACAGAAATACTTGTGGTTAGTTGTTTCAAAGAAATTATTTAGTTGGAACTAGTCAAAGAAATATTTAGTTGTAATTACTAAATTGTTCTGCAGTGTATTTTTTTTATGCTTCAAGTGTATTTCGCACTTTAAATGATTTGTAGAAAATTTTCCTACGAGTTTTCTCAGTGTACGTGTGAAAAATGTAGTTCGAAGAATGTACCTAATGAACTTGTGAAAAAATTTCGAAGTGGAACGTTTGTGTGGTAATTTACTTTTGCACTTCACCTGAGCAAACTTTAAAAAAAGTGTATTTCAATGAGTTTGTAGTTAACGCAGTTTGATTATTTGACTTTCGTCGTTTCAGAAAAACAGTTTGTTATATACGAAACTTTTCGTCTTTTATATTATTTTTTGAGAATGATAATAAATGAAATTATTACCCGACTACCTGCCCTTTATTTTACCACTTAAACTGAAATAAGTATAATTTCTGTAAACAAATTATCGAAATGAGCGTACTCAATTTAAAATATACATTCTCTTTTTCCTTGAGCGAGCCACTTCAAGCTAATCAAAACATGACTTTGAAATGTAAACTTTAGCGAATGCATATTTTCGATGACATAACGTATTATGACGTTAAACAGAGCTTAAGAATTTAAACTTCGCTATTTTAAGCTCATTACTCACAAAACTTGCGGAAACCCGCGGCCAAAAATTAAATCGAACGCAACCTTCCCTGGTAGAAAAATAACCACAAATTCGCCAAACACGGTTAATTTCCAACTGAATTAACCAGTTCTAGTAAATTCACGGTTAACATCTCACCAGGCTTGCAGAGCATCGAAAATCTCAACGTGGGGTCTCAAATTTTCGTCTCATCGATCGATCCTCAACTGAGGCTTCCCACCCGCGATACACGTTTCGCTTCCTTACAGGTAATAGGGTAAACAGAGGCTTACCTATACTAAATCCGTAGGGTATCTGATTGGTCGGCTGCTCGACGCGCACGGAGAACTGCTCGAGTATGATGACGCCGAGGGGCTCGGACCACTGCTCGCGCGACTTGAAATAAAACAGGAGATTGCCCCGGAGCCGGCACCATCGCTCGAGGCTTACTGCGGGAAAGAAAAGTCGAGGCGACGGTTACGAGACGCTACGCGATTCGCCGCGAGCCGCGCGGCTCCTCTTCTCGCTATTGGGTTTTTTTTTTTTATTTCGTGTGTGGATGCGAACGAGAGGCGATGTGACGCTGCGTGGGACATTACGGCTTTTTTTTCTCTCTTTTTTTTTGCTAACCCGAGATCGGGATGGGGATACGGGGTGCGGCGTGGTCTCGATGTGGGGTTTCTTAGTGCGAGGTGGACAGCAGGGACGGAAAGAACTTTTTTTTTGTTTTTTTATTTATATACAGTTTAGGAAGTTTTGCAGACGTAAACACTTATAGTTTTATATTTACAATGAGGAATATAGTAGAGGAAAATTTACTACGAATTCTTCAAGGTATAGGACATACTTAAAATGAGATAAAAGTTACCATAAATTTTGAAAGAGTTGTACAAATTTACAATTTTTATAGTAAAGTTTGCCACAATTATAGTAGTTTTATCTCTTTTCCAGTTTGTCCTCCACCTTAAAAAATTATAATAAATTTTCCTCTACCATTTTTTTCAGTTTAGAGATACTAACATACATGTGACTAGGAAACAAATTAGGCACAATTGTTGAAAAACAATTGCAAGCAAGTTTTTGACTAATTTAATATGAGTTTAATAGATTAAAATTTGATTTCATCTTTTACTATGTGACAAGGAAATCATTTTTCTACCTATTTGATAAATTTATCTTTTATTTTGTCATATTTTTTTATCTTATATAGTTATCAAATGCATATATTATTGTCAACGTTCTATTATCTGTATTCTAAAAATAAATGAGACTTTATATTGTATCTGCAGAACTTCCTCACAATTGTGAAAGCTACTGGTGCTAAGTATACTTTTTATTATCTAAATTCGTGGATAATTTTAGAATTCAATCGATCAACTACAATAAACTTTCACATGTCAAAAAAATTGACGAAGAATCAAAAACTGCAAAATAATATCAAACTGTAAATTAAACTGCATTCACATAGATCTTGATTTTTCTTCAATGAAGCTCGCACTACCACCACCAAACAAAAAAAGGCTGTAAGTACATTTAAACAGTCACGTAAAATTACCATCGTGCAAATAGTACCCACTACACCCATGCCAATTAACAATCGATGCACAATTAATGCAAGCGAAGCATGCCACGCAAAAGATAATGCATCCTGACGAAAAAAAAGATAACACATCCAGACGAAAAAAAAGGTTAGTTTTATTATATACACGCCCGCAACGACTCGGAGCAGTCGATCTTCCGCGCTCGATCGCCGGGAACGCGTAGTATACGCGCGAAACGTCAGACTTTATCGAAATTTATCAAAGTAGGTATAGGATTGACGTCGCTCGTCGCTCGGCTGCGTGTACTTTAACCCCATGCCGAGCGAATGTCGCGACTTCGCGTGAGTCAAAAATGCCTAGTGAAGTCTGGCGCCATGTGTTGCTCGACTTGTGTTATTCTCGTATGAACGGGCACTCGAGAGATAAGTAAGTGGACGTGTGACAGAACGAAGAGTATGAAACTTTCTTTTATTTGATAAATGTTTTCAAAATGTGAATTGTACACTTCAATTATTATTGTAAATTATTTTTTTCTTTAAGCGGTGGATAAGCGCTTGTGTTACGGCGTGAAAGTATAGAGTTTAGTCTCGTATAATGATTTATGAAAGAAAACATTGAAGTGAGATTAAATTGTATTAGTTGAGAAATTAGTTCAAAAAATTTGTATCGTGTTGAAAATAAAGTACACTTTTCAGAACTACTCGACTAAATGAATTTTGTACAATCATGTATGATCATGCATTGAAAATATAACTAATTGTACACGAAAATACATGATTATGTATTATTAGGCACGCTTTTCATGCGTGATCATGTACATGCTTAAACAAAATTCATTTTTAGCCGGGTGTAAAAAAAGTATCAATTTCATAAAAATTCCAGTATAATTGACTCGTTTCTTTAAACTTACTTTTTTAATTATGCTTTTCTTTCGCGTTCACTCAGAGCAAAGTTGATTACTAGGCGCCATTTTGCTTTTTAAAAGTCTCTCGTGCTTATTTCCATTAACCATAATTGAAAATCTCGCTTTGCTTAACTCGAAAAGGCGGGCTGCCAACTGACTGTTGGCAGTTGCGAAACTCAAGGATTTGAAAGAAGGAAAAAGTACGAAGTAAACCACAGCACGACTGGTGACGTTTATTCCTAAATAGGTACTGCAACCACGAGGTGTTAATAAACTCATAGGTGTGTTAGTTGCGCAAGAGTCCTAGGGCTCGGTGAGAGCAGTGTGAAGGGTGAAATTATCGGACTTGGAATATTTCTTTCAAAAAATTATTTTAGCTATTAACTAATAGAACTAAAAAATTTAAATTATTAATTTGTTGTCATAAATTTTTTAGAGTTTTTTAATATACAAAAAGAATTTAACGGCCAAATAGTTTATAATAAATGTTAATCAGGAATTGCTAATAATTGTAAATAATGAACATTATTGTTTCATTGCATTTAATTTTAACTGTTTAGCGTTAAACGTTGATATAAGAAAATTTTTTTTGTTAACATGTATTGACATATTATACTTCTGCGTTTCATAACTCGTTAAAACGAGAGATTACCAAATTAGGTAAAGAAGAAAAGGAAAAAAGGAAAACTTTTTGAAAGCAAAGTTCAAGTCCGAAACTGGAAAAATTCTCTCGATGGTACCTTTACTCGTGCTGGCCGAAACGCAACTGAAGTCTCGCAGAGTCTTATGTGTTTTTCCCTTTTGTTTTTTGCTGTCAAGTTTTTTACCTGTACCTGGAAATTTTACGGAGGTACTGATTGTTATTAACCATGCCCCGTATATACAAGTTCTTTTTTTTGAATGAAAAAAAAAAAAATAAAATAAAATAAAAAATTCAATTATAATATGAAAATATTACGAGTCGTTCCGGGAATCCATTAAAGTTCCCGCATTAGGGTGAGATTATTATCCTACTTTACCCACATTTGTTTCTTTTTGCAATTTAACATTTTTATAATGATTAAAATATTAAAATAAGTTAATGGTGTTAATGAAATTTTTCGTTTAATTTGCAGAATTCGTAAATGAAAAAGAAATGCAAATGAAGTCGTAAAATAAGTGCTAAAATGAAGTACCTACTTCCTGGAAAACTAATTGAAATTAAGGTAAATGTTGGTAAAACAGGATATTGACATAAAATCGAAAGCCAATATAGACAAGTTTTTGGCAAATTGACTGAAAGTTAGCACAGTATACATAATAATTTGTGTTACTGCATTAATTAGACACACTATGAATAATATCGGAAGATTTGTGACAATAATTCGATGGAATTTACAGTGCTTCTCGATGTAAAAAAAATTAGGATTGTTTTATTTTATTGAGTACCTCCACCAATTGTCATTTTCGCATTAATTTTTCATATTATTCCGCTTGCTCGAGGCAATTTTATTACATTGTCAATTTACAATAATTTATTTTATTATTTTATATATAATCTGTTTCTTATGCATTAATAAATGAACAATATTTCGTACTTTTTGGAATTTTTTAATTGTTTGTATTTAGTTTGGTTGTGTACTGTAGTAAAAAAAAGAGACATTAAAGATTTTTCTGTTGAAAGTATACCGCTGCTAAAATTAGATCTATAAATTATCAAAAAAACATTTAAAATGTAAACAACCAAATAAAAAAGTTTAAAATTAAAAATGTAAATATTCAAAAGTATCAAAATATCTATAAAAATACATTGTAGGTACATGCTACTTAAAAAAGTAATTTTTATTTATAGAAAAATACTAGCAACTAAACAGCATTTTATTGACTAACATGAAAAATGCTAATATTTAAGAAGAAAAATGTATTTGGTAATGCGATAAAAATACATTCCAAGAGTAATTAACACATTATTGGAATAATAATTATTCTAAAACATTAAATATTTCAATGTAATACGTGCGAAAAAGTGTATACTTAGAATCATCATATAAAATTTACTAAAAAATGTTTTAACATCAATCAAATCAAATCAAACAGTTATCGATAAAACAAACCTATTGTGAAAACAAATCAGTTTGACTATGTTCTATTTATTCTCAAACTATCTAATATTCTAAATGATATGATAATGTGACAAAAAGTTATGTACCTTCATTTCACTTGTGATAATGAGGTATGATAGTTATTCAGCGCATAAATATAAGAACATGCAGCTGTTCGATCTATTATGTTTTGATGAATCAATTATTGATTTGTGAACATCAAATGAATGCATATATTATGATCATTCCTTGGACATAATAATGTACTAAATCTCAGAAATAACTTACTCTCTGTTCTGCGGAAGAAGCCCTCCTGGCGCTCTCGAACGTAAAGTATACCTTCCTTCTCAAATTTCTGTGAAGGCTGAGTAGCCAGAGTCATCAGCTCCTGCTTGTTAAACCTCATCTTGATATGGATTTACCACATCCTTTTTGACCTATAGCAGTCCATCTCTCACTGAAAAAACAATGAGTCACTTTAAAAATTGCAGTTGGTAGTATAAAAATAAGTAATTTATTAATGAACTACTAAGTACTACATAATTAACTTAAAGTTTATATCATTTATTTGATATTTAATTTTTGTAGAATTAAGTTCAATGCAATATAAAAAGACTAATAAAATATCAATGTTTTTATCCCACTTGGACTTGGATTTACCTAGAGGGTTTCACATGACTTAATAAAATCCATAACTTTAACCAGTATACATATTTTAAAATTAGAAGTTCTTATATCTCACAAATTTTACATTTTATTATTACTCATTATTTTTTCAACAGTATCTCTGCGGTAATACTTATCACATGATATATCAAATATTAATGTGTATCATCATTTTTATGATAACATTGTGGTATATGTATTGAAAAATATCACAGTAGTACTGAACAAGTTTTAAATACTGCATGATCACACTTCAAATTGTATACAGATACCATTTAAACAATTAAAACTGAACAAGTAACAACAAATGTCAAGACCAAAAGTACTATGAATTCTTGAATCTGCAAAGATAAAGGTGAGCTAATTAAGTTACAGCATACTAAACACGGTGTCACATCTTAAAAATGTAGACACAAGATTAGATAAGCCATGGAAGGCCTGCACACAAGGCGCACAAATCCAGCAATCAACCAAATCACCTAAGTCACGAAACAATTAGTACCAGATTCCTCGGCCGACAAAGGCGGTCTAAAAAAGGCAAGTGCACGTCTCCCACTCCGTGGGTTCATCTCCCTCCCGGAAAAAAACAAATAAAAGAGTGGCACACGTACCGCGGCGCAGCAACGTCGGCGTAATGCAGGCTCGCAGGACTAGCCGCCGTTGACACAACACACCCACTGTTGAGGCAACATTCCAATTGTTGACTAAACAATAGCCCGTGCGGCAGGTATATATCGGCGCGCTCGGAGCCACGAAGGCACGGCCTACTCGCGCGGGGCGGATGTTGACCAGCGAGCCAAATCAGCTGGAAAGTGCATAGTAGCGCTGGCGCGCGTCGTCCACCGTCCGCCTCTGTGCTCCACTGAACTCAGTCCGGCGCTCAGGCTGCCTCCGCTCTCTCCCTTCCTCGGCCGCGCGTCCTGGTAGCTGCGCTGAGGTGGGGCTCCTCGCCGCGTGGGCGGCCAGGGCAACAGGCAACGACGAGGTAAGGCGGCGCGCGCTCACTCGCGAGGAGGGGCTCGCGGCTGCCGGGTGCAGGCCGACACCGCGGACGACGGCCCGGTCATGCCTCGCGCAGCGGCGGCGTATTAACACGGTCTCGCGGCGGGCCCGGACGAGGATCGGCGCATCGATTTGCCCCCTTCTGTATTCGCGCCGTCTCTGTCGCTCCTGCGGCTGCTCGTCGCCTCTGTAGCTGGGCGGCGATCAGCGCCGCGCCGAGAGAAAGCCAGTAGGGGTCAGCCGGTCACCGCGGGCCGAGCGAGCGCGCGGATCGTGTGTATACCGGGAGTTTGTAGGCGCGAATGATTCGCTGCGGCGAGGGTGCCGTTATTACCGCCGGTAATAATTTACCGGCCGAGTTAGGCAGTGGGCTGTTGCTTCGCGTGGCAGACGACAGGTGGCGCTGCTAGGCTTGAATTTCTTTTTACCGCCTTTTTTTTCAAAATTTTAATAGTAAAATTTATGTGTGCATTTGAAATATTTTACTTATTTTTATAAATATAAATACTACAGTCTAATGATTTTATTTGTAAAAGAAGCATTCATTGATGAAGGTAAAAATGTATTCAATAGACGAATTGAAAATACGATAAAAAAGCAGTCACGATTAAAAATTCATAGGCATTTTTATAGCAAAGTTTCTGTACTTGAATAAGAAACTAACGAAATGTATATATTATACTTTTATTTGATACAAAATCCATAAATAATAATTACACTTTCCCAAGTCCAATGCATAATTAGTATACAATAAATTTTTATTGCATTTACCTAATCATTTATTTTTAGCTTTCGTCGATTACTTTTTAATAATATAGTTCAGTTATCATTATTAAATATTAGTAACTATACAAAATATGTACATACCTAATTTAATTATTATTTTTCAGATTTACAGTAGCGGTTTTCGTATTTTGAATAGCTTAGTCCATCCGTTGTAATTGAAGTTTATGACCATCTATATGCGAAGCAGGCGGTTAATGCGGTTCAAGACTGGAATAACGGAATAAGCCAAGACAAGCATAAATTTCAAGTGGCTATAATGGAAGCGTTTCTCAAGGCGTCGAAAAACTGTCTGGTAAAATTAATTTAATGTTCAAGCTTTTCTGCTGAGGAAAGTCAAAATCACTTTCTATCTAATCGGAACGTGTGTTCTCCTTTTACCGCAAAAGAACTTGTTTACTCTGCGGCGACAGTTTATTATGACATAAACCACATATTGCGTAATTTCAACTTTGATATCACTTGTATTATTTTTGTTCCCTACAAAATGTTTAAATAAATAAATTCGAAAGGATTTTTGAAATACCAGTTAATAACACTGCACATACATTAAGGTAAAAGTTATTTTTATTTTTTTATTATTTTAAAATATAAACAACTAGTTTATTTGTACTTTGAAAAAGGAAATTAATGTTTTAACTGAAATTCTGTTATTCCATCTTGTCATTTTAAAATATTTGCGACGGCAGATGGCTCCATAAATGTTGCTTTATGTTCACGTTTGCGGTGAATTTTATTTCTTTTTTAATTTGAAATTACCCAAGTGTATATAAAAAAAATAAAACATCAAACATCACACTTCCATCACGTTTAAAATATAAATAACGTTCAACCTTTATGTACTTTAATATTGCATTTTAGTATTCAACAATTTCTTCAATATTTAACATTTTATTACAAATATAAAGGAATTATTATAAAAATAATATTTTACAAAAATAATATTTTACAAAAATAAGCTTGTAATTAAGGACGTTTTTATTTATATTTTTTAGTAGGGAAAGAAAGCCTTTAAGGGGATCTTATATATCGTTATCGACAATCCTTTAATTAATTCAACTTTTTAAACAACATGCTTCTTGAATCAGACACATTTTTTTAAGACTAAGTCCAAATTAGTCGATAATCACTAAATTTATTGAACGAAAACGAAAAATTGCAATGTCGGTAAACGGCGGCCCCTTAAAGGGGGTTTATACTTTCAATTTTTTATCTGAGAAAAAAAGCAAACAAAAATAAATTATAATAAAAATTAAAATTTTTATGAAATACTATAAAAATATAGTAAATTTATAATAAAATGAGCTATGATAGAAGTATCCAGGCCCTTTTTATTTTGAGCTATGCAAGTTTGAAAATGTTGGCTTGGACGTAACCTGCAGGTACAACCGGTTAATCAATTTTGATAAATGTGGGCTTAAATGGTTGATAATTAATGTAATTTTGGACTGAAGAGTTGTAGGAATTAAAATTATTTGAATAAATATTTTAAAAAGTTCAGAAACTGCATAAATTCATGAAATTGAAGAAATTTAAGTAAATTTAACTAATTTTTGAACTTTATGAGATATTTAGACAAAAAATTTCAATTCCTACAACTCTTCAGTCCAAAATGACATTAATTATCAACCATTTAAGCCCAGGTTTATCAAAATTGATTAACCGGTTGGACCTGCAGGTTACGTCCAAGCCAAAATTTTTAAACTAGCATAGCTTAGGATAAAAAGGGCCTGGAGACTTCTATCATAGCTCATTTGATTATAGATTTACTATATTTTTATAGTATATCATAAAAATGTTACTTTTTATTATAATTTATTTTTGTTTACTTATTTTTTAGATAAAAAAGTGAAGGTACAAACCCCCCTTAAATCCCTCTCCCTACCCTTCGCAAATAAAAAATGTTTATAAGTCCTTGGATCCGCAGGCGAACTCCTCGGATTACCGTCGCATCCGAGTGATCCTGGGCAATCCGACCTGCGACCTGGACTCGGCGGTGTGCGCGCTGGCCTACGGCTACTGCGAGCACCTGAGACACGGGGGCAGGGGCGTCGCGGCCGTGCTCAACGTCACGAGGGACGAGTTCCGGCTGAAAACCGAGGTCGTCTACTATCTGCGCCGCTGCAACGTGCCAAGGGACCTGCTGACGTTCCGGTAAGTAGCGCGCCCCCCGACACGCCGGATTAATTCATCGAACGCCCAGGAGCCCGCGATCGATATCTTAACGTGTTCGTCCTAATCACTTAGCGCGAATTTACGCGCTAATTGACGAGGATTAAGTGCCCGGGTGTGCTGGTGATTTGTGGTGCGGATTTATTTGCAGTTTATTGTATTCGGGAGATTTTATGAAAACGGGAAGCTTTTTTGGCTGGATCTCGGGATGTACTTGTAAGTTTAAAGCATTCATTTTGCCGATAAAATGAAAGTTTTTATAAAAATTAATAAGTCTTAAATTACTTTAGAATGCTAGTCTTATTATACAGTGCGAGATGTCATCGATATTGAATGAAAAAGAGGTATTAATTACGAGAAACTTTATACGCAGAAAAGAGCTCTACTAAAATTTAGCAGTAGTAATTTTTAATGTTCCCACAGACTGACATTATTCGAAAAATTGCAATAGTTTTTTTAAAAGTTAATGGAAATCAAATAAATTTTACGTCTGAGAATATTAATTATTGCAATTTTTAATTGAATACTGTAAATTTCGGTAGAGCTTTTTTCTTCGTGCACGAAAAAAATGTACTTTTTCAGAAAATTACCCATTTCTTCGTGTTTTTGTATATGTGTTTCAAAAATAGCGTTAAATTTTCTGTGTAAAGGAAAGTTTGTTTTTTAAAAGTTCTTATTTTTTCTTTTAAATGATTTACAATGAAGGGTATGTTACATGTAAAATATAAATTTATGATTTTTATTCTAAAAAATTATCGAAAATTGTCAGCAAAATAAAAGTGATAATCATCGCATTGCATTAAACATTTGATTACCATCGCGTGATCTTACTGATTACGTATTTTAATGAGATTCGATGTGCATTGGAAATTATTGTACGTGAGAACCTAAACATCAATAATTTAGAACATGTTTGTTCGTATATACTTCAATGCGTACAGTTTACGATTCAGAATTGATCTCTATAGATATAGATTATATTTGCTTAATGTATAATGCATTGATTTATAATGTAAACCACAATTGCTAATTAGGTGAACGATTTTGAAATATGATAATTCCAACGTTGGATTACACTAGCCACGTGCATTTTAAACAATTATTTATCCGTCGAAAATGCAGCAATTATAAATCAAGCGAAAGAAACATGATTGCACCGTCAACAAGGCAGACAATGAAACACTAATTAGAGGAGTCCAAAGTGACTTTTAAACGCTCATTAAAAAAAAATGTGAAACGAGCGAATTTCAATCACGGAGTAATATAAGCATTTCGGATGGTAAAATCCGCGGTGCATTATGCGCTCTCGAGGAAGCAGTTGTCACTTACCTCCTCATAAATCTCCATAAATCCATTAAACCGAACTCCCGCTCTTCGATCGCCGCCCGCGGAAAGGGACTTTAAGCGGCACGCATAAACAGCCCGCATCGTGTGCAAGTTTATTCACGGCTTGAGCGAACGAACGAGAGTCTGAGAGAGAGAGAGAGAGAGAGAGAGAGAGAGAGAGAGAGAGAGAGAGAATGGGAAAGAGAGTGAGATAGAATGAGAGAGAGAAACAGAGTGAGATAAAATGAGAGAGAGAATGAGAGAGCGAGAGAGAAGACAGACGAGAACCGTTGTCGAAGCTTTTCTCGAGATTTCAGGGTGCGTTTCGCCATTTCCGCGACTCCGGAGCAACTGGGAGGCTATTAAAAAGCGAACGACTCGAGGGCGCATTTATCCGACTAGCCGAAAGTCGGAGATAGGTATATAGAGGCGAGGAGAGAAGAAGAAGCGGCGTCCATTCACAAAAGTGTAATCCACTCCCGCGCGTGTCGCCTCTCGACTTTCCACGCGCGCGTCGAGAAATTACAACGCAATCGCTCGTGGAAGCGTTTGAAAGCTTGCAATTTTCCGGCTGCACTCACACCGGGGGGGGCGGCTGCCTCCTTAAATGCTTTTAAAGCCCCCGCGCCCCAATTCTTTTCGGCGCGCGACGACGCGCAATCTTTTCTCGCGCCTCTACTCCTCCTCCCCCCCCCCGGCCCGGATGCCTTTTCTTCTTTTTATTTCGCCAGTTCGCTCTGCTTCGAGCGCACCCGCCTCCACCCCCCGGGCGAGCTGCTTTTTTTCTCCGAGCGCGCGAATGGATGTCGCGAGGATCTCGAGGAGCGCGCCGCGAGCACTTCGGCGACGGGAGCTTTTTGATGGGTCGCGGGAACGCGACGCGACGGGTGAGTCCTTCCGAAAAAATGTGTCGCGTGACGTTATGTGGCTAATCGAGCGCTTATTTGTTATTTGCTTTGGGCAAAATATTTTTTATCTATTTTTTTGGTTAAAAATTCTTTCTTTTTTCAATTAGTTAATATCCATATTTTGGCCAATTTATGGTTAATATTTTTACACGGTGCAAAATGTAGCTTTGTAAGTTTACAGGGTTGTACAATACTTACAGTAGCTTTTAGACATTATTGCTTCAGCAGGCCTGTAAATAGTTGTATACAAAAATTTTCTTAAGTATCTTAATCCTCTCTAAAAAGAAATATGGCGGAATGTTGACGTGAAGCAGTTAAAGAAGTTCAATTTGTTAATCAGTAAACATTTGGAGGACTGACAACAAATTTCAAAATTTCAATATGAATTCCCTGCAAAAAGTTAATCATAAGTTAACCGGAATATGCATATTCTGGCCAAATCATGGTTAATTTTTACAGGGTTTTATATATTTTAATTTGAATCAAAGAATATTTTCTTTAAATAGATTAATGAAATAATTTATAAGTTTTTTAATTTTCTTATTGAGTTTTTGTATCAAATAATTTTGTTAATAAACGCAGTTCTGATTTAAAAAGTAACCTTAACAATTAAAATACATCATAACCTGCCATTTTGGTTAATACGTTTCGAAAGAAAATACTTACAAATTTATAAGAAGTACGTTCTACTTCTGAAATAGAAAAAATTTGTTGCTAATTCCATATTTTTCTAAATTTTATTAAAAGTGCTTAAAAAACTAAAGCTTGTAGGCTTTTGCTAAAAAATAATAAAAAAAGTGATATATAATACTAGTATTTTTGTACAAATAATGAATTCCTAATATGCAGTTAATATTAGTATTTATTGAATTCCTAACATGCAGTTACAACTTTATGTTTTATGAAAAGTACTACGCGTAACAAAGCGCTAGTCCATCGTGCATTACAAAAAGGAAACGAACGCAGCGAACAAAAGTTTTTAATTTAAACAGCATTTTATTAACTTTCAATATCGGCGCCGTATCAGTATCGCTCTAATTAATAAAACTTGCTTAACATGGAAATTGACGCGGCAATATATCGCGAACGGTCCCGATGCTCTCGCCGGCGAGAGCATAGAAAACTAATATACGATTAATCCGTAACGACGAGTCGACAAATCGATAACCAGCTCGCAATTAAAAATATAATGTAATTAAAAACTTTCGCGCGACGAAACAATCGACCTCCGCCTCCCTTGACCTCGCTCCACGGGGCGCATTCATACGCGAGCGCCCGCCGTGCGAACGCACCGCGCGCAAACATCCCCTTAATAATCTTGTTTGCGCGCGGCCGATATTCAATTATACAACAGCCAATTTCAGCTTTTAGCCCCCGCGAGTCATAAGCCCCGCTCCCTTCCGCGCTTTTCCGTTACGTCGCTCCGGCGCTTTTGTGCCGCGTACATCGGCATATCGGGATTATATTTTTTTTTCGCCACGACGAGGAGCCTACGCCGGAGTGGGCGCCAAGGTATCGGCGAGGTTCCGCGAGTTTGAGCGACGTACCGGCATATTGGCGCGTACACCACGGGGGAATCACCAGCCACTCCCTGTGTATGAGCCGAGGCTGCCGGCCGGGCCAGCCGCTAAGTGCAGTCGATATTAAGCCGCTCGGCGGTTTCATTTCGCTGTGAAAGGAGCCGCGTTCCACGTAGAATTTTTTAGCGGACGCGCAGTCTTGGATGTAAATGTTATAGGCAGAAAAATCGATCCCCGGCGATAACGCGGCTGTCGCGTCAGTTGCTGGACCGGCCGATATGTGAACCTTTTTTTTCGCAGGAAGTCGGCGTGAATAATGTTTTAATTAAAGTGGAATAATCGAGTTGTCCCGTTCCGTTGGCGGATATGACGTAACTAAATTAAGATACAGTATATTGTAATTACACGTATTTCAGTCATCCCATAGATATATTTCCATGTGTATACAGATAATTTCAATAAAATTTGCGAAGAAAACCTGAATAAAGATTATAAGTATAAATTACTAATTATTAATTATGTCTATAAAAATTATTATTAGTCTGAAGTAACATATATTTACTTTGAACTACGTTGAAACGTCATCAAGTGCAGGTTTTTAATATTTTATTTAATTTTGTTTTTAATAAAAAAAAATTTATTAAGGAATAATGAAGAATTTCTTGATACGATATGGATTGAATTAAACAATAATACCAAATTTTATTTTATATAGAAAACGAAACAGAATACATTTAGTCTGAAGTGAATTGGTAAAAAGTTTTGAAAATCTGTACATTTAATCATTGAAAAAATTCAAAATTAATTCTAGATATTAAAATAATGAATAAAATAACTTAGAAATTAAATCGTTAACTTCTTTTATCATTAAAAATGTGTAAATATTTTGTATAAAGATAATTACAAAATTTTCAACTTTTTAAGTTTTGCAAGTTTCCCTCCTTTGTATAATAAACAATTTAATTACTTAATTATAATAGACTACACAAGATTTTCTTTTAAAACTTGTGAAATTTACAATCTTCCAATTATTTTAGCCCTCAGATTACAATAAAGAAAAATTAAATAACAATCCCGATGTCCAGCAGATTGAACGTCGGCACACCTCGTTGTAAAAAGCAATTTGCAACGAAGCCTTTTGAATCAAGTCAAGCGTCATTCACACATTCCCACACTTAACCCACATATCAAAAAGACCGGCGAGCTCTCTCCGCGGCGCCGATTGCGTTTCAGCGCCGTTGCGTATTAGCCCGAATGAAATCTGAAGTCCCGAGGCGGGAGGGGGGCCAATTAAAGAGTCCCAAGAGTTCGATATTACGCGGAATTTTTTAATTTTCAACCGGCGCGCCTCTCGTGAAACACGCGAAATAAAAGCTTAGCCGTTCGTCGCGATTATTTTTTTTTAAAGTGCACTCCGCGGGGCTGGAAGGCCTCCCGGCACTTAATTAAAAATACCGGAATGGAAAAAAAACAGAGCTCGAGCGGCGGAAGGAGGGGCCGGAGCAGCCGCCGCATGAAAACGCAATTTCGTTCTTTGTAACGTCAATAGCCGTTGGCTCCCGTAAAACGAAGCCAAAAGTTATCCAAACTGGCCGCCGCGGCAGCGAGAAAAAAAAAAAAAAATTCGCCAATCTTTTATGAATTGGGTATGGTAATTCGAGACGCCTGTACCCCTTTTTGTTTTGTTGCGGCTCGACGCGCGCAAGCTCGTTTCTGCGTATTTTTTTTCCCCCCTCGCTTCTTTTTTCGCTGCCCGATCGGGGCAAATAAAATTCGAAGGTATTCGGCAAAAATGATTTATCGCGCCGGGGCGAAAAACTTTTTGCAGGCGGTTTAGAAGCGGCGCGCGGGGAGGAAAGAAAGCACACGGCCCCGGAATATTAATCGCCGCGGGAGCTTTAAGCGCGCGGAGCTTTCGGCGTAAATTAATCAGAGGCGCGGAGGTAAGGCCGCGCGGCGCGAAGGAAGGCCAGCTGGAGATGAAGGCGAGGGTCCGGCGTGTTTTTCATCGCAAAAGCGAGATCGTTTTTTTTCTCCTCTCGGCTGTTTAATTTTTAACGCGAGTGTCTGGGGATTGATGCTTTCGGTGGTGCGCGCCTACGCTATCGGGAATATCAATGCGCGATGTTTTAGTTTGTTATTCGAACATGCGTACATTTTTTTCCTGAAATGTGGAATATTTTTGCAGCGAAACTAGTTTAATTAGTAGTATTTCGACGTTTGAGTGAGAGGTTGAATATAAAAGTTTTCAAAATAACATAAAGTCTTCATTTATTTATTTTCTTTTTATATTTTTTAAATAAATGCACTATTTATTTCACAATTCAAAAATATAAATGTTTAATTAAAAAAAATCTACTTTTCATAGGATATTTTTCAATAAAAATCATTCACAGTCGCCGCTGCGAGGCTTTCCATTTGCGATACGTTTGAAATCCGAAAAATTCGCGGATAGCTTTGTACGATCGCTTAATCCTTCCTTTTTCAAAGGTTTATTTCTGAAAAAAAAAATTCAAACTTTCATACGCTCGGAGTATAATCTCTGCATTCAGCGTGGCTTATCTGATGCAATCGCAGAAAAGCATCGAATCTGTTAAAGTATTATCTAATAGAACACAAAGCTCTCCATACAGATACGCTGTATTGAAATTTTTTTTTTAGAATTAACGATGTTCTTGCACTCGAGCAAAGAAAAATCAAATTCTCTTTATGCGCCTGCATAAAAACTAACCTCATGGAAAATGTTTTCAAATGTATATTTTATGGCCAATCGTTATATTATTCTATTTAAAATATTTTAAATGTAGTTTCTAGAGGATTCGTGTAATTACTGTGGGGTTGATTTATACTTTTATTTATTTATTTACATGAGACCAGGCATTTTACCTAAAACTGAAATAAGAGGTAACATTTTTTATATAACAGATTTAACAAAGTTAACAATTAGTTATTTATTTAGAAATTTATAGAATTCTTATACAAAAAAGAAAATAGAATAGTAAAAGTAAATTTATATACTTATATACAAAACGTAAGAATTATTTAGTGTATTACTGATAAAATATTTTGGTAAGATAATGATAACAAAGTGAATTGTTTTTATACCCAACAACAGAAAAAAGTCGTTAAATTAACTATGAAGTTAATTGTTGATAATGATATTCTTAATAAAAATGTTAGTATTCACATGTACAGAATAAAAAACTTCAATTTATTATCCTTCATTAACAAAAAATAAAACACATAGACAATGTCTATAGCAACCTCGGCAGCGCAAACACTCTTCACTCTGATTGGCCGCGATATTTCCATTCTCCCGGCCGCGGGAGACGCGGAAAAAAAGCACGCCGCCCACACAAAAGAAAATGTTTACAATACACTTTGTTAAAAAATATCGCTTCTCTACGATACCATAAAAAAAAAGAGAGAGAGTAATTAATTCGCGAAAAAGCAATCTTTTGTTCCCGACGAAAACATTTTTCGTGCAATTCGACTCGCTTAATTATTTATAAAACGCGCGGGGCCGGGGAGGGGTTGGCCGACGCAAAAATCGTATTTCCCCGGCGCTGAAGGGCTTCGCCGAGCGTAAAAACGCCATGAAAACGAAACGAAATCGGGACTGGGCGCGTGCTTTACGAGCCACGCGCTATTGTTTATTTATACGCGCGGGCGTAATGTATTTCGCGGAAAAGCATTACTCTTCGGCTTCGTTAATTTTAAATTGCGATTTTAATCGAACGCTCGACTGATGCTCTAATACTTTCGTGTGTTTGCCCCTGTGCGCGCGCGTTGAAGCTCTTTTTTTCTGCGACACGTGAGCTGCGCGCCTACTTGGTTTTTTGTTTAAAAGCCAAGTTTTAGTTAATTTTATGTGAAATATTAAATTTGTTGCACAATAATCAAATATTAAATTGATATGTGTTTTGTTTACTGTGAATGTGTATATAGTTAATATTTTAAATATGAAATGTAGATGCGGGAAACGTACATTTTTATTTTTAAAAAAATATTTAACATCGACATGTATACCTCGTTTTATTTTAGATGTTTTTTCATGCATACTCTGTTATCGTGGGGTTTGTTGTGGAAAAAACGTGACGTGATTTATATTCTTTCGAAGCTCGTATTACGTGTAATCTATTTGAAATATAAATGAAGATCTTACTCATTAATATTTTTCTTCATTATTCATTGCGTGCGAAGACTAATCTTGAACGAAAAAATATTGGATTATACTACGGAATAATAAATAAATTTTGCACATATCTTTTTATTTAATCATTGTATTGTTCAAGTAAGTATCATACTTTTATACTTGAAAGACTACTTTATGCTCGATTTAATCTCGTTTATTGAAATAAAGGTAATTCACCAAGATTTTAGAAAAAGAAAAAAAGAGCGGGATATTTGAACTTAATTGAAAGTTATAGAAATGGGTTGCTGCTTTCAAAGGAGCTTTTACAAGTTTTCAAAGAGTTTAATTTCTGAAAGTGTCTGAAATCGCCTTCAAAACTGTTCCTTCTGATATAAATCATCACCGAGCATAAAATTTGCAATTATCTTCTGCAAAAGTATAACTTCAAACTGAAATGTTAATTTAATTTATAATTATAATGATCAAATGGTTACAAAAGTTTGAGTATGCATTTATTAAAATGCCTGCAGCAATATATTTTACAAAAATTAAATTAACCATAATTTATCATTTATAAATAAAAATTTATAATTTTAACTGATTCTCAATAAATACATTAAGATCAATCTTTTAGTAATTTTTACAAAAAGTTTAGTAAATTTTACTAGATCTGGTTATAGATTTTTGGAGTCTTTTTGATATACTTTAAGTAATCATTAAAATATTACTTCATAGTCTACTAAAATTTACTAAACAGTATGGTAAAAATGTCAAACTTACAGTCTGACCAAAGTACCGTACTGTCTACTCAAATTTACTGAACTTTTTAAAACATTTCTCTCAGTCTAGTTGCTACCACAGCTTCGCTCCGCAGCGCGATCTCGTTTTCCCATAAAAATATCGATTATCAATTCACGAGATCAGGAAATGATTCACCACCGCGAAATTATGAAATTTATAGCGGAGGTAAAACCGAAGCCTCGCAAGATACTGCTACCCATGCGCCGGCGTCTCGATTAATACTTGGCTCTCATCTTTAATAGATGATAAGTGCGTCGGTCTTGCAAGCCGAAGGTCGGGGCGGGTCCCTCCCACCCCCGCCAAGATTTTTCCTTTCAACCCGATGCTATAATGGTTACCTGACCCCGTATGGATTAGTAACTCCAAAGACGGTACGGCTCGATGCTGGCCGCATTAAACCCTTTGCCGGTACAGCGGGGCTTACAGCAGACGCCGTAGCGCTCGCCCTTTGCACAACCCTTAATGCATAAATATTCATTACGACGAGCAAAAGAGGATTACTCGCGTGCCGACAGAAATTGTTTTTAGTCGAACTGCGCCATTAGAAGTTTGCGCTTTAATTTACAAAATTGAGAGTACATTTTGAGTTTGGCGTGTGTACACACCGGCGTGCGATTAAAGCGAAGGTATGCGTTGTTAGAGAGGGAGTCTAGCCTGGGAATTAATTAAGTTTAATTGTGAAAAATATTATTTGCATTGCGAGGCGAAGGAAGAGGAGCTAAGCAATGCTATTAAAACTCATCACGTATCTGACCTCCTTCCCTTTTCAGAGAAGCACTTTTATTTATTCATACCATGGCGCTTTCGAGATCAATACTACACCTGCGATGGGTATTTTTAATGCTCCATGTTTCTCATTATTTTATGTAATTATTTTACAACTAAATCCATAATATTCTTTGCATTATAGACATTTTTTTATGGTAACATCAAACATCCTGATACATGACATTTATTTATTTTAAAGTTAAACAATCATTCTTTAAGGCAAACAGAACTTTTTGAATTTAATTGTAAAATACTACATAAATTTAACAGTCCAACGTTTACGGTCTATGGAGAATCTGGAATTGTCAAGAGTTGAACTTACCCCAGTATTCGACTTTCAAAAATGTAATGATTGTGAGGCTATACTAAAATATTCTTAATTGCAATTAAGTTTGCGCCTGTATTTGTACTTCAAGGGGTAACTCCTGACTGTTAATAAAAATAAAGTACTCTATTTTTAGTAAAGTAATCCAATTGCATTTTAATTTTGTAGTTAAATTGAAATGTTAAAACTGCGATCAATAATAAAATTTCACGATAACATCTAACTAGCAATTGCAAAATAATTATAATTTATGATGGCTTACTAAACGTCAAATATTTGTACCCAACAACAATGGTAAATACCGTGCATTTGGCAGTTTCCAATAACAGCCGAAATAGCCCAGTAAAACGCGACGTGCACATTAATTTATACCAACAATTTCCGAGCGATCCCCCCCTCGCGCGCGAGTAAGAACGACGTCTGACCCGGCTGGAGAGCTTCCGCCCGGGATCCACCGAGAACCCATCCGAAAATGCCCCGCTCCACCTTCAGACCCGTCGTAATCTCGCGCACAAGATCCGTCCGCGCCGGATTCACGGCGTCGTGCCCCGTCGGCTGGAAAGCGAGCCGCCGGAATAATAATAATAATAACAATAATAACGAGGCATCCGGGGCCCTTCCGCTTCGCAGCGACGAGATCGACCTGGCGGGCCTCCGTCAGCGGGGCCAGTTGGAGCTGATTCTGGTGGACCACCACGCGCTGCCGGAGCAGGACGCCCAGCTGGCCGGCGCCGTCGTCGAGGTGATCGACCACCGGCCGCAGGACGAGCGCTGGCCTTGGGCGGAGTGCCGCTTGGTGCTCAGCCCGGTGGGCAGCTGCGCCACCCTCGTCGCCCGGGACGTCTTGGAGCGGATGCCCGATGCTGCGCCGACGCTCTGCAGCCTGCTGCGAGGTGAGTGTGCATCAGTTGTGTAACGTACATATCCGGGATGTATATATTTGCACTATATAAGCGCGTTTCGTCCCAGATCAGCCTACTGGACTCGT
>JAXIUT010000001.1:12478194-12494923 GCA_035586675.1 Eurytoma californica | reverse complement strand
GTTTTATAGTATTTTAACACAACGAAGAAGATTAAAGTAGTTTAAGCTTAATTCAAAATGAGATATGGTAAGGTTTTCTTATAGGGCAAAATAAGAGCTATTAGTAATGAATGAGATTGTTTAATTAATTTTCTGAAGTACTTTTTTTTTACCGTGGAAAATTTTGAATACAAAATTTAGTTCAAGTAATTTAAATGAAGTTAGTTAAAAGCTAAAATTAAATAAAGTTTATTTTAAAGAAAATTTTTTAATTAAAAAACTGAGGGAGAATTAATAATAGGGTTGTCTGACTAAATCAGGCGGTATCTACTTGATTTAAGTTTTTAATACCAGGGTTGTCTGACTAAATAGAACGATATCTACTTGATTTTTTTTCAAATTTTTAGTAACAGGCTTGTCGAACCATGTCGAGATGTATCTACTTGATTTAAATTTTTAATACCAGGATTGTCTGACTAAATAGAGCGATATCTACTTGATTTTTTTCAAATTTTTAGTAACAGGCTCGTCTAACCAAATCCAGCTGTATCTACTTAAGTTTTTTATTATTCCGTAAATTAACTCAAAATCTACTTAAGTTAAATCCGACAGTGTCATACTACAGTCTACGTTTCGTTCTCGGGGTACGCCGGAATAATTTCATGCATTTTTTTCTAATGATCGCTAAAAACGTTGCCAATCAACATACTCAATTTTATAAGCCTGATCACTTGCCCGTCGATGTTCGCGTGCTCAAACATTCCCGGATAAAGGAAAACTCATTGGCGAGCGTCAGGCGTGCTCGCAAAACTGGAGAAAAAAAAAACGATCGGGCAGTAAAACGAAGTAAATCAAAATTTCCCTATCTATCATGCAAGAAATGGAAACGGGGAGCTAGAGAAACTGCGAAGAAAAAAAGTGGCGCGAGTCCCATAAAAATCCCGGTAAAGGACCATAAAAGGGAATCTCGAGTCGGCCGCCCCCGGTAGCCCGTGTAACTACTAATAAATCCACTCAATCGAATCTCACAATCACTCGTCGGGGTGGGGGGAAGGAGGGGGGGGGGAGGGATATAGAAAGGAAGCGAAGTAGACCGATCGAGCGAGCCGGCGAGCCCAGTTCAGAAGGCATTAAATAATCCGACAGTAGACGCGCGCGATCGAATAACCGCCCCCGCGCCCTCCCCTCCCCTCCGTTCGATTTCACCCGGCGCTCGCGCCTACGTCTCTCGCCCACCTCTTCCTTCCGAATGAATCTCCCCCCCTCTCTCTCTCTCTTTCTCGGTGCCTCTCTTTCGTCCCGGAAGGCGTGTAATACAAAGTTTAGATCGCTTTCCTTATTTTCATCAAGAGCGTTCCGGGTAATCATGTCACCCTTCGCGCGCTCGCGCCGCCCGAGACGTGACTGGATTCCCGATGACGCGGAGAGCCGCCTGCTTTTGTGCGCTCTCCTGCTTTATTTCCCCGAACGCTCGTCCTCCCCTCCGTCCTTCTTTTTTCCGCGCCTTTTTTTTTTCGCTTCCTTTTCTTCCTCTGATCTGCAGTGTACGTCCGTCCGACGCTCGTCCCTCCCTCCACTCCTTTCTTTTTTTTTTTTTTTTATTCGCGTGTATCCGTTCGCACGCTGCACGGTGTGCATATCCGTGACTCTGGTGCAGCTATACGGGCGCGTCTCTCTGTCCTTCTTTTTTTTTTTTACACCCCTTTACATCTGTTCGCCGGGCCGACGATTTTTACCGCTAGTTCGCTCGTCCTTTTCGGGGGATACGCTTTTCGCCCGGCTCGTTTTTGCCCTCCGCGTGATCCGTTGTTCGACGAACCGATCGGGCATTTTCAATTTCATCGCTTTTCGACGTTGATTAACCTCGCGAATTAACATCGCGCGCGGCGCTTCTCAGAATTTCAGCTTTTGTTAATTTATCGACGACGGAATCGGAGGTTCCGCTGCGCTGCTGAGTAATTGGCATTGATGCTGCGTAAGTTGATTAATATAAAGTATGTCTGTTTATATTTTTTTATCTTAATAATATTTATTTTTTATTCAATATTAATCTATAATTAAATTGTATTATTTAACCTTCTTTAATTGGTTCATTATTTGAGGCGGCTCTATTTCTAGTACAATGATTTACTCGCACTGATAATTACGCATATCTTTCGTAAATCTATCAAGTCGTGCGCTTATCAAGATGCGTAAGTAAACGAGAATAAATTTTTCATAGTTTTATGGTCGAGTTGCACAAGTATAATTTGTCATTCACGGAAAGTTCCGCTAGTAATACATAAATCAAAATATTATGATAGATTTTTTTTATTCTTATCTTAATATTCGAATAAAAAAGTTTGTCGCTAAATGAATGTACTTTAAAGATTCATCTTTAATATTAAGAAGATAAGACTTTTTAATATCGCACTTTTCTTTTTTGTTCGAAAACAATTAAATTTGATAATGTTGCTTAACAATTCAGTGATAAAGATTGGTGTTATCATTTTATAAAAGCCAATAAACCAAATAATCTGATCGAATTGTGTTATCTCAAAAAAATAAGAAATATAAATACAAAATATAAATAAAAATTGAATGTTCATCCTTTCATAAAATTCAAATTTGATCATTTTGACAAATCATTTGGACAAAAAATAGTAATTTTTACAAAAAATAGTAATTTTTCCAAAATTTATGTTAATTTTTATTTTGTTTCAAGTATAGTCTTTCACCTCCAAAAATTACAGTAAATTTTCCTCTACTATTACTTGCAGTGCAGCGCAAGCTCAAAAATCAAGCGTATAGGGGAGTCTAAACAAAAATATCGAGCGCCCCAGAAAATCGACGATTTGAAATACGGACGATAAAACATCGCGAGGGTCTTTAATCGAGGAATCAAGCGTTAAAAGCCATTAAACCGCTCCCGACTCAATTAGCATAAGAATGTCGCTCGCCGTCGTGGATTCCCGATGCTCGCGCCGCGCTCCCTCGAATTCGACCCTCCCCCCCCCTCCCCCGCGCGCGAGCTTCCCGATAATAGCGCGCTCCCGGGCTGGAAAACAGATATTCTTCCGGCGGGCCGATCGATTGACTCGCTAAGCGTAAACCCCCGTGAAATCGCCTCGGCGACGTGCTAACGCACACCCGGCGCAAATGGACCGTGGCGCGCGCGGCTCCTCGCCCCGGGAATGCGCGATGATAATTGAAAAAGTTCGGCGAGGCTCGCGCCCCCTCCCTGTGTGTTTCGATCTTCGCGCTTGGCCGCTCCTTTTTTGTATCCCGCGCTCGTTTTCGCATCCGCCGCGCGTGCCGCGGGCTTCGCCCCCCCCCCTCCTCCCTGCGCTCCGTTTTTGCCGTTGATTTCGGATGAAAATGCGACGAGGCCCGGGCGGCGAGCCCGGCATTTTCGGCGATTCGAGTCGAATTTCGCGGCGGCGGGTATTTCGAATCCAAAGTTTAGCGCGCGCTGTGCGTCGAATTGTAACGATGGTCGAGGGGAATTCGTTGAGTTATTGCTGGGGATCGCGTGCGCGAAACACGCGAAGTGTATTTTAAAGTATTTAATTAAATAGTGGCGTTGAATTCGGTTCGGAAAGATTAAATTTCAAAATTGTTTAAAAAAAATTGGTCTTTATTAGCGTGTGGCTGGGTAAGGCTTTGTAGGATTGCGTATGTGCGTGTAATTGGCAATTTCAATATCAATGTAGTTTGGAGTGTAACACGGTTATTTTTCGTTAAATTTTTTTTTTATTTCGCGAAATCAATTTAAGACAGTTAAAATTAAACAGAAATATATCAAAAGTCAGTAATAGCGTTATTTTACTTGAGAAAACTAACTTTGAAAAGTAAAGTTTGTAATTTAAAATAAAATTAATTAAAAAATATTTATCTATATCGTCATAATTTTTTTCAGCACACTAAAAAAAAAGTTTAGTAAAATATACTAGATCTGATTGCAGACTGACATTTTTTCTTCTTCTTCTATGTTTTATTGGCTGTCGGTTAGTTAAAACACCGGGACGCCACCATATTGGTTGATTGACATTTCGAGACTTTTTGATATGCTATAACTAATAATTAAATATGAGTCATGAAATATTACTTAATAATCTACTAAAAATTACCAAACAGTATGGTAAAAATTTTACAAACTCACAGTCTGTGACTAAATACTGTCTAGTAAAATTTACTGAACTTTTTGTAAAAATTGCTAAAACATTTTTTTTGTGCAACAAAGAAAAATCAGGTTTGATACAATACTGTGTAAGAAAGTGGCCAGAGACTGTTGTTTAAAAGGAAAATTACTGTATTTTCTAGTGAAATTTATAAAAGATTTTAAAAAATTACTATACTTTTTAGTAAAATTTACAATATCGCCAAGCATAATATTATTACACTTGTAGAAAATGAAATTATACCGTATAGTAATTTTTTGTCAATGTGTAAGTTTGTGGCCACTTTTCTAGTCAGTATAGTAATTTTTACGGAATTTTTACTACACACCGAGAGAATGGTTCGATAAAAGTTATTTATTACTTTTCTTGTAATCTTAGGATGAGTCGATCTGGTTGGTAAAAATGTTTACCAACCAACATTATAAAAATACTCATAAAATAATTTTTACGTAATTTGTGGTAATTTTGACCAAACAAGTGATTCGATTCGAATATTTAAACGAAAATTTTTCTAAAAAATGAGACTAATTTTTGTGTCCATTCTTTCTGCGTGAGAAATGTTATTTTAAAATAATGCTAGAACACTGCTACGAGTGGTGGCAGAATATCTTAACGTCAAATTCGCCGCATCCCGGCAAAGCCAGAGCAGCCACAATTCGTAGTAGCAAGCGCCAAGCCCTGCAGCGCATCGAGTGCGCCTCACGAGACAGGTGAGAATGCCGGGGGAAATTCCGGCGTCGCGGATGTGTCTGAATTTCGTTAAGGCGCGCGGCTCGGGGCGTAGGGACACACCGTGCGTCCGGCTACTCAGACCTCTAATTCCGTCACGTCGCCGTCGCAGGACTTCCTGGAGCTGGATGGGGCGGCGGAGGCGCTCGAGGCGTTCTGCCGCGCGAGCAACGCCCCCCTGGCCGTCCTCGTGGGTATGGACCTGAGGGGCGAGCGGCTGACGAGGGACATCGCCGTCTACTCATTGGGGCCCGATCAAGCGGCAAATAAAGTAAGTGGCCACCCTCCCCCCTCCGCCCGTCTTTTCCCTTATTTTATTCTCTCCGCTTCTTGGCACTTTGCCGCCGCGATTTCGCACTTCGCCCGAGGAACAATGCGCCGGACTTTATTGTTCGACTGGAAAGCGGAAAAAAAGAAGTTTTATTGCCGCGCTCCGATGAATTTATTTTCCGCCGAGGGGGGAATCGCCTCGCTAATAAATGGAAGCTTATCGTTTTTATTTCGAGATTGAATATTTCTTGCGGAACTTCCGCCTGCTTTTTTGTACCTCGTCAAGGCAAGTGTTTTAATGCGGAAAAAATAAATCGGATTTTCTTCAGGAAAACATTCATGGTGCGAGGAAGTTCTGTTAAGGATACCGACTGCCAAAAACTTTGTTTTCTTTAAAATATATAAGAATAATATTTTATATGAAAATAAAATTTCATATTCAAAAATATGAAAGGAACTGTATAAAATTAAGGCTTTGGCTGCTTATTAATCGCTAAAAACACAAAAAGCCGCTTAGTATCATTAAAAATCTTGTAGGAGTCAAATTGGTTCTAGCGATGAATAATAAAATGAAATTTTCTAAAATAACCATTAATTTTAACAAATTATTATTTTTTAATTTTATATATTTCAATGATTTTTTAATTAAAAATCATTTGATATATATTGCAACTAATCCCATAGAAAAATCCTTATGTTACATTGACTGTGTGTTTATTGGCTATTTCATCGCCAGGACTATTTTGAAGTTTGAAATTTTGTTAAAATATAAATAAAAAGAAAATCAACATTTCTTAAAAATAAGTATTACGACAAACAAAAACTATATAAAAACTATATAAAAAAGCTCAGTACACTATGAATAAAAGATAATAATTTCGTTAAACTATACTTTTCTTCAACTACGCGCATGTACAGTGTGAAAATCAAAAGTCAACAAAAAAGATTTCTTTTGAAAAATGTCCCCTCTTTTGGGTAGTCCGTATCCATAAAATCAAAGTTTGCGGTTTTAAAAAGCCTTTCGCTAGAAAAAAAAGTTTCCCCGGCTACTTTTAATTTCATATAATTTAAAAACTCCGCATGATCACTATCTCAATTTGCAGTGCGGCCCTTACCGATCATGAGAAATTCGAGCTCCTCCCGATTAAATACAATTAAACGGCAAAGTTTGATTGCGAACACAAATTAGCCAATTGGAGAAAGTTCGCCCGGCCCGGCGCAATTTCAATGCAGCCGATCGCTCGTCTACGCCCGTCGATTCCATCCTTTTACCGAATTAACGATACGTCCATCGGGAAGCAATTTGACAACTTACCGACAGCCTCTTCGCTGCTGCAGCCTCCCCCCTCCCGTTACTTTTCTCCTTCAATTTCTTCCTCGGCGGCGCGGAGTGGATCGTCTGTCTCGGAATTTCTTTCCCCCCCCCCCCCGCGCACTCGACTCTTGTACCGTCTTCGAGTTTCGAGTGTCGCGCTGATTTTAAGAGGACCGGCGCAGACGGCAGCTCCCTGAAAGTGAGTGAATCGCGATGTCGCGCGGCTTATATACAGCCCGAGCGCCGGAAATTAAAGTCAGGATGTTCCATATAAATGCGCGGAAATGAAGGTTACAATTTCCCATTTCGCCGCGGCTCCTTCGGCCTTTGTCTCTCTCTCTCTCTCTGTTTCTCTCTCGCTCGCGATTCGCCGGGCATCCGACTACCTCTCGAAATGTGATGCATTGCGCCCGATCGTATACAGCCCTTTGCTCTCTCATTGTCGTTCACGCGTTATGAATTGCAAGTCGGGCCCCTTTGAATTAACTATTACCCCGCGGCGTAATTTGATTTTCGTATCAACCGTCGGCCCCCGGCGGGAGCGTGTGCCTTTCCGATGCGCCAGAAGGAAATCAATTCGCTGCCGCGTTTGCATATAGTCGACGATGGGCTTCGATTCATTTACGACCGAGGTGCCTATATGATTTATGACGGTAGACTAGGTTTTCGTTAGGATCTTTTCAATCGATCTTTTTCAGATACTTCAAAGTTACTGTTGGTTTGAGAATTTCTCGCAAAAATTACGATGAAGTTCAATATAAAAATTGCGTGAAAAAACGTAATCGTTGTATGGGTTGTAACACTGGTAATTTGTACGGGATAGTCATCGTAATTTTTATTTGAAAGCTCCATAAAAAGTTTTTTCTGTAAAAATTGCAGAACTTTTCCCGTGATATTTACGGAGCTTTCCTATAAAACTTTCGGAGTTTTTCCCATAAAAATTTCAGAGCTTTTCCAGTAATATTTACGGAGCTTTTCGTGTAAAAGTTTCGCAGTTTTTCCGATAAAAATGGCAGATTTTCCAGTAATATTTACGGAGCTTTTCGTGTAAAAATTTCGCAGTTTTTCCCATAAAAATTGCAGAGATTTTCACGTAATATTTACGGAGCTTTTCGAGTAAAAATTACTGAGCTTTTCGTAAGTCATCAGGATTCAGGTAAAAATACAGTGATTTTCCCGTAAAGACTTTCAATACTGCAGAACGTCCTATATCATTATGTTTTTTTCCGTAATTTTTGCGGCGAGCTTTACCGATAGTTTTACGAGAAAATTTTCCCAGTGGAAGTGTCCTTTTGTTTTAGTTAGCGGAATATTTTTTTCGGTTTTCCGTGAATTCAACTTTCTATTTTCAATTTTTAGCTTTCTTTTGTAACTCGATCGCTTCGCTATAGAACAACGCGCGCAATAGGAAAAAATTGTAAAAAAATAAAAATTTGAAAAGGGAAAATGAAGAATCCGATACCATAGGAATTTTTACAATTTCTCTGATTATCCCTTTCAAACCGATGGATGTAGATGTAACAAAAAAACTTTTGCTATACTGTACTGTAAACTCAGTGTAAAACAATTTAACTTTTTTCGCTTATAAATAGCTTCAACTAAAACAGCGAAATTTTAATCGAGATTTAAAAAAACAATACATTAATTTGCAAAGCAAATAACGCAGGCAAATACGTCCCTCCATTTTCCGCGCGAGAGTGTGCCTAATATACAGACTATTATATTATGTACCCTTTCACTTGTCTGTAATTCCGCCAACATTACACAAGACAAACACAGCGGGAAAAGTTGACATTCGGCATTTCGTGCGCTTAATTCATCGCGAATGAAAAAAAATTGCGAATATAACGCAGTTGAGCATCGCCGGCGATTGAATCCATAGCGCGGGCTTAATAATAAAATTTCCTCCCTCGCCCTTTCTCGTTCTCTCGTCATGGAGTCCAAAGTAAACGCGCTCCTCTTCTTAGATTCATATAAATTAGCCGCGGCGCGCTGTGTGCGCAAACTTTCGCAGACCAAGAGTACACACTCCGGCAACTGTACGCACGTGTCCGGGGCCTTTCCCTCGCTACCCCAACTTCGCTTCGCTTCCCCACGGCCGGGTGTGCGCGCACGCAGCCCTCGCGGACGCTCGCGGGAGACGCACCTGGAGTACCGCAGGTACAATGTAAAAAAATCTGTTGTAAAATTACTACATTTAATGTAGGACGCAATATTAGCTACATTAAATGTAATGAATTTAGAAGTGGAGTAGCAGAAGTATTGTCTTACAATTGTAAATTTACTATGCGATTAGGTATTGCTACGGTGACAAATATCGCGAGAGTGAGAATTGCGAGAATACGAAAATTAAGTCATCAAGTGGCTTTTACTCTTTTTTCTGAAGAAAATACTTGTGGAAATTAAATACTTAATGATCCCTACTGAAAAGATTTTTTAAAATCCGATAAAAAGGTGCAGAAACCTCATAAGACCGCATAAAACCTGATAAAAGTTTATTGAACCTTATGAGGTTTCTGCACCTTTTTATCGAATTTTATAAAACCTTTTCAACGGGGATAATTTTGCCGTAGTAAATTGACATTATTAATTGTTGAAAAGGGTAACATTATTGACCATTTTACAATCACGATGGCAATTTTGTCATTTGTCGAAATTTTTGATAAAGTAAAATTACTAACGCAGAAATAATTTTCATTTGAATTTTTTACAGTGTACATTGTAAAAAATCTCTTTATAATTTTACTACATTCAGTGTGGTTAATCTGAGTCGCTTTTTCAGAAATTTTAAGACAGCCGCTTAAAACAGAAATTTTACTAGTAGTATAAATTCTATGGTGATAATAGTAACAATATTGCAGCGTCTGGAGCAGTCAAATTATAAAATTTACTTCAAGGAAATAACATTAATCTCTAAATACTAATATTACACACAGAAACTGAAAATGACTGTATTGAGTTTAGGTCGCAATATTACCCCTGCTGGGCTAAGTAACAAATTAGTAGCGTTTAGCAATTTTGCAAAAAAAAAGTACAGGGAGAGAATGATTCCATAAAAATTGCTATATCTTTTTAGTAATATTGGGACCATGTGATCTGATTGATAAAAATTACCAACAATATTCTAAAAGAATTGTAAGTTTTACCATTATCATGGAAATTTTTATCAAGTTTTACCAAAAAAAAAAAAAAAATTAACTTAATTCGAATATTACTAAATACTAGTAATTTTAGAAAAAATATGACAGTAATTTTCTGATTTCTGAACCACACTCTCCTTATAATTTTCCTCGACTAAACACCGCCTTTTCCCCAAATCTTTTCAAAATTACTATATTCAGGCCAGCAAAACGAAACCGCTAACTTCAGTAAAATAAAAATGTTTGCCTTCGTCTCTGCTTTCCAGATGACCGAGGCCCTGACGTCGTGTAGCAGCCCGGATCTCCAGCTGACGGAGGCGCGGCGCGCCGGCGGCCCCGGGAAGTCGTCGCTGCTGCTGTACAAGCAGGCCAACGTGCGGGCCACGCGCAAGCAAATACTGCCGATTATACAAAGTGCGTCGTCGACCGCCTAGTCCATCCGCCAGCCGGCGGCGGGACCCGCGTCTGTGTGCGTGGCTGCAGGCGAGGGAGGGTCGAACGAACTGCCGAGCCGTGCAAAAGCGGACTGCCCCCCTCCTCCCCTCCCTGCACACACCGTCGTGTGCCGCTGTGCAAATAGCCACGATGCCGCGCCTCCATTAAACGAATTAACATGTGGTAATTATTAGCGCCCGCCGCACCGGCACTTTGTCCTGCAGCCGCGCGCCACTGCGAGTACACCCTCGCCTTTTTTCGGCCCCCATCGCAAGCGCGCCATTTTTTTCTTCTTTTTTTTTTTTGGTTTTTCGTCACAGGCGGAAGTGTCTTTTTGGAGAGTCTATGAGCGAGAGCGTACTGGCGATTTGATCGATTTTTATGAAAGGCGATTCTAATGAAGGAAAGTACATTTCAAAAAAGGTCTAATTTCATTTGTCCTTTTTCAAGCACTAAAGTAAACTCTTCCGAAACCTGATAAACTTGAGGTATCATACGAACGATACTTCAAGTTTATCAGGTTCTCGAGGAGTTTACTTTTTTCTAATGCGTTAAAAATGATAACTTAAAATAGGCTTTTTTAGAAAAGTGCTTTTCTTCGTTCTTGTCGGCGGTATAATGTAATGTGGAATACTTTATCGTGGTAAAATTGTAGGTGGTTTGTAAGAGACAATTATGTAAATTTACAATTGAATAAATTTAATATAAAAAGTACCGTTACTAAAAATAAGTTGTTTTTTCTTAAATAAATAATTTAAATAGTAGTATCGGCGTAGTATTTTCCAGGTTTGGTAGCGTTGGCGATTATATGGTATCCCATTTTGACGCAATTTTTAGTTATTGCACATGTTCGAAGTTGATTCGTAAGGTTTGCAATCATATCATTGGAAATTGGTGTCGTAGTCGGAACGGCATAAATATCCCTCGACAATGATTGAACGAAATAGTTGGGCGCTTCTCCATGATCGCAGATAATGTCGAATATTTCGTCATTTCCTGGAAGACGGCTATTCACTGCTTTTTTCATTAGTGTGCTCAAATAATATAAAAGTTTATTTTTATGGTATATTTATTATTATAGGCACTCACCATAATTTAGAACAACGGTCGTTGCGTTTACGCGCAAAATAGTCTGTGTGAGAAAATCCACAACGTCATACAAGGAGTCGTCTATGAAGTCTTCAACACTCTTTACAAATCCACGTGGCGAATTGAGGTTACAATTAGGCTGATTGTATCCACGGTGCGGATAAAAATCCACGTGACCTGAAAATTATTAAAATTTATAAAAAAATGTATAATGTATATGATATAATGTACATATTTTTTGTTATTGCCAAGACTCATTATTTTAACTACTCGTTATTTTCAATTATCTACACAGAAGTTTTGCTTAGTGTGTTTAAAAATTACTTGTATACAATTTTTGAGTAGTAAGCTATTTTTTTTTGTTCGCGTTATCATCAGCCCACAGAAATTTTTTTTAACCAGCAGTAATAAAAAGAAGTGGTTAGATAACCTCATGTCGTGGTTATGAAATGAAAATATTGAAAACGTCATCCGAAAAACACGAGAAAGCGGTTATTCTATAAACCGAAAAGCCTGTATTTTTAATAGAATATTGGCTTGCAGAGTAGAGTTGGGAGAACGCTCGGGATAATTAAAAGTCTATTAGTTAGATCCTTTTCTTAATTTTATTCTCCTTGCTACTTGCACGCGGAGCTCTTATCTCTAGGCGGGTCGGCGTTGGTCTGACGCAAGCGCAACTCGCTACGCTACTTGCCTTATACTCCTAACAATTTTTAACATGAATTATAAGATTAAGTTAAGTTTGTCAAAATACCATACCCAATGCTTCGTACGTTCCAAAATTGTCATTCACCTCCGGCTCGCCGTTGGTGTGAATAACGTCGACGAAGTGTGCGTCGTTGACATCGAGTTTTAGTTGCGGATTACTTTTCGGGTGGAAGCAAGGGTACGCCGGATCCAGTCCTGTTACTCTCTTCACTTTCACTTTGGAGCGTTTCTGCAATAATCGTCCGGTTTGCCCTGCCACGTGGGCACCCAAACTGTGGCCGACCAAATGCAAGCTTGCCAAAAATTTCTTTCGATTCGGACGAGTCTTCGCTATTTTTACGAGGAAACTATTTAACGGAACAATCAAATATAATTAATTAAACGATAAAATATATCTTTTTATGCCGTATGTATTATACTTTACGTTAATTAATTTGTGACTGCAATACACACTTGTAAAGTTGTAGGGCAACTTGTTCAGTTCGCAATGCTGCCAATTGATAATCTAGTGGATTGAGTTCTTCCGGAATAAAAGTATCATCAGCGGGTATATCGTCTTCATCGTCTTCATCATCTTCCTCGCTGTCGTCATAAAAAAAAGAATCCAAGTCTTCTCTTACTTTTTCCTCGAAATCCTCTGCGATTTCTCGAATATTACCAATAATACCATGTTTGACATCTACTTCTATATGCTTATTGAAAAAAGCATCCGACCAATCCACCTGAATAACGTTTACTTTCTAAAACAATAAAACAAATCGTTAAATTTTGATAAAAATTGTTAAAATAGTTTCGATTAAAAAATGAAAAACTCACCTGCTTATTTGTCAAATTGCCTGTCAGTTCGACTACCCACCTGGCTCTGTGATTATTAAGGAATCCGTGGATTAAGACGACCGTTGCGACGTTGTCCTTAAAGCCTTCATTTGTCAAAAAAGTTTTAAGCTTTTCCCCTTTATCTGTGATTATGAGATTTTCATTCCTTTTACTGGTACAAAGAAAAAAACGAGCGCTAAATCCTCTCACATAAATATCGGTATCTCCTTCGTCTATACAGCTTAATTTAGGCTGATCACAGTAGACTTGACTTGACAGGAGCAGAACATTAAAAAAAACAAATTTAAAAAAATTCATTTTTGAAGTGATTTTAACAATGGTATGGGTAACGTTAAAAAAGATTGTAAAGTAGTATACCGATTTATATACTAATCGGTACGTGGAAATGTGGAGGTCTACGAGGTACGCAAAACTATTGTTTAATTGTGTCAATATAAAAACATAATAGATGCTATATCTAGGCTACATCTGTAATCACAATAACATTTGGTGTTGTTCAAAGTAATGGAACTAGCGAACTGTTCTAAACTCATTTAAATATTTACTATTCAAATGAGTCATGAGTATCGAAATTACGCTTTATCTAAAATGGTTTAGCTAATAAAATAAGTCACGCCTTTGGATGATGCAAATAGTCTGACGATAAATTCCACCCCCTCCCGCCATCCCTCAACCCCTTCTTGCAAACTATTAAACTAAACATACCTTCTTAAGACTATCACTATATTCCTTTAATATTCAGTTTGAAGTTCTTCAGGCTTCAGTCGTGTAGACGTATGTTTATGCCGCCGTCTTGTAGACAATGAAGTGCATTTACTCCTATTTTTAAAAGATAATTCCGTAATTTAAACGCGATTGCTGAAAAATTAAAATGTTACGCAGACAGAAATTATAATTTTTTCCATTATATTACATGACTTTTATCTAACACAGTCTATTAAAAATGCTATTTTCCGTTTTTTTTCCTTATTGTTTGCTGACAAAGTCGTCTCAAAAATAAAGTTTTATCACTTACAGAAAACTAGCAATTCTTTCTGTTTCATAAAGATATCAAGAAATTTTCTTGTAATACAGCATGTCGTTTGCGTTAATTATTAAAAAAAACTATATTTTATTTAATAAAAATTATCTTTTCGGAACGAGCTACGACCTATAAGGCTTAGACAACAATAAAACATAATTTTTAGACAAAGTGACCCAAGTTACCATAGCCGAAACCTGCCAGAGTCCTAAAACAAGGGGACGCCGTCAATGCAGATTATAAATATAAAATAATTCGTTCGCAATCTACATTTTCATTCGGATTGTTTTCTATTTTAAAATGCACGATATTGAGTAAACATATGCATACGTTAGCGGAGGCTAAAGCCATATATCAGATGCTTATGTAATCGCGATAGTAAATACCGTTTGATAATAGTCATTAAATATTATACTGGATGAATAAAAAAAGAGAAAATTGCGATATAATTAATCACTGATAAATATTCAAAACTATCGCTTTCAAAACACGGACGTACGCCTTATATGGAGATACCGATAAAACGTTTCTTGTTGCTTCAATGTTATTTACACGCCAACATAAATAGTTAGCCGGTTTTCACTTTCAAGCTAACTCTTAAAGTCGACGGACCTGATTAGGAATTGTGTAGAAGTAAAACAAATATTTAGTTTTATTTAAGTGGCAACTTGTGCTGTGTGTCATTTAGATTGTTTTTTATCGATTTCTCTACAGGTTTACTTTGTAGATTAAAATAAGTGTTTAGAAATGCGTGGATAATAAAAAAGTTGAATTAAAATCTTTGGCGATGGCTAAATGCAATCTGTTTCTATACTTTCAAGTCTTGTGCGGTATACCAGTACAGATCTGCTCTACCGATAGCTTCGATCTTACCTTCCCAGAAGGATTTTTAATCGGCACCGCTACGTCGGCATATCAAGTCGAAGGTGCTTGGAATCTAGACGGTCTGTATTTTTAAATTGTTGTAACAGTTGTGATCGATTTTTACTGCAATTTTTTTAATAAACACCGCAGGTAAAGGGGAGAATGTCTGGGACCATTATTTGCATAATTCAACGAATAATGGAGCATTAGACCGATCTAGTGGGGATATTACCACAGATTTTTATCATAAATACAAAGAAGATATAGCATTGTTAAAAGACATTGGAGTAAGTTGCACTTTTCCTCAAACCGCACGTATTCGATAATTGCTCATTTTAATGACTATTCATGTTCTTATTCAGTTTGAAAATTTTCGGTTTTCCTTAAGTTGGACACGAATTTTTCCCACTGGTGATGTAACTAAACCGAATCAACCTGGTATTCGCTTTTACCATGATGTTTTGGATGAGTTGGAAAAAAGAAATATCACACCACTTGTAACTCTTTATCATTGGGATCATCCGCAAAAACTCGAAGACGAGGGTGGTTGGTTCAATGAAAGCACAGCCTATGCGTTTGCCGATTATGCCAGATTCGTTTTCAAAGAATACGGCAGTCGAGTAAAATATTTTACGACTGTAAACGAACCTTACATTTACTGCTTATTCGGTTATAGTACCACTGTATATGCACCAGGTAAAAATTAAATAAATTGAATATTCATTTTTTAATTGCAATTAATTTTTAATTAATTAATTTTTGTAATATTATAAAACCACAAAAATTTGCTCGTAATATTCATGATGTTAAATTTTATTATGCGTATTCTGATACATTTCTTTATCAAATAAGGTAAAGTCAATAAAATAATAAGTAAAAGCGATAACTCGAGATAAGTTCGGTGACTGTCTCGCGCTGAATTTTGTTATCAGCAAGAAAATGCACTTTGCACAAAACTATAAATTTCGAGAGTAAATTGATTAAGTATTTTAAATTTTCAGGTCGCAATGTAAAGTCAGGGCAGTATTTATGTCAGCACAACATGTTGAAAGCTCATGCACTTGCGTATCACATTTATGACAAAGAATTTCGGGATTCGCAACACGGTAAAATAGGTATTGTGATACCGTGCTTTCAGTTTTACAGCAAGGATAAAAATGACACTCAGTCTGCCGACATTGCATTCGAATTTCAATGCGGTTGGTCCGCTCATCCCATTTTTTCGAAAGGGGGCGACTATCCAGAAATCATGAAAACGCAAGTTGCTGAAATAAGTAAATTACAAGGTTTGAAGGAGTCGAAATTGCCCACATTTTCAAAAGAATGGATCGATAAAATAAAGTAATAACATTGCAACAATATATACTTACAAGGGGATATTATAGTGTTTGTATCAACATTAAAGAAAATAGGACTAATGAATTTCAAATTATTTACTTTGAATTTAACTGTTAGCTTTAAATTCGTAGAACTGTGAAGAAATTTTTTACAAAACAGTATATGTCAAATACTAAAAGTTCCCTTTACTAGATAATTTTAAGCAAAGTTTTTAAACAAAATTTTATCTAAATGTTCGAAAATTTGGAATGTTTTAGAGGATCGTCAGATTATTTTGGGTTGAATCATTATTCGTCTGTTGTTGTTGAACCATTACCTAAAAGTAACGCCGCAAACTGGCCAAATTTTGAAGGACTCAAATACTTGGACGATCCAAGCTGGCCCACAGCGCAAAATAAATGGCTAAAGGTTTGTGCAATTATAGAAATAAAAAGTTAAATAGTTTTACATTTATTTTACATTCTGTATCCTTAATTTGATTAAAGATTGTACCGGAAGGACTTGGAGATATACTGAGATCTATTAAGAAAAAGTACAACAATCCACCGGTGTATATTTTAGAAAATGGAGTATGTGATGGGAACGGTACAAACGATGATATGCGAATCAATTACTTCTACTTTTATATGAAGGAAATGTTAATTGCAATGAAAAGAGATGGATGCGATGTTCAAGTTTATTTAATGTGGAGTTTCTTGGATAGTTTTGAATGGAACTTTGGATATCGGTAAGTGAGAGTAATAATTGATAAAAGTTTTTTATTTGTCTACCCGCGTAAAAAAAATTTGGTTTGGCTAAACTTTAGCGAAAGTTTAGTTTGGCTAAACTTTTTAAAAACTTGGCC
>JAXIUT010000001.1:12441112-12469927 GCA_035586675.1 Eurytoma californica | reverse complement strand
AAGTACTGAAAAATCAAATGTGAGATCACTGTTCTCTATGAGAAAGCATTCCGCCAAAGCAGTTGGCAGCGTTTTTAGTATGAATCGCGGTCAAATAAATAATAAACTGCGATAATATTTTCAGATAATCTTATACGTATCTTCGCAAGAAATTTTTCGATTTTTGGACATCACCCTTTTTCTTCCGCGCGGGAGCGAAAAGTAGGTCGCATACGTAACGCAAAATAAATTCATTCGAAATTTCGCTGGGAATTACTAGAGCGTACAAAAATCCCGGAATATTAGATTACACCGGAAAACTAAAAGACACGCGAAATCGAAAATCCCCTAAATACACGCGACCCAACTTACGCTCCGAAATCCCAGGAGGAAAAAAAAAAGAGATCATAATCCGCAAAGTAACCCGCGCGACGTTCCTAAGAGCCGCATCCTCGGGGCGAGCGACAGTCGCCGATTAGTCGCTTAACGGCGCATCGGCGGAAAAAAGCCCCTGCCCCCCTCCCCGGGGCGGAAAATTCGCGAGCGTCTCGGGGGGAGAGGCTTGATGGCACTCAATTCCCGTAATTACGGATCCCCCTCCTCGGGCGGGGGAGGCGCGCCGGCGGAGGAAACATCCGCCGCGAAGCCGCGCGACGATGTATACGCGTGTACGTGCGGCCGGGCGGAGAGACGCACCGTGGCATCGATCGAGAACGCGGCGTTGCATCGCGAGCGCAAGGCGGTCTCCCTCCTCCCGCGCCTGGGTGTGTGCGTGGGTATACGTACCTCGAGCTCTCCGCGCCCCTTTTACGCTCGGCGCGAGGGCCGGGCGTATCTCCTCAGGTGGATTGTTCCAAACTGTTGCGCACGTACTCGGCGAATTTTCCTTATCGCTCTCGGGGAATCTGTTGGTGCGTTGCTTCTTCCTTTTTTTTTTTTAAAAAATGTTAGTTAAGTCTGGTTGTAAGGAAACGGACGCCTTAAGTGGTCGTATTTTTTAAATAATTAAAAATCAAATGTGAAAGAGTAAGAAATTTGAAAAAGCATACTTTGTATTTCCGAAAAAACTGTTACGGAGTTACTGCAAGCTGGAATTGTTCAGCATTCAATCAAATAGAGTGGTTTTTAAATTTTCAATTTACAAGAAAAGTTAGATTTTGTCGAAGGACAAATTAGCTGACATCATTTTCAAAAAGAGTTTGAACATCTATTGGTATAAATCACAAGTAGTAACAGACGAATGAGGTAAGACACGCATTTTAAACGGCGAGACATTTATGTTAAATTAATTTTTTAATTGATTTTATTTTCTTGATATTAAATAGATTACTATGAGATTTTTTTTATAGAAAAATAAGTAGTAACAGACGAATAAGGTAAGACATGTATGTTACATTGCGTATTCATAAATTAGCTTTATTTTTTCAAATTACGTAGATCTTATTACTGTGAAATTTTTTTTTGGTGAAAAATGAGTAATCACAGATGAACGGGGAAGGAAATCTATATTGCGTATTTTTAAATTAGGATTATTTTCTTGAAATTACGCAGATCTCATTACTATGCGATTTATTTAACTAAAATATAAGTAGTAACAGACGAATAGGTAAGGCATGTATACAGCGTATTTCTAAATTGGTTTTATGTTCTTTTAATTACGGATATCCTATTACTATGTGATATTTTTATTTAAAAAATAAATAGTAACCGACAAATGGGCATGTGTGTTACATTGCTCATTTCTAAATTGGTTTTATGTTCTTGAAATTACATGCATCCTATTACTATGCGACTTTTTAATTAAAAATTAAGTAGTAACAGACGAATTGGGAAAGGTATGTGTTACATTGCTCATTTCTAAATTGGTTTTATCTTCTTGAAATTACGTGTATCCTATTACTATGCGACTTTTTAATTAAAAATTAAGTAGTAACATACGAATTGGGTAAGGCGTGTATTACATTGCGTATTTCTAAATTGATTTTATCTTCTTGAAATAACATATATCCTATTGCAATGTAATATTTTTTTAAACAAACAAGTGGTAACAGATGAATGGGTAAGACATGTAAGTTATGTTGCGCATTTCTAATAATTGATTTTATTTTCTTGAAATAATGTAGATCGCACTACTATGTGATTTTTTAAAACTCTTTTGATAATAGTTATCATTTCTTCTATAAAATACTAATCAAATTTTAAAAAGAAAAAACGATACTATTTTTGCAATAAAAAACGCAAAATCACCAGATTATAGCATATTGAGAAAAAGAAAATTAAAATAAAATCTGTAATTACCAAAAGAATTAGTATTGCACGTGTTAAATTGATGGAGAAGACAAAGTATACCCAATGCCCAACCAAAACAATCTACTTTTCGTTAATTATTTGCTAACGTGTGAATTTAGAGGACAACGCGATTATGAAATCCAATTATTTTGTACAGCGGGTCGTCAGAATTACACGGGCGTAAATTACGGCAGTTTCGAGAGCTGTAAATATTGCAGCTCGCTGAGGAACTAAGCGGCGTCCACGCGCAGCCTGGTACTTTGCCAACAAAACTATACGGATGCTGCGTCGCTCCCTCCCGTCGCTCTAATTAGCATCACTTTTCAGCGAAACGAACCTCGTCGAATCGCTTCATCAGCGAGTCTGTCTTTCGAAAAATCACACCGCTCCCCGTAGATCTGAAATAAAAATGTTTTTAATCCTATTATTTTTATCGTTGCATTTTCACTGTTTTGGTTCGTGGATATTACTCGTTTAAATTTATTTATAGGCATATTTATCTTTTACTCTCTAAATATGTCAAAGTAAATTTATGGATATTATGTATACCAATAAGTGAATACACACTTATTCTACGGAGAAAAATTTATTGCGTATTTATTAACCGTATGTGGTACTAAGGGTCTAAAATTTTTAATTTCAACTAATAATAATTTCTTATCATAGTACAAGTTGTTATATTTATAACAGCGAATGTATATTAATGAAATAGGTGAAAGATTTTCGAAAAATCTTTTCATCAATTAAACGTTTTTCATTTTAGTTAGTGCAAGTTTTGATACTAATTTGTACTAATCATTCGATTAGTACAAGCTAGAATTTTCACAGTTTCTTTGTTTTTACACTTCTAAATGATCGTCAGTATATTACACGTAAATAAGTTGCGAAATAAATTGTGTTAAAAATAATAATCTGTCAGCATATAAAACAATCAATTGATGATCGAGCATACTCCTCTCTTTCTCACCTTAAGGGTCCAGTAAGAAAAAAAATTCTTTAATCGACATCATATATTTATAGAATTATATTATAGCTGTAAAAAGTAGTAAAAAGAAGGGCTCATGAACAATCTCCTACGGGGATTATCATTTGTGCTAGCTCTACAAAACTCAAAACGGCATTTCTGAGCTTAACATAAAAAGCCTACATAGATTTGTAGTGTCTGATGAAACATGTTTAAAGTTTTAAAGATTGAAGCTCTAGTTCTAGTAAATGGTAACCCGTAGGAGACAGTTGCCGTAAGCTTTTGTTTTTGCTACTTTTTAAGGCGTAACTCTGTAAAAATCGGATGAAATCGGCTAAAAATTTATATTTTTCTTTATCTGTATACTACATAAATATATTTACTATGTAACTCGGTACTGCATTATCAGTGGACAACTCTTCACATACAAAATATCATGATTCACATTTTCTAAAATAATTTCACATTTTCATACTTAGACAGTAAATTTCTATAAATATACGAAAGAATTTTCGTTTTCCTGAATTTTCGACCGAACCCTGCTCTCAATCACCTCGTGTCTTCTCGCGCCGCGCACTCCCACCTGTCGCGGGACGAGAGTCGCGCTCGTCGCTAGCGGGGAATAGGCTCGCACTGCCGCCGTCGACGTCGTCGTCGTCGCCGGCGATATCCGTCATCGTTAGCGCGGGCGCCGGCTGCGCTCGCCTCCCGCACAAAGCCCCGTTGGCGCGGACAGCGCGCGCCGCAAAACGGCGGGGGGCGGAGGGGGCGGAGACGGCGGCCGGGCGCACCGGAGACTATTGATATAAACGCGCGGGGCGAACAAAAGCCGCCGCGCCGATAATTACCGCCGCTGGGGGGCGAAAAAGGGAGGGAGGCCGGCGGAGGAGCGTAAACAGCCCCGCCGACGAGGGGGGGGGGAGACGGCCTTGTAACGCGAGCCGTCCCCGAAAGTTCGCCGGGGCAAGGATTCCAGCTTACACGGGCGCTAATTCGTCGGGCCCCGGCCGATTAATCAGCCCCCCGCGCAAACACCCAGCGACGCCGGTATTTGAGCGTCCGCGCGCGCGGTCGATTGTACGCGGGCGCAAACTCGCTGAATTATGAATGCGCGCGTGTGCGCGTCGAGAGAAAAACGAGGCTTGCGCGATTTATTCCCGGAGGCTGCGTGGGCGATGCGTGGGACGCGTGAAACTTCCTGGGCTTAAATTGTAATTTTTCTTCCTTTCTATTCTTTGCGACTTTGATGGAATCGTCCTTGCTTTTATAAGCTGAGGTGTTTCGTTTTTTTTTCGTTTAGCAAAATTTGCTGATTTTGAAGAGAGGAGAAATGGAGGAGAATTTTCTTTGTAGTATGATGATAAATGTTACATTTCGCTAGGTAAATATTAGCAATTTTAATAACAAGTCTTCCAAAAACTTAGAAAACTGCTGCCAATTCATTAATTTTTAACACGTACGCGGTTAAAAAAATTAACATATTTCGTGTGTTAAAATAGAATAACACACAAACGTTAAGGACAACTATTTAATGACACACATATGTGTCTTAATAACGAAAGTAAAACACTTAAAATTCAATGATATACCCGGCGAGTGTTAAGTTTAAGACACGAAATTTTAAATTACAAGTCCTATAAGAAATGTAACAAAGAAACAGGGAAATTTGTAAATCGATTTAAGAGTGATTTAATAGCGATTCAAGCGTGATTTAAGAGTGAGGGTGGAAAATTTGCTCAAACCCTAAATAAATTAATAAATTCAAATAAATAAATTCAAATTTGATTTGAAAAATGTTGTATGCAATATTTAAATTAAGATAGATATTCTGCTATGTATTGAAATTCTTAAAACTAGTTAAATCATTTTTGGATTCGATCCACCGAGCCGTTTAGAAAGACCGATTTTACGGGGTAACATCATACGTACGTACATAGATACAGACATTTTTAAAAGAGTACTATTTTGGAGTCTCTGAGCCTAAATATGCAATTCTATATTAAAAATTCGAAAACTGAAATAAAATTTTTCTCTATGAGAAAGCAAAAACACTGAAGTAGTGCAATTTCTAATCAAGCAACACTAAACCCTTGATTCCGTAATCCGGTCTATACTCGTTACCGCTACAAAGTGCTTCGGGAAAATGATAATCCCGCAAGGACAAATTTTTGAGCGAGCTAAAGATTAAAGGAATCGGGTATTTTACGGGCGGGCAAACGGCCGGAACGTGATCGCGCAAAAATAGTCCGGGCGCGCGTCGCGGAGAAAACAATGACGGTCGATGCCTCGCGAGTTTAAGTAGTAATACGGCGGATATGGCCGGACGCGGGTACAAATACACTTCCCTCAAGTTTGCCGGGTAACATCGAAAATTGACCCTCTGCGGGAGACGTGAGCCAGTCCAGCTCGGCCCTTTATACCCTATCCTCCCGCCGGCTCGGTCTTTTATTTCACTCCGCCGATGTTTCGTTATCGGACTCCCCCCTTTTTCCTTTCCTCTTCACATTTACTTATCTGAGCGACTCGCACTCCCTTCCTTTCTCTAGCTTTCCGTTTCTTTCTCTCTCTGGCTCGCTCTTTTTTCCGCGCGTATCTCTCGGTACTTTTTAAGCTTCCGCTCACATATTATTCCGCTCCGTTATTGTCCCTTTTCTATACTGCTTCTCTTCTTATTCTATCGCGTTCGCAAATTTTTCGCGTTGTATACTCTTGAATGGTCCGCTGGTGTTTTACATCTTGCAGTGGATATTGTTTGGAATTTTTTCCCATTTTTTGATTTTTAGCTCGATGAATGGAATACAGAGAGTCCATTAATTTTTTTAATTAGCGGGATAAAAACACTAATTAAGTGTAGTTTCCCCGTAAATATAATTTTTATTGAAAAAGTTCTTTCGAAAAAATATTTGGGTAGTAAATATTACGTCAAAGTTTTTTAAGTAACGAAACCAACGTTACATTTTCAAATTCTGTTTTCATTGAAAAATAACAATGGTTTCTTTTATTTTGACCTGTTATTAATAGTTTTTTTTTTTTAATATTTACAAAAAACGTAACATTTTTTATTGGATTTCACGAACATTCTATACGAAACTAGTATAATTTTGTCAATAATGGCAGAAACGAGAAAAATTTTACCAAGTAAATATTTCTGAGAACAACTAAATAATTTTTTGAAACGACAAAATACATTTAATTTCAAAAATTTGTTTAGTTGATTTAAAAAAATATTAACTCTGCAAACCTGTAAAGATGACATATTTACTTTAAATTACTAATTTATTATTTCAGCGTAGGCACGACCGAAGTTGATTCAAGATTGCCTGAAAAATCGCTCGAATAAAAATTTCGATTTTCATGTGTTTTTATTTTTTACATACGATCTTAGCATTATACAAAGCAAGTTCTGAAAGAATCAATTTCTCTCGAGTGTACCATACCCAATTTATTTATTTATTTATTTATTTAGACATTAGACGGGCTATCAGCCCAAAAATATTGAAAATACAAAATAAAATAGGAATAAAATATAATACAAAAGAAAACTAAAACTATTATTTTATTTTATTTTTTGCTAGTTCTTTCTTCTGCAGTTGCGCGTAAAAAACAAAAATATCAAAATACCCATCATACAAAAATAAAAAAAAAAAAAAAAAAAAAAAAAACAACCTAAATCTGCGTTCCCTACAACAATAGAAAGAGCAACAGGCGCACCTTCATCCATCCCTCGAAACAGTCGATCCAGCACGACCCCGAGGAACACCCATTAAGCACCCCATCCGCGATTCGGCGAACTCGCGCACCAGCCGGCCGCGCGCGTCCCAACCTTCACCTTCGCGGCCCTCATCAGTCGCCGCGGCCACGTCTCCCGGCTCCCCACCTTGATCAATCCGGGGCTCTCGCGGGCCTCTCTCGCCCCTGCGCGGCGGCGGCCACCCCCTTCCGCGTGGGAGCTCGGCGCACTTGCGTGCATTAGGCTCTCTTTCGGCCGCTTCCCGCGGCATCTCCGGCGCGCTGCGGAGGCTGCGCGGCTCCATGCGCACTGCGCCCTAACCCCCTCCACCCCCCCGCCCGCTCCGTCCTGCACCCGCGGGGTGGGGGGTGGCGGCCCCGAGGAGCGGGTGCGGGATGCTGAGCGCGCTCAGTCTCGCGAGTCCCGGCGTCCGAGGCGAGCCGAGTGCGCGCCGTGCGTCCAGCCCCGCCGCCCTCTAGTCGCGTGCACATAGAGAAACACACACATATATATATTATATACATATACATACATACATACATATATAGAGATATATATACATAAGGAGATATATAGGTATATACATATAGGATCGCGAGGAGCCGTGGAGTGGCTATAGTGTGCGGCAGTGCGGCGACCCCCCGGCGCTAGAGGATATGAGGAGCTGCCGCGTGCCGGGCCGGGCCGGCGCGACCCATCGCCGAGGCACGGCTCACCTGGCCGAACGCCCGCGCAGCGCGACGCGTCGGTGAGTGTTCTCCATCGACGCGCGCCCCCCGCGGCGTGTACGCGTGCCCACCCGCAGCTCCTGCCGCAGCTCGCGCCGCACTCTCGCGGTGCCCGACGGGTGCGCACTCGTTCCGCTCGTTTCTTTCGGTTTCGTTCTTCTTTTTTTTTTGGAGGCAATTTGAGGTAACTTTTTTTTTTTTTTTTTTGTTTTTTGGAAGCTGCGGTGGTGGAGGAGCGTGGAGAATTAGCGGGTCCCCCGTCCACGCCCCGCGTGAGTAATGACGATGTGATCGATGATTACCGTTGGATGATCTATGAGTGGGTCAGGATTAATTGGTGGGTAAAACGACGGTTGTTCGTGGTGCTGCGAGAAATTCGGGTGTCTGTACGATGTTAGGAATGATAATAGTAGTAGATTTTACGTTGAGGGTCAGGTTTTGGCATAAGATACTGAATTTAATTGATGATGATATTGGATGGTATTTGGATTCTTATGTATTTGTATACCTGATGATGGCATTGTTATAAAGTTTCTGTACTTTATTTTTTTAAAAAAAAAGTAGTACTAAGTTAGAAGCTTTTTCCAACTAGAGTTTTTAGTCCTCTTTGAATCAGTATAAAGCTTCGTAAAAAAATAATGTTTATGATCAAATCTATACATTCGAAATTAAAGAAAATTTCATTTATAAAATCGTAACTAATTATTACTATTCAGGCTTTAGTTTCGAACATATCAATCTCAATTTTTAATTATTTTAACATTATGTTCTTATGTAATGATTATGTACTAAATAATTAATTTTAATTCAAGGTTATTAATATCAAACTACGTACATAATCTTTCAGTTAATGGTCACATTGCGTGGTTTTGAATGTAATTAATTTATCTACAAAATACTATATAACCAGTGGTGCTCTTTCAACGAAATAATAAATGCCTGATATGAATTATGTAAAATTCTAATCTATTATTTTGCATGAGAAGCTGGCGTCGTAGAATATATATTAACTTATCTATTTTAAATTACTGGAAAATCAATACAGAACAGGAACAGTTGTGCATTGTAAAATAAATATTAAATTGTTCAATTTATTGCAGTAAATCCAATGGTTTATTACTTTTTTTCGTGTGATATTAATAAAAATATATCTTAAATTTCGTTTTAAAATCTCTGTGATTAATAATTTAATATTGCGAAAGTAACAAAATATAACGTTTCATTCCGTTTATGTATACGTAAAATGTCGATATTTATGGCATTGATAAATTGTGTGTCACAAACATCCGCAACATAAAAGAAATTTTTTTAATTTACACCCAAAAAGGAAATTCTCGATTCAGTAAGTGTTCAATAAGTGAGTCCCGCATATCATAAATAACTTAAGCCCACATGTTAACAGTAAATCCCGATGTTCAAAGCACCTTTTTCTCATTCTGGCACTAGAGCTTATACCAGCTCAAGAAAATACAATATCCGAAAGAAAAGCTACACCCAATCCAATAAGGTCCAAATTCCACCCCCTCCCCGGGTCAGATTCGCCCGGAACTCGTACATTTCTATAAATAAATCAGCATTTCAAAGCCCCGGGGCGCATTAATTTCCCAAAATCCACGGCGCATTCAATATTCCGCTGTACCCGCGTCGATGATCGACGGCGCGAAAAAAGTGTGCACCCACCGCGCGAGACAAACATTACAAGGATTACACGGCCGCCGATGTTTTTCGCGCCGCGGCATTAGCGGGGCTTTGCGGCCGGAATTTATTAGATCTCGCCAGCGCGCGGGGAATGATATCCACGGGTGACCCTTTAATCCCGCGGCCGCGGATTCCGCTTTGATCCGGCGGCGGCCGCGCGATTGAAACTGCCGCGGCCGAGTGAATTATTTATTATAAAATTCGCCCCCGCGAGCGGACATTATATTAACCGGGTATTATTGGTGCGGCGATGAATTTTGCGGGCGCAATCGCGGAGACGCGCAATTTGTCCCGCTGGCTCTGTAGTTTCGCTCGGCGCGACGGGGATTATCATTTGTCGGCGGGGTTAATGATTTCGATGGGGCGGGATTAACGATGGGTTGCGGCGAACGCTGCTTTTGTTGAGTTTAGTCTTTTGGTGAATGAAAAATTCTCGGTGAAGTTGCAGTTGAAAGAGGAGCTGCGATAGTGGAGAACATTTTCTTAAACGCAAGGGCAATTGATTTTTATTGAGTTGCGGTAAGTTATTCACTTGGCGATGAAAGCTGCTTTACTTTTTACGCGTTTTCGATTCGTTGCTGTGTTTTGTTCGATTGTTATGAGAAATTACTGCGTTGAAGATGGATATAACGAACGCTAAATTCTTTTTAAGTAGTATAAGCACATTTTAGTCGGACTAGTTCTAATTTTAGTTTTTAATTAACTAGTAAAATCCAACTAGTACTAAGGTAAATCTGTAGATAAAAAATAAATTTTTTTTCTGAACATCCAATGACAAAAATTGTTTAATCTTTTCTTAAGATACATACAAAAAGTAATTCATATATAATTTTTTGTACATTTTCATCTAAAATTACCTGAGATAATAATTCTATTTGATTAAAATCTTTTCACTTCTTGTATTATAAGGGACAGAAGTTACCTATTAAGAATAAACAGAATTAAATAATTATTTTTTTGACGAACATCAAAAACGAAAAATCCATTTGTTTGCGATAGCCTTACGTTAATTAACCAAAATTTGCATGTTAATTGTAAATAAATTACTACTCAAGATAGACTGGAAATCGATTTGAAACGTTTTATTTATATATACTCTGAAAAAAAAAACAAATTACAGCATTCACAAAATATTGACATTCTATAAAAGGAATAACAGTGGAAAAGGTAATTTATGTATTTTATTTTATCGATGACTAGGCAGTATCGTAGTATTTCATTAAGTATAAATCATCTGCGTTTAATTTGATAAATTATTAAATTTAATTAAATCGTATTTCAATGGAATTGATATTTACAAATTTATGTTAATGAAATTCAAAATGAAAAATTGAAGTATAAGTAATACAATTATTTAAATATATAAATGATATTCCAATTCTATTACGATATTTCTCTATAGAAATACACTATACTATTCAATAAGTGTACGTTAAAATTAATTATCATCCACTTAGTATCAATATACAAGTAGTGCATTCATATTTTATGACATTTTTTAATCTCGTAAGTGAAATTATAAAATTAATTAACATTATTATTATTAACTTGAATTTATTAAATTATTTCTATGATATATTATTGACAATTAAGTAAATATGTATTCAGTATATATTATTACAATTTTAATTATCGCTCTTAAATGAAGTATTTTGTTAGATAAATGCGGCTCTGTACTTTTAGTGTCCGCGCAGATCTGCAATGCGGTTTTGTCTAAGGCTATGGCCATCTTAAGATTAATTAATTTTAGTTATAGAATTCGCGACACACTCTCCTTTGCTTAAGCAGTTTAATGCTATCCCCTTGGCACTTCTAAAATATGATGGGTGAGAAAGTAAATTCAGATTAATTAATAAACTTCTTGGAAGTTCGGGAACTTCTATTAGTTATTCCGACCCACCAATATGCTCCTAACTAAGCGGCTATTCCACGTTTTTACTATTCCTATAGATTCAACGGTATGAAATGCATTTCATTTAAATATTGAATATTAATTTTCCTTTACGGGTGAAAGTTATTCTACACATAAAAAAGAAAAAAAGATGTTCTACAGTATTCTAAATTAATTTTTGTTAGAAAAGAAAATTGCTCGATTGAAATTATTTCAAAATGAGTCCCTCAAGTTAAAATGATCTGCTTTCCACTTTATTTCATATTTATACAAAGTTTAAAAAAAAATTAAACATAGTATCAGTATAAACCCAATTAAGGCACTTATTAATTCTTTAAAAGATATGTTGTCAGACTAAAACGCACTTATACTACTTAAAGTGAATTAAGTAAAAACTAACGTTAAAACTAGTGAGGCTAAAATGATCTTATACTACTTAAATTAGTGAATTTAATAAAAACTAAAAAAAAATTGTTTATACTACTTAAATCGATTTAAGTAAAACCTAAAATTAAAATTAGTCCGACAAAAGTGTACTTATACTACGTAAAGCGAATTAAGTAACAATTAAAGAAAAAAAATTAGGCTGACTAAATGTGTTGATACTACTTAAAGTCAATTAAGTAAAAACTAAAGTTAAAACTAATCCGACCAAAATGCCCTTATACTACTTAAAGAGAATTAAGTAAAAACTAATGTTAAAACTAGTCCGACTAAAATGCCCTTATACTACTTAAAGAGAATTAAGTAAAAATTAAAATTAAAACTAATATTAAACACCCCATAGTAAAGCGAATTAAGTACAAACTCAAGTTAAAACTAGTCCGACTAAAATCTGCTTATACTACTTAAAAAGCCTTTCGTGTTTGTAAGCTGCTCGTTCGAAGCTTCATTTTTTCCTCCCCAAAAAAAGCATACGCAGTATACCATCTTCGACGCAGTAATTTCTCATAACAATCGTATAAAACACACCAACGAATCGAAGAACGCGACAAAAGGAAAGCAGCGATCGTCGCCAAGTGAAAAATTGCCGAGGACCCTGTCTCGACCGTCCGTGCTCTTTGCCGGCGCGTTTAAGAGAAAAAGGTCGGAGGAAAAAAGAGAGAGAGAGAGCGAAGGACGACGAGAATTCGACTCGTATCGCACTCGGAAAAGCGGGAATCCGGCGTGTGCTCGCGCGCGCGGGGGATCTCCCCGTCGAAACTCAATCACGCGAAAACGACGAAAGCCACTCGCAAACGGCCAACAGCATTACCAAGTGGAAAGCCGCAGGGACGGCGGCCTCGTCCTCCCCCGTCGCGCCTCCGGGTAAAGTCCGGCACCGGCCACTCGCGAGAAGAGAAAAAAAAAGAACGGCGCGCCGAAATTTCCGCGCCCCCGAAGAAAAATGTTTTTGCTCTTCCTTCCTCTTTTTTTTTCCTCGCCGCTTGGTCTCCTAATTGGCCGGCCGCGGTGGAAATCCCCCGGCGCGAGGCGGACGCGCTCGGTTGAGCGATTGCCCGAGCCGCCGCCCCCGTGGAGTATGCGTGCGCGCGCCAGGGCTCGCTGGCGCGCCCCGACGTCTGCGAATGCCGTCTTGGACGGCCGTATGTAGGAGTTGCCCTTCGATCGCCCCGTGATTTTCTTGGAGAAATTGATTTTTTACGCGATTGATAAATGAAGGGGGAAATTGTTACTTTGCGATGTGTCTTCGTGGTGATGTATGTACGCTGGAAAACAAAATAAATTATGAATTGTCGTAAATCGGGATGTTGCATGAAAAATAAAATAAAATTCTATTAATTACGTCTGATAGAATATCTAACAATATTTGACACGTATTTCTTCTTTTTTTTCTATTTAACGATGATATAGTGATTTGAAAAGTCGTCATGACATCAGGACTGTACGATATGTAGATATACTACGCCGCTGTGACGTCATATTTGTCGTAAATTTTTTTGCTACATCTTTGTTAATAAGTGTTAAATTAAAAAAATTAAAAATACGTGTTGATTATTTTTCGATATTCTTTCTGACGGATCTAATGAAATTTTTCATGCGTAATTCTAATTGGAAAATAAATTGCATAATTATTCTCTTAAAATCGTACATATCTGTAACACTTAGATTTTTATTATAATTAATTAAGTGAATTGCAAAATACACTATTCTATTTATTCTGCAAATGCAAGATTTAACGTTTGTTTAGCATATCTACTAATTCTATTTATTCTGCAAATGCAAGGTTTAACGTTTGTTTAGCATATCTACTAACTCTATTTATTCTGCATATGCAAGATTTGACATTTGTTTAGCCTATCTACTAATTTCGAAAATTTTGCAATGACGAAACTATTAGCTTTGAGTAAACATAATTAACGAAACAAAGGATTTCTTGTTTATTCACGTTGCGCTGCATTTGCAAGATTGTGTAATCGGAAGAAACTTGTAATTAGCAGAGCGAAAAAAATTCCTGCCAAATTAGAAGCTGAAATACTATGTTATAAACAAAGTACGCAACGATACTTTTTCGATTTGACCGAAACGCTCTCTTTCATATTTCCCCAAGTATAAGCAATAAAGCAAAAAAAAAAAAAATTCTGAAACAATTCGCTCTGAAATTCTTTCTAAATTTGAAAGAACAATCCCCGGAAATCCTCCATTCGTTCTCAAGCATTCGCAACGAAACAGTGGCTCAATTCCGCGGCGTAAAAATTAAACACACAGTGCCGTCCACTTTGACCTTTCGTTCTCGATTTTCCGCGCAGTTCCCGTGCCCATTGTGCACGCCCCCGCGCGTTATAAATCTATTCATCCATTCACGCGGCGCCACCATTGTTCCAGCAAAAAAGGTAACAAGTATCGCGTATCTCCGGCCGCGGCGAAAAAGCGCCGAGCGACAGCTAACAGGCATCCCCTCGAAGTTAGGGAGGGAAGACGAAGGAGAGGCGCAAAAAAAAGGACGCCGGGTCGTGCGTGAATCATCCGTCCTGGAATTCGGGGTATTAGGAATCTCTCCCCGGCGGCGAGCCGGTGGGTCGCCCACGAGCCGCACAGTCGGTTTAACCCTCGAGGATATCGGGTCCGTTTTCTTGTCCCTCGGCTATGATGTAGCCCTTACCTTCCGTTTGCCTCGCTCTCGGCGTATTATGCGCGGCCCGAGAGGCGCGCAACGCTCCGGAGGAATCTCCACGCGGCGGCGAGCTTTTTCCGGGAATGCCCGATTCGTAGGCGCGGGGATTATTAACTTCGGGCGCACGGCGCGTAATATTTATTCGGGGACGAATCACGGCCTTTCGGCGTTCGCGATAAACGGTTCGAGGGAAGATGGAATTATTGTACTTAAATTCGTATAAGTTTAGACTTTTATTGAATTTACTTTACTGTTGAAAATTAAGTTAAAAAATTACAAAATGCAAAATACAGAAGACAAAATTAAGTTACAAAAAGATTTACAAAATGTTATGAAATGGCATTGCTTTATATGAAAGTTAATATTTTTTTGTATTTATTTTATAAAAATAAAAATGTCAGTAATTTATCGTGTAAGTTTTTTAAGAAATGTAAGAATGTCCAAAGCTACTGATCTCTAAATCTTGAATAGTGAATTTATCCCTTTCTAGAATGAAATGTGAGATGCTTTTATCTTTTTCTAGAAAAGAAATATCTAAAATGGAGTGATATTTCCTGTTCTACAATTAGAAAGTAAACAAATAAAATTGATAATAATTGGAAAGAAAAATAAAAAATTCGACTACACATTGAAAAATAATCGACTCGTATTTTTTCTTTTTTTTATTAAAAGATTATTAACAAATATATATTAAGATACATTTTAATATGAACTTGACGTCATCACGGCGTATTATATCTAAAAAAAAAAAAATAAAAAATACGTGTATTATTTTCCTATTCTATTAGGCGACAAATATAAAAAAAATTATTTTATTGATGTAAAATTTGTATTTTATGTTAAACTAGTAAGTTCGAGCAAATCATCAATTTTGTATTAATTTATACAAACATTTTAAAAGATAAAGATACGTTGAAAAAATAATAATATAAAATATATAAAATATTGTACGCTCTTAAAAAATAATATTCAAATTAAACTCTATGATCTTTATAAAGTAGAATAAAAATAATATCCGGATTGTAAAACCGCATAATACCACCGTCTGACATATCGTGAATACAAATAAGACGCGTGTGAATAAATTTTGAAATTTTCATTTAAAAAAAATCAGGAAATTTAAAATGCGCTTTAAAAAGATTCCCCTCCTGCTCCTCGTGGCGTATGATATATCAAAAGGCCGCGCTTCAACGGCAAATCTTAACTAGACCACTTTAGCCATAATGCGCGACGCACACTGCACACGTAATTTCTCCCTGGCTCTCATCCTCCCCGTTCCATCGGGGAATTTTCTTTTTTATTCCCCACCCGCCCACTCCGGACGGCTCGCTGCTTTCTTGGTCTGTCAGGCTTTTCGGATGAGCATCGTATATAGGATACGCGATATTCCCGTCTCGTACCGTCTCGTTCGAGCCCGCCACCCCACCTCCCAGTGCCTTTCACCGCGCGGCTCCTTCGCTTTCTTCACTTTTACTTGTCCAGCCCTTTTTCCCCATCGCTTGATTTTCCGGCCTCCCCGCCTCCCGCTTTTTTTCGGCCGAATTAAAATTCGCCTTTTTTTACGAGGCCGCAGACCCTTCGGAGCTTTTTTTACGCTTTATACCGCCCCGGCCTTTTGTGGCTTGTTTGGCTCGGCCCTCGTTTCCTTCTATTTTTCCCGCCCCCCTTCCTCCTCGCGCACGCCCCTACCCCACCTCCTTTCGTCTTTTTTTTTTCATCTTTTTCAATTATACTTCCAGCGCGATTTTAGTGCCGGCGGGAGAGGGACAAAGAGCCGTTCCGTGTTTTCCCCGGAAAATCGAGTCTCTTTCGGAGCTGAAAAGAATTTAATTTTATCGCCCGGATAATGGGCATCATTTTTATTTATATTTCCTTTTTCGCCGCTGCCATTGTGCGCATCGATTGATTTGTTAATTTTTTTCATTCCTACAATTTTTATCGCTTTCTGTGCGTAGATTTTAAATGTTTGCATTAAATGAATTTATAAAATAGAAAAAGAGTAGCGTACATTACACACTTTTGTTAATGACTTTTAGTAAACTTTTGAAGTAATTCAGAATGACTTATATTCTGACGCAATTAATTAGCGATTTACTTTGGTAAATATCGCTCGCTCGAATTTGCGAGGTTTAAAACTTCGTCCACGCTCACTTTCCCCGAAAGCCTTGACAGTGACTGTGCGCCTGTGAAATTTAATTATTTCACCCTTTCTTCATCATCCACGTTGCTTCCAATCAGTTTAAAGTCTCCCTTGTGAATCTGTTCCCTTTAATTTTCGTCCTCCAAATCAACACTGGCATATTGGAAAATATCTTTTAACACTCCCACCTTGGTACATTTTTCCAGTGGGAGTGAGAGTGTTCACAGGCAATATTTGCATCGCTCCCTTTAGAAAAAAATATTTACTCCAAGGAAAGTAAATAAAGTCTCTTCTGACACAAAAAATTTGTTTGTTCTGTTTTGCATAGCTCATAATTCTATCTAAATCTGGACCTCCTCTAGAGTGGTGCTATTAATAGAGTAGATCCTGTTCACTCTACCTTTCACTCTAATTTTCAGTAAAAAAAGTCACTCAAACAAGCTAAATCGGCTGGAGTTAAATTTCATTCTTATTTTAAAATTAATTCATTCAGAGAATCAAATTTAACTCTACAGGAATGAATTTGACTAGAGTGAAATAGTCATTCCACAAGAGTTGATTGACTTAATTTGACTCTAAGGTAGAGTAGAATTTTATGGATTATGTCTAATCATTTAAGTTACTTTTGAGAAAAAGGTCGCTTTATTGTACTCTAGTACAAGGAGTAGTCGTTTGACTTCACTAAAGGAGTCAAATTTCACTCTAGCCGATTTAGCGTGAACATAAGTGCAGTTTGACTCTATTAGAGTCAAATGATCACTCTTCGTTGGGGTGAAAATTTCTCTTCAGTTAAGTGTCTCTGATCCTGTTCACTCTACCTTTCACTCGAATTTTGAGTAAAAAAATCCAAAGGTGTTAGTTTGAATCTAGTATTCGAGTGAAAATTTCACTCCATTGAAGTGTATTTTTACTCTAGTCAATTTAGCGTGATGTAGTTACAATTCTTAACTATTCAAACAAATCTAGTGAAATAATGAAATTCGATCGGCCAAGGCATCGTCTCCGCGAGACGACGCCTGCCGTCGTTTATTCACTCCGTTGAAATTTAATGGAAATGTAAACCATCCAGACCGGAATAGTTGCAGTTCCGTCTGGCGCCGTCGCGATCGGTCATGCGCACGCGTTATATTCCTCCCGACGTTGTCCTCTCTCCTTCGTCTAACGCCATCGCGAGTCCATGACTCCTGATCCCCGACTAATTAACACTTCATCAAGTATTTCTCAAGGTTTCCACTTTTAATTCTCACCAGCCACCTGCCTATTCGTCTTCATCCGTGACCGTCCAGGGCTATTTTTTCCCCCGTAAACTTTCGCCCATTCTCCCGCGGTAATGATGAAGAAGGCCACGAGTTTTAGTTTCGCGGAAAGTTTATATATAAAAGGTGAGTTTACTTTTGGGTTTCTTTACAGATGAAAAATTGCAGGTGATTTTTTTTAGAAGTTTTCTTAAAGTTGAAGATTTTTTCGGAAGATTTGTGTACGGAATTATGATGTTTATCATATCAAAATATTTCTTAATTATTAGGATTACTTTTAGAAGTTAGAAACTTAAATTTAAATAAATACCTTAGTATTGAATTTTTTTTCAGAGTTAAGTGTGTTATAGTGTATTATACTACTTGATATTATATAAACTTAATGTTATTTTATTTTTTATTTTTTGCGAACGTTTTTTTTATAATTCATTTGTTTTTTAAGAAAGAGATGTAAATTATCTTACAATTTATCCTTTAGAATGATCAAAATTATTAATTAAATTAATTCTAGCTATATTTTCATAATTACCCAAAAATAAATACAATATTAGTATGTAATTGAAATAATACAGTATACGAATGTCAGAATACACATTCCCTCCAAATTAACTTCCGATCACTGAACCACATAACACTCCTTTTGGCAAACACTCGATTGCCAGTGATCGAATTCGACCCCAAGACAAAACTCTCACCCAGGTGGCAATCTTAATCGCCCGCTGCTAGATCGATTTTCTATTACCGCTGATTAGGTACTTGTGCAGTCGCGTCCCCGATCCCCCGGCGCGCGTATCACCGATATTTCCGTCTGTCCAAAATTATTGTGATTAGGTGGAAGAGGTTCAGCGGTGGAGCGACGCCACGCGCATTCAGCGGATATATACATATACCTCCCGCGCGTAAACGCATCCTGCCGGTGGCTTAGATTCACCTATTCATGCGATCCTCATCGCTCCGCGCGCGCGCTCTCTCATGCCGCCCCCCCACCTGTGATTGGTTTTCGCTGATGCGGATCCGAATCCACTTTGGCATTCATTCGCGCGTCTCCTCGTTCGTACGTACATATGTATTTTCTTGTATTTATGGTTAATGACTAAGTAGGATTTCGACGCTTCAATTTCTCGTGGAAATTTCGCGTATTCATCTTTATGCTGGTTTAGTTTATTACTACGTTCATTTCGTTTTTGAAGGTGGCAGTGTAACTGCAGCGAAAATAATAATTTATTAATACGTGGAAATATCGTGTTTTTTTAAATTCAATGCCGACGAATGAAAATATTAGTTCTAAAAGGTAGTGGAATGTAGTCTTCTCTTACCAAAGTTGAATTATTGAAAACCACAGAAAATTAGTGAAATTCTCTCTACTAATCATCATTTAGTGAAACACATTTAACTAAATTTTAGTGCATTTTACTAATTTTTAGTATGGTTTTTCAATAATACATCTTTAGAGCGCTTAATATTTTTTCTATAATTTTAAATGTTTATATTCCACAGTAATATATATAAGTAAAAAATGTATAATATTTAGAAAGACTATTTAATTTCCTTTTGAATTTCCGTAAAAAATTTTAATAAAATTGCTATGAGCAAGAAGATACGTTCGACTTTTGATATTGTACGACTTTCCGAGGGACAAAATCATATGTTGAGTAAGAATAAAAAATTCTATATCTATTCATGTGCACTCGATTTCAATATCATGTTTGATGTTCAAGCATCTTTTCGATTCTTTCATTTCCTTTTTTTGATCGAGACATCGCGCATCCGAGATTTATGCCCAGTTTCTCATTTTCCGAACTACACCTTACAACGAGCCTTACAAAGTGCTGACTCGACGAGTCACGAGCTACGTTTTAAAATTGCAATTTTATTTTGTTATTTAAATGCATCTTCCTTTAAGTTTATTTATTATTGCAAGCTTACGCGTTAAAGTAAAAATTTAACGCATTTTTAAGGTCGCAAGGCTTCTAGATGTATGTACTTAACACTTCCACGTTATTTTTTCTGTTAATTAAATTTCTCTTAATAAGGGTTCGCTTAATAAGCGAAATAAAAGTACAGACGAGGGATTATGGACTCCTCGTAATCACAAACTACTTTTAAATAAGTGACTTTTTAATCAATGTGAAGTAAATTTGTAATTTCTTAATCAATAATAATTATTATATCCGATTCAAAAAATTAGTAAATCGTTATGATTCGTAAATCAAAAATCACTACCAACTATAAGAAATCTAAATTGATTATTAAATAACAGTAACTTATAGAAGCAGTCATTAATTAGATTTCGCACTCTTTTATTAAATTCTTTTGCATTCAATTCTTGCATCACCCACGCCATTTTTTCCCCATTGATTCACTTCCTTAATCAACGGAAGATCCCCTCAAAAAGTAAAACCGTACACCCTCGAAGAAATCGAGAGAGAATAAAAAGTCCTCGCGTCCAAATCCCCAGCGAAGAGCAGTGCAAGCATTCGCCGTTTGTTTGCACCGATTCCGGCGTCGGCCGCGGAAAAGAGTCAAAGCCCCGCGGAATAATTCCCCTCCCTTCTTCCCCTCCCCGCCTCTTCTCCAGCTACCCCCGTACGCACCGGCGGAGAGTCGTGCTCCGGAATTTCGCGCCGGCGGAATTTTAATACGTACTTGGGGGGAGAGATTTACGAGAGCACTCGTTCGCCTCCGGGTACATTTACTTAACGAGCCCGGCCTCTCTCTCTCTCGACTGTCTCGCCGCGGCATTATGCGCTCCCCGCGATATCCCCGGGATGTATATCCAGCCGTTTGCGGGCTCCGCGCGTCTTGGCGGCGTTGGGAATCGATACGGCGCGGCCGGTCAGGTGTGTACACGCGCGCGAAACCCCGGGGCTTTGAGCGCGGCGGCCGTCAAAGGGCCCCGGCGGTGCGTGCGGGAGCCCGGGGGGGGGGGCGTCTTCCGGGCGGGGGGTATAGACACACGCGCCGGGGGCCGACTCTTTTCGAGGGAGCCGCTGATTTCGATTGGCCCGGGGCCAGCGACCCGACGATGGCCCCCCGCCTACCCCCGCCGGCTGATTGACTCGTTTGGAGGCCGACGCGTCGAGGGATCGAGCCGGCCACTTCCGCCTCTCTCTTGGCCTTCGCGCGCAGGACCTCGAGCTGCGATCGCGTGCCACCGCCTGATTGTATATAAACTTCGCGTGGGCACGGCCTTGGGTGAGCGCGGGCTTTATTCCGAGGATATTGATGTGAAATTGTTTCTTTGGGATGCTGCGCGATGAAAAAAAGTCTGGGGGGATTCATTTTCTCCGAGAGTTTGTGGGAGTGGATTTTTGTAAAATAATGGTCGAAGTTTTTTTTTTTAGAAGAAATGGCGTAGTATTTTTGGTGCGATGCAGAAATGAAAAAATGCCGCGAACGTTTTCAGATGTCAGGAGATACACACAAATATGGTCAGACGCGTTTTTATTATTATTAAATAATCTTTAGATTTTTTTATCAGAATTTTACAAGTATTAAACAATAGTTGATATTTTAGTGGTAATCGATAAGTTAATATTTACCTTAATATAATAATACATTGCAATTTATTTTACAATGCAGAAAAAGAATGAATGATTTAACTTACAGTAGATGCAGACAAGTATGGTAAGGCAACCTAAAATTTTTCTTATAATTTTACTATATTTCTTTTTCATTTTCTTATGAAAATGTCAGTATGGAAGTCACTTTAATATAATAAAATATTTAAATTTATTTTATACTACGAAAAATGAAAGAATGATTTAGCCGATAGTAGATACAGACGGGTGTGGTAAGACAACCTTTTTCATTTAATTTTACTAGAATTCTTTGTCATTTTTTTATAACAATATGATTATAAAACTTAATGATAATTTATACAGAAAAATGACACTAATTATTCTAGGCGGCAGTAGTTACGGACACGTATGGTAAGCCAACTACCCTTTTTAATTTTAATTTTTTATATCGAAATCTTACGTATCGTTAGTCTACGTATTTTCTAAAAATATTCAAAAATAAACTAAATTCTATTTCTGATTCAAGAAAATTGTTATTAGTTAGACATTTTTTATGCATTAAAATACGAGAAAAAAAGCTCATAAAAAGTTTTAATCATCCCACAGGAAGCTCTAAGTTAAAAGGAAGACAAGACAAAGACGTGAAAAAGTAATAACCAACGTCTTTCTCAATAATAATTACAATCCGCGACATAATTGACAGTCCTCGTAAATCTCTTACAATTCAAGCACTAAATCGCGAGTTCAGCCAGCGTGCAAAAGAGATTTTCTCGCGAGACTAGCGAGGGCCAGGAAAGGAGAAATAAGCCGCGTCTACGACGCCGAGAGAACCGGCGAAGTGCACGCGAAAATCATCAACAGAGACTCCGCGCTCAGACGGTCGTGAGAAAGAGGGGGGAGTACCCCTTGGCGCGCGCGCGCCGAGAGAAAGCGCCGTAATAATACTTTGAAATCGCGTAATTTAATATTCCCTCACTCCCGCGGACTCCCCTCCGATTTATGTATTTTTCTTTAATGAAGCCGCGCCCGGGGAGAGGGGCCCGGCGCGCGAAATGAAATTCCGCAGGGCCGCGGCGGATTTTTTTCCTCTCGCGGCGCGTAATTCGCTCGCGGCTGATTTAATTTTCACGGTCCAGCGGCCGGTATTTCGCCGAGGCAGACGCGATTATTCACGGGCCGCCGGGCGGCGCGCCGTCCGTCTGCATTTGAGAGCAGGGAGGCGCGCGGAGACCTTGCGCTTTTCTCGCGGCGATCGCGCGACGAGCCCGTTCACGGCTTGTGACTCCGGGACAATGCGAGGGGAGCCCCCGGCCTCGAATTACAAAGCCACTTGGCCTGACTTACGCTCGCTTTGTTTTCCTCGCGGATGCTTGGGCTTGATTGATATTTGCCGCGGGATTTTTAACGAGGACGAAGGTTTTTCATTTTCGTTGCCGATGGCGAGAGAAGCGAAGTTTTGTATGTAGGTCGGAGGAGAGTTGCGTTTTTGAAAAATTCAGTCGTGTCTATGGTAATTGAGGGAGAAAAAGTTTTTTTCTTAAAAAAGAAGTTATTCCTCTTTTGTTGGCGGAAATTTCTTTGAAAATGCAAAATTTTTAAAAATACTTTCGAGATGAAACTTGAGCGAATTGTAAAAAGCGACTATATGTCTATCTCTAAATTCTGTTCTTTTTAGAGATAAAAATACAGCCCGCGGAATGTAACTTTTTTATCTACAATGTGTAACGAATAATCTTTAAAAATTGTTTTATTTATTTATTTACTTATTTATTTACTAAATATACACGGGCAAAGTGTGCTTCAATAACAAGAATTGTACAAAAATAATTAATATGTAAAAAATATATATGACGTAAAATTTTAACATAAAATTTTTAATATTCTCGTACAATTTAAAATATTCGTGTAAGTAATTACCCATATTAACAGGGGTGTAAAAAAACTGCTATTAATCTCAACGTAAGCTCTGCATTTTAATGGTTTATTAGATAGGTCGCGCACCGTTTGTGCCTAATGGTGTGAAGATACCATGCATCGCGCTCGACTTAACGAAAATTTCACGTATAAAATTTAATGAGTACAATAACCTTGTGCAATTGACTTAAAATAATAAATTATGCAGATTTTCACGACCCTTGCGCAATGCATTACAAAATATGGAATTTTAAAATTCATTATATTAATAAATTCATACGTATTATGAAAAAAAAACATAAATTTTATTCATTAATTATTTACACACATTTTTAATTAAAATAATTAATTATGCACTGAGAATAATAATCTTTTTTTCTTGTAATCGTATAAAAATATTAGCGAGCAAAAAAAAAAATGACTTTATTTCAATTTTTAATAAAGCCTTTTTACTCCGCGCATGTAATCCAATAAATGTATTATTTCAAAAATATTTCCAAAAACAAACACGTCCAGCAACGTTACAAATAACAAGCATCCCTTGAAAATTGATATTCGTCTCTCGCGCATTCCCGTCGCTCATTATACAAAATTTCGAATACACGAAAAACAAAGCCCCGGCATTAAATTTCTCAGAACTAAATGAATACCCAGCTGTAAAATTGCGTACAAACTCCCACCTCCAAAAGCGCCGCACACGCTGCTGAAAGCGCGCACCGATCCAGTGCCCCCCCCGGACGGCGAGTTAAAAAAATTAGCCTCCGCGGAGCGGGCAATCGCGCGCCGGACCTAAGCTCGCCTTTCCGCGGGAAATCAGCCGCGACAAAGCGGGCGAGCCCCGGCGCTTTTTATTTATGCGGCGAAAAGGGCGCCGTGGGAGAAAGAGAGAGAGGAGTGAGAGCCGGCCTTTTTTCGACGAGGGCGGGAGATTGCTTTTTGCGAAAAATGGCGTGCGACCTAACGTCATTACGGCTCTCGAGGCGCCGGGAATTTACATTTACTCTACTCCGGCGCCCCTGTCTCCGGAGGCGCGCGATGCATCACCAAGCCCCGACGCGCGTCGGGCAACTTCTAGCGTCGCGTGGCGCTTGTTTCTAGCAATTTTCTTTTTTTTTTTTTTTTTTTTCTTTTTTGAATTCTCGGCTGGATTTGTTTTAGAGGCGTTTTGCGGGTGCGAGTGGACCGCAGGTGGCTTTCATTGCGTTTCGTTTTTTAGTGCGAATAGCGAAGATGCATAGCACTTTTTAGTGGCAGATTAGATCTTTTTTGATAGTTTAGTAAATAATATATACTGAAAAATTGGTATTAAAGAAAATAATTTACTTTTGTAGTTGTTTAAAAATTTTTGAAAATGTTGTTAATTACTTGTCATATCAGAAACTTGCTGTTCTCAACCTCCGGCATTAAAATCCTTTATTAAAGAGGATTACATTTTTCGAAATTAAAACCGCCTAGTAAGTAAATTTAAAAAATTAATTTAAATTATATAATACGAGTTTTGTATATTACACGAAGGTAGGTGAAGGATTAATTGATTAAATGGCGCTTTATGTTGTAAAAAATTTAAATAACATTTAAGCTCTTGTATGTGCGATGGTTAATAAAGGATTATTATTAGGTTGCGTTAACGTTAGCATTAAATTATCACGAAAATAATTTACATCAGTATTTATTCATAATAACTCTTCGCTATTCAGTAAGATAAAAATTATTAAATTTAATTTTTTGAATAATTTTGTTTTGCCTGATAAAAGCTCTAATACGTAAGCACACTAAAATAACACACAAATATTAATTTTTGTTCTATTTTTATTATTAAAAAATAATCACAAAAAGAGAGACGGATAACACATTTTATACATTTACTTGTCTTTTATTTACAAAGCTTATTATTTTTGTATCTCCCATTTCATAACGCATGATAAATACACTAGTATAATCAGCTTAATGTACGCTCTGCATGAACTGATTAGTACAATTAAACTACATAAAAATAAATCTATCTACATCTAATCCAAGCGTACGAATGAAAAAATTAACGAAAAATCGCATGCACCGTTCAAACTTTACTTCCTCATTACCCGTAGAATTCTCAGGTCTCCGTGTCCACGTCGAAAGGCCTCACGCTTCGCTCAAAAGCGGAGAATCGCCTGCACCTCCCTCCTTTTTCGTCCGCGGGGTTAAAACCCGATAATTAAGCGAATACACCGGCCGCTTGGCGGCCGGGAGCCGCGCCGCCCACTTCTGCCCCCCCCCCTTTTTTTCAATTTCATTCTCGTTTTTTGCCGCGGTACCAGCATGTACGCGCGCGGACTCTGGGGCCAAAGCTTTTTCCATTTAATTAACGCCTCCCCGGCCGCACCACCGCCGAAACACGCGCCCGGAGAGAGGAGGAGAGCACCTCTGGCCGTATACGCGCAATTCCGTCCGGCAGAGTTTCCACTCCCTCTTTCCCTCCCGCCGATGCAACCTTTTACGCCGACCGTCTCTGTCTCTCACTCACTCACTCTCTCTGTCTCATTCTCTTTCTCTTTCACACTCTCTTACTCTCTCACTCTTTCTCTCTCATTTCTTTCTCTCTCACTCTCTCTCTCTCTCATTCTCTCTCTCTCTCTCTCTCTCTTTTCTCTCTCTCTCTGATTCTGTCTCTTTCTCTTTCGCTTGCTCTCTCTAGTTTTTTTCGGTAGTATATAGCCGCGGGCTCTCGCGCAGTTATTTAGCTGTATGGCTTTTTTTGTTAGGCTTTTAATGTGTTTAGAGGGCGTCTAGTGTCGATGCCGGGGGTCTCGGGTGTTTTCACTGATTTTTCGGGCCGCGGCTTTTGGAGCTTTTTTTCGAGGGGAGAGGCGTTTCCACTCGCCGTTAATGACGTGGCGGGCTGATGGATTTTTCTTTGCCGGCCTCGTAAAGTTATTGTGTCCGGGGCGGGCGAGCGAACTTTTTACGCGAATATTCGAGTGCGCGTAAAAGTGGCAGGCGAATAGTTTTGGAGGTATAATGTCGATTCGGTTCGTTTCGGTGAATTGCTTGCTTAATTCCCTTTATTAACGCCGATATTGGCGGGCATAATTTTGCGAAGTTATCAGAATGAATGCACTTGAATGTGTAATAATAATTGGATAATGTACTTTTGTTATAAGTAAGTGTAGTTGTTATCGAAAGTGAACGTAAAAATGTGTGTTTTCATTCGAAATATACTACTAGTTTCTATATTAGTGCAAGCAAATGCGTATGCTGTGCTGTAAATTAATCAACATTTGGTATGCGTTTGAGGTATAGCTATCAATGCAACGTATCTTACAGATTATTGCGGATATTTGCTTTAACAAAAGGCTACGTGTGCATTCATTATTTACTTGAAATTACATTTGCGGAATTTCAATTTATTGAGTCCACTGCATGCTTTTATTCTCAATGTAAATTGCAACACAGATTTAATATAGAAAATGTATTTACACTCAAAATAACATTTAATATTCGTATTATTTCATACGAATTCCACATCATTTTTAATACTTTTTGTGTAATATTATTTTAAATATTTACACGGAAGAAATAAACAACAAATCTTACTATTTCGCAAGCAAGATTAGTAAAATCTAATAATGGCGTTGGAAAATCAGTTAAATTAACATTTCTGTCAGTAAAAACGAACAGTTTTCTAAAAAGTAAATACTACGAAAAAAATAATTAGCCCCCAGACAAAAAATAGTTTTATAAAATCTAAAAATTGATAATTTCTAATAGTACGTACAGATGCCCTGATGGAACTTTATTATTTTTTGTTATTTTCTACAGATAATTACTTATAATTTCTGACATTTTCCATTATTTTCTGTTATTTATTGTTTGAAATTTAGAAACATAAGATCGGTATTATGGTTGTTAGTTTTACTGCGTAATAAATGGTAATTTTGCTGATTTTGCAACACTATTAGTGAAACAGTTAGATTTGCTGTCTATTTTTTCCCAAGTATCAAAAAACGAAATTAATTTCGAAAGAGTGAATATTCACTTATTCTACTTTATAAGCCGTTCACTATTTCGCTAAGTGGACATTGCGTTAAAAAGCGAATATTCACTCTTTCATATTTAGATATATAAGATATCTTTCTACATGCCTTTATGAAACTAAAATAAACTTGCAATTTGATTATTTTTTTTTCGCGCAAGAAACACCCTTTCATTGTTTCCATCCATTCTCAAGCCAACGCTACTTCCAGCATCCAACAGCCAAAAACGAAAGCAAGAACCATATTCCCCGGCTCCGGCGCCCCGTCATCAAACTCACTTAGCGACGCGCCGTCGATCCGCTCAATCCCGCCGCGGCAGCATTGCGCGGCAGTCGCGCATATAGCGCCGGTCTCCGGGCCCCGCGGGAAAATTAGATAACGCGAGGCGCAAGAAGCGCGATAATTCACGGCGAGAGCGAGATTAAGAGAGGCGCTCGGAAAGTTGGATACCCGCCCGCCGAGTCGGCAAGGTGTTTTTGTTTCATTTCATTTACCTGCCCGACGCGCCCTCATGAATTTAAATTCGCAATTTTAAGAAGTCGACGGGGGGAGGGGGTGACACGGCTGCTTCCTGCGGAGTCTTGGTGGGGCGATAATTTAATTAATGGAAGGCGCCGAGACGCCGGGGGACGCTGCTGTTCGTTAGCGATCCGACGGGGGCCGCTGATTACGGGCCGCTTCGCGCGTATAGGTGGACCGGAGTGATCCGTGGTCAAGATTTGTAATCCGATAATAAATTGATCGGACCGTTCTTGTCGGCGCGAAATTCATTGGTAATTGATTTTACTTAAATCCGACGCTCCTCCGTTGGGTCCCGCATTTGACGCATAAAAGTTTCGGATAAAATGAAGTGATTAGGGGAGAGAAGAAATCTATCAAACTTGAGTAATTAATTGGAAAAAAGTTTAACGTCTCTACTTGAATGATAATTCGGTAAACGTTTTAGTCAGTTTCTTATAATATTAAATGTTAAGTATATTAATTTTGATAAAGTAAACTGACGGCTAATCTTTAACTGTGAGAATATGAGTATTATATTAATCGAGCATTACAAATTTCACTCGATTTTATACTCATTTAAACTGATCTTTAAGTTTTACTATTAAATAATTATGAAAATTTGTTTTGAATTTGGGTTAACATAATTACTACTACTATTCTGTCTAAATATAAATGAGTCGAATATTCTATGTTATAAGTACTTCAATTTTTCGATAAGTCCACGACTTTTAAAGTTTAATAAGTGGATATTCCTTCTAAATCCGAACAAGTGTAATTTTATTTGAATAGTCACATATTCTGAGTCAATAGAATCCCACTAATTGAATAAGAGGGATACTATTAGCCTACCGTGTATCATTATACATATATACAAATTTCATTAATTCAAATTTACTTCAGAGTTCGCTCTTTCACATTTAGAGGGATTGTATAAAAAACTGTACGGAAGGGATTTAGCCTCATATATTCATTAAAAAAAAATACTTTTTAAAATTAAATAAAAAACCGCTGCCAATTAAATTGGCACGAGGCTTCCTCATACAGAATTTGTTGTTACCCATTTGATAAAAAATATA
>JAXIUT010000001.1:12429791-12441012 GCA_035586675.1 Eurytoma californica | reverse complement strand
ACACATATACGGACATTTTCTAAAAATAGCGTATTTCAACTCCAAATCATCCAAAACAAACTTCTATTGACTTATCTGAAAACTTTTTTTTATCACTATTACAAAGCTTCCTCTAGGAGGAAGCAAAAAAAGATATAGAAAAATTGATTAAAAAATTCAGACAATTAGCAGCTCTAATTCTAGTACAAAGCAGTCGATTATTAAGCATCAAATCGCAGACACGCGCAAAAAATGACGTTATCACCTCGCCAGTGCCTGAAGCCGTGCGAAATCAACCGCCTTTGAAACCCTAACTCACACCGGCTGGCTAATGCCTGCGCAAACATGTTCGAGTGCACTCACCCCTGAGGGAGAATGGAGGAGGGGGGGGGGGGAGAGATGGCGCACTTAATTCGCCGAGCCAGAGGCATATAAAGCGAGCGGCGAGTTTTACGCGATACGCCGATCGATTCGCCGCTGCTCGGGTGTGAACATTTAAAACCGAAAGGCCGGCCGAGTGCGCGCACCGGGAAAATTAATAGCGGCGCGAGGGGACAGCGGCGGGGCCTTCATTAACGCCTAATTAATATGTCCGCGCTGCGCGGCCGAGTCAAACCGAGTCGCTCCGTTCGTTTGTTCGAGCTTAGGATCGGCTTAGCCGCGCGGCGCGCACCGCCTCTCGTGTCTAATTTAATGACGATTCGATCATGCGCTCGGTTTAGTTTCATTGTGTCGCGCTGTTGTGCAATTTATTTTCATTGTTGTCTTTTGTTGGATTTACTTTTTTGAAGGATGGACACTACTCGAGATTTTTTTTATTGTTCGTAATATACTATCCAAAAAGAAGTAAAAGAACTGAAGAAATTAGTGTAAATAGTGTTTTTGAAATCCTTTAGAACCAGAGCACATCTACACTGAGGGAAGAATTTTGTAACAGTAAATAAATATGTTAACAGTTAACGTATGCACTATGAATTTTGGTGAAATGTTCGCACGTTAATAGTTAAAATTGTATTTTAGAGGTTGGCGTACTATTTATTTCGTACTCACTTCTAATTATTATTGATTTTGAAAAAAATAATAATAAAGAGACACCGATGCAATGTTGAACAATTTATTTAATTTATTTAACATTTTTTACGCCAAATCTCTGCGCGATATTATTCAATTTCCGTAGGCCTTGAATGTTTTTAAAATCAAATCTAAACACTTTTTCACAATTTTTTTTATGTGGAAGTATTACTTCCTAACATTTAATATGGTTATTTAAAATAATTAATATATATTTATTTAGGCTTGGGCGCACACTATATATTTTGACAGCGCCAACTACCACGTTATCGATCCTCAAATTAAATTTCGATTTATATTATATCATTTCTAATGTAATTTAATTTAATAAAAAAAATTACGGTGTGGAAATTTTGACGACTTTCATCCTTAAGCGTTGAACACTGGTTTCGAGAAAGTTTCGTTTTTAATAAAATTTCCGTTCACGAGAGAGTCAATCTTTATCACTGCAAGTGTCAAAGTTTCGATCAGGTTAAAGCGATCCTGTTCGGGGTAAATTGCATCAAAGAGTTACGGAAAAATACGTGGAAGTAAAAGCATTAGAGGGGATATTTTATTGAAACCGAAATTCCCTTTCAAGTAGTAAAAGAAAAAATGTACATGTATAAGAAATGAGGTATTGTTTATTTATAATTTTATGCTAGTAATTCTGCGAAATTCATTTGTTTTATAAGAGGAACATATTTTAATTGCAAGCCTTGAAAGGAAGCTTTTGTTATGCTTTGATATCGAGTTTCAAGCCTTTCGCGCTTCACTTCGTAGTTTAAAACCATCGAATGAAAAAGTTTCGTGTAACAAAATATTGTTCCATACACCACTTCATCAAGTACATTTTAACGAAAATAACTCGCTTATATACAAATTTAAAATAAATTTTCAAAATGTACACATTTAACCTACAACCGATCAGTAAAAAATAAAAGAAAGCTACGTACTCCACCAAAAAAACGATATTTTTCACAAAAACGAGTCACACGTGATTCGCGCCTAATAGAATTTGCCCGGCATAAAAGTGCACCCCCATAAAGCGGAAAATGTAATAAGAGTCTCGCCGGGCGAGCTGAAAAAAGAGTACGCTCGAAAAAAAAAAAAAAAAAAAAAATATCGACATAGCGCGGAACTCGACGTGGCGCGCGCTAATTCTATATATCCCTCGCACTTGGATGCGTTTCACCCCTCGCGCAAAAAGCGGGCGCGCCCGGGGAGTAGGGGGCGCGAAAAAGCCCGGGACGAGAGTCGTGTTCGGACGCGTGTTTTACAGGCCTCCATCCACCCCCCGGTGGCGGCGGGTGTTTATTAATCGGCGCGATGACAACGGGAGCCGCGCGCGCGCCAAATTCGGAGGGGCTCGTTCGTCATTCGCACAATGGCGCTTGATGGATTCCTCGGGGCCAACGAAGCGTCCAATAACGACCGGCCCATTAGCGCGCGAGCGAGAGAGCGATAATTCGAAATGAGCGAGATTTTTTTTTTCCTTTTTTTTTTAAGTGGAAAAAAAATAGTTGCCGGAGGTGTGGGTACCGGCTCGCTTTGATCGGGGCGCTCTCTATGTTGAATGCAATTCCGGGGCAGTCGATCGAAATAATTCGGTGTTTTCAGCGGTAAATAGCGGGAATTTTTTTTCTGGCTTCCGGTGCGGGTTAATGAAATTTTATCGCTGGAAATGTACGTTTTTCGGAGTTTATTTTTCAGGCGGAGGGAGATCTTCGAAATTATTTAATTGAGTGAAAAATTTGTAAATGAATTAACTACGATGCGCTGTTTATGTGTAAAATGTAATACGTGTGTGGAATTTTAGTTTTTCTTTGCTGAATTTTACTTTTTACTAATGAATAATACTAGTTTAAAGTAAAATTATAAAAAATATTTGTCTGAATGTTTGTAGATAAGTAGTAGATAATGTAATTAATCAGACTTATTTGTAATTTAGACATATTTTAATCTTTCTGTAATTTAATTAGATCGATTTTTTTTGCAAATAAAAGAAACTTATTTACTTAATAAGTAGGCATTTACATATTCCGTATTTATATTATTATGATTAAAATTAAGTAGTATGAAACACAATTAGTCAGACATGTTGTGTAGTAGCAAGGGAGAGGGATTACTATTTAAAAATAAAAACAAAATGATGATTTATCAATCAGAAATCGCTACTGACTACAAGTAGTTTATTGAATAATCCAGTCATAATTAATACAATTAGTCATTATTCGATTTTCCTCTCGTTTTAGACGTAAGTCTCCATATATAGAATTTACGGTGCTAAATTCTTTCTTTCGTTACATCAAACACCACTAAAATGAATAAAAATTCTCCTTTGCTTGCATTACTAAATTCATCATCCACATAAAAAATAATCCTAAAAAATATCCAAATATTTACTATATAAAAACCGCAATAACCTCGACACACGTGAAAAATACTCCCGCGGTAAGCGCACTTCTCGCCGACTTCGATCGATCCGCGCGAGAGAAAAGGTAGTACGTAAGCCGAGGAGCGCCGACAAATGAATAATCGTCGAATTAAAAGATGAAAATTCGACGCTAGTCAGTCCTCGGGAGCAGCGTCGCGTCACCCACGCATATAGAGACTCGCGCGCGCCTCGTCGCCCTCCCCAGCGGCCGCCCACCGGGGGAGTCTCTATGTAGATTTATGCAAAAATGTAACCGATATTGTACGATTAATATTCATCGTGCAAGCGAGCGCGAGCGATTTTCTCCCCCCACGCGCGTCCGCGGCTCTCCTTTCCTCTCCTTCTCCGGCGCGCGCACGGAACGCTCCTCTTTTTTCCTACGTCCGAGTCGTTTTTAATTTTTTGCCTTAATGCGCGCAGCCCGTCCTTCAGCTCGTTTTGCCCCGGTTAAAGGCGCCTCGCTAATAGAAAGACGCGTTTACTGGAATTTTACGATTTTGTCGCATTCTCTAGGACCGTTAAGGGCTGGTTGTAAAATGCTAATATTACGATCGTCGGAGATTGGACTTTATACTGATTTTATTTATTTGCTGCTTCGAATGGCCATGGATTGCTTTTAGCAGGCAACGTTATTCATTTGAGTTCAACTAATTACTTCTTTTTTTTAATTAAATAGTCGTCTACACATTTTTCGTGAAGTATAACAATTTAGTAATTTTAATTAAATATTTATTTAAATCGACTAAAATTTTTTTAAAACTAAAGATTTAGTAATTTAAAAAAAATGTGTAGTTAAAGTTACTCATTTTTTCAGTGTATTAGTAATTGGGAATTAATGAGAAAGAATATAATACATGCGTGTAATGCTGTTCATTTGAAATTAAGAAATAATTTGATGTGTGATTTTTTTAAATAAGAAAATATTACTTTTAAGAAATCATTTACTTTTTAATTTACTTCAAGTTTATATTATGTATTGTTCTGTAGAGTGAATAATTAAACACATTCACGGTACACCGCATTACATGATCATGCAGTGCAAATCACGTGAATATTACATACATTTTGAATTAATTAATAATCAATCAATCTGAAGAGTAAATATTTTAACTTGCAATATATCTACTTACAGTGTGCACTTTATAAATTTATTCATTAATAAACACAAGCTTTAAACTTTAATCAACATCAAACTTTTCAGTACAAAGTAAAGTTACGATATACCGGCATGAAAAAACGGCAAACGCCAGCCGGCAAACGAATCGAACCCAACAATAACAAACGCGCCAAATTGATTAGCGTCGAGCGCAAGCGGCCCGAGGGTTTAAAAAAAAAGCAAACTATGAAATTTAATCAAGCCTCCATTGGCCCAGAATCTCAATCAGCAAACAACAAGTCGTTTATGCATGTGCCCTATTGTTCGCGCGCCAACATTAACCCTCCCTCTTCCGGCGGGCCTCGCGTTATACGCGTCTCGTAATAAATATGCATCAGTCATCCATCTGTCTCTTTCCTACTTCCGATCGCGCGCGTACGCCCGCCCTACGGAGGAACAAAGGGGGGGGGGGGAGATAACAAATCACGCGCGACAAGGACAGAGGGAATCAACATGCGTATCAGTGTGATGACAAACCGGAGTCCTTTGTTGTCGTACGTTTATGGCGCGCCTCGCAAAATTTAATTTTTTTCCCCGGCGAAATTCGATTCCGCCCCCGCAACATTGCTCTCTGTCTCAAAAAAGCAGCCTGTCAAAGAAGCCGCTTTCGACGAAAAAAAAATTCCAAAACAAACAAGCTTCAAAGCGTCGAATTCGAATATCCCGCAACTAAGTAGGTTTCATCCGAGCGTGCGGTATTTATTAAGGCCGCATCGCACTGATAGAGAGGATCGCTTTTTTCTCCCACGGCAAAAGAAAGTAAATTAAAGTGTGTAGCAACTAATCTCCCGAAACTACCTACAGATTGATCCCGCTTCTATACATATATAGTTGTATATGTATATATAATAACAAAGTAAATATTTATAAGCCTTACGAATATTACGTATCCCATCAGGCGGCTAATGATTTTCCGACGCGGCCGGAATGACGACTCAATTTCGCGCTGGCTCCGCGGCCCGTCATTAGGCTCCTCGCGCGCCGGCAAAACTTGGCGCGAGGCGAAATCCCGATGTCGCCGGCTGTAATTGAACGCCGCGGCATAAATAGGGGGCAATCAATCAGTGCGCGCGCGGGCCTCTCTTTCGCGTCACGCGCGCATAAATTGGAATTCGCGGCGGCGCACGCCCCGCGGCAAAACGCCGGATTCGAAAACGAGCGCCGGCTCCTAATACGCGACGTGCGCGCGCGTATACGTCGGGAATATAGAAATCATAATTACGCGAGCGCCACGCATCGGGGACGCGGGATGACGGACGCTCGTTCGGCGGAAATGCTGGAAGCTGCCGGAGTTCGGGGTGGGTGTGTGAGTGTGGGTGATCGAGGGACGGATGATAGGCGTGGACGTGTGTGTGTATATTGAGAAAAATGTTTAGTAAAATTTGCGGTAGTTGTAGTATTGGAGAGATATACTCGACCTAGACAGAAAACTACTATATATAAAATGTACTAACTATAGTATAAAATGTACTAACTATAGTATAAAATGTACTAACTATAGTATAAAATGTACGAACTATAGTATAAAATGTACGAACTATAGTATAAAATGTACTAACTATAATATAAAATGTAATAAGTTTTTACGATAATTTATAGCAATTTTTAGTTAAGAGGGAGTGTGTCCTTTCTTTACTATAATTTATAGAAATTTTTACTATAATTGTAGTAAATTGTGTAGAGGTGAGAAAACTGCACGGAAAAAGAAGCAATGTGTGTGGTAAGCGAATATGAGTTAGTTATAAAGGTTTAACATCATATTAGCATAAGTATCTAGAAAACTTTTTATGATAACCACAATCCGATCTAGCCAACTAATCGGCAGTTGCTTTAGCATAATGAAGAATCAATTATAAAAATCACGCATAAAATCAAAATTTTCATAGACACTTTTATCAAAAACTTTAACTGGTGTAACAATATTTTTGATTCTACATAGCTTTTGTTAACATAGCAATTTGTACAGTCATATTAGAGTTACGTTCAAGTACTTTTAGTTTCTTTTTTGCTAACGCCATACTGTTTATGTACTTTGTTAGTGCAAAACCAAACAATCCTTTATAAGCTCACTCACGGTAAATTACATGGAGTTTACGCGATACTTGGACGTTTACCACCAGAATGAGACTGGACATTAAACTATATGTATTTGGTTTTACCTTTTAATTTAAAAGATAAAATTTTGTAAAAAACAAATTCAATCGAAAGAACTTGACAATAAGTTCAATTCGTTGCATTAGCCAAAGTTTTTGTTCAGTATAGGTAAATAAATTTTGATTATTAATTTTAGCAATTGATTATTTATGTGACTGGTAGCAAAAGAATTTGTTGTAACAATAATTTTTTACGCGCAGAACATACCATTTTTCTGTGTGGAGTACCCTTTGTTTTGGAGATTTTTTTTTTGTTTTGATAGATGGAGAGTGAAGGATTTTGCGAAGGGTTTATTTCTGTCGTCTGTCGCTGGGTCGAGGATATTGTTTATGCTTGCGATTTTTTGCGGATGATACGAGCAAGTCGTTAGTTACGATCGGAGATACCGCGGATGGGGATAAATACGCGTAGGTGCGTTTGAATTTTTTGGAAAAATGTTTTTGAACAGAAGCGTATTTATTGTTCCACTGAAATATACCCAGCAGCAATCAATTTTTTTCGCCCAATATTTTTTAATTAATACCAACAATATTTGACCCTCTTTTTTTTCTGTTTCAGGTAAGCAGAGTAGTTGAGGATATCTTTTTTAAGCGGCTGATTGTTCACTATATTTTTTGAGCACGCGTTCATTCATCAAAGGTATTTGAAACAAAAAATATTACTTTTTCAAAAAAACTTCTCTCACTTCCGTGAGTACAAAAAATTTCGGGTTCAAAGTTACGACTACATTAACTAACACCCCAGTGATACCCTCAAAATTAGACGAAGTTAACTCATTCCCCACTAAAGTTCAGCGCGGCAAAAAGAGGCAAAAAAAGAAATGACCCAGCATCGAATGAAATTTTTTAATTTTCCCCGAATGTACATTCGTCCGAAAGATAATATCGCAGTCGAAACGGCTCCGTGAAATTAGTTCGAGATTTACGATCCCCATCGAACGAAGTTAAAAAAAAGACGCTTCAGAACGTACCTAAAAAAACGAAAAGAGAGCGCATAACTCGAGCCCGAAAATTCAATAAAGAGACGCGCGCACTTATGACTATCGGAATTACCGTCAGCTCAATTACGTCGGACGTTGTTAGCGGGCCTGCGGCTCGCGGTCACCCGAGCAAGTAGTAACACTACTCAACTTGTCAGACGGCTAAACCGGAACGCGTCTTTCGGGTTACCTTTGGCGCGCGCGCACCGCCGAGAGACGATATCAAATTACGCGGACCCGCCCTGCTTTATAGCACTAATCAAATAAGTTAGTTTAGAGATTCGCACTTTGGTGATTATAGGCGAAGTTTACCTTTTCTCGGCTCGGCCGAGGCAGTAAAAAGTTTTTGTAACTCGTTAACCGATGTAAGAAAATTCCTGGCCCTTCTCGTTTCCGTTGCATTAATATTCAAGATAGTTACGGTTGCGTCGCACAGTGTGATAAATAAAATATAGTAATATAATAAAAAAATATACCTTTTAGGATTGAGAGTAGAAAAAGATAATTTTGTTCAAACGAAAAGTGATTTTTTACTAAATATTTTACTAAATAGTGTTTAAAAGTTGTATGTAATTTTAAGGGAAGAAAAAGTTACGTCGTATCTCAAAGTCGAGAGAGATAAAAAAAAATGCATGAATATAAAATTGCACGAGTTAAATAGTTATAAAAACTGTTATTTTTAATTTCGGAGATGTCATTAAAAGCTCGCGTTAAAAATTTTTAATTGACATTTTCCATGGGATTAAAAATGTTAAGCATTCTCATCGTAATTTCTATATATTTCATTTTACATTTTGATAATTAGATTTTGCGCGAAACAGTATCATTTTCCTGGGATCTAAATTTCACGAAAGTTCGAATTCAACGTCACACACGCTTCAAGAATTCTCCGTCCTCCCATAAATTGACTTTTTCCACGTAAAAGTGTCGCTTAATTTCTCGTCCGAAACTTTCCGTCGAACTTATAATTAACCGAAGCCACGTACTGCAAGTTTCTTTTACATCTCGAGAACAAAGAGGAGGGAAAAAAAGCTGTGCGCCGGGTTAATTGAAACAAGTTACAACTTGCGCTGAAATGGCATTCGCTTTTTCCTGTAATGAATCTTTTTACTTTATGTCCCACTTTTTATTGGAGAATCCAATGACTTTTCGAATTAAAGCAATTACTAGAAAATCTTTGAAATGAATAAATGAACATAATTTTGCATTTTAACCGATTGTAAAGATTAAACTAATCCATTTCTAACGGAATTAAATTAATTGTAATATAAATTTTAATGTTAAGTATTTGTAACAGATAACGAGATGCTCGATGTATAATATATGTTTTTGAAAAGATTATTGATGTATGTATTATTTAAATAATACAATTTTAATTTTTTTGTAGAATAGAGTAAAATAGTTTATTATTGCAAAATACATTCTTATTAAATAAATTACAGTTGTATATTATTTTAAGTCAAATATAAAAATATACAGCTAGAAAAACTGTAAAAGAAATATCAAAATGAAACACTAGTTATCATGATGGGTTTGAACAAAATTATTCTCGTCAGAAAAATAAAAGAGATACACATTCACACATAGTGTATAGATCATTTCGAAAAGAAAAGTAACACGATCCAAGAAGAAAATCGCTTTTACGAATTTTGCATTAGAAAAAGTATCTTTGGTAAACTTCCCCAAAAAAAGACACAGACAGAAATCTGACAAAATGAGCTTTTTTCGCGAAAATCTCATAAAATATGATTTTTTCGCAGAAATATCATTAAACGTGTTTTTGTCAAAGAAATTTCGTAGGACTATTTTTTCGAGGAATTGTACGAGTTTCTCTCGTTACAAGGTTATAACATTTTATTCCTGAAAAAAATTTTAATCTTCGGTGTTCCTGGAACGAACTAGCTTTCGCCTGGAAACTGGAACTGCTTCTATTCGCTACAGGGGTGGTGATTTATACTTCATGTTATTCGTTACTACCCGATATCGAACATATCGAATATGTTTTATAATTGCCATTAAAATATCGACAACAGCTCCCGATCCCTCGTTAATATCGACATTCAAACCCATCGAAAAACATCGCCCTTCGGTAAATCCTCCGCTAAATTTACACATCCAATAACGGAAACGTCACAAACTTACAAGTATCGAAACAACCGAACAATCGAACGCAAAACTGTCATTACCAGTGCCGACGTGGATTTTTCCAGTAATCGCGTTAGCGCTTGGTGCCTTCCCGATTGACCACTTCCTCCCCCTCCCCACGCGGCTCATTACCATAAACGCGTCGCGTGTACAAAGCGGGAGGGGGGAGGGGGCGACGCACGCCGGGCAATTTTCGCGTCTCCGTGTAGGTGCGCGCCGAAGGGCGGCCTGCGGATCCATTCAAAATATGATAGGTCGCGGGGCCTCATTGTCATACAAATTTACGGGCGGGAATTACAATTGGCAGTGTGGCGCCCCCTTCCCGATACAAATTGCGCGCCGGTGCGCGTGCGCGTAACGATGGCCGCGTAATTAATGGGAATTACGATGGAAGTCGCCCCGGTGGTAATACGTCGGAGTGGATTCCGGCTCGAGAGCCCGGGCTATATCTGCTGGGGGGAGGAGGGGGGGAGGCGGTGGTGGTGGAAATACGGCTCTGGCGAACGACCCGCTGACCGGACGCCGAGATTTCGAACGGCTCGAGAGAACCGCCCGCCGCCCCCCGCGGAGCGATGGGCTTTATTGATTCCGCCGAGTGGTATGCGCGCGGGACCGTGGCCGCGCGCACCGGCCGCCTGTATATCACCGACATCGACGCGCCGCGCGCTTTCGATTGCGATTTTTCCGCTGGATGCGCGATGACTGCGGAATTGCCGGGATTACCCGGGACCAGCCCGAAAACAGCTTGTTCGCGGCGGGGCTTCGATCTAATTTCCGTTTGTTTCTCGTTCTGTTGCTGGCTTTCGATTGATTTCACGAGTTCGAGGTGCTTATTAAATTTTTTATGTTTGCGGGGAGTTCTTTTTCGAGGGGTTATTCATTCAGTGCAGTCATAAAACACTTTTAAATAAGTGACTACTTCTTTGCTAATGAAGTGAAGCATCTTCTAGCCAGAAATTAGCTAATTTTTTGCGATGTGCTAAACGTTTAGCCAACTGGCTAGAATTCACACTAAAAACTTGACGGTTTTTAAATACGACGTAAAATAATAATTTAAATGGAATTAAATGTTATCATGCACTTAATTGATGAAATTTGAAATAACAAATTAAATGTTTATTTAAAGTTTCTAATTTTAAACAATAATTTACTGAGATAAATAAGTAAAATTACAATTACGATCGATGATTTGCAGAAGTACATGTTTTTAGATTATGGTTCTGATTTGTTTTGTTTTGGAGCAGCCCTGTTGAAAGGCACCAATAAAACCTAATAAAAAAAAAGTTTTATCTGATTCAAATCGGTTTTTGCACCCGGAATT
>JAXIUT010000001.1:12402697-12423374 GCA_035586675.1 Eurytoma californica | reverse complement strand
AATACCTAAAGAAGTTTTAAAAAAAATTTTCTAAAATAATTAAAAAGAAGCGCGTTCTTAAATTAAATCATTTTAAAAACCTCAACAGTTTCCACAATCCAATAAAAATCCACAACGCATACTTACGATCTACACAAGAATGTCCTTACACCCCCTGAAGCAGCTTTAAAAAAAATTCCCCAAACCGAATAAAGAACGCGTTCTTCCATCACATCGAAAACGAGCGTAAAAAAGAAAAAAAAGTCCTCGAACGCCGCTGAAATAAAAGACCGAAAGAGAGTGAAAAAAAAAACATAGCGCGCAATAAAGCACGGCCATATAATCAAGAGCGCGCGAGCGCGCGGGCCGCGCAAGCCGGGAGCGCCCGCCTCATTCCGGCTTACATTACCGCCACTCCGGGGCGCCGCTTTCCATTTGGCGAATTCCAACTCCATCATCTCGCGTTCCTCCCGCGCGAAATTCCTCGAGCCGCTGGAAAGGTCGCGCGCGCGTATACGCGCCGGTGTGCCGCCGGCTGCCGAAGGAGCGCGACGCGCGGAACAATAGGGCGGGGGGTGGGGAGGAGGGGGGTGAGAGCGGCGGAATGAAATGTTTGCCGCCACCCGGCCGCCCCGATATAACGGATGGGCGAGCCTCGCAGCTGGAAATTTCGGAAGGAGCCGCGACACGGTTTTTTCGTTCGGTTATTGCGACGGGAAAAATGGCCCGATGTTTTGAGGATTGGAAGGGCGGCTGACCGAAGAGTTACTTGTACTACTTGATGCAGTTAACGATTCTGGAGTGGCTGCGTTTTCATTGTCTTTTATTGTACTAGGATTTCGAGGATATTTCAGTATACTCCGTTAAGGTCGGAATAGTCTCGAAGAGGTAGACTGCTATATCCGGGAAAAGTTGACTTATTAATAAAGTCTCTTGAACGCATTATTGAAACTTGAAAAATCATATTACAATTAATATTAAGAAATGTCGTGACATCTTTAAATTTTATGTTCAACTTGGACTTTTGACTTTTGAAGAAAAAGTTTTAGGGTACTAGGTAATTTTTTAAATAAAACCGTATACTTTAATTTTATGATATACTTCCGTTATAGGGCGTAGTATCATGCTTACTTAAAAACTTACTATAAGGAAAGAATCCTCTTTAAATTAATCAATTATTTATGTTTTTAAAATTTTAAGGTAATTTAAGTTGGAAAGAATTCATAATTATACGCGATTTTGAATTAAGAATCATGTCTTACTACATATTGTTATGTACTACTTATCAAGCTTACTTAAAAACTTATTATGGGGAAAGATCCTCTTTAAATGAATCAATTTTTTAGGTTTTCAAAATTTTAATTTGATTTAAGTTGGAAAAAATGAATAATAAGGCGCGATTTTGAATTACAGAGTATGTCTGACTATATACCAACTTTTACTATTTTATTTCAATATTGAATTTCATTTTACTAGATCAGACACGCGCTTCGCGCTTCATTCTGTCTATAAATTATTGTCAAATAAACAATAATAATAATTAAAAAAAATTAAAAAAAGAAGGTACCACTCATTTAATCGCATTCGAAGAAATTTATAACTCTAATAAAAAAGACCGTATAAAACAGCAATGAAATTACTAAATTTTCTATAATTGTAATAGATTATACTAGAAACTATTGTCAATTTTACTTGAAATTATGGTAATTTTTCTAAATATTTTGTTTAATTTACTAGAGAGTATGGTAAGTTTCCATCAAAATGTCACTTTTCTATGCAGAATTGTAATTTTTACTAAAATTTGTTCTCAGTGTAATTTACGATTCTAAGCGCCGCAACAGACCCGTAAAATGTAAAGAGCGCAAAAAACAAAAAAATGCAACAAATCCCGTAAAATCGAGCATCGCACGCGAAAAATCAAGGGGGGCTCGGGATCGAACTGCGCGCGACATCGGCGGCATAGGCGATGCCCGAACAATGGCATTCGTTACGCAAACATTCGCCGCGGCCTGTAACAATGAGCCGGGTGGGCCGTAAAAAAAAAAGAAGAGAACGACCCGCTTCGCCGTGGCTGCAGCGGAAAAAGCGCACTCTCCCTCCTTTTCACGGGTGAATCGGGGACAAGTACAGAAACGAGGTAAGTGCCGCGCGCTGCGCTCGCGTGCGAAGTGGATGAAGAGGAGGGGGAGAAGGGGGTGCGGAGGAAAATCCAGCGAAGAGGCACGTACGAGCGAAGTCGTCGGGGGGGAACGGGCTAAACAAATGGAGCAGCGCTAATTCCGGCGTTTTCTCCCTGGGCCCTGCGAGCAAACAGCGGGACGAGGTGCCGTCGACGGTTACGTCGATTGTCGATTACGTGGGGAAACTTTGGCCCGACTCGGGTTCACCAGTCGCTACGCCGAGGTCGTGTTTAAGTAATGCGTCCGGTACTTGCGGGGAGGTGAAGATTTTTTAGCGGTAGTAGTGGGGCGTTTATTTGATTTTTTTTTTTAACAACGTTTTAATAATGTAGGGGAATATTGGATTTTTTCGTCTATTTTTTTTTATTGCACAAGGGAAAAATTGAATAAAAGATCGCCAGTATTTTCTGAACGTTCATTAGTTCAACAAAAGCTCGAACGAATCGATTTTGGCCCGAAGGAATTTTATTCTGTTTCGAAATTTACAAGTTATATTATTTTCATTTTGATGAAAAAAATTTGCATTGGATATGGAAGACTGAGGCCAATGCAGTTTTTTGCATTTCTCTCATTTACATGGAATAAATCTATGTTAAGTTTTTTAAACTGTATATTAGGTATTTTAAATAAAAATAAATAAATAAAATTGCAGCCTTCTGTACACATACACACAATTATTCAATATTTTCATAAAACTTGTACATTTTGTTTGTATGCAAACACTTTTGATTCTCGAATAGCTCAACAAATATAAAAGAAAAATTGTAAAAGAAAGTGTACGTAAGCTAATTTTTTAAATAAATATTATGAATACTCGTAGTACGATGTTTTCATCATCTTTAAATACTTTAAATTGTAAAGGTGATTTTCTCAATAACTCAACAAAGATTAAACTGAAAATCGCAAAAATAATATATTTTGTAGATAAAAATTATAAAAGAAAAATTGTAAAAGAAGACTACAAGTGCTTGATTTTTCTTCTAGTACGTCTTTTCAGTAAACTTTGACTAATTTAAACATAGTTCAGCCCCAAACAATTTTGATACAAAGCAAAACTCAACCCCCCGGCAATTCATCAGGGTAACAACCAAGTGATATTCCGGGCGAGTCAAGTAATTACCCTTAAACCTTCACTTCAAAGCGTGTAGCATCATCCATTTTGGGCGGCAATTCACTCGGGCGTAGCCGCGCGCCGGCCGTGTCATTCAAGCGCGCGGCAATCCGGCCGCTGGCGCGCGTACACCGGACGACCTTAGAGGACCGCACCTACCCGGGCTCTAAAATTTAAAGTAATTTGCGTACGGCTATTTCGCGCGCGCGCGTATCCATTGAAAAGAAACGGCCGGGCATTCAACCGGCAAACGCGGCCGAAGGAAATCCATCTCCCGGAATGTACCCCCGCGACGACGTCGCATTCAGCCGTATACTCGCTTACCTGCTGGGCGTAAATGGAGGGTCTATTTTTCAGGCTGCAAGGTGCAGTCCGCCCATTCACCAAAACGCGCGCCGCTGAAAAGCCCCCGAGCGAGCCTGGCAGAATAGAGCCGCCCTCCTCTACCCGTGAGGGGGGGGCAGAGGGTGGAAAGGGTGGAGGGGGGGGGGAGGAAACAAGGCAGGGTGCGCGCGCTAAATCCGGAGCCGCGCACGCGGAAGGCGTCGCTTTCAAAGTTCGCTCGCTAATTACACTTAACCCGTTTCTGCACTTTGGCCGCGCGCGCACGCCCCCTTTCATGTGGGCTTAAAAATTCAAGCGCTCGCGGGCGAAGCCCGCCCGCCCGGGGGGCGGCTTATGCGCGCACACGCGCCACTGTGTCCGTCGATGGGGCTGCGGGCGTCTTCCCTATACGCGTAACCCTCCTATGGTCGCTGCGGAGTGTACACGCCAGAGAGAGGTAAAGAGAGTATTGAAGGGAGACAGAGAAAGAAAGATAGTGAGTGAGTAAGAGAGAGAGAGAGAGAGAGAGAGAGAGAGAGAGAGAGAGAGAGAGAGAGAGAGGCGGAAAAACGTAATTAGCGCAGGTGTTATTAGAGCCGCCCGAGGGACCCGCCGAGCGGGAGATGCTACTTTATCGGTCGGACGCGTCGTTATTAATTCAGACGCGCGCGCGAGCACTATGTGGCCTCTTGCAACCCCCGTGGTGCTGGTCCTCGTTCGCCCCGCTTCTTCGAAGATAGTGTAAGAGTCTTGGTGATAGGGTGGATGAATTTTTTTTAGGCATTTTAATTTACTTTGCTGCACTGAGAAAAAATTCCAGTATAATCTACGATAGTAGTCACAGAGTGACATTGTGGTGAAAAATTAAAGCAAAATTTTCTATAATCGTAATAAATTATACTGGGCGGTATTGTAAATTGTACTGGAATGTGTGGTAATTTTTACAAATTTTTTATAAATTTTATTAGGGAATATAGTAATTTTTCATCAACATGTCACTTTACTATGCTTTTTCTGAGTGTGATGATCTGATTTACGAGTTAATATACGACATGAAAACCAAAATAGAAAGTTTATAGTATTTAAAAAAAATGTAAAATTTTAATTAAAATTTGTTTATTTAAAAGTTTAGTCTTACCGATTGCACTCAACAATCTCGTAAAAGATTGAAGACATTTTCAATTGATAAATTATTTTAAAATATTATTGATGCTCAATACACGCCATTGTGTGGAAATCATTTCAAAGTTTATACAATATAAGGAAGTAAAATATTTTTTTAATAAGATAAAATAATTTTTTTAATCAAATATGTATTAAGTAAAGATTTCTACTTGGTAATATTTTTTTTTTTAAATATATCTGCTGGATCCAGTATTAAATTTGAATACATAAGAGAAATCCTTATTTTGATTCTATCTCTTCCTGAATATGCATTTCCTTACTTCCGCAAAATACAGCTTATGCGCGGGTGTATTTTAATAGATTGAATAAGAATTTCAACTTGTGCAGCAAGTATAAAGTAAAGCGGAATATTTTAATTTACATTTTCAAACATTTCGCGTATGAATAAACATGTATTCTTAAACGGCGAGCATTTATTCGATGACATGTGTGCTGAAGGCATTTACAGTGTAAAGCGTGAATTAATTTCATGTTAATAATACTCCATCTGCATAATGACTTATGAAGGAACGAGTTACTAAAAGTTGATGCGCTATACACTAGAGCTAAAAAGGATACGCAGATCATTTTAATTTGTATTCGTAGAAATTTTGCTTTAGTTTTATTTAAATTTAAAAAATAATTTTTTGTTATATATCGAATTGGGAAGATATTACAGTACACATACAGTACCATAGATATTACAGTTTTTTCAAAAACAATTATTTTAGTTAATGTATGTATTATTTTTTCATTTATCAATTTCATATACACATTACGTTTATTTTGATAATTTGTCTTTCATCAGGGCACTTCTTACAAGAAACTATGAGAAAAACAAAAATAGAAAAGAAGTAATATTACCTACGTCATCATATTAACTTATAATGTTGCTGAATACAGGAATAATTGATATCAAAAATAAGATTTCGACGTAGTTTCCACACACCCAATCTAGAGCATCAATTCGGAGAAAGCGAAAATAACTCAAGTCTTCGATATCACGGTTGATCATCCCCCAATAAAGTCATCCAAACTAATAAAAACTTCGGGCCGCGCGCCCGGAAGAAAATCTTTTCCCGATGATTTTCATCTTTCATTTGTAACTTTCAATTACTTCCCGGTAACGAGAAGTAGCCTCGAATTCGGCTGAACTCCCGAAAAAAAAAATTACCCAATTCATCAAGAAATAATATCGAGACGCCAAAAACTTTCAACGTCGCAATTTGTCCGAAGGCGGTTCGCGATGAAACTTCGCCTCGGCGCCTTTCAAAAGCAACGCGCGCCCACGAAACAACGCACCCCGCGCGAGAGAGAGGGATGCCCGCGTGTAGGTGTGGACGGAAAAATTCAGTATTAAAAAAGTTTCGCTACTCGCGTATAAGTTTGATTCGACGCCCCCCGCGGCGATGCTCCGACCGCCGCTGTACACGGCTCTACGAGCGCTTTTTATGAATCCGTCAACTATTTGGATAAATAGAGCGAAAAAACGCTGGCAAAGCGACTCTTAGTGGCCCTCCTAAAAAATTGTTTGAGAAGAGCAGATATTTATTTCGTTTTATTAATGGTTAATTAGAAAACACGTACCTTCCGTTTTTTTTATAATTTGTGGTAAATTAAGAGTTTTAAAAAAATTTGGTATTTCATTTTTATTATCTTCTTTTCAAACGTGTAATAATAATAATTTATTCATTATCATTATGTTTGTTATTATAAAACTTTACTGAATGCCTAAGATTTTTTCCTTTGATCTAAGTGCATACGTAAGTAGTACAATCCAAGAATAGTCCGACGAGACAATATAGTAATAGCATTAATATTAATTGGGTCCTTATATGAAAAGATTTTTTGAATTCGATTATGCACGTCTGATAGAGTATTGAAAAATAATTAACATGTATTTATTGGCAGAGCATATTGTGCTTTGAAAATTCGTCTGACATCACGTTCATACACTATACAGATATACTGTACCGTGGCGAAGTCATATTCGTAGTTATTTTCAATCTAACTTATCTTTGTTAATAAACCTTAAATTTTTCAATTTCCTATCAGATGGATATAGTGGAATTTTCATGTAAAGACCCAAGTCGCAAATTATTCCCTAAACTTAAATTTTTGTTATCCGTCATGACCATATCTTTTTTTTTATACACAAATTGTACATATGTAGCTCTATTTCTACTTTCTTATTTTGTTACTTGATTACAGAAAATAAACTTGTATCTTGAAGTGCAGACGACTCTTGCATGCCTGAAACTTTTCTACAAAAAAATCAAAAGAAAATACCGCGCACAAGAAAGAATTACGAAAATAAAAGACCCAGCAATTTGGTGTCAAACTAAAAAAAAAGAAAATAGTTGCAGTCGCAAAGCTAGTTAAGGGTCCCCGGTAACGTCGCGATTCTGCGACAGTGTCGTCGCGAAACGCGGAGAAATAAAAAAAAAAGCGGCGGCGGGGACGAGGAAAGGGGACGGACTCGTAACGAGGACGACTAAAACCTATTCGCGCCGGTGCGCAGCTATCCGGGGCGAAGTCGCGGGCGCGCGCTCTCGGCTCTCGACGCATTTATAAAGGCAGATTGTGAAAAATGCCGTTAGCCGTGTCGACCGTAAAGCTTCGTTCCGTGCATTCTTCCCTCCGCTCGTTCCCTTTTTTTTTTTATTTAATTCCGCGCGATTCGACCCCGATAGGATGGGGCGATTAAAAGTTTACGGGTGCACCGTAATTGCGTTACCGGCGCATTGACAAAATTAAAGAAGGGATAGGACGCTGAGCTTGTTTTGCGAAGCGCACGCGGAAGAAGGAAATAGAATGAAAGTGTCCGAGCAATTTTTTAATGACAAAATTGGTAATTAAGCTGCGGTTGTAAAAAATTTTCTTTGTCGGGGTCTGTATTTATGTTAGAAACATACAGGTTATTTTGGTTTGAGAAAGGATTTTGTAAATTCGATTTATCTTATATAATTTTATCTATTTTTATTAAAAATATGTATAGGTCATTTTAATTTGAAAAAGGATTTTGTAAATTTGGTTTATCTTATATAATTTTCTCTATTTTTATTAAAAATATGTATAGGTAATTTTAATTTGAAAAAGGATTTTATAAATTTGGTTTACTTTATGTAATCTTGGTTAACTTTATTCATCTTTACTTTTAATTAAATTCATTTCAATTTATTTAAGTTTTATTAACCGTGAAAATTACAGTAGTTCCGTGCTTACTCGGCAAATTACTTAACGTCGGAGCGATACATAAAATAAACAGTTTAGAAGGATTATCCAAACTGTCTACTGTGTCGGCATTAAACTTAAATCTTACTTACAAATTTTATCTTGGCTTATAAATTTTAATTTCTTAGCCTGACTGGTGTACAATCAGAATAAAATTAACAATTACAAAAGTACTACCACACTTCTTTGATGAGTAACGAAAAAGTAATTTAGGTCTGTCCAGGCAAAAAAGTCGCAGTTTTGATAAATATTATAAATGACGAAACAATAATTCGGTACATTTATAAAATTTAAACAAAAAAAGTCCATTAGCGAATAAAATTGCTATATAATGGAAACAGTCGAATCCTCCGCTCAAAGGTCGAATTTTCATTTTCTCCCCAAATATAAAAATCAACAGTTCGGTACTCGCCGGGCAAACTTCGACGAGAGAGCATGAAAGCAGAACTGCGTAAATATGTGAATGTGCGCATTTCAGCCGAATTTCCTCGGAAACGAGAGAGAGAGAGCGAACGAGAGAAAGAGAAAGAGAGAGAGTGTGCGTGCGAGAAAGAGAGAGAGAGCGAACGAGAGAAAGAGAAAGAGAGAGTGTGTGTGTGAGAGAGAGCGAAAGGGAGAGAGAGGGAGAGAGAGAGGACGAGCCGGTGAGAGGAAAGTTCACGCATCAAGATTTTATGAAGGCCCTTTTTTATTCTGATTCCCACTCCCGCCGACTCTTTCAGGTCGAAAGAATGGAGAGTCTAAAAGGACGAGCTCGCATAAAACAGTTTATATAATCAATGTTATACTCTCTCAAGGCCCGTTCAATTTTTCAAAAGGTATAAGGCACGCGCGGGGCTACGGACGTCCGAGATGCTATTTTAAAATTTGCAAAGGAGCTTGAAAATATAGTCCGAGTGCCCATTGTTGCATTCTTATTTTTACAAGAGCATTTGAGCTTCCGCTTTTTATCTCAATGCCGAGTAAAGTATGTTTTATCATGAAAATTTCTTTGTTAAAAAGATTTTTATTTGTTTTCAATTAATAGTTTTAATAACGTGCTGTAGCTAATTTTAGAGGAATGCAACTTGTTTTGCTAAACAATACTTTTGAAAGATTATTACCTCTTGTGATAGAGTAACTTACATAGGTACGTCCATTATTATAAAATACTCTAGAGTATTTTCTGAAATAAAAATAATTAAACAGCTGTATTTTAAGAAAAATACAATAATCAAAATTTATTAACCCCCTAATTTATTAACATTTATCAACCCCCTAAATATGAATATGTGAAATTCATCCACCTGCACTTATTTAATGTGAAATACCTTTTACTTATCGAATAACTGAGCAACTTAATTAAAAGTTAAATAATTGTATATTCACATATTCGTACAAATTTCACTTATTCATATTTAGAGAGAAGTTAGTCACTTGACTTATCAATCTTTCACTAAAATCCAAGGAACTGAAATAAAAATTTTCACAAATTAAAAATTAAGCAAAACTTCCATACCCACCCTTATTAATAAACACCAAAGCTATTCATTAAAAAGCGAAGCAACCTTGAATTTAATGAGCATCAGTCCTCTTTCACGAGCTATTTAACAGAAGTGCTGCTCTCCGGCTGATCCTACTTTCAGTTTTAATAGCTACAAACCCGACGTTAAAATTTAAACGGACAACTTTTCAAAGGGCAACTCTTCCAATTAACGAAAACAAAAGTTAATTTCCACCGCGCGCGCGATCTCCGATCCAAAAAAAAAAGAAAAAAAAATTTTTTTCCTCGTCCCCCCAACTTTCTCCGTCCCTCTCTGTTTAGCTTTTCCGGGGCGACCCTCCTCCTCTATTTTTTTAACGGTCCCTCCCTCCTGCTCGCGATAAATTTTTCACGTAACGCCGGGGAACTTTCTACATCTTTAATAAACGCGATGGCCGTCCGAAGTGCAGGCGGGCACGTCCCCCTCGTTCCCCTCGCGTGTGTATACCTGCATACCTGATACGCTGAGCGGCGCGCACGGAGGGAATTCCGAGGAACTTTATTAGGGTTGGAACTACGCGTTAATGGGATGATGAACCAAAAATAACTTTTAACGCCGGGCGGAGTTTAATGGGTGCGACTTCGGCGGTTAAGCGTCGAAAGTTTTTCCACGAGTTCACCGTGTGCTTTCTTTTTTTTTTCACCTCTCGTTTTTCGACCGGCGGGCTGCGGCTAATGCGCGGTGGTGCGTTTTTGTCGGCGCTTTTTTTTTGCGCGGCAAAATTTTTCGGTATTAAGTTTCGAGCGCGGGTAATTTGACGAGTTCGAGAGGAGCGCGCGCTTAGAGCGATATTTACTGGAAACTGATGGAGCGCTTTTAAAAAAGAAATTCCCGCCTCGAAATTTATTTAAAAAGTGGAGTGTCATTTTTAACGTCGATGGGTATTCAATTTCGAAGCGGCCGAAAAATATATTTAATCGATTTGTTTATCATCCGAGGTATGCTTGCTGATATAACTTGATTATGTGATTTTTTTTTGTCAGTAGGTCGTGTAATTAATACTTTATGAAATTTTTTATATCGTAATCACGGAGTTTGAGTTAATTAAGTTTGTCATCAGCCTGCCGTAGTATTTTAACGAAAAATAAAAAAACGAAAATATTGATTTTAAATTCGCCTCGTTTATAAAGTAACATTGGAGATAAGCTTTTTGAAGCTTTATTAAAATCTTATGAAGCTGCATGAATATTTTATGAGAAATTCTGTGATAAAATGTCACCTTTACTGGAGCAAATCTCATCAAAGCAATTTTAAGTAAAATATTCTGTTTCAAAACTATTCTATATATGAGAGGCAGTCATCTATTAAAAAGATATTAACGACTGAAGAAAAGTATAATCAATACAAAGAGGAAATTATGATGGTTTTCTTTAAAATCCTAAATTATTGAAAATATTTCAATCTCTATATAAAAGAAATATATTGAATTAATGAATTGAAGCTCTTTTTTTATTCAACACTTCAATGAATTCTAATTCATTCCATCGGAATTTTAATTCAATAATTTTTCCATCCAAATAAATTTTCATTCCATTCACCGAATTTCTATTCGAATGAAATCGGCCCGTTCGCCACCTGCAGTTTTCGTTTTTATTCATCCCCTGCTCTCCCCTCGAAAAAAGGCCTGGACCTCCGAAAACACGCTAATAATAATGACGTTGTTTCGCGGCTGTTTACGCAGTGCCCCGGCGCGCATCGACACGTCGACGGGAGGTCGAGGTAAAAAAACCGAACCGAAAAAAAAGAGAGCGTACGATCGGCCCGGTGAAAAATGCGATATGCAAACTCGCCGCCCCCTCTCGAACCACCGCCGCGCCAGACGTCACGTCGCGGCTCGAGAGCTTTGTGTGTGTGTGTGTGTGTGTGTGCGCGCGGCCCACCCACCCCCGGGTCCGTCAAATAATTTATCCACTTCTCTCTTTCTCGTCCTCTCTTGTTTTCCGCCGCTAAATAAATTCTCCTCTCCTGCGCGCGTGTTTGCCCGACTCGGGGCCGAGCGCGCTCAAGGCGGGACAAAAAAAATTTTCGCTTGTTTGATCGGATGATCGCGCGCGCGTGGATTTCAGACGACTTTCGACCGCGAGAGATCGCACGGGAGTCCTTAATGTCGATCGATAGCTGTGTTTCATTGGTATCGCACGGGTGGCAACAAAAATAGAGAGGGGATTAAATGGACGAGGTGTTTTGCAAAATTTCGACAGGTGTTTGTGAAAGCAAGTTTGGATGTGTGAAATGTTGATTTTACGAAGAAATACGAGGATTGAAAAAATCTTTTGTCATTTTTTTCCGTTACTTAAATCGTTAATATTCTCCACTGAGAAAAAAGTCTAATAAAGAAATGTTAATTTTATTTAGAAAATTCACTTTAGTAAACATGAATGCAGTAACAGAACTGTACCAGAATTAGGGCATCTATTACTATTTTTAGTAACAGTTTTCTCAGAAGTACAAATGCAAAGTTCAGTATTGTTGATAGTACAAAGTGCTAAAAAGATATAAAAATTTTCAGATAATAGTAAATTTTACTATGCAGAGTTTAATAATAGATTTTACTATTTCAATATAGCCAGGTAGAACTGTTTACCGTAGTTATTTGATACACCGAAAAAAATTACATTGAGAAATTCTAATTTTACTATACACCCTAGTAAAACCTAAATTTAGTGAATAAACTACTAGTAAGTAATAGAAAGTTATAGTAACTTTTTATAGTAAAAAGAAATAAAGTGTGTAGTAAATTTTGGAATATAGATTTATTTATTTTACGTAGTATACAAAATCTAAAGTAAAATTTACTCTAATAATGGTTAAAATAACTAATATTTTAACGGTGAAACTTACTATAAATTCTAGTGCGTATTAAATACGCAACTACTAGAAAACCTAGTAATTTTCTGGTAAATTAATCATTTCTTTGAATCAACAAAATATTTGTTTGAAACTACTATAAATACTTTAGTTTCAAAAAATATTTACCTGCTTCAAAGAAAAATTAAAGTATTCCAAATCAAAAGCAAAATTTATTGTAACAATGGTAAAAGCTAAAATTTTAACGTGTTTACCAGAATTCTTTTCTAATGTGCCCCACATCCTCCTGGAAAATTCAGCAACTTTCTGGTAACTATTAAAAGCTTTTTCTCAGTACCGTTAATCGAAACATTCAGTTAAATGTTTTCTCAATTTTAAATAACACTCGTACTATTTATTATGTATCCCTCATGCGCAATGCAAAAAACTTGGATAGGTTAATCCAATTTCCAGCGCGGACAAAATAAAAATTCAACGCAAGACCGTCCGGACAGGAAGGAGCGGAGAGAAAAATATACGCGTCAATCCATCGATTGCAGCCGGGCAAAAGGACCGTTTTTCCCCCATCCCCGATTAGTCTCCTCCGTCGCTCAGCCGCAGACCGGTCTAAATACGCTCCCGATCGCTCCCCCCGCCGCGGCGACCATTGTAATTGACAACGGTCAGCCGCAACGCCGAGGCGAACTTTCGTCGTTGAAAAGGAGCGTCGTCGGCTGCGAAAAAAAGTAAAGCGCCGATCGCGGAAAAAGTACGCGCCGAGGGATAAATAAAGCGTCGACGAATTATCGCGGCAAAGTTTGCCTTATCTGCGAACGCGCTCTCGCTTTATGATTTATTAAAAGCAAAAGAGTGGAGAGGGTACTCTCTCTTCTTTTTTTTTATTCGACGAGACGCAAAGGAAGTGGAGCCTCGCTTAATAGGATTGGAATATTTAGCGAGCATCGAAAAATTTCTCCGTTTTTTAATGGAATGCTCGGTAAACAAGCGCGGGATCGCGTAGCGCGTCGTTTTTTTCCCTCATTTTTGCAACGATGTTTGCGCGCCCGAAGGAAGATTTATTACTTCGAATTGCTTTGTAAACTCGAAACAAATTTTCGAGCCGGGCTCTTTGAAGTGGCTCGAGAGCGGCTGAATTTTGTTTGCCGTCGAAAATTATATCGATCCTTTAATTAAGCTAATAAACGCGACGCTACACGGGAAGCATCTTTCGGGCCAATTTTATTAATTGATTGCTTTCCGTTTGAAGGACAATAAGTACGGTATGCTCCCTTTGCTGCTATTTAATGTGCATTAACCGACGGTCGGTTGACTTTACTCTGAAATTGAAATGGACTTTTTTTAAAAAAAAACCGGGGTTTACTTTTGTGCGAATCGCTAATTTATAGGAACAGTCGAAATTTTAACTAATTTTGCCGACTGTACAAAAGCTCCCTCTCACCGTAAAAAATGATAAAGGGAACTTTCCACGGATGCAATGGGCAATTTCTCTTCCTCTCTCTCCTTTTTTTTTTGTATATATACACGCAACCATAAAACTTTTTCTCCTCGATAAAAACGGAGAAAACAAGAGCACGGAAAGAAAATTAACCTAACAAAGAAATTCCATTACACAATATAAACCGCGCCAACTGCACTCTCGGCAAATAAAACACGTATATCCCATCGAGCATTTTATTTCCCCTCCCTTTTCTTTCTAATCAAATAAAACATAGCTGAATTCACCGGAAAGAAAGTTCCATTTTTGCCTCCCACTCCCCGGTGCAGTCGACGCGAAAACTTCCCCCGCCGGATGAATTTTTCAGCGCCCCTGGACCGACCGACGGGGGGAAAAGCGAAGAGGCGGAAAACGAACGGCGAGGGGGGAAAAAAAATGTAATATCGCGAGTACATTGGGTCGTCTTTATCGCGAGTTCGGCCGGCGCCTGACCGAGCGCCGAGTCGATCTCCTTAGACGGCGTTTTAACTGCATTTCGTTTACATAGGCGCCGAGGGGAGGGTGGGACGCGTACGTTTCAATTTCGACGACCACGCGTAAACATTGACGTTCCGCTCTGCGTCCTTTTTTGGGCTGTAGGGGCGATTTCTCTTCTACGGTTCTCTCGCGCCTTTTTTTTCGTGCTTCGGGTCCAAGAAAAATAGAGACTTAGATCCTGGACTTCCTACTGCGTGTGTGTTTTTTTCCGTTCCCTTTCCGGACTTCTTTATTTTTAACCGTAAACTTTATTTTATCGATAGACTTTTTTTTTCTTTGAGGAGGATCAATACCTTTTTCATACCCATACCTATTGAATTAAATTTTCCTTTGAAATTTCATTGAAGTAGGATTGAAATAAAGAATAATCACTCTTACCATCAGGAGCTGTAAATTTGAAATTTCATTATTGTACATTTTTACATTGTATTATAATTTATAGCTCCTGATGAAGGCACAAATAAAAATGTTGAGACATCGAGCTTCTTTCAAATCAACTCACTATAAGGTTTCAAGTGATTATACTTTATTTCAATTTTCTAAATCGAAGGATCAAGCCTTCTACTATTTTAAATTTTAAATTTCTTTATTAAATTTGTGCAAAAAAATAAATTACACTTTTCTTCTGTTACAGGTAAGTGTCACTTCCATCAGCGAATTCAACTTGCAGCGGTGAGATTACGAAAAAAAACTTTAACTGAATTAATTGCGATAAGAACAAAGTACACTTTGAGCATACTAGAGTACCTCTTCGTGCTTCTACCCAAAAGCAAACATAAAAAAAAAATTCTCCCTCGGCAAAAGGGAAATAACAATGACGATTACCCTGGAGAGCTCGGCAACTTTTTATCAAAGCTCCATTTTTCTCCCCGTCCAAAATAAAACTCCCCGCGCTCAAAAATTCTCCCACCCCTTTTCACTCGGGCGCCACCCCGCGCTTTTTACCGAGTCTCGCGCGGGCGCGCAACTTTAGCGCGGCACTCTCGCCCTCTTCATCATCCTCGTTCCACTCCCCCCCCCCCCCCCCGTAATTCAATGTCCCTCGCGCACACTTTCGCCTCGCTCTCTCTCTCTCTCTCTCTCCGGGCACTCCGGGAAAAATTATTTACCATATTCCCTGTAATTCGAGCAGCGCGCGCCTCTTACCTGGCCCTTTGTGTCGCGGCCCGTTTTTCGCCGTCTGAGCGTGACCGTAGAGCCGAGCAGCGCTTGATCGTCGCGGGCAGCCCCTAATTGCCGCTTTGTCGCGAGCCTCGCGGCCTCTTGCTTCTTTTTTCTTTTGCGTCCACTCGAAAGACTCTTGCGCCGTTTTCACCGCGGCATTTTCATCTCTCGCCTGCTTGAACACTTTTTTTCCGGGGAAGTAGGCGAGAGGACTGGGGCAGGCGAACTTTGGCGAGCTTGTTTACGATCGGGGATAAGAAACTGCGCGCAAATGATTCTTTGGGATGCACTTCAATTTAGCCGCGCGTGCTGTTGGTGAGTTGATGGTAAATTGATTGAATGTTTGCACATTTTTATTTGTACAGGAGGGGAATGGTTCGGTAAAAATTATTGTTTTTTTAGTAAAATTGAGACCATGTGATCTGGTTGAACAAAATAAGTAAGCAACATTGTAAAATATTCTCAAAAAAATTTTTATGGCAACTATCATAGAGTTTTGAACAATTTTTACCAAAAAGGTCACTTGATTGGAAACACATACATCCAATAATTTGTAGTAAATTTCCCTCCGTTATTATGATTTTCAATGATCGTTTGAACGATTTTAATTTGGTCCTGGAAAATTTGTGTATTTTACTTTGTAACATTGTAAAGCCTAAATACACATAAAATATTTTGATAATATGCGAATTTTAAAATGATGTGCATCAATGTTTACCAGCATATTTTAGTACATTGATTAATTATTTCGAAATACTGCTCACTAGTCAATGTGTATTTACTGATGTTATTTTAAATTATTTAATAACGAATCGATGTTTTATGAATTTAAAAATTGCACCTTTATTATTTGCTTGCATTTCAATTGTATTATATTATACTGCAACGTAACAAAAAATTGCTTGATAACAATTTTAATATAAAAAATAAAACTTAATTTTCCATTAAATTAATGAAAATTACTAAAGATTTTATTTTATATTGATTCTTAATGTACAATTTTCAAATTGTATTTATTCGATACACATCTTTCTTTTTCTATATTTTTGCAGGGAGAAAAATGTTGCATTAAATATTTGTACAATGACTAGTAAATTTTTATATTAAATTTTACTACATTTTTAGTAAAAGCTAAACTTTAAAAACTGAGCTTTACTACATTTGTAGTAAAATTCACTAGTTACTATATGAATTTTTTTTTTCAATTCTTCATATTTGTTCTTACTTTAGTAAAGTCTTTTTAGGAAGTTTGCACTAAAATATAAACAGTAAATAATCGAAATAGACCTGAATTTTTGAGTTAATCGTCGCTCAATCCTCAAAAAAAACCGTCGCCTTTGGAACAAAAGAAAAAGTAGCCTTATACTACCCCCGATAAAAAAAGCCCCCCCCGCGACACAAAAGAATGTCATTTCGGAGAAACCCGTAGCGTCTTAATAAAAGAAACGCTCGAAAAGCAATTCAGCGCTCTTACGAAAACAATTTCCACACTCGGAAGCGCCGCCGCCGCGGCGAATCCGGCGGTAAGCCCCGGCGCTCGGTTCGGGCCATCCTCCTCCTCCTCGGGAAAAATAAAAGGCCTGGGCGTTCGCTCGCGCGACGTCAAAAGGCAAATGCTCGTCGCGCATAAAAGTGACGCGCGCGGCAGCGTTTCTCGCGTCTGAAAAATGTGCTCGCGGCAACAAAAGGCGGCCGGGGGGGATCAAACGGGAGGCGCAAGCGAGGATCGGAATGACAAGGGGGGGGGGGGGGGCGAGACGGACGACGGAGCAGGTCCCAATCCCGCGGCTCAGCAGCGACAATGGCACTCCGAATAAGGGACGCGTCGATTTCGCAAGGCCAAAGCCCCGGAAAAATGTAGGTGCGTCAACGTCAATCAAGACCCGGGGATATACTGTACACGCGAATGGTGTATATACGACGGGCCGATATAAACGCGTTGATCTCCGAAGACGACGTAAGTTTATGGATATGCCTCGCTGCGACTTCCTCGCGACCTTTTCGGTCGGCCGAGTGAGAAGCCTCCCCCTCCTGTCCGTGTGTTTCGCGGAGAGGCTTTGGCCGCACGTCGGGGGAACAATTTATTTCGAGACGTCTTGGCGAGGGCAGAGGGTAAATGGTATTTTTAAGTGACTCGGGTATGCGCTTTCTTTGTTATATCCTGTTTCCGGGGACAGTCTCCGAGTGGGATGCGGCTTTTGATAGAATTCAGATGTGACCTCAATCCGGGAGTGTATTTTAATAAGATAAAATTAAAATATATTGAAAAGAAACGTAAGAAACTCATGTGAAAAACATATTTGATGGAATGATTGTTTAAATCTTTGTTAAAGTGGGTTTCTACTCAAAAATCTAATTTTTTTATTTTTCTGAAAATATTTTACTTATTTTCTATATAAAAAACAAACATTTTCATCACGTGTTCAATTTTTTTCAATTTTTTAAATCCATTTTAAAAGCATATAAAGCTTTTATCAAGCATGAGACCAAAGTGCACCATGTGCAAACTAATTTGACCAAAATAGTTGTACGAAGGCTCTTGTTCTTCGATAAAACCTAAAAGTAGTTGTTACACAGAACATTTTTTAATTAATTAATTTTTGGGTCTACTTTCAGTAGAATCCTACCTTAAAAGGACTATTGCTATATCTGCATGTTCGTACTAATCTGTAACTAGGGTACTTCCGTGCCTCAAATATAAGATATTATTAATAGAAATATTCCTGACATACAAAGGGTTAGAATATATCTTATTAAATAAAAATCAATGATTATCCATTATAGTCGTACTTGGAACTAAGCCTCAAGTTTTTTTATAGGGCTCTTTATTTTAATTTGTTTTTCAATAAACACAAACTCAGAGCAGTGTAAATTATCACACAATATTTTATAATACAATATAAATTCTTATTTTTATGAAAAATTTCAACCCACACAACATTTTATAAACGTAACTAGGTTTAAAACAAATTTAAATTGAATTAAAATATTTAAAATGTATTTCTAGTTAAAAGAAGAATTAGTTAATCCAAACATTTCCTATGATCGCGCCAAACTTGTTTAAATTTAGCCTTAGAGCTTCACTAAACGAACTGTACATGTTTAGCTCATTAAAACTAGACAATTATAATGTCATAGTCAAACACAATTAAGCTGATGAAAGAACACTTATGTATATAACGATTAAATATTTCCACTTATAAATGGCGCCAGCTAATTAATTCCTGTGAAGAGGACCCTTAATTTCTTTGAAAATTCATTTAATAGGAAAGTACTTTAAGCGAGAGCTTTTTAAGCTCCAATTTCTCGACTAAAAACATAAGCACTATAAAGCCCCGGCAAAATTGCTCCTAAGTCAACAAAACTGCGCGCGTGTCGCCTTCTCTCACTTTTTTCTTTCTTTTTTTTTTATGCCCGGCCGTCTTTGTGAGCTAGTCGAGGGTAAATCAGGTCAAAGGATGAATGGGGCCGAGCCGAGAAAAATATGACCGCGCCAGAAATGAATAGAGTAGAACTACGTGACGGAAACTCCGTAAAAGTCACTGATACTCTTGTTTTAATTCAATGGCCGGCCGGCCATTAGCATTTAGATGAATTGAATGATAGCGCACAATGTATATAACCCCAGCCGTGTATAAAGTCCACCATTTCCTACCCGAAACCCCATCAGCGGGGCGTTTATATCCGAAATCTTTTGAATTTCCCGCGGATTTGAGCTTGCAAGCCCTCCAGGTGGGTAAATTTGAATTATCAAAAAAAGAAAGTATAATGGTGCGTTTAGATGGCGTCTTATTTTTAAATTTAATTTGAATTATCAAATTATAAATTTGAATTATCAAAAAAAAAAAGGTATAAGGGAGTGTTTAGATGGTGTCTTATTTTTGTTAAGAATCTTAAAAGTCTTAAAAGTCTTAAAAGTCTAAAAATCTTAAAATAAATGCGCATAAATAATTAAGAAAACTTGTACTTCTATATGTGTATTATATTTATTTGTTTATCAATTCAATATTTTAACCTTAAAAATTAATTGTTACATTGAATCATGAATAAATCACAGTGTCCTTTTCTTAAACAATTCAAATTTATCGCGCGCACTATTAAGATTCTTACGAAAAATAACCGAAAAATAAAAGACACCGCCTGCCGTTTAATCCTCGCTCACGGAAGTATTGGTTTTATCATCCACCCTTCGGAGCCGTCCTTTTAATTTAGTCAAACATCGAGGACGGAGGCCATTAGGGCGCGACAAAAACAAAATTAAACCCTTCAAAGCGGCGGCGCCGGGACAGTAATTAAAAGGAGTTTCGCGCGCGCATGCGCGCCCGATCGACTGCAAATTTTCCCAGGGCTGCTGTGCCTTTGTGCCCCCCGCGGCGGAAATAAGGCGAGGCTGACGCGATAAGGCGAGCGCGCCGCGGTGAAAGCGGCGCCCCTCCCGAGATAAGAGGAGGCCGACGGACCGCGTATTTCCGCGCGCGCCGTGGGCGGACCGGCTGCCACGGGTAATCGATCTCGGGGCTTCCTTCCCGGGCCCGGCGCGTTTATCTCAATCCGGAGATCTCGAATTTGTGTTGGGAATTGGCTTAACTGCGAATTGAAAGGAGAGGGCCGGGGCGAGCCTTTGTGCCGGCCCTCCCACCCGTAATCGGATATTTACATGCGAACTTTCACAGGGGGAGGGAGGATAGTTTCCGGGGGTAGTTTGAATTATCGATTTGATTGATTAAAAAGTATCGGCTCCATCGAGCTTTTCAAAGTGGAAATTGGCGAATCCCGAGGAGGTACTCCTGATAATGTGAATATCAGTCTGTTCGAGTTGGAACTGAACCTTTGTATAAGCTTCGATCGGCTCGGTTTTTTTATTTCTTTTTTTTTGGATTAGGAGAGAATTAAGAACTGAAAAATAAATAGCAATTTTAAGAAAATTTTATGATGAATCAACTAAATTATTTCTTTAATGTTTGTCCAAGCAAATATTGTCCCTCCTAACGAAGAAAAGCACATTTCATGCTCTCCGCGAAGAAAAGTAAATTACGCGCGATTCCCCGCGAAGAAAAGCACATTTGGAAGTTCCCCGCGAAAAAAGTACATTTCGCGATTCCCCACGAAGAAAAGCACATTTCACGAAATTTCAGTGAAAAAAATAGTATATTACGTACCTAGCCCTGTATAATAAGAAACGTCTCAGATCACATGTAATTGTCGACCGAGGCGAAGC
>JAXIUT010000001.1:12385452-12402597 GCA_035586675.1 Eurytoma californica | reverse complement strand
CTTTATGAATATTTTTTGAATACTATAAGTATTTATTTCTTGCGGACATTCAAGAATTCTTTATGAATTCTTTTTTTATCAAAGTGTGCTTATCGGGTATCGTGCAATTAATTTTTCTGTTTTTCGAATGAAAATTATTTAGATTTATTTAGTTTAAACAAAATTTTGTTGAATAAATAAACGTGTAATTTAGTAATAGTATAAATTGAAAATCGTTTCAACGAATAGATGAAATTCAACTATAAATAGACGAAATAAGCCATTTTTTATTTTTGGTTACCAGAACCGAATAGAGCTTTATTTCGCTTGAAATTTCGCGGGGAGGTTGTAAATTCTGTTTAGATACCACGTGTGCAAGAAATAGGATTACCCAGTTCATAGATCAAGTAAATTTAATTATAATACTTCTGAATTCTATGGAGGAAAATTAACAAAGCTGCGAGACTCGGTGCGGTCAGTATTTAACGGGTGACCCGGTTAAACTTAACCCGCGGTTAGGGCATCGTCGATAAAATAGATAATGACAATGGCTCTAAACAATAAAATATATATCGGACAGAATCAAATTTAGAATTAATCTAACGAGAGCTTAATTAAATATACATGCTATGCAAACTCCCACGCAGTATTTCTGCCTGATAAATTTTCCCATTTACCATTGAAATGATTCTCGATAAAATAAAAGGCACGCGATCCGTTACAGAAATTTATGAAAATAAATAATTTGCTATTCAAGTAACTGAATTTGCAAGAGAAATACATCTCGAGAAAATTCCAAAGATTGATCAAAATCTAAATTAGCCATTCGCGCTAATGCCTCCTTATTCGGCCCATCAATAAAGCTTCCCCGGCCGCTGGCGTCGATAAATTCGATATTCTAAAAATCCACGGTGTAATTCATGCGCCCGCGAAATTATTTGCCTCGTGGAGCGGCGGATAAAAAAGAAGGAGGCACCAGGCGGCACTCGAGTGTTCTCGGGGAAAACGGCGTTATCTGCAGATATGGGCCGACACAACGGCGAATTTGCATGGATAATGGCTCAAAACAGCTGGGAAAGGGAATCCCGGCCTGGCGGAGGGCCGTTTTTACCCGGTTCCGGGTGAGTTGAGTTAAGGGATTTCGAGGAGGGGGCCGCGCCGCTCTAAACAGCTGCCGCGTCGTTTTTGGAGATTTGAATTTTCAATGCGACCCCAGGCCCGCCGCGATTTATGGCCGTTGGAGGCTGATGAAGCCAACCCCGAGGTTGTTTACTCTTTGCCGGCCAAGATTTATCATTATCTATTAAACGGAGCGTAATTTACGTTCGGCAAATAATACAAATGCCACTTTTGCTTTGCATACTTCGTCGGGGGATTATATTTTAAATATTTTCGACGTTCTACAGTTTGTAAATTAGCAAGCAAGTAATTAAGAGATATTACGATTTTTTTATTATAAAGTATTTTTTTATTATAAAGTAATGAGATACCATTATGATGATTAAGGTTTTAAAATCCGATTTATATATAATAATGACAAGTAGACGCAGTCTTAAAATTTGACTTTTAAATTTATTTACAGTTTATAAATTGACATTATGCAAGACATTACAACATAGAAAGATTTTTATTAGGCATTTTTTTTTTATTAGTAGGCATTATTCTAAATCTTAAAAATTCGCTTTTTAATAAAAATTTATATAACGTAATTTAATTTTTTATTTTGCTATAAATAATTAATATTTGTTCTCACTGTATAGATAAACTTTCTCTAAATTTCATTCTATATCAGAAGAAATTGAGTTCGTTTCGGTTTTGATTCGATCGTTAACTTTTATTTTTAATTGTTTTTTTATTTAAAGTCCAATTCTTGAAACAATTATTTATACTTAATATCATGTTTGAAAAAATCGATTTCACATTTTCGTTTTTTCTGACATACTAAATAATGTTTAGTGAAAAATGCAGAATATTAATATTATTTTAACAACTAATTATTACGTAAAAACCTAAATCTTTAATCTTCGTTAAATTTTGTTCAATCGACTTATAATAAATTTATATTTATAAGCCCTGCTCGAGGGTTGATAGGCTCGAAGATATCTTTATGGACATAATAATTTACATCGTAACTCTTTTGAGACTGTGATTAGTCACGTATAATTAACTTAAAAAATCTCATCCCTGTAAGCAAGGGGGCCTCCTGATAAGAATCTGAAGGTCATTAATTATTAAGTTGTTCAGCAGCTTTGCCCGCTTGAAAGGCAATTCGGTTAATCTTAGATTCATTAAAAAGCATTTTTAATTACTGCCATTTAGAGGCGCTGCCACTGGGGCTCGAGATAAGGAGTTTTCAGACTGAAATTCCGGAGCTCTGATCTCCCCCTTTTCAGGATCAACGGCAAACCTGCGCGCTATATTAATTATGAATTGTCAGCTTTTATTTCAGAATGTTTTAATCTGATGTCGTTTTTTGAAATTTCATTCTCAAACTTATTAAAAGACGTGAAACAAAGTTGTACCCTCCTAACTGCATTTATCACACTCTAAATTGTTTCGTTTTTATTGTCAATAACAGAAATGCCTGCAATGATTGACAGTGAATATCGTAAATCAATATACTGCAATGCAATAATAACACACTGAATATAGCCTCATGATTTAGTTACCTCAAATACCCGAAAAATGTTGATTTAGACCATTAAGTAAATCTTGCTTTTAAAGTTAAGGAAATCATTCTTTTAAATCCATGATATAAGATGATTTAACAGAGATTTTTTTTCGTGTTTCAGAGTAAAATGAACCAGTAAACATCGGGCCTATCATGAAACGTGCGATTCAACAGGCCGGGTGGCAGTGTTATAGGATAACCCGTGACACATCATGGAACAGGTAGTTTTGCTGATCGGAGCCGTCCTGATCGCGTCGGCCCTCTGCGCCGAGGAGAACGCCAAAAATGTTTTTGGTAAGAGATCATTCACACTATTTCCTGTAACCCATTTTAAAAAACGTATTATTTAACAATTCATAAGTTTATTTAAAAAACGTATTATTTAACCATGCATATGCCTATTCAAAAATGTATTATTTAACAATTTATATATGCCTATTTAAAGAACGCATTATTTAATAATTCAGGACTACAGGTTGCTCAAGCATATTGACCCTTTTTTGGATTGCCCTTAACTACACTACTTTACATAAAAATTCTTTTAAAAATACAAATAATTTTTCGTTATTTAAGTTTTGCCTTAAATAGAAATCCTAAAATTAATATTCTTACTATTTCATATGTTTAAGCTTATTTTGCTAATGTACAATGTACAGGGGGCTTATATTTCCACTTCGCGAACTGTGTAACTGGGAAAAGGTGCTACGGCCCCGCCCCGCTATTACAAAGTGCTAAAACACCCTCGAGCGCAATTTTTTAGTCTTCGCGCCGGCCGCGCCGTTTTACGCAACGGCAGTTGTGTTAATTCTTTTCTGACTCGAATGGAAAAGTAAATATAAAAACGCCGTAATTTTTAATGCCTCGCTGCGGCGCCCGTTCCTAAAACACGTTTAATTTTTCTCGTTCCCGTGGCGAAAACAAAAAATAGCGAACGCGAAATTCTTCGTTTCCGCAAAAAAAAAAAGCGCAATCCGTATTCGTAAAACAGCGCACCGCTGACCTTATTTTCATCCTCGAGATATTAACAACGGAACTTTTCTTCACAATTTTTCCTCGCGGAATGAAATTTACTTCTTATGCATTCGAAAAAAGTAGGGGAAATGGTATGCATTGTACCTTAATACAAACCGTATGGTAAGCAGACGCGTCCCGTGTATTTTTAACACTCGCGATTTTTCCCTCAAAACTAAAAGTAAGCCAACGGAATCGCCTTTAATTAAGCCTTTTAAATTCTATTATCTTAATTATCTAAGCGTGCACGCCTTGAATATTACCGGCAATTAAAAGATAATTCACCGTCTTTCTTTTTCGCGTTAAAAATAAATCGCCCCATATCCGGCTGGAATAAAGCGCAAACGCAGAGCCGGCGCGCGCTCGCGTTACATTTTTGCCCTCGTTTATTCATCGGATATTAAAGATAAAGAGCTGCCTCGGCCATTTGCATAATCCAACAAAGGGTCAATATGCAAACGCCAAAGTCGTAATATTATTATTTTCCCCCTCGCATCCCCCCCCTCGCTCTGTTTACCCGGAGCGAAAAACGCGACGGGTTTTAAGGGCGAGGGGGCGGGAGGGGGGAAGAAGCGAGCGTACGCTTTTTGCTCGCTATCTACCCGTTCGCCCCCTTCCCTCCTGATCCGCCGGTAATTGGATAACGCTAATGTCGTTCCAGGCCATTGTATACTTCCGCTCGGCATGGAGGAGGGAAAAATTCCGGACGACGCCATAACGGCTTCCTCCAGCTACGAGATGAAGTCCGTCGGGCCGCAGAATGCCAGGTAGATTGACAACGACGATCATTATTATGATTGGCCCGCCGCCGTCGCCGCCTCTCGCGTTGCCGCGGGGTGCGCGCTCTCTCTCTCTTCTCGTTGAGAGAAAAAAAATTCTCGAGAGAGGAAAGAGCCGCACGTTTCAGCCAATAGTTTTGTTTATGACTGCAGATGCTCGTTGGTTCTTTGTCGGTTTGCTTTTTGCTTGGATGCTGCTGCTTCTGCTTTCGCGATTGGATTAGTGCGGACTTTCGTGGGTCTTTTTCGTTCGATACGAAACGATATGTACTGTTTTTTTAATTTTCCCTTCGATGGACTTCAATTGCTTATTTACAATAGTTTAATATAAATTAATTTATTTAAAAACATTAATAACATTTTTTATGGAAAGGACTTTATTTCATATAGAGATTTAAAACCCTTTTATAATGGAAAAATGAACCAGTAACAATTGCAGTAGTATTTAAATGTTCTTACAGACTGTTCATCTTGAAAAAATTTAACTAGTTTCTTAAATTTCAAATAAATTTAAAAAAAATTATAGACATTATTTCTTCGTTTATTTAATAAAATGGGTCCTCTTATTTTACATATGATTTTCAGTGATTTGTTTTTATTCAAGCGCAATTAATATATTACGAAATAAAAAAGTATGATGAAACAGTTTGTATCAACAAAACTGAATAATTCTCTCACATTGTGAAGAGACCTATTAACGTCATGTAGTACGGGGAATTCAATTATAGTTGAATATGTCAATTGCACTCAGCGAGAAATTCGATATGTTGTCCAATATGATAATCCTTCATTTTTCATCATCACGTTAAAACGGAATATCCGTTATACACTTACATTTCATTTTTATTTGATAAACTCGAAATAGTGAATAGAGCCACTTCAAAGTACGTTGAACCAGTATTTGACCGGAATATTTGTACAGTTCGATATACACATTCGTTTCCATCATTTAATTAATAAAAGCAAATTAAAAATTTTGTTATTAAATTATTTTTATACTTTAAACATTCATATTTTAAATTATTATTATATATTTCCAAATACTATAATTATTTATATCATTATTTAACTAGAGTATTTAATATAAACAATTCTTTTGCATCTTTTAATTAATATAAAAGTAAATTAAAAATGTTGTTAAAGAATTACTTCTATACTTTAAAAATTATTATACTTTCCCAAGTATTACAGTTATCTCTGTTTATCTTAAAAATTTAGTACAAGTTCAAATTGAGCGAGAGCACAGTACGGCCTCGTTCGCTTTGCGCTTTACCGCCGAGAAAAAAACCGTTATTTAAAAAAAAAAAAAGGATGCAAACAAAAAAAAAACGCGCGTCAAAGCAGCAAACGAGAGACGCGGCGCGCCTCAGCCGGCAGAAATTCACCAAAAAACAAGCCGAACTTTAGCCGCGAGTAACTTCCAGCCCATATAATACACCGTAGCCGGGGCGCGCATAAAGCGGAGGCGGCGGCGCGCGAACAACGAGAAAAAAAAAGTCCGCCTCGCAGAAGCCCGTGTGCCTCGCTCTCACGCCCCTTCTTCTTCTCCTCTTTTTTTGCCTCTCCCCTGCTTCTCTCTCCCCTCGCCGGCGGCTGCTGCAGAATCCGCCAGGAGAAGAACGGCGGCGCCTGGTGCCCGAAGGCGCAGATAAGCAGCGACATCCGCGAGTACCTCGAGGTCGACCTAACGAAGGATCATCTAATTACGTGGACGGAGACGCAGGGCCGCTTCGGCAACGGCGAGGGCCAGGAGTACGCCGAGGCCTTCTTCCTCGAGTACTGGCGCGACCTCAAGTGGCATCCTTACAAGAACCTGCGCGGGGATCGGGTAAGTCACGGAGACGCTTTTGCGCGCGCACCTGTGGGTGTATCTCGCGTATATACACGCAAACACACACACGTACACAGACACACGCGCACAGATACCCCCAGGCACGCGCACAAGTGGATTTGTAGTGGATGTCCGACCACTCGCGGACCTTCGCCACTTATGACGCGCGCCTTTGCTATTTCTCTCGCTCCCCCGTTTTTCTTGCTCCTCGGCACGAAATCAGGTGTCTGGGGAATTTTTCCAGGAACTTTTATTGTCTTCTTATATCTCAAATTTCGTATTTTTTTATTATAGAGAGTAGAGTCTAGTATGTAGCTGTGTGAGGATGGAAAAGATGCTTTTATATTATATTTTTAGGGTCTTAAAACTTTTAAGGATATTTTTATTCGACTTAAATAAAGTAGTTTTAATGAGCACTAAGATAATAGAGTAATTTTCAAAAATATTTATTCGAATCGTTTTGTTCCGAGTACGTGAAGTTATTTTATTTTTTGCATATTATATGCAAATGCTTTTCGGTACAAATGCAAATAAGTAAATGGTAAATGCATCGGGCAAAGTAAAAGCATCTAGTCTACTTCAACTGCAGAAATTGTGCGTTCTCATTTCTTCCAAATTATTTCCGTATTTTTTTTATAGTTTATTTTTGAAGAAAACTGCGCGAGGGAAAATCAAGAAAAATAACGCAACTTCGTCTACCGCTGATGGACATAATATTCTAGTACTTGAAAAGTTTTTAAAATACGTCTTTGTACACTTGACAAAAAAGAAATTTTAAAAGATTTAGAAATTTAGGTAAATAATTTTATGGAAATATAAATGTCAGTAAAAAAGTATTATTATACATTTATTTATTTTAACGTATGATAATTTGAAAAAAAATTGTTTGTCTCGAATTAATTTTTACAAAGAATTTTTTTCTTATTCGTAGACCTTGCATAGAAACACATAAACACAGCAAAGATTCAACATTTTGCACAATAGATTTTTTGCTATAAATTGACTTCACTTGCATCAGATTCTGTAGAAACATCTTTAAAGAAATACAAAATTTCCGTTTTAGAAAATGTAAGATCGACATTCCGGTTGGAATAATCAGTTATATTCACTGTAAGAAATGTTAATTTAGCAATGCTATTTTTATTTTTTCTAATCTATTAGATTTTTATAGGGCAAAACAGTTCGATTTGCTGTTTATTTTTTTCCGCGTGAAGAAGGCGTACTACCGTCGACATTACATCTACGCCGCTACAAAGAAAAATTACAATTTACATCCGCATTTTCCACCTTACAGCGAGTAAACTATACTTCGCCCCCGGCGTTAAAAAAGACTAGCCGAAGAAGAAATCTTTTATTTCGTGCTTAAAAAATTACTTAAGTGTAGCGTTGCACGTCCGTATTTTTTCTGCTTAGCGCGCGACTTGATATACAGGCGGCGGTAACTCCCCCGGCCCCGCGAGCGAAACGTCTCGAGGGCCTTCGGGAAGTTTCGCGCGCCGCGGCGGAACTTTCCTTATTTGACGCTCGACTATACAATATTCATACTTTAATAGCGCGAGCGCGCACGAGGCGGGGGACTCGCGAGACTTCTCGCGGTGATTTTTTGATCCCCCGTTACATCTTTCATTTTTCCGCGCAGCCAGCCGTCTCGTTTAAAGGCCTACAGCTGAATATATATTAGACGGGGCCGGGGGCATAACTCATTTGCATGCTTTTTCTTTTACTCTTTGAGAAAAAAGTGCCTGCACCGACGATCGACTCACTTTGCACGCCTCGTGAATGTTAAAGATTCGGGGGTACAGGGAGGGAATGGATCGATAAAAATTACTGTGATGTAGTCAGTAATCTTTGAATCACATGATTTGACTTTTCTAAGTACTTTTTACTATGTTCATTGGTAATTTTTACTAATCAGATCACTTGATCCCATGATTACTACACTGAGAAAAATTTTTAGTAAAAATTACAAAAATTATAATACTGCATAGAAAAGTGGACATATAGGCCTCTCTAGCAATACTTAATAAAAATTTAGAAAAATTACCATACTTTCTAGTAAAATTTACAATAGTGTGTAGCATAATTTATGTATAACAGTTATAGAACATTTTACTGGAGAGAATTACAATTTTTCAACTAAACGTCAGTCTGTGGCCACTTTCCTATCAGTACTGTAATTTCTCCTAAAATTTTTTCTCAGTGATAGATAAATAGTAATCTATATTAAACCATTCTCTCCGTATACGGGAGATACGTGGTGGGAGACCCCCTTTTGTGCACCGGAGTTACGACTCAATCAATGTTTTCGCCGTGAGTCACGAAAGGACCGCCGCGCGTGCTCTTTGTGCATATTTACTTTCGTTTTTGATCTAATTATTTTGCCGAGCTTGTAGCGCCTTGAGACATTTTTGCGAGGAAAGCAGCCGCCTTTTCCTCCGGGGCAATTACGTAATTGCGCGAAATGCTGAATGTATAATACAAAGTTAATTACTCTGATGTTATTAACGGGACGATGGAAATTGTGTCGTTTGCCGGGATAAAGGTAAATTGCCTTTTTTAATTAATTGACGACTTTGTAATGCTTTTACAATGCCCTTTTTTGTAGATTTTTTATTAAGATTCAAAATTTTGTGTGGTTTGATTTTTATTGAAACATTTACTGGGGAATATTGGATATAGAATATCGCGTGTTAGGAAGCCTTTGAAAAAATTAAAAAAAAAAAGCGTTGCATTTGCAAAAGTAAATGTAAAATTAAAAATAACTACTCTAAAGTAGCAATTTTCTTCCCAAAGCGGAAATGAAAAATTTAAAACACACCACAGGAAAGAATAAAAATTTCCAGCAACAATTTACATGCGATCTATAACATTCTTTTTGTTTCATCCTTAAATACATCCGTAGCATATTATTTCGTTGTTGTTTTGTTATCTTTTGTAATAGACCACACGAAAAATATTTTATCAAAAAACAAGAAAAAAACTAAGAGAATTAGCTTTTAAGGTCCTTTAGAACCAGAGAAAATCCATTTTGAACTGCAAAAATAGCTTGTTTTCAAAATATTCTATGGTGATGAAATATTTCATCTTCGTGTGGTATAGAAAATATCATTTCTAAAGTACTTAATAAAAAGATTTGTAGTGTGAAATGATTGTAGATCATGTTTAAGAATAGTACATTTCGATACAAGTGCGAGAATGTGATTTTTAGCCTCGTGCGATATTTGCTATTCGAAAAGGTCACACGAGGCTAAAATCACCTCCTCGCTCATGTATCGAACCGTATTTTTCGATACAACGTGTGCTAGGTACGATTTTACGCAGCTGATTTTGAGAAAACGTGTGCAAAATCGTATCTTTGCGCACGTCGAAAAATCTATTTTTTACGATTTTTGATTAGTCTCTACTTTTCCCCCGTCGAATCTTTTCCAAAAGACAAAAACACCCCACAATTCATCTCGGCAACAAAGAAAAGCCTCAATTCTATCCGCCCCTCCCAACACCGTAAAAAAACACACACACGCGCGCACACTGTCCACTAATGAAATGGACCTCGTCCAGAACAGACGCCTCAACTCACCCCTGAAATTTTGCAGGTGTTACGAGGCAACAGCAACACGTACCTGGTGGCGAAGCAGAAGCTGGACCTGCCGTTCGTCGCCAGCCGGGTGCGCTTCGTCCCTTACAGCCAGCATCCGCGCACCGTCTGCATGAGGGTCGAGATTTACGGCTGCGTCTGGGAGCGTAAGTGACGTCGATAAACCAACCACCCGCCCCCACCGTTTAATTATTCAGTCCCGTGCCGTCTTTTTTCCGCTCGGGCGGACCGAACTTTCCTTGACCTCGCCGGCCAACGTGGAATTTATCGCGCCTTCGCGTGCTCTACCTGATTAAGCGCGCGGCGCGTGCGGCGGATCGTCGGGTGGCCCGCCGAGCGATTAGTGCCGTTCGTCAACGTTTTTGACAGAATTCATTTTTTTTTTTTTTTTTTTTTTTTGGGAGCTTTTCGACGAGGCGTCCGGGGAGAATCTATTGCGGGCTATTTTCCACGCCGGATTAGTGCTATTCGTTACGGCGAGGGCTCGATGAGGATTGTTAAATTTTCATCGAAGTTGACCTTTCTTTTTAATTAAAAGATTTTTCTTGTCGAGTTTTTAGACACTTCGAATTTTAGTAACTTTTTTTAATATATCGCGTGGAAAAGGTGAAAATAAACAATTAAAAATCTGCAAGCCGTTTTGTTTATTCAATTATTTTACTTTTCTCTACAGAAATGAAATTTTTTTATTTTAATTCATATCGGTATATACATTTATTTAATAAAATCAATCTATAAAAATTGACTTTTTTAATATGTATCTAGAAATGTGTATGAATCTATCTGCAATTGCACTTGGATGAATTCTCTAATTCAAAGGTATTCATAAAAATCAAACAGAATAAAATTAACTTTTCCACTAGTGCACAAAAGTACATCGATTTTAAAAATTAAATAGAAAAATATTAAAGAAGATAAACTGCACTGCTTCCTATAAATAAGTAGAAACGAATATAGTAAGGCAGCAATTAACAAGTAATTTTTAAAAATCTTTTTAGTGCCAGTAGAAACAGACTGGCATAGTCAGACCCCAATTTATAATCAACTTTTTAAAATATTTGGCTGCCAGTAGAAACAGGCAAGTTTATTCAGAAAACAACTTGCAATCAACTTTTTAAAACAGTTGACTGAAAGTAGAAACAGGTAAGTGTAGTCGGACAACGATTTGAAATCAATTTTTAAAACATTTGGCTACAAGTAGAATCAGACACGTTTAGTCAGAAACTAATTTATAATAAACTTTTTGGAACATTTGACTGCAAGTAGAAACATACGAATGTAGTCAGACCCCAATTTACAAACAACTTTTTAAAAGAGTTGACTGAAAGTAGAAACAGGCAAGTGTAGTCCGACAACAATTTGAAATCAATTTTTAAAACATTTGGCTACAAGTAGAATCAGGCACGTGTAGTCAGACACCAATTTACAATAAACTTTTTGGAACATTTGACTACAAGTAGAAATATACGAATATATCCAGGCACCGATTTACAATCAATCTTTTAAACCTTTTACTGTCAGTAGAAACGAACGAGTGTAGTCAGACAACAATTTACAATCAATTTTTTTAAAACTTTTTACTGCAAGTAAGAAGCTTAACTTTTTTCCGAAAAATATTTTTTCGCGTTCTAAACGATGAAATGCACTTCACGTACGATCATCCAGAACTTTATTTTATGCTGACCTCCTTTTAGCGACTAATTGCCGTCGTAAACCGCTTAGCGCGCGGGCTTTAAAAAACATCGATGCAACAGACCCGAGGCTCGAGTGCCAGCGAATACAAAGAGTCGGAAAGAAGTAAACAGAATCCGGATCCACGTACGAGGCTCTCCTCTCTCTCTTACATCCCAATCCGGCCGGGCTGTGTTACTTGTTCGCCGGTCCTTCTGATCCGCAAATAATCGATATTAACTCTTCCCCGCGACTTTTCAATATCTCCGAACTCGTTTTGCTCTCCCCTTTGGCAACTTCGGCGCTTCTCCGCTCGTCCTCCTTCCACCTGCACATAGATATAGTCGTACATGTATATGGATATACAGTACGTATATAGAGGCGGTACTCCGCCTCTCGACGGCGGGTGGTCCCTTTAATCTCGAGCGATTGGCGCGGGCGAGGGGGGCGGGGGCCGACCGCGCTGCATGTGATTTTTCTTCTTCTCAATTTCCAGGATCAATCAGGTCTAAAAGCATTTCTTGCTAGCGAAACGCAAACTTCCGGCACAATCGGGGCTCCGGGCATAAAGGCAGCCGCGCGCTGCAGGCGAGTCCTCTTTCCGCGCGTACCTCGGCGATTCTCGCGCGCCACTCCGGAGGAGGGATCGCGAGTGCCAAAGGGAAAACTTGTTTTATTGAAAACTTTTTAGGTTCGCCGTTTTTTTTTTTCGCTACTCGAGGAGTAATAAAAGAGGTCATTTCTTCGCTGCGAACTTAACACAATGTTCCTTATTTCCCGACCATCGGCTGATTTTCTCTCTCTCCCTTTCGGGGGGCTCCTGCGCTCTGTGTCGTTCCCTCTTTTTTTTCTTCACCTACACCAAAGTGCCGAGTTCTCCGTGGTATTATTTTTCCCGAGGCGTTTACTGCTCGAACTAAATAAATTATCCACTCTCCATTTTCCTCGGGAGCTGGAGTGTAGCGCGGCGTTTCTTTTTCCCGTCTTCACTTTTTCAGAAGTCTCGTAAAGTTGAGCGCGCGGAGGAGGAAAAAATCGATTAAACTGGATTGTCAACGCTGCTTTTTTTAATCAATCAAATTTATGCTAAGTAATTGTTTCGGAGAATCTTTTGTAATTAATTGTTTTGTAGTTGAAGACGATTTAGCGCGCCTTTGTAGTTTAATTTACTTCCTTTTGTTATTTTAAGTTCTTGAAATTGCATTTAATTAGGCTTCATTTAATCGTTTTCACACTTACAAAGTGCTAATACGTTCATTTTTAAATTGTCGATAATGCCGCCTTAAAACGTATATATAACAATCTTTAAATGAGATTCATTAAACGTATCATTTAATAGCAATTTTTTCTCTTCTATGTTTATTTCCAGTAATTTTGCCAGTAGTTCAAAAAAAACTATTGAAAAACTAGTAATTTTACCATTAGTTCGCTACAATTTCACCTGTGGTTTTGCTAGCAGTTACATCAGTAGTTAGGACTGCAGTTTCGTATCTTAAGGAATTCCACAAATAACGTTTTTTTCACGTAATTTTTACATCCGAGCATCGCCGTAATTTTTACTAAAAGAAATTTCTCCCCTCGCGTAAAATCAATCTCGCCGAGAGATTAAATTAAATTTAAGACCCACCGGGGGGCACGGGGAAAATCCATCCCTGGCTGGCGCAGTGAAGCCGAGGTGTAACGAGAGGGCGGATCCGGTGTTTCAGAGAGGATAGCGCGCTACACGATACCGGCGGGCGAGGTGAGGGGTCCGGGGGGCTGCAACGTCGAGGACTCGTCTTACGATGGCGCCGAGGCGAACGGCACTCTGGCCGGCGGCCTCGGCCAGCTCACGGACAACGTCGTCGGCGACGGCAACGAGATCTTCGCCTCGTCGGCCGCGAGCAGCTGGGTCGGCTGGAGCCACCGCGACCTCGTCGAGCTCGTGTTCGAGTTCAAGGAGCCCCGCGAGTTCGACAACTGCAGCCTGCACGTCGCCCACGTGCCCAGGAGGGAGGTCGAGGTGAGTCGACCGTTCGAGTGCGTTCGGTCGTGGACCGTATAAGATTTCATTTGCATATGCGAATTAAAAATTATCGAATCTAATTTTTGTGCACATTTATTTATCGGGAGGTGAGTCTCGCAATTTTTCAAGTAACGTGAAGTCAAGTGGTCAAAACTGGGCGCAAGGAACATTTTTAAAACGGAGTGTCTATTGGTACAAAATTCACGTAAAATACGTGGATCTAAGATATACAAAAAATAAACGTAAATCCACCGTTTTTAAAAACTAGAAGTTTATTCGTTGGAAAACGCACAATTCAGTTACTATTATAGTTTTTCAAAATGCTCCTTGCGATTGTAGTACTAATTTCAGACCAAGTATATTCTATTACATTGACTACGTAGAATAAAAGGTGGTATTACTCTTTAATACCAAGTCATACATTTATGGGAAAACCAAAAAAGAAATTCTTGATCCATACTCGTTGAAAATTTAAGAGACTCTTCCCTTATGCTGATAACTGGATTTTGGCGAATGTTAAAATTTCTAAATAATATATCTATATTTATTGAGTTACAAAATTTGTCATGTACTAGAGGATTTTTAGACAAAATGTTATTTTGAAATTGTGAAGTTGTATTGCGGAATGGACGCGCATAATTAATTATAAAATTAAGATAATTGTGAGAATAAAGTAGAAAAATCAGGGTATGGTGGGACAACGTATATTTCTTTAACCAACGTATCAATTCGTTCAAAATGTGCTTTTAGTGCGGAAATCTCGTACAGTATATTTTTTGCGGGAATCTCACAAAATGTGCTTTTTCGCAGAAATTTCACGATTTGTGCTTTTTTCGCGGAAATCTCAAGAAAACGAGCTTTTTTTCCTCAGGCACTCCGTTATAACGATGTAACTTTGCTTTGCAGGTGTTCGCTTGGATACAAGCCTGGTTTTCGCCTGACGGCAAACAATATCAAACGTCCACGGAGAAAATCGAGATTTCCAGCGACTTCAAATCAAACGCTGGCATGGTCACGATCCCACTTCAATTAAAAGCGGGCCGCTTCGTTAAGTTGGAGATTAAGCCGAGGTCGAAGTGGTTACTGATAAGCGAGGTCATTTTCGAATCAGGTAACGATTCATTTCTCCTCGCATTCATCTTCAGAAGCGAAGCGATAAAAACCCGTTTACGCTCTTACACGAATTTATTCGAACAATCGATTTTCATTTATACCAGAAAATTTGGAAAAATTTAATCGCAGTAAATTTTTAATTAAAAATAACTCGAATTACGAATTAATAAATATTTTTGAAATTTTCTAATTATGGCACGATAATTAAAAATAATTTAAGTATTACCAATTTCGGAATGATATAATCGCAGTAAATAATTTCGTATTTTTTTTTATTCCAACGACGCATTAATTAAAAATAGCTCGAATTAATAAAATCGCGCGCAGTTCCAGGTATAAGAAACCTCTCGAACGAGCTGACCCCGGAGCAGAGCCTGGTGGTCGAGCGTAATGAGACGAACGTACCGGAACAGTCTCATCCGAAGAGCGAGCTGAACGAGACCATTTACGAGCCGAATCCGAACTTAACGCCGGACGCCTTTCCGATCGGCAATTCCCAGACGTATATTGGTTTGGTGAGCAACTAGCCAAGGGGAAAAGAATTTCTCCACCCCCTTTTTATTAGGATCCCTTTAATGTCCCTTATATGTATAACTCAAGCTGTTAACCGTCTAATGGAATTCTGTTTTCACTGCAAACATTCGAATCGAATCGTTGCAACGAAAATACTCGTTATTTCCTCGAGTCCTATATTTTATTTCGACAAACATAAGAATAATTGTTGTTTGAATCGTCGGATAAGAAGATTTTTCTTTTTCATTTTGAAGCATTGTAAATAATAATTATTTTGAAAAATGCAGATTTAATATTCTCATTACGATTGATGTGATATTTTCAATAAAGAAAATGAAAAATACTAAAAATGAAAAATAATAGAGAATTTTGTATAACCAGTATCATGATGAAAAATGTTTTACAAAATATACTTAGTTTACACACAATGACATATGTTTTGTGTATACTCATATTTTGATTACGTCTCTATAATTGATATATAATTATAGCTATGTATGGAGACATAATGCAAATATAATCTTTCATGGACCTACATGATTGTGTATAATTAGGTATAATTAGGATTGTGTATATAATTTACATTTATAATCTACTACCTGGACGAAGGAAAACAGTGCTGCGGACATTTTTCATCTTTTTTTAAATATTTTTATAAAAAAATTATTATTTATATTTATTTTTATCGATGCCTGAACATATTCTTTTTTTTACACCTTGTATTTTTATGCACTTATGATTGTTACACTTTGTATCAAATTGTATTTTTGACCTTGCGGCGAATAAAGAGGTTCTCTCTAGATCTGAAAATCGCAAATCGTGACATATTTTATATTAAAAGTCATCTATTAATTCAATATGTAAACGTGTAATATGTTACTATTCACATTTTCTAAATTGATTGCACATTTTCAGGTTTAGATGATTCTCTCTCCTCTCTCTCTCTCTCTCTCTCTCTCTCTCTCTCTCTCTCTCTCTCTCTTATATTTTATTCTTTTTATATTTTAGTGTATTTATTTAGTATCGTAGACAAAGTCATTACGGCTAGTGTAATTAATATTAATTTTTTAAGACTGATGTAACTAAAAGTTACTCCTTATTAATATTGATTTATTTATACTTACCAGACGAGGCCCTATGCCTAATTGGGTACTGACCGTATTGGGAATATAAATATTAATAATGAAACTCCTCGACCAAAGAGTTATATTTGAGTATTTATGTATAAAATTATTTTATTTATTTATGTATTTGTTTTGTAATTATTGTATTTATATTTTTGTCCATTGGGACAAATAAAGAGGATATATCTATCTATCTATCTATCGATCTATCTATCTCTCCAAAATGTTACTATCCTCAGTCATCTCCACAATCTAATAATGAAAAAAAAAAAATAAATAAATAAAAAAAATGAATAAACGTGCATCCTCGTAGGTAAGCGGCGCGTTGACGGTGATAGCGCTGCTGCTGACCTGCACGGTCTTCCTGATGAAGCAGCGCGGCCGCAACAAGGTGGCCCTGCTGCAGAAGCACACGGCGCTGCTGTGCGGCCCCACGGCCCCCGGCATCACCATCAACATGAAGGACATAAAGCTGGCGGCGCCGATCATGCCGAACGGCCTGTCGCAGTCGCGCCTCTCGCTGAAGAGCAAGGGCCTGGCGTCGGCCCTCGCGGCTGCCGTCGACGGCGATCCCCTCGGCACGCTGCGCAGCAGCACCCGCAGCGACAACGGCAGCGAGTACGAGCAGTGCAGCGCCTACGAGCGCACCTACAAGCTCTTCTCCGAGGAGAACCTCGCCTACGAGCCCACGGGGCACAAGAGCGACAGATTCTCCACCTGCAGCGGTGAGTGCGCTTTAATTCAAGGGTATAGACTCGTTGTGCCTTTTTCCGCGGTTTTTTTTTTTAAATTGTCCATTTTTTGCAACACTTTATATAAGCTTTTTCTGATCATCAATCGTACTTATTAAAAA
>JAXIUT010000001.1:12350620-12376642 GCA_035586675.1 Eurytoma californica | reverse complement strand
TCATGTTATAGAACTCTTAAAGGATTCTTGGTCATGAATACTTCGTAAACTCTTTCGTAATGAGATTGCCGTCTGGGCCTTACTCCTTGAAGACTCTACCTAGATTTGCCAATACGGACTCTAGGTAGAGCGGACCTCTACAAACCCGCAACAGCGGTCGTAACACGCTTTTAAAGGGTCTCGTACAGGCAGGCGCGCATGGTCGGTGGTGGCCGCGGTCGGCGCGCGCTCGAGTGACCTTCGCAGCGTTCTGGCCGCCCGACTAGAGGTCGAATTCGAAATAAACAAATCCGTCGATACGCCGAGAGCGCAGCTCCTCTCTCTCCGTCCTCGCGGCCCCGAGTCCATCGCAGCACCGCAGCAGCAGCAGCAGGAGGTGACTATTCCACGGCGCGCCCCCCGCGACACAAACTCGCGTCGATCGCCCGATCGATGTCGGCTCCGAAATAACGAGAGAGAGACAAAAAAAAAAGAAAACAGGCACTGACGCCGCGGCGACATCGATCTTGATATACTCCTACTCGAGCACCACGTCTTCCTTGGCGAGCGACTCTCTCTCGCGTGTTTGCTCTCGCCTTTTTTTCTGCATGCGCCTTTCACGTGCCCGCCAAAGGCCTGCGATAAGAGGCCTGCCCGTTAACCTTAGCAGGGTGCTCCGATGGTGATCTCAATGAGAGCTTCGTTTGCCAGCAAGTCAGTGCACCGCCAACATGTTTGGGATTGCGAGTGATAATTGTTTCTTTAGTTGGGAGTGGACTGTTCGAGGTTTGATCTGTGATCCTTTAGTGCCCAATAGATTATCCATAAATTGTATCAGTACCATTGCATCTATATGTGTCGTATTTTAGTTCTTTTTATTTTTCAAGAACCGAACTGACTGACTATTGCCTGTATATTTTTTCAACTCATTAGACCGACTAATCATTTAACAATAGATTTGTAAATTCATTAATCAGCTTTATCATTCTGATTTCATAAATAAAATATCATTTTAATTGGCTAACACATAATTAAATATAGATTGACTAGTTGAATGTATGTTTGCATCACAAGGACTAATATTGAAATCTTTTAAATAACTACTAAACAATTTAACTAAGTAAAAATTAACATACTGGTTATCTTATCTTTCAATTAGGCATCATTTAATTTTTGGAGCATATTCAATTTTATACACTGTCTATTAACTTCTATTGGCGTAAATTTGAAATGGTTCCAATTTACTTTCTATTGTCTTAAATATACAGTTCATGTTTATCTAAATTGTATACAAGGCATGCTAAACAATGTCAAGTAATACATTGAAATATTTATTAGATTCTCTTGGCTTAAATAGTACATTGTATTTAGAATGTAAATTTATAGAGTAAATATATTGAATAATTTTATCATCACAAAAATTTATGTAATAAAATTATATATGATTAATTGAAATTTAATACTTAACACTTATTTTGTTTGTTTTTAAGTTAAAATTTCTTTATGTAATAAATTCTATCGGTATCTAACATGTTTGGATTTAAAATTTCTATCGTAAATAGTTAAAAAAATACGATTATTTGTAAATAATGATTAGATTAAAATTAATCAATTGGTATCCAGTGTTTTTGTCAACTAACAAAAATAATATGCTGTTAAAAGTGTTACCTGCAGTATTGTGCTAAAATAAATTAACTGCCATTTCACTGAAATAAAAGTACATCATATTTCATAGCAAGCTTTTGTTATAGGTAACGCACGTCGCTTAAATTATCTCAAGTAAAAATTTAATAAAAGTGACGCCAGACAAATTTAAAAAAAAGTAACGGTGGCTTTGGATCAAAAGCTTAATCATTACTCTCTAGTAGTTATTTAAGTTATTCAATTATTATACCAATGAGTGCAATGGTTGCAGTACAGAATCTAGTTTGTGACTCGACACGACAATTATTCAAGAAGATAGGGAACTTCTTTCGCTGCTGCTTGTCCTTCTTATTGACTTATGTAAGTTCCATATGAAAACACAATTTAATTCTACAATTGAACATCTGCATTGTACTTATTTCTTCTTTATTGGAAGAACTTTTCGATGCTCAATTAACATTTCTAAAATTACAGTTGCGCCTACAACATGCAATCAACGTTTCTGAAAATACAGTTACGTCTGCCACAAGTTTTTATTATACTTTACTGTCTTGTTTGAAAAAGTTTGAAAAGAAAACGGTAAACTCTTGTGACTAAATCCTCCTACCCACAGTTAACTTTGAAAAAATGACTAAAATCCATAGTTAAAAAAAGAAAATAATAATTAATCATCTTAACTATTCAAATCTAGTAAAAACACACACACACTCTTTACAAATTTTAACATTATCTTAAAAAATATATATAGCTCACAAAAAATATAGCAATAACTTTCACTCATTGCAGCGAATCATCCTATTCAAAAGTTTATAAGCAAAAAACGCACCTTATCAACATATAAGCAAAAAAGTCCCATCCTCGAATCTCCGCGCGCGTCAATTTCCGCCTTCTCATAGACAGACACTCAACCGCCGCGGCATTGACGGCTCGAAAGGATTCCTCGTGCGCGCGGCAATGGGAAAGAGAGAAAAGGAGAAGAAAAAAAACCGGTAGCGCCTAAGGGCAGCCTGTCAGCGGACACCGTAAAATCGTTTCGCGTGATACCGACTAAACGGCGCGCGCGCGAGGAGACGGGGAAAAAAAAGAAACGAGCCAGAGGCGCTGAAACCCAGTAAGCGGGCGCATTGTGCGTGCTCCCGGGTGCGCGACCACGCGGCAACGCGACACCCCCGCAGCGACACGCTCGCCGGAGCCCCCGCGTCCCATTGTCGCGCCGGATTATATTAGGCCGCGCGGCCGCGCCGCTGGGCCTCGTCTCGTGCCCGCCCTCGAACGCGTAAGTACCCATCGGCTTATACGTGGCGTTAACTTTTCGGGAGCCGCCCTATCTCGAAGGCGATCTTTTAATCTCGTCGCGATTTTTTATAAAATTTTTTATGTTTTTTATATAGTCTGTTACTGCGCTTCTAGTGTGTTTAATTTAAGTACGTGGCACAAAGACTTGACTCCATTTTTTCTTTTAAATTGACCCTCTAAATCTCATTCAGTGAAATTTCACTAATTTTTAGTGAGGATCAGCGCAAACCAGTGAAAGTGATCTGATCTGCACTGGAAAATCACTGAAACTCACTGAAAGTTAGTGAAATTTCACTGAATGAGATTTAGAGCGCGAGATAGATGTTACATTTTTTTTAGTGGTGCGGTTTCATCTCGCACGTGTATAATAATTGCCCATTTATTTTTATTTTATACGTTTTAATACATATTAAAATCAAAATATATCCGAGACATGAAAAATAGAGCTGGGAATCAAGAGAAATAAACTACACAGAACTTAGGTAGAGAGGTTTACATCCAGCATATCATGTATGACCTCTAAAGTTATTTAATGTTATATTGGTTTCATTAGTCACTCATTAATAGAGCACCTTTGATTAATTGTTAATTTGCAGTGAACTTAAAGGTTTTTCGTTAATTCAGCTTTAAAGACTGTTTCAGATTACATTCCATTAAGATAACGTCCAGTAAAAAAATGTTTTAGATTACATTCTATTTAAAAACAAATAAGGGCTATTTATAGATATCAACCTTAATACAGATAACACCTTTAAACCATGTTAACTGTAGCACAAAATTCGTGAAAAAATTTTCCAAAAAAAATTGTGCGTTTTTCCATGAAACTCGCGATTTCAAACCGAGCCCTAGCGCCGCTTTCGCACTGCACCTCTCCACCATCTCTTTATAAGTTTTAATATGCTGTAGCTTTTGCGAGTAGCTTTGTTGATCCGCTTCCCGAATTTTTTTGTTTATCCGCTTTCGTTGATTTCGCGAGCGGAGTAATCAGATTGACGCGTGAGACACGCCGTTGATAAGTGTACTTTATTATGATAAGCCCGCGGAGATCAGTATTTATATAATTTCATAGATGTTGTGCCAATCGGTTTGAGCATTTTGATAATATTTCGCGAAAAACGAGTCGTGTGTAACTCTGCGTGCTCTAATTGCACTCGGTATAGAGGCCTTGAGTCGTTGCCGTTAGTGTGTTTTTATTACTGTAGCGGGAATTTAGAGAATTTCGAATTATTAACGGATCATGGATTTTGCGAGGAATTTTATACTGTTAGCGCTTTTTGCCTTTATTGCGAGGGTTAACGAAATATTATCAAAAATGGCTCGCGATTTTTTTAAATTTAAACAAATTAACTTGGAAGAATCCGAGGTATGTTGTAACATAGTTCTACTTGCGAAAAACAAATATACTCGTAAAAAATTATTTATTTTATCAGGAAAGTTTTTTAAGATAAACGCGTTGTCAATCGTCTGTGACAAATACTGGAAAAACTTTCTCCTTGACTCTTTTACAGTATGACCTAAAAACAATAATTTTTATTGTACTAATGTGAATAATATTGCATTTGATATTTTTATTAAATCATGTCTAATGTGATTATCATCAAATATTCGTTAAATGGGTTTTTAAGTAAATCTTTTAGTGCATAGTTTAGTTGATTAGCCAATTTTTAAATACGTTTACTAACTTATTGATTTATCATTTTAGCCTAAAAAGGAGATCATGGAAAATCTCGGTTTCTCTGCTGACACTCAGAATGATGATCAAGTTCGTGTCTTATCACTAAATAAGGGAGAACATCAGGATGGAAACTTGTATAAACTCAAAAAAGGTATTACTACCAGTTTTGCTATTATTACACTTTCTCTAGATTTTTTAACCATTCATCACTAAACAAATTAAAAATATTCTTTTACATTTTCTAAAATTCTAAACAAATTAATTTTTTTTTTTATAGGATGGGTGATCGAGTTCAGGCTGGGAGCCTCGCTTCTCGGGCACAACGTCGACGTTTACACAAACCATCCACTAGTGACTAGTAATCCTTTCGAGAGGCGCACATATTATAGAATACCATGGAATCACGAATCCGCCTTTTTACGAGTTTTACTGGCAGGGTCTTTTCATTACTACGTGGCAGAATCAAGGTAACAGCACATTATTTTCCTTCAAAAACAATCAGCAGATTATCTGGCACAGATATGCAAAGTTTCATTAATTCAATTGAATTTCATCTCAAGTGAATTAAAAATTTATTAAATAAAATAATCGTTTCTTCCATTATTACGCATTATAGCGGAGAAGATGCTGGAAAGGTGATCGCTTCCGGATATTTACTGGTCGATCCTGAATTAATAGTTGGCAAAAACGACGAACCGCTGCCACTAGACTGCGTACAATGCCAGACAGTCCTGGCAAAATTATTGGGCCCCTTCTCTACATGGGAAGAAAAGTTGAAAGTATCTCAGAAGTCTGGCTACAATATGATTCATTTTACTCCAATACAGGTACTGTTAAATTTTTTCATTTATTTACCATGCATGCAGATATTTTTTATAGATGACGAATTTAAAAAATATATAAATTTAATTTTATTAGGTACTCGGAGAATCTAAATCAGCATACAGTTTGAGCGATCAATTAAAGTTGAACCCAACGTTCCATGATTCCCCGGACAAAGAGACGACCTTCGATGATGTCGAGAAGCTAATGAAGAGAATGAGAGAAGAATGGAACGTTAGTTATCAAAATAGTTAAAAAGCTTTAAAGAAACGTTTTGCAACGTTCGCTGAATCTAATTTACCTTTTTCGATTTTACACAGACACTGAGCATTTGCGATATAGTCTTAAATCACACAGCGAATGAAAGTCCCTTTTTGGTGAATCATCCGGAGTGCACCTTCAACTGCGTCAATAGTCCACATCTCCGTCCGGCATATCTTTTAGATGCTATTTTGTTCGAGCTCACAATACAAGTGTCGACTGGCGACTGGGAGAACAAAGGGATCCCGGCCGTCGTGGAAACCGAAGACCACTTGCATGTAGGATGAGCAGCATGCTCCAATTGTCCAATCGCGTTAAATTAATTTTTATTATAAATAGTTTCGCTGAGTATTGATTTTCTTTTCAGGCGATTCGCCACGCGCTGCACACGCACTTTTTACCGTTGGCGAAAATTCACGAGTTGTACACTGTAAACATTGCCGAGCTCGTGTCCGAATTTTTGAATATCGCTCGCAATCAGCTACCCCAAGATGATGCGAAAAATGAAAAGGGTGAAAGTATATCTATAATAAGAGATCCTCAGTATCGCAGATTGAAATCTACTATAGATATGCCTCTAGCTTTAAAATTGTACAATATTTATAGGTGAATAATCCAGCCATTTTATTATTTTTTGAAATTGTTAATGATTTGACAAATAGATTAATCGATTGTGAATGGTATTTCAGACTTGACTGTTTTGATGAAGAGACTAGAATGAAGAAGTGCGCAGAGGAACTTAGAAATAAGCTACAAGAACTCAACGATGCTGTAGTCAACGAAATCCAAAATCATATTAATGCCGCAGTAGAGAATACAATAGCTGGGATTAGATATTTCAGGGTACAGCAAGACGGACCTAGGATAAATGAAATTAGTGAACGAAATCCTCTTGTACCTAGGTAATCTATCTTTATCGAAATCTTTTGTGTTAACGCTTTTTTAATTTTTTCTTTGAAATATCGTTTACTCAAGTATGTTGAATTTTACAGATACTTTACAGATTACGGCAGCCCAAGATCATTTGTTGAAAGGGAAGAAATAATGTATTCGGAATCTGGTTGCTTTTTAATGGCTCACAATGGATGGGTAATGAATGGCGATCCATTGAAAAATTTTGCTGACCCAGATTCTAATGTGTATATAAGAAGAGAACTTATTGCTTGGGGCGATAGTGTCAAATTAAGGTTTATATAATTTTGGTTTATCATAAAATAAATTAAATTTAAGCAAGCAAATTTAATTTCTGTCAAAAATTTCAGATATGGAGAAAAACCAGAAGATTGCCCAGCATTGTGGCAAAGAATGACAACGTACGTGCAACAAATGGCTAAAATTTTCGACGGTGTGAGACTTGACAATTGTCATTCGACTCCACTTCCCGTTGCTGAAGTAAATCTAATTATTTACTAACAAAGAAAATTAAATTTTGGCAATATATCTAAATCTATTTGCTTTGAATTTCAGTACGTATTAGATGCTGCACGACAAGTAAAACCAGACTTGTTCGTAATTGCCGAGCTTTTCACGAACTCCGATCAGAAGGATAATATTTTCATCAATCGCCTTGGAATTACGTCATTGATTAGAGGTGAATAAAGTAGAAATTTTGTTCCGTTAAAAATGTTTCATGGTTTTTAAAAAATTATTCATTTAATATGAACAGAGGCGATGTCGGCTTGGGACAGTCACGAGGAGGGACGCTTGGTTTACAGATACGGGGGAGAGCCAGTCGGAGCTTTCATCCAGGCTCGTCATCGACCTCTGGTTCCGAGCATTGCACACGCAATCTTCCTTGATCAAACTCACGACAATCCCAGCCCAGTGGAAAAGCGCAGCGTCTTCGACCTCGCACCCAGTGCAGCTCTGATATCCATGGCTTGCTGCGCCAGCGGCAGTAACCGCGGTTACGATGAATTGGTTCCTCATCACGTACGTGACTTACCTTCCAATGTTTTCCGAATTTTTAAGAATTTTTAAGTCAAATTGTTTTTCTTTTTTTATTTTTATGCATACTGACGAAAATATTTTTTATCCTAGATTCACGTTGTGGATGAAGATAGGCAATACACGGCATGGACTGATAACGAAGAGTTGGCAAAAAAAGACGAGAAATATGTAAGCTCTAGTTCGGGAATCATATCAGCCAAAAGGGCCCTCAACAATCTCCACTTCTGGCTCGGAAAAAATCAATTTTCTCAAGTAAGTCAACTATTTGCCCTACAAAGAATTAATTTGAGTCACGATTAAAGTACTGTATTTTTTGGTAAGGTTTTCGTCGACCAAATGGATGTAGATGTGGTTGCGGTTACGAGGCATTCGCCAACAACTCACGAAAGTGTCATTCTCGTTGCTTTCACGGCGTTCAAACATCCTGATAGTAATGCACCAGATTTGAGAAGACACGTAAGACCATTGAGGGTAGAAGGCGTAGTCGAAGAAATTATCCTTGAAGCATCTTTGACGCACGAAGGAGTAAAGTACGTTGAGATTTTATATTGTCTCATTTTGAAAAGATGCAGACTTATTTTTATTATTTTTATTTGCACTTGTAGGAGTGGTGGCCTACCTTTTAGCTGTCCAAAAAGATTCAAGAAGAACAAGGAATATATTAATGGCTACTCCGAGTACGTGGTTAATGTCAAGGAGCACATTCAAATTTGTGATTCTACTAAGGTAGAAAAAGTCGACTCCGGTGATCCTAAAATTACGCAGTTGAACTTTATCAACTTCCAGCCTGGTTCTTTTATTGCCATTCGGTAAGAACACAAAAATAAAAAATTGTTTTTGTAATCTATTTTTATCAACACAGAATAATTAATAATTCATTTTTTTAATTTTCAAATAATTTAGAGTTTCACTACACGTTAATACAAGGCCAGCACTGACAAAAGTTAACGAAACTATTGGAAACCTCACGAATGCAAACGGTTCAGAATTGCGTGCAATAGTTTCGCGCATGAGTTTTGCCGATCTCAATAAAGCTCTCTATCGATGTGATCAGGAGGAACGTGAAGAATCCGGTAACAAATTTGGCGTCTATGATATTCCTGGTTACGGACCACTTGTATATGCCGGTTTGCAAGGTATGAAAAGTTTATCTAAGAGAAAAACGACTTAAACGGTACTAGAAGGATATACTCTAAATTTATTTTCAAATAGGAGTTATTTCTTTACTGGCCGATATTCGACCCAACAATGATCTTGGACATCCTTTGTGTGCCAATCTTCGACAAGGAAACTGGTTAATAGGTAAACAATTTTTGCATATTTTGAATAATTTAATAAAAGATGAATAATTCAAACAAAAAATTTTAGACTACACTTGGCAGCGGCTTAAAGAAGATGAGGGCACGCTTGCTCTTGGGCAATGGTTAGAGGAGGCTGCAGAACCATTTAAACTGATTCCGCGTTACTTAGTACCTAGCTACTTCGATGTAATTGTCGTCAACGTATATTCTATCCTCATAGATCAATGCTTTAATATGATGTCTAGGTATATTTTTTATCCACTCATTAAAAATTTAACAGCGAAAAAAATTTCATTAATTCATTTACTTACTTTTGCAGCTTTATAAAAGATGGAACAGACTTCACGAGGCTCTTATCCTTAGTTTCTGTGCAAATCGGAGGTATCGTGAAGTCTGCACAGTTACCAGATTTGTCTCCCGACTTAGAACCACCAAAGCCAAAAATACGCGAAGTTGGCGACAAAAAAGAACAGGAGTGCTTGACATTATCAGCTGGATTACCGCACTTTGCAGTTGGATACATGAGAAACTGGGGAAGAGATTCGTTTATTGCTTTAAGAGGTTTACTCCTGCTTACTGGTAGGTTCGAAGAGGCCAGATTTATTATTCTTGGATACGCAGGTACTCTTCGTCACGGATTGATTCCAAATCTCTTGGACAGGGGTGTAAATGCTCGGTAAATTATCAATCGTGCTATAGTGATACTGTAGATAACTATAAATTATTTGCTTATTTAAATGTACAATACTTGTCTTTTTGATCAGATTCAATTGCCGAGATGCCGTCTGGTGGTGGCTGTACATCATTCAATGTTACGTGAAGGAAGCCCCGAATGGTATTAAAATCCTTTCCGAAAAGGTATCCAGACTCTTTCCAACCGATGACTCTCCAGCCCTCCCCGCTGGCGAAGTGGTAATTTACTTCCGCATTCTCCTTTCCATTTTTTTCTTCTCAAAATCTTACGAAGAGATTTAAAATGAAAATTTCAATCGCAGGACCAACCACTGCACGACGTGATTCAAGAGGCACTGTCAGTACACTTCCAGGGCCTGTGCTTCCGCGAGCGTAACGCCGGTAAGCGCATCGACGAGCACATGACCGATCGGGGCTTCAACAATCAAATAGGTGTGCACCCCGAGACCGGCTTCGTGTTCGGCGGCAACGAGGCCAACTGCGGCACTTGGATGGACAAGATGGGTTCCTCGGAGAAGGCCGGCAACAAGGGCAAACCCGCAACACCCAGGGACGGCTCAGCCATTGAGATCATCGGACTTTGCCACAGTACCCTCCTCTTCCTCGGGGAACTTTACAAACAGAATCTCTTCCCTTACGGCAGTGTTCAGCGCAAAAATCGCGATGGTTCGTACGATTTTCAAAAAATTCTTTATTTCAAAGCAGTATATTTAAAGAATGAGAAATAATGATTCTTTTACCTTAAGGATCTACAATAACGTGGAGTTATAAACAATGGGCGGACAAGATGAAAGCGAATTTCGACACTTTCTTTTACGTTAACGAGAAACCGACCGAAGGTGAATTAAAACCAGATTTAATTCATCGGCGTGGTATTTATAAAGACACTCATGGAGCATCGCAACCGTGGGCAGATTATCAACTGCGACCAAATTTTCCAGTAGCTATGGTTGCTGTGAGTATGCTTCCCCGAAAAAATCATTATCAAGGTCATTCGATAAACAATAAATCAATTATAGCACAAAAACACTTTATCAGTATTGTATCACAACGATACGCAATGCTAAGTAGCTAATGTCAAAGATTAGTCAGACAAACATTTCAAGTGCACATTTTTATCTACTTATACATTATCAATGACGAAAATAGCACAAGTGAATCATCAAATTTAAAAAAGGCATGTTGTGAAAATGAACTAATCACGCAATATAAAACAATATTCCATTTTTAACATTATTATTTCACATAAATAAGTAAACATAATGCTTACATTTTTCTTCTCGATAATTAGATTTGTTTATAAAATTTGAATTTTGCAAATTAGTAAGCATAACGAATAACATGAATTCTGTTTTCTCTCAGTCACCCGAACTATTCGAGCCGAAGCATGCCTGGTTGGCCCTGAAGAAGGCAGAGGAGGTTCTGCTCGGACCGCTGGGCATGAAGACGCTGGACCCGATGGATTGGGCGTACGACGGCTACTACAACAATTCGAACGACTCGAGCGATCCGAAGCTGGCTCACGGCTGGAACTACCACCAGGGCCCGGAGTGGCTCTGGCCAATGGGCTACTTCCTGCGGGCTAGGCTCCACTACGCGGCCCTGGTCGGAGGCGACGAGGAACTGAGGAGCACGATCGCCTCCACCGAGTCGATAATCTCGCGCCACCTCATCGAGGCCTCGACGAATCACTGGCGCGGCCTGCCCGAGCTCACCAACCGCGAGGGCGAGTACTGCACCGACAGCTGCCGCACTCAGGCTTGGAGCGCGTCTGCTATACTCGAGGCAAGTTTTATTTGAAACTTTATTTTGGGAAGTAACTTAGAATACTTAGAAATGATGCATAAAGAGAAAAGTTGTACTAAAATTGATAATAGTCTATTGGTCATGATACTTAGATTACTGCTGTAAGAAAAAATACATCAATAGACACATTAAAACACGTAAAAATTTATCTAAGATATTTTGTTATGCTTTATTATAAAATATCTCAGATTTATTCTAAATTTTGCAATTTACATTTTTCTATTAATGCCATTATGTGAGAATATTAAAAAATACTATTTTAATTTTTTGTAAGACTTCTTTTTAAAATGAATCCATTGGGAATTTATTTAACGTATCTAAATTACATTTTTGCTACTTATACCTGTAACGTAAAAACAGCAAATATAACAAAATTTCTACTACTAATGAATATTATTTATTATAATGAACTTACTTTTCAAAACTTTTTTGGATATTTAGTTTACTCGTAAAAATCTTAATTGCAGGTTCTCTACGATCTGAACAACCTAAAACAAGGACTGAAATCTGAGAGCGATAGTCTCACAAATTGATGCAACTGTGCGTGTGTTCACCACCGATACTTACCCTTAGAGCACGTTAACTTAGATCAAGAAGAGAGAGTGCACGAAGGCTCGAAGAGCGTCCGCGGTAGTCCTAGTCGCGAGAAGGCACAAGCAGAGATCAACGACAACGACGCAGACGAAGACGACGACGACGACGAAAACGACAACGACGAAACCAGCCGACAATGCACGGAGACACACGCATTACTGGTCACAAGCGCACACGCGAGCGACGACCTTGTATACCCCAGCACAACATCGTCCCCTTCCTCCTCCCCCACGTCCCTGCCCAAAAAACGACGTCAGCAGCCGAGATCCAGCATGGATTGCAAGAAGTACGAAAACTCGTCCCGCAAGTGCAGCGCCGAGGCAATCCAAGAAGCAGCAGCTTTCCTGTATTCCGAGGGCGCCGGCGGGGTCAAACGCAGGAAGCGCAAACCGCGCGCGAGGCAACGCAAAGTCATCGACGACCTCAAAGACTTCTACGAGAAACATCTGGAAGACTGCTCTAAGGATTCGACCGTAGGAAATGTTCTGACGACGAGCGAAGTCTGCGACATCTGCGCGAGGCGCGCGGACAGTCCGGTTTACAGCGACAGATTTGTGTACAATCAGCAGCCACTGTTGGCCAGAGAGGTCACGTTGCTGCAGACCAGCCGCGGCCTCGCTGTCTTCGTACCCACCTCGAAGCCCGAGGAGGACGTTGACTTCATGCCGATTTACAAGCTGACGAAGTCCAACGCCTCGGGGATCTTCTACAGCACCGGCCTCTTCTCCGAGGTTGTCGATTTAAAGTCGAGCCTCGAGCCCAGCATAGTCCTCCTGGATAGCCCTCGCTCATTTCACAGCGTGGAAAGCGACGGCCCGCCCTTTTATCGTCAATTTTTAGACAAGGGTTACAGTCGTATCTCCGAGAAAGGCACCACCGATCAGCAAATTGCTCCGTTTAAGGATAGAGAAGAATTCAGAATTGATATAGAAAGCAAAGTCGAAGAGCGGAGTTGGATGGGGGAGGCGGCGAAGAAAGAACGAGTCGAGGACTTGGAGCGGAACAGGTCGAGTCTACTGATGCTGGAGCCGCTGCTGCTGATGTCGTCCGAAACGGCGAGCAGAGGCGTGAACTACAAGAAAAAACGCTTGGCGCACTCGGAGCATTTGAAACTCGTTAGAATAGTGATCGCTTACAGCCTGACCTTCGTTATACTAGTAAGCATAACATACTACGTAGTGTATTTCACATGATGATATTATTTTACAGAGACTACTTTAGGATTCGAGAATACTCAGATTTACGATGTACTAGCGTACTATCTCTAAGCGACGCCTGGAGAATTAAAATTAATAAATTGATTTGCACAATTTAATGGAAAAAAAAGTACAAAAAAACTCATAGATCTTTAGTTACACGGATCGAATAGCAATAAGCAGGATTTTCAGCAGTCTTTTTAAAAAAATCTTAATTTGATTACGTGCTTATGTTGTTACACCAGCAGACACTTCGGAGTCGTCGTATTTCACAAAATGTAACTGCCTTAAAGTAAATATTAACTTTATACGGAAATTAGTATTTTGATAAGAATGAATCGTTCGAACGAGAAATATTCGCACATTATTGTTTCTCTTCTAAGTTTATACAGTCATCGTCAAATAATTATTTATTTTTTTGTTGCACAATTACTATGAAATCGATTTGATAGGTAAAAATTGAATATTCAATTTAATTTTAAGTAAAGTAATATCTCAATAGAAACGTTATATTTAAATGTTTTTGTTACTAATATTAAATTACGCACTTTAAACAAAACCAATGATTTCATAAAATATTTTACTTTATTTTTTTATAAACAAATTTATGTCAGCTTGTTGAAGGGGCTCCGGCGAATTGCTTAGTAAATGTCTGTAATCATAATTAAAAAAACAAAAAAGAAATTTAAGATAAATATCAAACATATAAAATCAATACATTGTTTGGAGTAAATATTAGCTCGAAAATGTATTGTTAGATTTATTTTGTCGTTTGAAACCACTTTTGAAACGAGACAAACAATGGGTTGTTATTTTTATTAATACTTATTAGTTTATTAGAGATAATGTTTTTAGAAATCTCATTTTAAATACCTCTTTATTTAGCAATTCATTATAGAACTTGCTTTCCACGCCGGAGACATCTTAACATAATTCTGTTTTCAGTAATCGTCAAGACTGTGTTTTAATGTAGAAATTTAGACGAAATGTTTTGCCATATTGTTATAATTTTGAATAGTACTATGCTAAGCTTCATATTTTAAACAAGCATGAATTTAAATTTATCGTTTAATTTAATTTTTGAAAAAAATTTTGAGGGTACGGAAAATTTGAGGGGAAAAATTAATGACTTCCTTGTAAAACGTGACATTGCTAAGATATGTCGAAATTCATAATCAAATTTTGTAGAAAACAAGTTCACAAAATGTAACTATCGTAGATTTTAACCCATTAAGTTTTACTTGAAATTTGTTAATATGGTTATTAAATAATTAAATTTTTAATAAACTTTGTTTTTTTTTTTCATCGATTTATTTTATATTAAGTAGTACGTTAATTATGCGATCTTGTTTTCATTTTGTGATAAATAGGGCGAGCAAGGCAAAAAATGTTTTAATTACAATACTACAGAGCTGAGCTTTGCGCTACGTAAAAAATATATTTTTATTAAAATTCAGCAGATAGTAGTAGTTGTACTAATATGAATAAAATCAAGTTTTACCATAATTAGTTACTTCGTTAAAGTTCCTTTAGTGCACATCAGTTAATGCTGCTCGTCAAAGGCACCATATTTTTTAAACATTTAGCGGGAAGAATGAACGAAAACCAAGACGATCGAGCTTTTTCTCATGATTGTAAAAAATAATGCTCGACAGAAATCAATGTTACTCTTTAAAAAAAGCGGAATAAAAACAACACAAAAATTCTTCGTAAATAAGTTTTAGTGTAAAATAATAAATGTTGCGATAGTAATTTCTTCTCCTGTAAAAAGGTTTATTTTGTTAAATTTTGGTTTTAATAAATAAAAAGTATATTTTGAAATAATTTTCTACCAACAAATAAGAGAATCAATATTTAATTGTCTTACACATCATTTTACAACTCATTTTTATCATGATTTTTTGTGAACATTCAAAATCAGAGGTGTTTTACAATATCTTTTTGTGAACATTACAAACGCAATATACAAATATACAAATCAACTTTACGACAACTAATAAATTAGGCTTATAGGGTATCACGCACACTCTTCAAATTAAATTATTAATCAAACTATAACAAATATTAATGTTTAAATATTTATTTTTATAAAGGACATGTGTTATTTCATTTTATACTTCATAGCACCATAAATACAGCAGAATAATTTTCATTTCATACACCGTATATATGATGTGCGTTTAACAGTAATTATTATAGTTTAATCTTATAATGCTCATGAGTCTAACTTTGCGCTAGTGATTTCCTATTCCATTTTTAAGTATTTCTACCTTTGAAAAAATTGCTAATGTCCTACATTAAAATCAATATTAAGAAACAAGACAATATTTTGGAATGAAAAGATTAAAATTATTTTTATAATTTATTAAATACTTAATCCTACAGAATTACAAATTTTATTGAAATTTTGATTTTTATGCGACAAAAAAATATCTAGAAACTTTATTTAGCTACTAACAAGTCATTGAATTAATAAAATTTTGTGGATAATTATGTAAATAGACTGATTTTAAGATCTCTAAATCAGAATATTATACATATCTATCAGCTAAGGCAGCGGTCATTTATGTTCTGATTGACTAATAATTTTATTTCACTCCTTATCAAGTGAGTAAATAACTTAATAAATCAAATATTGAAATACGTAGGATTATTTACAATTGTCTTTAAATATATAATAAAATAAATTTCCAATTATTCCAACCCAGAAATAATCATGTCTAGCTTTGACTCAACATTAAATGTTCAAATTAATGCGACAAAAACAAACACTCAACAAATATTGAGCAAAACAACTCAATCGATAGAAACGGACTTCCGCATCGCGCTTCGAATACAAGAGAATCTGCAAAAAAATCATCGTGAACACACCAGCCAATTTAAATATCATCGAACAGACCCCTGGGCGGGGGCCCGACGCGACTACTATTCGTTGAAAAAGTTCTTAAGTTATCCGTGGTAAAGGTCGAGTAGTCGTCAGCATGGAATCCGCGATCGAAACGTTCGCCTGCGCCGTAATTTTCGTTCCCAAACGACTGTGCACCCATACTGTACTCCGTCATGGGCTCGAAGTCCCGCAACAAGCCGGCGCGCGCTGACTCGGTTGACTCGTCTCTTTTCAAGGATCGTACTACAAACAGTTGATTAGTAGGGTCGCCGCCTTTTCTTTTATCCTTTTGCTTGCTTTACATTCTCTTTCCATTTACAAGATAGTGTGATTAAAGCGAATTCGGTCTTAACAGATTATATTAGCGGAAACGATGGTTTGTTTCTCAGAAGTAGAGACAATTTGCTTAGAAATACTTTTAGTGTATAGTGGTGTTAAGACCAAATTGATCAAACTTAAAATAAACAAGTAATTGCTGCAAAGTAAAATAGAAGAGTAGCTGCAAAAAGTTCATGCACTAGAGTTCGAACCTGATTTCGTTCTTTTATTAATCTTTTAAGCAAGTATTTTACCGGTAATGAAATAAATAATAAATCTCTTAAGTACATTCATTTTCATAAAATATAAAATACATCAGAAAATACTTTAAAAAATTTTTAATACTTTTATACTTATTTATACCCATAAACTTGAATAAATAAGTAATATATATACTTCTCAGGATTTCAAAATAACCCAGATAAAATAATAAAAAATCAATACGTTTACTTTCAAAATATCCACAAAATAAAGTAAACTCGAGCTTCTTCAACAAAAAAAAAACGTATGTACAATTAGCGTCGGACAAATAAAAAGAAGCAAACAATAACTGAAAAGAAGTCATGCATTAAAAAGCTAGCAGGCGGAATAGCTTGAGTACAGATGGAGCAATAATGTTGCTTTGAGATCGGCTCGATGTGCTGTGTGCGATCGTTCCATCCTCAGCTCAGAGGCTTTTGCTTTATTTTGCATTCCATTTATAAAATATGGCAGCTATCGCCGTGACGACAGTGATCACGGCTTTCTACGGATCTACAGTGTACACACCCGTATCAGTGCTCTGCCGCGAAGTCCGGTAGCGCGACGGATTCATGGCAGAGGATCTCTCCTGGAATTCTCGACGGCGACTCATCGAATCTTCGACTCTCTGTCGTTTTCTCTTTTCTGAAAGTGCGCATGTAGAAATAGAGTTAGCGATTCGTGAGATACTTGTAATGAAGTTATTAAAAGAACGTACCTCTTTTGATCAATTCCCGCCCTTCCTCGACGAGATCGGTAGTAAGCTCGTCGTCACCTAAAAATTGTTGGAAACCCAACATAGAGAGTAAGCGACTGCCGAGACTGAAATATGTGGCCAAGCAGAAGGCGAGAATTGCCATTGGAAAATAAATGTTAAACCCATCTGATATAATTTTTATCACGTCCATGTGACCCATTATCTGGAAGGTTCAAAGAATAATTATCGTAAATACACTGTTGAAAACATTATCTTTCCATAAACAATGTGCAAAGAGTACCTGAGTATATTGGGTCTCCATTATTTGTGTTTTTATTATGTGCGAATCCATATGTATCAAACTCAAAAAGTTCAAACACATAGGAGGTGTGAGTCGACAGAGCATCATGCCACTGAATATCAAACTGTACTCATTGGTTTGATGATGCGGAGCTAAGTAGTACAAGTTCAGTACTCGAATTTTCAAAACTGTTGAGTAAGCACAATAACACAGGTACGCAATTACCAAGGTCGAAAGCAACTAAAATAAATTATTTACATTAACATAGAATAAATAGAATAAAACATTTTAAAGTCAATAGTTCGAAAGATATTTGCGTACCTCAATAGTAAAATAATCGTACTTTACTTTTGCTAAATTGACAAATCGAGCAAATAGTGACAGTACTGGTGATTTATTGAAAAAAGTCACTTCTGACCATACAACAGCCACTGATAATGTGCCAGCTAAAACAGCAGCGATTTTTTGTACGTAGTTCTTAATTACACATTTCCAATACCATTCTACAAAAGAAAAAGAATTAATTAATGTATTACAACTTATTAGAATCCAATTAAATAACAAATAAACTTTTTACCTATACTAGGATTATACAAAACACGTAATAGTAATGGACGTTGTACAGGAAAACTTGGCTTAAATCTTCTGTCATGACTAGTTAGATTTCTTGAAGTATCTTCTAAATCAAGAACATCGTCTACTAATATACCCCACTGGGTCTCTGTTCTTTGTAAAGTTTGCATTGATTTAATTGCCTGTAACAAATTTGTTTTTTAGTAATTCCCATTTTATCTTTAAGCAAATGATTAGGAACAAATTATTAACAACAAAAAATATATACATTTCGGTGCAGTCGAATCAACGCCTTTTCTGATGGAATGTCAATAGGAGTATCTTCTGGTAAATGTCTGCGATTCATTCTATCTTTTATTTCAGCTGGTATTTTTTGAAATATTGTCTCTAAATATTGATGAAATGGATGCCCTGGATTAATTGCCATATTTGCTGCTTGCAATGACTGTAAGTAAAAAACATATTTTTAAGTAAACTTTAAAAAATTTTTAAATTATAAGAAAATTTTTATTTTAATTTACTGACCTCTAATACATCGTCAACATTTTCTTCAGCTTCATATTTCTCTATGCTTAGTTTTGCTGCTTTAAAATAACTATAATGCAAGGTATATCCTTGCTTACTGGCATTCCACAAGCCTCTTGGGACCTCAACAAGAGCATATCCTAGAAGTAATACAAGTAAAAACAAACCCCAAGTATTTGAAGCTGAAGAAGCTATGGCCTTGATTTTTGGTCTGTTGAAAATTCAATATCACAAATTAATCATAAATCAATGGAAAAAGAATTGAAAATTGAATTGAAAAGTACGTACCCATCAAGATCTACACCTGGTTTTAATGCAATATAAATCAAGAGTATTCCGCAAATAAACAAATAACTTCCGTAATAAATTGCATTATCAATTAAGGCTGATTTTAGCTTTCCTTGTATAGTGAAGTCACCAGCTTTTATGTAAGACTGCATTAACGGTAAAATGAGCCATGTTAAACATTGAGATGTCCAATAAACAATTCTCCAAAGATTCTGATAAACAGTTTCAGGAGATTCTACCATAGACCATGGTTCTCTGCATTCATGAGTTGGTTTAACTGTAGTACTATTTTCAACTGAGCTTGTTTGAGATAAGTTGCTAAGACTTTGCTGAACGCATTGTCGAAATACAGTCTAAAAAAGAAAATCAGAGTGCATTAATACAATGTACTAAAATAAAAGTATAACATTAAAATTTTTAGTAAACACTCACTGAAGATACATCTAGAGGTAGTACAAATATAATAAGCAGCGAAAAATACCAAGCAATTAAAACAGAGAGTGTAACAATTGGGTGATGACGAAACACATTTCCATATCTGTACAACAATGTTGCTGCTAAACAGAAGGTCAAAATGACCTCTGTTAAAAGTAGTCCAACTGTCATCTTTTTTTATCTTTTATAGAAACACATCTAATTTCATTGAAAACAATGCACAATGCACTTATTTTCATATATATATAACGATGTTCACTACCCGTTATTATGCATCCTAATAAAATTCAAATTCACTAATTTTATCAATGACTGTTGTTAGAATTTTCTGCGTTTTGCATCTCTTTCAGTTTCATTTCGGCATCCCTTTGCATCTTCTCAAGTTTTTCCAGAGTCACTGACTTCAATGGCATAAGTTTAGGTTTGCAAAGAATGTAATCAGGTGTATCTTCACTGTATAACAATCCTTGTTGCGGTAAGACAATATCAATGTTGTACGTAGGTTTTTCTACAGGCTCAGACATTTTCATTGACCAAAATAAACCTGAAAACAAAGGATTAGTGAAAAAAAAATCACGCAAAATTAAATTAGCCCTGCACGTTTTAATATATTTGTTATAATTTATTCATAAATAACAGTGTATATAGGTTATAACACAGTCAATGCAGTAAATGAACCATATTGTTAAACCACTGACACTAACAACACGCACTATTGAACATTTAAATCATTCCATTAAGATTTTTCATAAAAACACTTTGTTTTTTATAAAAATAAACACGAAATCAACTCGTACCTTCAAAATTCTGAGCGAAAAGAATAAATTAACCGCTATTTTACTGTTGCTCCATTTCTCCTTTCAGCGGCAGATTCGTTTCATAACGAATATAATTGGCTTGATATCCTATCGCTAGAAAATTTTACACAAAAAATTAAGGTAATCACGAAGAGATAGCACTTCTTGTCACATAATTTGGCATCGCGACGTCAACGTCGGCGACTGCTATAGGAAAGGCCAGGAGCTGTGCCAGACCACTGCTGAAGCAACGAAGATAGATCTTAATATCTTCGTTGGCTGAAGTGCTGACGAAGATGCAAACGTAAAGAAGTGGGGAGCTGTTCACACGCAACTATACCTATGCGTGAGTCAGAATGTCGTGTGTGTGAATACGTGTGACACATATGCTCATTTGAATTCTATACAGTTTATCTACAAAGTACATACATACAGTTTTTTTTTTCAATCAATTCAGTACTTTATGCATTGAATCTATTTGTGTTGCGGTGTAAATTTTATTTATATTTCTATGCCCCATTTCATTTTCAGAAGCATTAAAAAACAATAATTATAATTAAAGTATTTTAAAATTATTTTAAAAGTGCAATATTGTTTTTATGATATTGCATGGATTTAAATTTTTTTAAATAAATTAAAGTATTGCTTAGTATTTAGTAAGTTATAAAAACAAAAGTAATTATCAAAATAACAGTGTACAATTTATTTTTTCTTTTCAATACAAAAATATAAACTTATACTAATCACTTTACATACTTTTTTTTTTTGTTTGTAACAAAAAAAATGTTTATGTACATGTTGTCAGATTGTTTCTTTCATCTTCAGTCTTACAATAAAAATACGAGCAATTTCTTTCACAGGTAGATGACAAAAATAATATACCCAAGATACAATCAATTTAGATGAATTTAAAAATTGTATAAGAATATAAACTTTAAAGTCCCTTTTTATAAAATGTAATTAGCGGTTTAGAAAATTTAAAATTACAATTCATAATGTCAAGAAGGGATTATTGCAAATCAACCTTCAGAATTTGAATTTAATTTTAAAATTCGAAGTAATTGTAAACATAAAATTTAGATTCTGTTTTTCTCAGTACATTCATTTTTTATCAATTTACAGAATAAAACACTCTCAAAGGTTATTATATCAAAGACATTCGATTAAAAATATGCTTAGGAGTATTCTAAAAGATAATCTTACGAAGCATGATTGCACAAAAACATTGAGATTCATTTAATCTATATAACTCTAAATGAATCATAATGAACCTCATTACTTTAAATCACAATAAATGTTTTAAAATTAGTTTGGCTTTTAAATATGCTAAATCATCCAGTTTTTCCTAATACTAAGAGGCCAGAAATATAAAATAATTTTAAATATTTTAAGAAGAATCATTAGAAATGAACAAAAGCTTTCTTTTAATTAAAAGTTTTAAAAAAAAAGAATTTATAAAAATCCATATTTTTTATTTCCTTTTAAAAAGATTCAAAATTATTATAAAAACCTCGTTTAACTGCATACTGAGATAGTGTATGCTTTTTTAGTTGATTTAAAACCCTCATACTTTCTATTAAAATTATATACAAATTAATCTATGGTGCCGCGCATCTTAAAGATTGCTCATGGCTCGATTATATTTTGATGGCGTTGAGCTTATTACATTTTTAATATTTTCTTTCCAATCAGATAGCTGAACTTCTTCGTCAGCTTGTGCTATGCGCTCATCCCAATTAAGTTTTAATTTAATTGAAGAACTGTCTGTGTTATTTGTAATGTTACTACTGCTATATGTTTGATATCCAGTGTCTTGTGCAGAACTAAATGCAATTTGTTGAATATAATTGCCAGAGAGCATACTACTTTGCTGCATTGCATAAGATTCACTAGCGCTTGTTTTGCAAAAATCTAATCTAGATTTGTTGATAACATTAAAATTGTTCGGTGCGAATTTCTCCCTGTCTTCATTTTTTAATGCCATTTGTTGAACATAATTTCCAGATAGCATGCTACTTTGCTGCATCACATAAGATTCACTGATGTTTGTTTTACAAAAATCTAATCTAGATTTGTTGATAACATTAACATTGTTCAATGCGAAATTCTCCTTGTCTTCATTTTTTATTTTAATTGAATTATTTGTAGAAACAATCATTTGGGTAACATCTGAGTATTTTTCATCTTCTGAATGACATTGACTGTTATCTTTTCCCTCCAAATTCATATCTTCCGAAAATAAAGTCTTACCTATAAATATTTTAATAAATTAGATTTTTATTAATAACCATGATCGTTGTTTAAATACAATAAGTTAATAAGTACTTACATATACTTGTATTTATAGGACTTTTTCTACTTCCTTTACTTTCTTCGAGAATAGATACTTCGATACTCATATCCTTTGTAAAATCTAATTTGGCAATGGACCTATTTTTAGACCTAATACTTTGACAAGACATATCGAGGCCACCATTTGAAATTGGTGAAACATCACATGGTGACGAATTCCGACCATACGCCCGTGGAGTTCCATATGTCCTTTGGATAATTTGAGAACAATTCTGCAATAAAAAAAATCAATTATTGCAATGTATTACAAATTAAATTTATTCTTAAATTATTATTTTAATATTTCGACTTATTAGAAAATATTTTTTATCACCTTTAATACAGAATTATTAATGCGTACCCTTAATGGAGTGCCATGAAAGAACATTCCACTTTGTGCTGGACTTAAATTATGAATTAATGGACTTGTGGGTTTCACAGGAGATATCGAGATAGAACTATTAGATTCATCATGAGAATCATCATGATTTGTAAACAACTTTCTTCTTAGTGAAGAATTGCTAGTATTGGCTTCTTCACAGTTTGCAGTTTTGGTTTCAGAGTTTTGGTCCTGTAAATTATTTTTTAATAATCATCCATTATATTATATCAACAGTTATTAATTAAAAAATTAAATTGATTGGTTTTATACCTGTGTAAAATTAAAATAAGGTTTTAATGCTTCTTCAACATTTGGTGGCAGCTCTGGAGGTAAAGATAAAACTGTTTGGGTCCAACCTATTAATAAAAACAACTATTGTTATAGTACATGTAGAATCATGTAACATTTATATAAGGTATTTATATATTTACTATCTCGTTTTGCTTTTTTTGCCTTGTGAGACTCTCTTGACATATCAGCATCTTCATTATGCTTCATAGGTGTACACAGTTCTAGTTTCTTCTCTGATTCCAACCTTTTAGATTCATGCGGACTAGGAATAATTTGATTTTCACTAAAAAATCTACTTATAGCCTCTTGAGCAGTTCTTTCTATTTCAGGATCCGAGCAGTGCATTTGTTGTATCGGAAATTCATCTATTTTAGCTGGTTGCATGTTAGCTAATTCATCTATACTCCACGTAAAGACAGGAGAGCCTTTTTGAACTGGACTAGTAACCTATAGAAATTTGAAAGATTACTTTTTTATATTCTTTTACTACTATCCAAAATTAATACTTTAATTTTAAATTTTCATACCTTACTAAATACTGACGGACTTATCACTGAGATATGAAGCTTATTAGTTAAATCGGCTTCAAATGGATTCCTAGCTATAAATTTGGTCAGTCCTGAAGGTGGTGTGATATGATTTGGTAAAACAGAAAAATTACTTGTACTACTTTGAAAACTCGACATCAGTCTAACGCTGTTATTTCTTACTGGAGTCTTCGTAATAGGACTCAACATTACAAAACTATCACAGTTTAATTTATTTTTGTTTGGGGTCCACTTTGAATGATCCATTTTATCTAAAACAACAAAAAATAAACATATTTTATTATTTATAAAAAAAACATTTAAAAAATCTCAATTTTAAAACACTTATAAATCATTGTTTAAAGTTCCTTACGAATAAATTGTAAATAATACAATCGTTAAAATTTCATAAAGGAGTTAAATAACAAAATATAAATTGCAATGAACAATAAAGTTTCCTAAAAACTATGTGAGCATCGTTAACCTCAAGTGAGATAGAAGTTAACTGAATCTAGCATTACTGACATAAACCCTCCAAAAACGAAAAATAACCTGCAGCATTAACAAACGTAATAATAATTTTAATATCAAACCTCAAATTATCCCTAATAACCATCAATTTTGCAATAACAAAATTTGTTTACGTTCGGAGATTCGTTGGACCGCAGCGTAGGAGGAATGGCGAAGCACGAAGTCAGCGCGATTTAAATTTCAGGATTCAGGCGTTGCTAACGAACCTCTCGAATGCCCGCGGGAGCATGTGCATTCGAGAATCGACTGTTATTTTGCCGCCTGAAGTCGAAAACGAAACGCTTGGATTGGACGATTTGAATGTTAGTTCTGTAAAATACCTGTACATTGCCTAAACAATTATTATAAATTATTTAAATTAAAATATATGTAATGCAATGCAGTTCTGATTTATTCATTAGTATAATAATTATTGTGAAACTAAATTTTATATAAATTTATATCAAAATACAAAGGTAAAATATTTTATTTTAATAATTAATAATTAGTGTCAATAAATTGTGCACAATATTCTTATTGTAATTTGGATTTGCTCCAGGATTCAGGAAAACATGTGCACGTGCATATGTGCACATACATACATTTACACTCACAAATGCTAGCAGAGGTTGTCTAGTGGCGCCAGCGGCGCCGGCAAGGCGGCTGTATCTGTACGTATCTGTTTATGTACGATGCGGCAACACTTTGGGCATTATGCAGGACTATTCATAACAGCCTTGCTGAGATTGCTGGCAAGGGGATGACGTCATTTGATTCAGGTCGAATCCACATACAATGGCTTGCTTCTGGAGAGGGAGACGCAGACTCCATCATGTTAGCTGCGCTCCGATTTGGAACTCGCTCTGTCGATAAATCGCTATAAGTATCTATACTAATTTATATACACATATATGTGAGTATAATGTGTGAATATGTTATAATCAGTATCAGAGTATGTGATAACTAATTTCTAAAGTGCAGTGAATGCGATAAGCAAATTGTTTGATTTTGAACGTATGAATTAGCTGCAGTATAGTTATATATAACTTTTGGTTTGACTGAGTTTGTGTTGCATATCAATAATTAGTGTATGTGTGACTTTTTATGCACAGGTGTATTAATGTAATTATAGTTTTACAACAATTCAGCCAATTATTTGTCTACAAACACACAAAAATACACTTGCAAGAATATACAGTTATTCAGAATATTTTAATTCTTTTTTATACACCTGCATATAATTAAAAAAGAATTTGCCAAGGTTCAATACTCTAATTAATCACTCACAGTACCACATATAAACAGATGAATAATCAACATCAAGTTACATCCAAACTTTAAAATTATCAATAATTAATAATAAACTTCCAATCTCTGATTTCAGCCTATCTTCATTCTATACCTATCAAGTATCAAGCAACCGACGTTTCCCGAAAATTTGGCGCGCAAGTTTACCGACGCCGGAGCTTCTATATATAACTCCATACACGAGCTATATAGGTATATGCATTCGAGAAAGTAGCGGACAAAGCGCGCGGGAATGGATTCCATGTGGAGCCAGCCTGCGAATCACCATCTTCATGGCATGGCACTCCAATCGCACAGTAGCCGCCGCGGCGGCCGCATATACGCTAGGTAAGTATCTCTGGCGCGAAACGCCCGCGCCACCTACCGGAATTTTTTTTCAATTTTGGGATGGTACG
>JAXIUT010000001.1:12289735-12348499 GCA_035586675.1 Eurytoma californica | reverse complement strand
TCCTGATGTATATAGATATACAAACAATGTAATTCTTGTTCCTTATCACCTATTCCTTTTTAAGTGCGGAGGCCCTAAGGGCGATATGCCGGTATCCAAATTTCTCAACAAGATAGGTATAACGAAAGTAGATTTTCCATTATTTACATAAAGTTTTGTATGTACTTATCCATAGTCTTGGAGGTCATTATTGTAACAGAGCGAAAATGAACCGCTGTGTATCTCATGCATTCTCGGACTGGCTCGACTAGCGAGTCTTTGTTCGTGTATGAACCAATTTTGCTTCACCCGCCTTCACGATCACAAGTGGATTGCTTCTAACGACGTGGAGGACGTAGCTTGGTGTTTGAGCCTTCCGTAACAAGGAGAGAAGTGGCCTGCTTTCTGAATTGTAATCGGATACAAAAGCTGTTTGCTGCATAACCTGCAAAAATGTAAGTAAAATTTTCAAATGATAATCGTGCAGTTTTTCGTCACGTAATTGTACCTATACATGACAAAAATTTTCGTTAGAGTACATACATTTAAATATTTAATTATTTTTTTTACAATCGTTTAAAACGTCTATAGTAATACTGTAACCAGGATGTTGTCAATAGATAAAGTATGTAACAACATTTGTATAACAAAATTATTTTTTTAAATTCTGCACAGTCAATAACTTGTATTTACAAAGCAAATTTAAAATTAATAAAGTAAATGAAATACATGTCGCAGGTACTGCTAGTCCTTGGATTGGAGAAAAAAATAGCAAAACAAATTTTGCGTAGCTGACGCAGGGACTCTTCCCCTGATACGGTGTGCCAAGTACGTACATCTTTACATCTGTAAGTAATCACTATAGGTGTCCGTAATATTTTTTTGTTTCCGAAAATTACAACGTCGTGTGCGCGTATATACACGCGTAAACATTAAAAATTAGAAACTTTCACGAAACGCGATTGCATGAGCGTCGTTTTCGGAAATATTTTAGAAAAAATAAGCACTATTAATGTTTATTGAAAAATGTGTAGAATTCTGGATAACAAGCTTTGAGTGATTTGTAAATAGTGTAGCCTAAGATATTATTTAAAAAACTTCAATACATTTGAATGAATTGCTCACTAATTTACTCACTAATTATTTCAATAAATTGATTGAGATATTATGAAAAAAAAATTAATTAAATAAATGTTTTTGAGCATATTCATTACGATATAGTGCAGTACAAATCGAATGAATTATTTTTGTTATTAAACAAAATTATTACAAATTGCGGAGAAATGAAAGTATAATAATTGTTAACCTTAAACTATTAAAATTTTCCAATAATTTAAACAATACCACTGATTAATACATTCTTAGTATCTGATATTAGGAGATGTAAATTATAATTAGTCAAATTTCTACTGAAATGTAACAAGCTACCGTGTACTGCACTTTATGATTTCACAGGATACAAAAAATGTATTTTAAACTAATAGTAAGATAACTATTTAAATTATGTCAAATTTTGATATAAGTCATAAAGTGGGTTATCTTTATTTATACTTTTATTTGTATTAATAATAAAAATTAAGTTCTTGATCAGTTGTTACAAACTTTTGCAAAAAAGCATAGGTTTATCCTTTATTTCATATGAATGAAGATTTTGTAATAGATGATATTGATTAAAATACATTAATACTGAAAAGTGAAAGCTTTTGCATTGTCTATTTAAAACATATTAAGATGGTATAATTTAAATTTTACATAATTTATAAAATAATATTTTTTCAGCTTGGATTTTCATGGACATGCAACTCGATATGCAATTGTATTTTTTTAAAGAAGGAACATATTAAGAAATAAGATTCATAAGAAATTTAAAAAAAGGAAATTGGACTGTTAATGAGAATTGAAACAAAATGTATTCATTTAAAACAAACATCACTTCTTATCAAGAAAACAAAACATTTTTATCAAACTTGTATGGAGCAAAAAATGACTTTTTAAAACAATATGCTAAGTTATACAGTGAAAAGGAAAAATCTAAGCAATTATATATTCAAATATTATGTGAACTAAAAGTAGCTATATTTGAAGGAAATTTAAAAAATTTCAAGAATCTTAGCAACATTTTTAGCTATATCATTGATTATGAAAAATTCGAAGAATTAGCATCCTGTTCGCATGATGATAATTATTCATTCAAAGGAACAAATATAATTATATTAGCCTGTGAGTACAACAGATTAGAGATTTTGAAATATATTTTTTCAAATTACTCCACGATTTACAAACATTTGTTTAAAAATGAACAAAGGGTGTTATCACCAGACGATGAAGACAAACATTTGCACAATGCTTTTTATTATTCCACAAGAGCGAATAATGTAGAATTAGTTGAGGCACTAATCCAAAAATGGCCAGGTGATTATTTTGATACACATTTGGACAAATTAGATATAATTCTTTCAAAAGCATATGAAGAATTAAAATTGAAAAACGTATTATTATCAGAAACAATCGAAGTTTTTATTGAACAAAAATTGATTAATCTACGATTTTTTTCAAGTAAAACTGCAGCTGTTCAAAATAATAAATTTTCTTTACCTAACATCACCGAAAGAATAGTATTGTTAATTGAACAAATTAATTCTTTAAAATCATATTCTGAAGTGAATGAAGAATTTTTATTTATACTAAAAAATATTATACAGAACATTAATACGCTAAAGAGACTACTAAAAATAACGTACAGCAAAGTACCATGGGAAGAAATGGAATTTTGTTTGGTTTGCTTTGTATTATCATTTACGCAACAAACGGAAATTAATCTATTCTACCGCGCTATATTAAACAAAGTAATAATTTTGAAGCATTTGGCAAATTTCTCCAGTGGACTCGAAAGCATCAAGGATGAAGTTGGAGAATACAGAATAAGTGCTCTATCAAATTTGCCAAAAATTTCTCGAAAACTCAACACGTCGCAGATTATCAAACGCAATCCTGAATACGAAGCGCTTTACAGCGATTATCAGAAGATCTGTGATATTCGCACTTTGAGCACGATGAGTACATACATAACATTAGCGTCGTCAGTTGATGTCAAAAAGAGAGAGGGTCAATTGGTAATTTCAAGAAGTTTACAAGTTATTGGAGAATGTTTGAAGAATACATTGGAGTCCCCTAATCTATCTTCTAACATGAGCGATCTTTTGCTATTGTCGTTGCCAAAGAACACAAGGGAAGTCGTGATTGATTTGCGAAATTCATTATCTCATGCACATTCACTTAGCAAGAGGATAGAGATTCAACAAAATACGAAGGTGTCCTTCTTTCAAGGTGTGCAAAATGACATAAAAAAAATTGGCAACATTATTAATGATATACTCTTTGAAAACAAATTGAAAACTATTAAGAGCATTTTGGAAACTATTGTTAATTGCAATGACTTACAGGAAGTAGAAGAAATAATTGCAATATTCCACATTGAGGCACTGGACAAACTCATCCCAGAAAATTTGCATTTGTCTGAGTGTAAAAAATTTAGTGATATCGTCGAAAAATTAAAAAGTTCCATCCCAGATAAAACAAAAGAAGAAAAAGAGATCTTCGAAAAGATGGATGAAATCATTAATTCACAAAACAATAAATTGGCAAATAAGATGGAAAAGTATTCTTTCGGAATTTCAGAGTTAAACTTTCTTAAGAAGACTTTGAATAGTCGTGTCAACGAACAAATTTTCAGATCAATCAAGTTTGTGTGTAATAATGCATTGGAAAATATAGTAAAGAATACTGTAAAACCACGGAATTTGAAGTGCTTGGCAGAAATGGCTGCCAGGCTTTTATCAATTAATGAATTAAAAAGGGTGAGTAACAATTTGGAAACATTTCAGATGCAATACAACTTTGAAGCAGTTAAAAAGGAGCGTAAGAATTTGGAAGAAATTGAATTGTTACTATTTGAAATAATTTGCATTGCTGAGATTCAAATGGAGAATGTTCAATGGGTAAATGAGTTAAGAGAACAATTAAATGAGAATAAAAACGTAGATCAGTTTCAAGCTAAAAATGATGTCATGAGGGATAAATATATGGAACAGCTAGCTTTTAAAATTTTAGATCTGAAAAGTATACTGAAGAATCATAAATTCGATGATCCTACATCCATACCATTAGCTAAAAGCAATGGTAAAATACTAGCAGCATTAGAAATGCTAACTCTTGATATATTGTCATTATTAGGACAACTAGATAATCGTTTAGAAGACAATTACTTTTTTTTAGATCAAAATATACCTTATTTAATTGGTAAAAATTTGAGAAATCATTTAGCACACTATAATACAGTGACAGATATTTTACCTTCCGATCCTGCAACATTATTAATTTTGAATGCTCAGATTATTGCTGAGAAGCTCGAGGCAAATCCAGCTAAAATAGGTAAATATGTCGAAGAAGAACTATCAAAATTGAAGAGTAAAGTCAGTGTAGAATTGAAAGTAATTACTTTGAAGCAAAAAATGTTTGATGCCTTGGATGCTGGAGATTTTGAAACTTTGAAAAGCTGCATTGCACAGGGCGCTGACATTCACTCTAGAAAAAGAGACAACTGGACTACTTTACACGCTGCGGCAAAGAGTGGTAATGTCAGCATCGTCAAGTTCCTTGTCGATCAGAAGGTGAATATCGACGTAAAGTCAGTGAACAAACAGAATCCGCTCCACGTCGCTGCAGCAAACGGTAACGCCAACGTGGTTGAGTTCTTTATCAAACAAAAGTACTACAATCTCGAAGATAGGGACGAAACATGTAAGACGCCGCTTCACCTTGCTGCTCTAAGTAATCGTAAGTCCACTATTGAAATTTTGTTAAAGAACAAGGCGGACTGCTCGGCGAAGGACAAGTCGGGTGCGTCACCTCTACATCACGCTGTACAGCAGAACCACCTCGATGCAGTTCAAATTTTGCTGAAGAACGAGAAAAGCGTCGATGCTAATGAAATGTTGGGAGGCTTCACTCCTCTGCATCTGGCCGCAGACATGGGTAGTCTGGATGTCGTACAGTTTTTAGTAAGTCATGGAGCGAACGTCAATGCAACTAGCGATACAAAGGCGCTTCCTTTGCACTTCGCATCGTTGAATGGCTATACCGAAGTTGTAAAAATCTTAATTGCGAAGAACTCTGAGATCAACGCCATAACTTGGAATGGATGCACTCCGTTACTTTTCGCCACGGAAAATGGACACAAGGAGATATCCGATATTCTACTGAAAAATGGGGCTAACCCAAATATTTTTGACAAAACATACAACTACGGCCCAATTCACCACACGACCAAGGGTGGACACGTAGAGATACTCAAGGTTCTGCTGAAGCACGGCGCTGATCCCAATGTTACCACCAATGATGGCAAATCGCCACTGGATTACGCCGTTGAATTTGGTCAATTGGAAATTGTCAAAATCTTACACAAACACGGGGTTAATATGAAAGGTCGGAAAGTGTGTCCTGCATTGCACATAACAGTGAAATACGGCCACTTCGACATCGCAGAATATCTGATTCATCAAAAAGTTGACGTCAACGCCACAGACGTATACGATTCTACTGCGCTTCACCATGCAGCTGCGGAAGGTCGCGATGACATTGTAAGTCTGTTGATTAAAAGCAATGCTGATGTTAACGCTCGGAACGACAACAATGGCTACACTCCACTATTGGCAGTATTGGCCAAATGCATTCAGGGTATCGATCAATTGCCATATCAGACAAAAAGCGTTCTCGAGCACATTTACCTCTTCCAGATAAACGATATCAACGAGAGCAATCCTTCCCTTCAACATCAGTACGAGAAAGTGGTCGAAATTTTATTGAAAAATGGAGCAGATGCGAATGCAAAGACGGCGACTGAGACATCGGCATTGCATTTCGCTGCTGCCAGCGGTAATTACTCCATCGTTCAAATGCTTTTGCAAAGAAACGTTTCAGTGAATCAGCAGTGTAAGCAAGGTTTCACCCCACTGCACTCTGCCGTCATGTTTGGGCACAAACATATCGTCGAGCTCCTGCTAGCGAATAAAGCGAAGATTAATTTCAAGGATACCTTGAAATACTCCGCTCTGCACTTTGCGGTGGAGTATGGTCACAAAAACATTGTTAAGCTCCTCTTGGCGAACAATGCGAAAATAAATGAGAAAAACGGGGAAGGCTGGTCACCCGTAGCGATCACCCTGAAAGAGGATAGAGGCGAGATCCTCGAATTGCTAATCCAGAACGGAGCTGATGTGCACGACAACAAAGAAAAGAATCTTATGCTCTCAATAGTAAAGGGAAGTGCTAACGTTTTCAAACTGCTTGTAAAATATACATCGGTGAAAAATAACCTTGAACTCAGTGGTGAACTCTTGCATTTCGCTATTGAGAGAAACAATGTGCAGGCCGTTAATACTTTGATAGCGCAGGGTATCAACGTAAACAAAGGAAAAATCGACAATTCTCCTTTAATACATGCAGTAGCTAAAAAGCACGACAAAATCGTTGAGATTCTTTTGAAGAACGGAGCCGACGTTAACGGCATAATGATGCCCGAGAGACTTTCAGCATTGCACATAGCAGCTATGGTCAATAACGTTCAAATCGTCGAAATTCTGCTGAAGCACGGAATAAATGTCAACGCCAGGAACAACGATAACAGTACAGCACTGCACTTGGCGATCGCGTCCGGATTTTACCGCATCGTCGAGATGTTGTTTCCACTGGTCAAAGTGGACATCAACGAGAAGGGAATCAACGATTACACTCTGCTGCACATCGCGGCGCAGGGCGGCAGTGTGGAAGTGATTAAGTTCCTGATGGAAAGGGGAGCTGATCCATCACGCAGAACCAGCAACGATGCAAAAGCCATTCACATCGCCGTTATGAATGGGCACCTGGAAGCGCTAAAATATTTTTTGGACCAAGGAATGAACGTGAGAGATGAGTTAGGTGCATTCGATCGTACTTTACTGCATTACGCTGCTTTGACGAACCGCATAGAAATCGCCGAATACCTCATAGAGAAGGGAGCGGACGTCAACGCCAGAGATGTCTACGGCATAACGCCTTTGTTCGTGGCCGTCGATACAGCTACCCCGGAGTTTATCACTGTTTTACTGGAACACGGAGCTATGTACAATCTGGGCACTAATGAAGACCAGAAACCCTTCGAAATATGCGAGGATGAAGGTATGCGGCGAATACTGTTTCTGATCGACAAACTCTTTCAAACTGTAAAAGAAAACAACTTGGCGCATGTGACGAGTTGCATCAAAGCCGGTGCGCTCGTCAATGCGCATAACGCGGAAAATGTGACTCCGTTGCACTTTGCTGCCTGGAAGGGCTACCACGACATCGTGGAGATTTTATTGCATAATAAAGGCGACCCTAACGCCATTGGAAAAAAGGGATTCAGCCCTTTGCACTACGCGGCGAAATTTGGCCACTTGAAAGTGTGCATGACGCTCTTAAGTAACGGAGCAATTTTCGACGCTACTGGTGAAAACAACAAAACTCCGCTGGACCTCAGCGAAAAGAAAGACGTCACCGACCTTCTTAAGCAAATTCACAACTGCTTTGAAAAGGTCTCGAGTAAAAACACCAAGGTCATCGGAGAGTTAAGGAAATTAAAAGATATAAGCAAGATGAAGGCGGTAATGTGTGCGCACAACAGAGAAGGCAAAACGCTAATCGCCGCTGCGGTGTTACACGAGTTCCCGAAAGTCAACGAGCTGAAGGAAGTGTTGCAAAACGATTTGTCGGATATGTTGAAGGCTGCCGATAGTCTGTGCGTGCTCGAAGAATTCGACACTGCTTTAGCAATATATGAAAAGGCTTTGCAGATAAGGACGGAAATATTGGGAAAGAACAACTTGGGTACCCTGGATGTTCAAAATGACATTGCAAAGGTACTGTACAAGCAGTACAAGTACGAAGAGTCTTTGAAAATTTACAACGAAGTTTACGAGCAGCAGAAAAATTTACTAGGAGAAAACAGCAAAGAAGCTTTAAGGACTCGTAGTAACTTGGCTCTGGTACTGCACCGATTGGGAAGACATAAAGAAGCAATTGCCATCTTCGAGGTCGTCTCTGAAGAACAGAAAAAGTTTCTTACGTTGGATGACCAGGATTTGCGGAGTACTCTCCTGCACACGGCTGTGGTGCTTATTGCTTTGGGGAGGAACGAGGAGGCGTTGAAAATCAATACCAGGGTTTTCGAGCACCGAAAGAAGGAATTGGGAGCAAATAGTCCAGAAATTTTAGTCATGCAAAATAACATCGGCCTGATCTTGAACAACCTGGGCAAGCACGATGAGGCGTTGAAGGTATTCCGAAAGGTTTATGAAGGCAGAAAGAAAGCATTGGGTCTGAATCACTCGGACACTCTGAGAACTTTTCACAACCTTATCTCTGTGTTAGACGCTCAAAAGAAGTACGCCGAAGCGTTAGAAGCTTACAAAGACTTGTTGAAGACACAAGAGGAGCAGTTGGGCTCTGACCACCTGGATACGCTGAACACCCAGCAGAGCATGGCGATGCTGTGCGTCCAGCAAGGCAAGACCATCAGCGCACTTAAGATTTGCAACAAGTATTTACCAGCCATGAGGCAGAAACTAGGACCGACTCATCCTAACGTCAGAAACGGCGAGCACATAGCCCAGACTATAAAGAACAACTTCCAGCGAGGTGGTTACCCGGAGATAGTCGACGTGATCAACAACCTGAACAACGAGGCGAGAACGGCAGTCAGCAACGGAGACCTGTCGACTCTCCAATTTTTGATCCGGAACGACCTCGGTGTAAACGATCCGGACGGCGAGGGCCGGACGCTGCTGCACTACGCCAGCGACAACGGCCACTACGACGTCGCGCTGCTGTTGCTGGACAGCGGGGCGAACGCGACGAGGACCTCCAACAAGGGCAACACGCCGCTGCACACCGCCGCGCTCAAAGGCCGCGAGAAGATAATGAAGCTGCTGTTGGGCAGAGTGGAGCGCGAGGCGCTGGTGCAGTTCGTCAACGCCAAGACCAGCGTCGGTGGAAGCACCGCGCTTCACGTCGCAGCCAAGGCCGGCCATTACGGGATCGTCCGCATGCTCTTGGTTCACGGGGCAAGCTTCGACGCCAGGAACAAGGAGGGCAAGGCGCCCGTGCAGCTCTCGCAGAGCAACAAGGTCACCGAGCTGTTGGAGACTATCGCGTTGATGTTCGAGAACGCGAGGACGGGCAACGAAGAGGTGGTGCGTATGATGCAGACGGCGGAGAGAGAGCTGCTCATTCTGTTCGCTAACGTGCGCAATCAACAGAACAAGACGCTCGTGCAGGTCGCGATTTCACATCAGCGTCAGAGCATCGCGAAGGAGTTGCTTGCGGCTATGAAAAGATTGTCTTAGATTTTAAGTCGTGGATTAATGTGATAAGATTTGAAAAGTTACCACATATAGGTTTTTTCTTTTTCTTTCTAGTAGAACTTGAAGTAAATCTTGTTTAGTACTTATGTTTATATTTAAATAGGTGTATTTACAGATGAAGAAGGCTAATGAGTTCGTTTTTTCAGAATCATGTCATAACGATTAACAAATATACAATTACTTTTTTTATTTAATTAATTTTTGTTAGGTCACTTTGTTTTCACAAATATTACCAAAACTTTTTTAATGGTCCAATTCATTTGAATTCTAGCATTAATGTAAGAAGGACCTAATCCCTTTTTTTACTTTGCTATTAGTTGATAAGATTTATATTTTTTATACGAAAATGCCATTAATAATGTAACCGGGCTGAGCCCAACTATTACAATTAGTAAATAAATAAAATGTTGCATAAAAATTGTCGTTTTTCATTTGACAACGTCCGTTATATTGAAATGTAATGATTTTGTATAAAATTCGAGTCAAGACTGTGAAGACTAAACAACTGTAAAATATTAATACATTTACTGTTCTAAATAAATTCTTACATACATTTAGTTCACAGTATTTGCAAAGAGTTTTGTTGTTTAAATAAAATTTGAATTTTATAAATAATGGTATTAAACAGGTGAAAATCATTGCAAGTAGGTTCTTTTAAGTTTTACTGACAGTGATTAGTTAATTTACAATTGCACTTTTTATAAGATTAATGTGTCATTCCTTTTAAAATTTTACCAAGACCTTTTTATTGCTAACAGTTAGAGAATTATTGTTTTCAAGATAATGAAAAGAAATAAGTGAAGAGAGTAAGAAAGTACACATAAATCTTTACTTTCCTTCTACATTCTTACAACAAAAATTGAAATAAGCCCGCGCATGACAGTCGCGCCATTATATATTCCGTGGTGACGTTTTACAGTTTTTACTCACATTTTTTATTTCAGTGTTTCTTAGTCTAGTATTCTATGGTCGTGCACTCATTACTCATCAGCGATGTGGCCTAGCGCCGCAAATCAGTGATCTACAACTTTTCTAGGCACTTGCTTCACATAAAATCGCATTTGTAACTCCAGATCGGCAAATCTTGTGATGTCCCGGCGCCTACTCAAATTAAAAATCAACAAGTGGATTAATTATAAGGATATGGAGGACGCAGCTCGATATTTGCAATCTTTCTTATCTCCTTTTGGAACAAATGTAGATTACGTAAAACGAGAAGTATTCGGATGTAAAGATACTTGCAGAACGCAACCTCTAAAATTTTAAGTAAAAAATTTAATTTATTTTATCATACTTCAATTAATGTTTGAATGAAAAATAGTGAAAAAAATGTAATTATAAAACTAACAATAATCTAATTTTTCGTTGATATCTTTCTTTCCAAATGAGCGCCCGTAAATTTGCAACGTTGTACAAACATTACCACAAACGTAACATGGTGCGCTTTGTGCATATTATATACGAGAATCACGTACCAAAAAATTTGGTGTTCTTGAATTATCTGAAAAAATAAAATTATAATAAGTAGTAAAATTTACATTTAATATTACAAAAATATACATTATACTTTTATAATATTTTTTTCTTAAACAGATGTGAATGTTTTAATGTTTTGGTTTTGGAGAACCTTGCAGCTCCAATGGCTTGATTAATTTTGATGGTTTTCAGCTTAAATTGTTGATAAAAGTTGTAGATTTTAAAATTATTTCAACAAATAATTCAAAACTTTCCAAAAGTATTCATGAAATTGAAGAAAAAAATTTAAGTATTTTTTGAAGTTATTAACTATAAATCAAATAATTTTAATTTCTACAATTCTTAAAGGAAAAATTACATAAATTACCAATAATTCAAGCTCAATTCTATCAAAATTATTATGGTCAGCAAGTTCTTAAGAACAGGCACTGAGTGGCAGTGGTGACCAGCAGCAGCAAGTCGCAAGGGTTAGACCGCCTCGCAAGCAGTAACGGCAGCCGAGCGAATCGACCCAGAGATCTGCCCTTGCGTCGAGCGAGTGACACTTGAAATCGAAACGTGTGCTACGTGTAAGAGAGCTTTTGCTCGCCGCGGCCCCTAACAGCGAGCTCAGTGTTTTCGAAGCTTTATTACCGTACTGCGAGCTTATTCCGAAAACGGTAAGGATCGACAACAAACGGTCGGATCGTGGCGAAGTCCAAACAGGCGGTGCATTAAAAAAGGGGAATTTCGATAGGGAAACAGAAGCCGCGGTCGGGAGCCTTTGCAACCCGGCGATCCGGCCAGCCTTACCCCTTTTTACGGCCCGGAAAAGCCCGTGCGTCGCCAGCACGATTTTCGCACTTTTATTTGCGACCGTTTGAGGCTGGCCCATTCATTTCGAAATTTAACGATCAGACGGTCCTCGCCCCCCACCAAGGAAAAATCGAAGGGTCGAGCTGAGCCTCGACTTATTCGGTCGGCACTTCATCCCGACCCGGCTCTCGGTGCGCATCGGCACTTCCTCTTGATCCAGCTCTCGGTGAGCATCTGCAAAGCTACTAGAGAATTTAGTTCAGGCGCGCAGTGATATTTTCTCCTTGTGACTCGTGCGGACCACTCGTCGTGTACGAAATCTCCGGCAGCGTCAACGAGCGCGTGTATGGAATTGCGTGCTTCATCTCTTCGGCGAGGCTTCTGCTGCATAAATTGAGACTGTCCTCTGAGCGCTTCTCCGAGGTGGAACTGTGATGGGCATTGCCGTGGCGGATACTTGAAAAAGCTATAGTAAATCTTGCGGTAAGGGCACTCTTACGGGGCCTAATCTATATAACTTGAATTATGTATTCAACGAGCGTGTTATTAAATTGGAACGGTTGTAAATTCTTTTCTGTAAATAATTGTAAAATATCGAATGCATTTTTAGTTACGCCAGCTAATGCATCTGAAAAAATTATAAATGTAAAAATTTAATATATTTAAAGAGATTATATAGGTATGTTTTTTTAGGTTGGATTTTCGAGGACCGCTAGATGCGCTATATTTTTAACGGAGAGACATTAACGAATACGAATTATAAGGTATGGAACAAATGTATTCGTTCAAATCAAACATGAATTCATATCAAGAAAACAAAACTTTTTTATCACGCACATATGGATCAAAAGGTGACTTTTTAAATCAATATTCTAAGTTATTCAGCGAAAAGGAAAAATCTAAGGAATTGTATATTCAAGTATTATGCGAAGTAAGAGTAGCTATATTTGAAGGAAATTTAAAAAAATTCAAGAATCTTAGCAACATTTTTAGCTATATCGTAGATTATGAAAAGTTCGAAGAATTAGAATCATATTCGCATGATAATAATTATCCATTCAAAGGAACAAATATAATCATACTGACCTGTAAGTACAAGAGATTAGAGATTTTGAAACACATTTTTTCAAATTTTACCACGATTTACGAACATATTTTTAAAAATGAAAAAAGGGTGTTATCACCAGATGACGAAGACGAACATTTGCACAATGCTTTTTATTATTCCATAAGAGCGAATAATGTAGAATTAGTTGAGGCACTAATCCAAAAATGGCCGGGTGATTATTTTGATACACATTTGGACAAATTAGATATAATTCTTTCTAAAGCATATGAAGAATTAAAATTAAAAAACGTCGCATTAACAGAAGCGTTTGAAGTTTTTATTGAAGAAAAATTGATTAATCTACGATTTTTTTCAAGTAAAACTGCAGCTGTTCAAAGTAACGAATTTTCTTTACCTAACATCACCGAAAGAATAGTATTGTTAATTGAACAAATTAATTCTTTAAAATCATATTCTGAAGTGAATGAAGAATTTTTATTTATACTAAAAAATATTATACAGAACATTAATACGCTAAAGAGACTACTAAAAATAACGTACAGCAAAGTACCATGGGAAGAAATGGAATTTTGTTTGCTTTGCTTTGTATTATCATTTACGCAACGAACGGAAATAAATCTATACTACCGCGCTACATTAAACAAAGTAATAATTTTGAAGCATTTGGCAAATTTCTCCAGTGGACTCGAAAGCATCAGGGATGAAGTTAGAGAATATAGAACAAGTGATCTATCAAATTTACCAAAAATTTCTCGAGAACTCAACACGGCGCAGATGATCAAACTCAATCCTGAATACGAAGCACTTTTCAGCGATTACCAGAAAATCCGTGATTTTCATAGTCTGAATATTATAAGTACTTATATAATGTTAGCATTGTCAGCGAATGTCAACAAGAAAGAGGGGCAGTTAACAGTTACGAGATGTTTACAAGTCATTGGAGAATGTATGAAAAATACATTGCAATCGCCTAAGCTATCTTCTTACATGTGCGACCTTTTGCTACTGTCATTACCAAGGAAAACAAGAGAAGTCGTGATTGATATGCAAAATTCTTTGTCGCACGTGCACTCACTTAGTCAGAGGATAGATATTGAGCAAAACATGAAGCTTTCATTCCTGCAAGGGGTTCAAGATGATATAAAAATAATTCGCGATGTTATTATCGATGTTCTCTTCGAGAACAAATTGAAAACTATTAAGAATGTTATGGAAACCATCATTAATACCAATGACTTAAACGAAGTGGAATATTTAATAGCGATATTCAACATTGAGGACATAGACAATATGATACCGGAAAATTTGCATATGCGCAAGTGTAAAAAATTTAGTGATATCCTCAAAAAATTCAAAAGTTTCGTCCCAGATATATCAATAGATGAAAAAGACATTTTCGGAAAGATGAATGAAATTATTAATTCACAAAGCCATAAATTCGTAAATAAGGTGGAAAAGTATTCTTACGGGTTATCAGAGTTAAACTTCTTTAATAAGACTTTGAACAGACGTATCGACGAGCAAGTTCACAGATCAATCAAGTTTGCGTGCAATAACGCTTTGGCAAATATAGCGGAGAATTATGTAAAACCTCGGGCTTGGAAGGCCTTAGCAGAACTGGCTGTCAGGCTTTTGTCTTTTAATGAAATAAAAAAGGAGTGTAGTGAATTGGAATCAGTTTCAACAAAATCCAGTCGTTTGGAAATGCTGACAAATTTTGAAGCAATTAAAGCATTAGTATTCGAAATAATCTGCATCGCTGAGATTCAGATAGACAATGTTCAGTGGATAAATGATTTGAAAGAAAAATTATGTAACAATAAATACGCCGATCAGTGTCAAGCAAAAAATTATGTCACGAACGATGAATATACGAAGCAGCTCGCTTTTAAACTTTTAGATCTCAAGAGCATATTGAAAACTCATAAACTTGAAGATCCGACATCTATACCATTAGTTAGAATCAATAGAAAACTAATAGCAGCATTAGAAATGCTAATTCTTGATATATTGACATTATTAGGACATTTAGATAATCGTTTAGAAGACAATTACTTTTTTTTAGATCAAAATATACCTTATTTCATTGGTAAAAATTTGAGAAATGATTTAGCACACTGTAATACAGTGACAGATATTTTACCTTCCAATCCTGTCACAGTATTCATTTTGAATGCTCAGATTATTGCCGAGAAGCTCGAGGCAAATCCAGCTAAAATAGGTAAATATGTCGAAGAAGACCTCGCAAAATTGAAGAGTAAAGTCAGTGTAGAATTGAAAGAAATCACTTTGAAGCAAAAAATGTTTGATGCCTTGGAAGCTGGAGATTTTGAAACTTTGAAAGGCTGCATCACACAGGGCGCTGACATTCACTCTAGAAAAAGGGACAACTGGACTACTTTACACGCTGCGGCAAAGGGTGGTAATGTCAGTATCGTCAAGTTTCTTGTCGATCAGAATGTGAATGTCTACTTAAAGTCAGCCAACCAACACAACCCGCTGCACGTCGCAGCAGCTAGTGGCACTGTAAACGTGGTCGAGTACTTTATCGAGCAACGTTACTACGATCTCGATGCCGTGGATGATACGCATAAGACGCTTCTTCATCTAGCCGCTCTAAATAATCAGATATCGACCATTGAAATTTTGCTGAAGCACAAGGCGGACTGTTCGGCGAAGGACAAGTCGGGTGAGTCACCTCTCCATTGCGCTGTGCAGCAGAATCATCTCGAAGCAATTAAAGTTTTGCTGAAGAACGAGAAAAGCGTCGATGCTAATGAAAAACTTGGTGGTTTTACTGCTCTGCATCTGGCCGCAAACGTGGGTAGCCTGGACGTCGTGGACTTTTTAATAAGTCGAGGGGCGAATGTCAATGCAACCACCTATACCAAGGAGCTTCCCTTGCACTTAGCCGCGTTGAACGGCCATACCGAAGTTGTGAAAATCCTAGTTGACAAAAAATCCGAAATCAACGCCAGATCGTTGAATGGATGCACTCCGTTGCTTTATGCCACAGAAAATGGACACGAGGAGATATCCGAAATTCTGTTGAAGCACGGGGCAAACCCGAATATTTTTGACAAAACATACAGCTATGGCCCAATTCACCTCACAGCTATGGGTGGTCACGTGGAGATTCTCAAGGCCCTGCTGAGCCACAATGTTAACACTAACGTTACCACCGTCGATGGCAGATCGCCGTTGAATTATACCGTTGAATTTGGTCATTTGGAAAGCGTTAAATTCCTGCACGAACACGGAGTTAGTTTTAAAGGTCGAGAAATCTGTTCATTACACTTAGCAGTGCAACGCGGCCACTTAGACATCGTTGAATATCTGAGTAATGAAAAAGTTGACGTCAACACCATGGACGAGTACGAGTTTACACCGCTTCACTACGCCGCTTACCTAGGTCGCGACGACATTGTAACCCTTCTGATTAAGCGCAGTGCTGACGTAAACGCTCGAAACACCATCAATGGCTTCACTCCACTATTGATAGCACTGGCCAAATGTATAAAAGGTTTCGATCAATTGCCGGTACAGACAAAAAGTACTCTCCAGCAGCTTTACCTCTTCCAGATAAACTATATCGACGAGAGCAATCCTTCCCTTCAACCTCAGTACGAGAAAGTGGTTGAAATTTTATTGAAAAACGGAGCTGAAGCGAATGTAAAGACGGCGACTGACACAACGACATTGCACTTCGCTGCTGCCAGCGGTAATTACTCCATCGTTAAAATGTTTTTGCAAAGAAACGTTTTAGTGAATCAACAGTGTAGGCTAGGTTTCACCCCAATGCACTCTGCTGTCGTGTTTGGGCATAAACAGGTAGTCGAGCTACTGCTAGCGAATAAAGCGAGGATGCATTTCAAGTGTTACTTCAATAAGGCCACAGTTCTGCACTTTGCTGTAGAGTATGGTCACAAGAACATCGTCAAACTCCTGTTGGCGAACAATGCGAACATAAATGAGAAAAACTCAGGTGGCTTTTCACCTGCAGCCATGACTTTTAAAGAAAATAAAGTCGAGATCCTCGAAGTACTAATCCAAAATGGAGCTGATGTGGACGATAATAAAGAGAAGGTTCTTCCGTTAGCCATAGCAAAAGGAAGTATAGACGTTTTCAAGCTTCTTTTAAAATATATTTCGGTGAAAGATGACCCTGAACTCAGTGGCCATCTCTTGCATTTAGCTATTGCGAAAAAGAACGTGGAGATCGTCAATGTTTTGATAGCGCATGGTGTAGATTTAAACTCAGAAAAGGAAAGCTACTCTGCTTTACTACACGCAGTAGCCGAAAAGCATGTCAAAATAGTTGAGATTCTCTTGAAAAACGGAGCCGACGTCAACTTTGTAAAGACGCCCGAGGGCACAACAGCATTGCACCTAGCAGTTATGGTCGACAGCGTAGAAATAGTTGAAATTCTGCTGAACAAGGGAATAAATGTCAACGCCAGGAACAACGATAACAGTACAGCACTGCACTTGGCGATAAAGTCCGGGTTTTTCCGGATTGTCAAGTTTCTGTTTTCACTGGTCAATGTTGATATCAACGAGATGAGTTTCAATTATAACACGTTGCTACACATGGCAGCGGAGAGCGGCAATGTGAAAGTCGTAAAATTCCTGTTGGAAAGAGGAGCCAATCCACATCTCATAAACCGCGAGTACATAAAAGCTATTCACGTCGCTATTATGCATGGGCGCCTGGAAGTGCTGGAATACTTTTTGGATCAAGGAATAGACGTTCGACATGAGTTGGATATGTTTCAGCGCACTTTGCTGCATTACGCTGTTATGAATGATCGTCTTGAAATTGCCAAGTTTCTTATACAGAAAGGAGCGGATGTCAACGCTAGAGACGCCGAAGGTAATGCGCCTTTACTACTGGTGGTCAACGTTACCACCAGCGCAGCATTTATCACACTTCTGCTGGAACACGGAGCTATGTATAATCTAGGCAATAAGTTCGGCAGAAAGCCCATTAACAAATGCAAGAATGAAAAAATCCGGTTGATCTTACTTCGGGTCGACAATCTATTTCGAGCTGTGAAGGAAGACGAATTGATAGAAGTGGCGACTTTCATCAAAGCTGGTGCGATCGTTAATGCGCGCGACGCGGAGAACTTTACTCTGCTGCACTTGGCTGCGCGCGAGGGTTACGAGGACATCGCGGAAATTTTATTAGAAACTAGAAGCAACCCGAATGCCCTTGGACAGCAGGGATTTACACCTTTACACTACGCGGCAAAGTATGGTCACTTAAACATTTGCTTGGCTCTCTTGCGCCACGGAGCAATTTACGATGCTATCGATGAAGGCGGCAAAACACCGCTGGACCTCAGCGAGAAAAATGACGTCACCAACCTTCTTAAGCAAATTCGCAGCTGTTTTGAAAGGGTGGCAAATAAAAATACTAAGGTCATTGCAGAATTAAAGAAACTAAAAGAAAAAGATATGGTGAAGACGATATTGAGAACGCGCAACAGAGAAGGTAAAACGCTAATCGCCACCGCGGTTTTGCACGACTTCCCGAAAGCCGACGAGTTGAAGGAAATGTTGCGAACCCTTATGAACACTATGCTGAAGGAAGCTGAATCTCTGCGCGCTCGCAAGAAGTTTATCTCAGCTTTGAGGATCTACGCGACGGTTTTGGAGGTAAGGATAGAGATATTGGGGAAAAACAATTTAGATACCTTGGACGTTCAGAGCGAAATTGCATCGGTACTGTACAAGCAGCAAAGTTACAACGACGCCTTCAATATGTATTGCGAAATCTATGAGCAGTACAAGAGCTTACTTGGAGAGAGTAGCAAAGAAGCTTTGAACACCCGAGGTCGCTTAGCCCTGATATTGCACCGACTGGGAAGAAACGACGAGGCAATTGCTGTGTACGAGGACACCTACGAGAAACAGCAAAAATTCTTGGCGATGGACAACCAGGACTTGCTGGAAACTCTCATCAACAAAGCCATGGTACTGCTTGCATTAGGAAGAAATAAAGAGGCGTTGAAAATCTACTCCAGCACTTACAGGCGCCTGAAGAATCAGTTAGGAACAAATCATCCGCAAATCTTAGTCATGCGAAATGGCATCGCCATGGCGTTGACAAATTTGGGCAACCACGAAGAGGCATTAAAAATGTTCCGAAAGGTTCTCGAAGTCAGAAAAAAAGTAGCTGGTTTGTATCACTCCGACACTTTGAGAACTCATCACTGCATCGTTTTATTACTCGAAGCTCAAAAAAAATACGCCAAGGCATTGAAAGAGTGCAAAGATCTGTTAAAAATTCAAGAAAAGCATTTGGGCCCTGACGACCTCGACACATTAAACACGCAGCAGAGCATGGCGAAGATATACTGCCAGCAGGGCTTGCTTGTCGACGCTCTGAAGATCTACAACAAGTTTTTACCAGTCATGCGACTGAAATTGGGATCGAATCATCCCAACGTCAGAATCGGCGAGCAAGCAGTTAAGACGATAAAGTATGGCTTTCAGCGTATTAGTGACCCAGAAATACTCCACGTGATAAAAAGCCTGAACGAAGAGGTTATCTCGGCAGCTACCAGCGGAGACCTGGAGGCTCTCAAATCTCTGATCCGGAGCGAAATTTGCATAGACGATCCGGACGATGAGGGCCGGACGCCTCTTCACTTCGCTTGCGACTACGGCAACTACGACATTGCGCTGCAGCTGCTAGACAGCGGAGCGAAACCAACGACGATCTCGAATGTGGGTAACACGCCGCTTCACATGGCCGCGCTCAAAGGTAACGAGGAGATAGTAAAACTGTTGCTGGGCAGAGTAGAGCGCAACACGCTGATACAGTACGTCAACGCCAAGACCAGGGGCGGTGGAAACACGGCGCTCCACGCTGCAGCTAAGGCCGGTCATTATGGGGTCGTTCGCATGCTCTTGGTTAACGGCGCGAGTTTCGACGTCGAAAACAAGAAGGGCAAGACGCCGTTGGAACTCACGCAGAACTCTCGGATCACCGAACTGTTGGAGACCATCGTTTTGATGTTCGAGAACGCGAGCACGGGTAACCCGGAGGTGGTGCGCAAGATGCAGTCAGCGGATAGAGAGATGCTCAATGTGTTCTCTAATGTGCGCAATAAACAGGACAAGACACTCGTGCTAGTTGCTATTGAGCATAAACACCACCAAATTGCGAAGGAGATGCTTACAGCTATAAAAAGATTTTCATAGGTTTTAATTGAAGTGATAATAAATAAAACATAAGGGTGCATTAATTATTTTTCATTTTGTAATTAGTTGATAGGATTTGTATTTTTATATATGAAAGTGCTATTACTTTTTGCGTATTAATCATGCAACGGGGATGAGCCCAACAACTACATTTCATAAATAGCTTTTCATAAAAATAATTATTAAATATTTACATGTATATATGCAAGAAAAGGCGTGAATGTTTATGTAATATACGAAATGTATTAAATGTAATGAATATTTCATTGATAAATGTAACGCGACTGATCTTGATAAAATATTGCAAATAAATCGTATTTTAGACATAAATTATTTCGTTTAGTTTTCCTTGTTTATCACATATAATATATTCTAAAAATGTAAAGAATAATTTGTGCTAGGAATGGATTTTCATCTGAAGGAAAAATAATCAAGGGAAACTAATTTACAAAAACATTGATTATATATTTATCCGAATATATATAAAGGTTGCAAGTTACTAAATATTTAATATAAATTACGTCATAAATCTACACTTTTTACTTCGACAAATTCTCGAGATGATATTGCGCAAAAACAACTAATAATTAATTAAATCATCTCAAGTAGTTGTCTTAAGTTACAAATAACTCCATCTTTATAAAAATGTATCAAAAAAAAGGAAAGTGTCACAGGATTTTTCATTTCGTTTATTACCAATTTAATCAGCGATGTTGAAATCTTAACCGTTTTTATAAAAAGTAGAAAACTCTACTCACGAATCATATATTACAATTAAATGCAGATTTATTTCAAAATAAAATGCAAACGGTTTCAGTCTACTATGTATCTGTACATACAAAGGTAAGTTTTTTTAATGATCGTCTTACAATGATCGACAATTAATTTTCAGAATAGAGCTAAGCTCAAAATTTATTTTTTCACACTTATCTCGCATTATACACATATATAATATATATCTATATATTATATATATCCAAAAATTAATTATAAAAATTATCATACACGCTTTTTTTAATTACACGAATTATTCATTATATCGTTTCATTTTTCGTTATATAACTTGTCCTTAAGTGACTAAAATATTTTACTTCAACTCAAGCAAATGTGAAAATTTTAATGTATCTATTTTGTAAAATAAAATAATTTTGAGAATAAAGTTATTTCGAAATTTAACTAGATCCTGCAATTTTGCACATTTGCTTGATTCGACGTTATATTTTATAGTTTTTGTACACTCAACGTACGAAATTGTATGATATTATCCACACATACGTTGTAATTTCACTTCAGTCTAGAAGTATTTACTAATAATTCAAAAGTTAAAACATTAACAAATAAAAATTCATTTTACGTTCTTCTTAGATTATTTTGATAAAAAGCAAAGGTGCTGTAAATTGTCTCATTTTTCGACTCTCAATGTATCAACTTTTGTATTGAATAAATTATTATTGCATCCATCACGCTACAAACGCTTAATCATAGGCAGTGTATATTATACATGTAGGTATATTAATACCGAACGTTGGAGTTTTACCAAATACTAAGTTTTTGTTTGTAGTATAGATTATTAAAAAACGTAATAGAAATTTCTTTTACAAAATTTGACTTTGTGATAGATTTCAAGAATCTACGAGACAGGCTTATTTCTAGAAGTACTTTAATAAGTACTTTCTTTTTTTATAAAAGAATTCTTGAAAACTCTTGTGTAAAATGTGTAAATAATGCATCCTATTCTTTAATTCATGACTAACATGACTTTTATGTAGTTTTTAAAATGACTGTACCATTCGAAAGAATAAGTATATATTTTCATGTAGTTTTCGGTGAATGCAAATGTTTCAAAATTACATCGTTCAGGTTTTAATCATTTACATTTTACTTAAAACATTTTTGATACATTTTCTATAATTACTTATAAATTTATGAATTTAAAATTATTAAGAATATATTAAAACGAATGGCACTTTTAAAAAATATACTTTTAAATATATATACTTTTTTTACCAATTATTTAATATGCGAATGCAAATTCGCAAACCTAAAACTCATTACAGCTTGATTTGCAAATTACTAATGTACATTGCGATTGTAAAATTTAAATATTTTTACATTCCAAAGACCATCCAATAGCAAAATTTAAATCCATAAATTAATACTTTATCCTGTCAAATAAGGTGTTAGTTTTTAAAAAATCAGTCACAAAATTATTAGTAGTCGCTTTAGAATTTGTGAAAGGCAACTTAAATATTTATTACAAAAATTTGTTTAAAAAACTTTAAAAATAAAAGGTATAATTTGATTGAAAGTAATATCTCATAAAGTATGTAAAAGTTATATAAATGCAATAATACAGAAAAGTTTAAATTTAGTATCAGACTTTTATAGGAATAAATAAATTACTATTAAAGACTATAAGGTAACATTCATTCGTACATTTACCTTTATCTTACAAACTGAGATTTCTTAGATTCTTTGTAAATAGCAAAGAAAACGAAAACACTTATATGTTAATGACAAAATTGAAAGAAATTTGTAATAAATAACTTCAAGTTTTTTTTTTACTTAAAATTATTTAAACAATTAAAAATGTTCCTTCTCTTTTTTTATGCACGCGAATCGATTTTAGATAGTTAAAAAAAACTCTTTTCTATAAAAACTCTGTTTTCTATTACAATTCTCAAGTACTGTCATACATTGATTAAAATATCAGTGTATCTAAATGCTCACGATTCAATCGTTACGTTACCAAATTCGTACTTTTAACGTTTCATGTAAACAAAGTAATCTTTTTTTTTTCATAAACGAAAGAACGTTAATGAAAACAATCAGCGTTCGCGTAAAACATTTCGTTCAAGTCGCAGGGACTTAGGTCTCCCTTTGAGTTCAGCCCTTACTGTTTCGAGAGCCTGGTTTCGGTGAGCACCTTACTGGGGTCGGGCAGCCTGACGACGAGCTGCGCGCCGTTCTGCATCGGTCGCGTGCCGTTCGGCGGGACGCCGTTGCTCTTGAGCATCGGCTGCTGATGCGGCGAACCCAAATGGGGCAGGACCTTCTTGGCCCCGCTGAGCTTGGGGGAGCAGCACTGCTTCTCCTCGCAGTTACCGATCGAGTTCTGATTCTGAAAGCCGAACTTCATCGGCGTGCCCTGCTCGCCCGACATGCTGTACGGGGAGCAGCTGTTGCCCATGCCGCCGATGCCATTCGCCGAGAAACTCGACTGCTGGGGATTGCCGTGGTAGCCGGAGATTTTACCCGACTGATCGTACATCGTCTGCTGCTCGGCCGCGTGCTTGTTCATGGCGAGCTGCGACTGCTGATTCCTGGTTAGAGAATCGCTTTTGTAGACTGGCGCGGAGAGTTGCGTCGAGTTAGTTTTGTTGGTGCTCTTGTGACTGCTGCCCGAGTAGCTTGTTATAGACTCGTTGCAAAAGTCACTGAGGTATGTTTGATTGACGTACCAGTTGTGCAGGCGGTGGTGGATTTCGGGGAACTGTGGCCGGCGATTCGCGACCTCGTGCCAGCACTCGATCATTAAACTGTAGATCATCGTCGGGCAGTCTTCCGGACACGGGAGAAGCTGTCGCGAGCGAATCATGTCGATCACCTCTTGATTATTGTATCCGTAATATGGCTAGAAATATTACGTTAAATTTTAGTTAAAATACAATGCTTTAATTAGTCGGGAATTATTTTGTTTTTGTATTTATTTTCTTTAAATACCTGTAGACCGTAACTGTAAATCTCCCACAACACAACTCCGAAACTCCAAACATCAGATTCCGTGGTAAATTTGCCGTAAAGTATCGATTCGGGCGGCATCCATCTGACAGGAAGTAAGCTTTTTGATTGTACTCTGTAATAGTCGCTGCTGTAGATATCTCGGGAAAGGCCAAAGTCCGAAATTTTCACTGTTAAATTATCACCGACCAAACAATTTCTAGCAGCCAAATCTCTGTGAACGTAGTGATGACTGGCTAAGTATTCCATTCCTTGAAAAAAGGTAAAAAGTGTAACCTTTGTTTTAACCAAATTGAAAAATAAAAAAAATTTCGTTAAATTTTTATTTTTACCAGAAGCGATTTGAAGAGCGATGTGTAGGAATTCGGGTTGTTCTAGAACTTTTCCAGTCGCGTTATTTAAAGGAACATCTGATCTTGGCGAGTGACGGATTAAAAATTCGTGTAAGTCGCCTTGTGTCATATATTCGAAGAGCATGCACATTGGTTCACCATTAAGTATTACACCGAGTAAACAAATAATATTTGGATGCCTGAGATCTGTCATAAGATCAACTTCGCGTTTGAAATCGCTTTGCGTCTTTGGACTTGCATTTTCTTTCAAAGTTTTAACAGCTACATAAATTACTTCGTCGGATTTATTTCCAGTCTGTAATTCTCCTTTATATACTTTTCCTATAATAAAACCAATGTTTTAGATAAACATATATTTTTTAATACATTTGCTAAAAAAATCATATTTTAGAGTTATATTGTACCAAAGGCTCCCTCTCCTAATTCTTGCAACAACATTACATTATTTATTGTAAATTGTGGCACTCGATTATTGGAAGTTCGACTACTTCCACTACTCAATGTTCCAGTACCAGGAGTTGTATTTCCAGGCCCTGCTAAAAGTGAACTCATTTCCATAGGTTGAGTTGTATTGCGTCTTCCATCATATATATTTTTGTCACACTGCAATCCAGTTAACATCTGAAATTATTAAGATGTTAATATTAATTTATAGCCATCTGTTTTAGTACCTCTTACAAAAAAATTATATCTTACTTTATTTGTCGGTAAGTGATTAGACTGTCTCGTAGATTTCCTGTTCTTATAGCAACAACAATAACAAACTAATATAAGTATAAATCCTCCAGTGAGTACAAAACCAACAACAGCATAAAGCCATAAGTCAACTGCAAACACAAAATATTTTGTTATGTACATAAGCTGTTTCTCACCCTCCAATCTTTTACAAGTTAGTCAAACTTAAAATTATACTTACAACATTTAGGTATATCACAAAGTTCTTTTTGAGTTCGATTATCCACATAGACATAACACCATGGCTGAGACTCAGTACTACCAGGATTACGACAGTAGCTATGACCTCCAGCAAGCTCCAGGTGATCAGAGATTTGAAGGTTGAATTGGTTCACCCAAGGTTGACAAGTATGATTGAATTTACTTATCTTAACTGGTCCTTGATAAGACTGTCCCGTTCCCCAATAACAATTTTCATCTACAACAATAAACAATTGATATTTTAAATACCAATAAATTGCGGAATAAAATAAAAAGTTTTGAAATATAATATTTTTCTTCAATTTGATCTAGCAATGTACAACTACACTTGTAGACGAAGAGACTAAGTCAAGTATTATCTCTTGAAAGGATTGTTATCACAAATACAACTGTAAATAGAATAGTGATTCACTCACCAGACCGGACGGTGAACGAGATTCCAAGACTCAAGCAATCAGCGGCCTCGGGCGAGTCTTCTTCCGGTAGATCTGAGCACTCGACTAGAGGTAGTTCCTTACCAATTGAAGGATGTCTTTTCGCGATAGCGTATTCTAAGCGGCACAAATCGTCCTCTAGAATTTTACATTCCTTTCTACAGATCCTCCTTAGTTTACGGTTTAAGTTATCTTTCTTGGCCGAATGGGAGTCACCGTATGTCATGCTGATGATTTTACCAGTCGAAGCTCCTGTATAGAGAGAAAATAATGTTTGAAATATTCTTTCAAAGGATCGTTATTGAAGAAAACTGTCTTTTTCACCTCTTTCTCTGCTGCTTTCCATGCTTGGGTCAAAATTTGAACGGTACTTCGCACCTCGTTTACGAGGAGCACCATGCTGGAGCCGCGAGAAATCATCTGTATCCTCTCCATCTGTGTCGTCAAATGACTCTTGTTGATTGGAATTTAACATATTGAATAATTGTGTGCTGGGTTTTTGATTTTGGCTTTTTGGAATATTTCGACAAATTGGAAATGTCGAGTAGCACAGAGATGGGTGTGCGTAACCTGCACAGTTAGTAGACAATTCTCTACAAAACAAGTATTGAATGTATTAAAATCAAATACACAATTTAGTTAGCTGTAAAAAACTAAAAATATTAAAGTCTCTTACTTTGAATTATTGATAACTTGAAAGGCTTTTGCAATTTTTTCTTCCAGTGCACTCTGTGTTAGTGGAAACTGAATATAAACGGATTGATTACCAACATATTGTGCACAGATTTTACCAACATAAAGCTAAAAAAAATAGAATAATTAATTAAAACAATATTCCTATTTTATTAATCAGGCAGAGAAAAAAAATTCAAACCTCGCATGTTCCTTCATGATTGTCCTTGAGTCCTGGAAGAAGGGATGCTCCAGGAAGGCTAGCTGGGCTAACTCCTACTGGCAATTGTATATTGACATTTTTAAGGCCGCTGATTGCTGTAAGATCTATGGTGCTTGTTTGTAAACTAGTTGGTAGGGGGCTAGCAGGTAATTTTCCAAATGGATTTGTTGAGCCCAGCTGGTGCAGAGTTGACAATCCGCTCTCCGAGGTGTCAAATTTATCTCCATCGTCACTACTAAAATCAAACATATTGCCATATTAGAAAATGAGAATAGATGTCAAATTTCAATTTTCATTGTTTATATTTGAAACAAAATTTTATAAGCAGTAGCTTATTGTTTTATTATTAAATTTCAATAGGAAACCGACTAAAAAACGTATTATAAAAACTCGGACGTATAGAACAATATATAACAGTATATGCATAAGTCATAAAAAAAGTGTTCCATTTTCTAATATCGATTTAAAAGATTTATCGGTGCAAAAAATTTTCAACTAATCGTCAGGAGACGACTATCTTGAAGAAAATGTATAACTAAAAAAACTAAAAATGAGTATTTAAAAAAATTACACTCAAGAGTGCAATTCATTTAAGAGATGCACCCCCGCAACAAGGAAGTGTTGGTAAACACAGGGACGTAAACAAAATTGTTTACAAACATAACCTCACCCTCGGGAGGCGCCCCGCGAAGTGCACTATCGAATCACACATATGCAGCGGAGTCTCGGTCAAAGGCATTGCTCTCCGCGTGCATCTCGACGGGAATCCGTTACGCTTTCGACAAAAGAAGCAAAGGCTAAACGAGAGGCCCCGAGATCGAGGTACGCACCTGGCGTCGAGGTCGTCGGCGGGGCCCCGGACGGCCGTCCGGGCGAGCGCTAGGGGATCCAGGAGCAGGGCCAGGTACACGAGTAGCTTCATAATCGCAATAAAAAATAACTAAAAGATCGAACGCGTCGGCGGTGCCCGTGTGTCATTTGGCGGCCATTTCTCACGCCTCCGGCTGGATACTGGGCTGCAGCCCGACTGCCGCCGCCGCGCGATGTGTATCGCGACGGGAGCGCGAGACTCGCGCGCCACCGTCGCCGGCGGGGTCGAAAAACTCGCGAGATGCATCACGTATAACGTATATATAAGGTACAAAGTGAAACGGTACGGTACGTATAGGTATACGCGCGGCACGGGGAGCGCGCGCAGTCTGCCCTTTGTGTACACATATGCTGGGGCGCGTGCACCCGCATGTGCGGGCCCTTAATGGCCCGTGGTGTGCGCCCTTAGCGCGTGTAGGTACCCATTGCGCCCAACTGCCGACGCCAAGTGTGTTGGCTGTGCGTTTCTACGTTTCCGGATGGATTTTCGTTTTAGGCGGTTTCGAGCCGGGGATTACGATGCACTTACTGGAATTGTACGTTACAAGTGTACGTAAAGTTTCGGGCGTTACGGGGGATTATGCGTGCAGGCACATTCAGAGATGAAAATCTATCCCTGTTTAAGTTATTGTTGGTTCAATTAGGAAAACTTTGTACCGATTCGGTGTTAATGAATGAATGGGAGGATTTGTGAATTTAATGTAATCTTTTATGTGTATTGAGGTAGTTTCATTAATGTCAAAGATAATTTTTCATTCAGTCGTTATTAATTTCGTAAGGCAAATAAACTTGTTTATGAAATTTGCTAGTTTCTTTTTATAAACAATTACATTTTTTTTCGCTTGTAGAAGTCCCTTTGAAATAAATAAAACTATCTTAATTCTTTGAACTCTTTTAAGAGTTTATGGACGATTTTATTTGATATAACTAACTATTTAACTTATGTATTTTAAATAAATTATAATAAATTATGTATTTTAAATATAGTATAACTTACTCGTCAAATAAATCTGATAAATTCGGTAGAGCAGGGTAGCTGCCCATATCTAGTGTTGGATTCAGTCCATGTCCTCCTGTAAATAGAAAGAATATGATTTTTTAATATGATTGTAAACTAAATACTTAATCCTACCGATGTTAATTTTGTGTCAGGACGAAGGCTACATTTTATTTTAATATAATTATAGTGTAATTTGTGTGTTACACGTATAGCGGAATTATAACTTAAATGGGTACAATTTTCGAAATATTCATTCATATTAATGACTGAACGATAAATTTGACGTGAAATATCTACGAAATAGTCCGGTGAGTCTTGATGAGTTGGAAATTCGAGATTAAAACGTACAACGGACGCAATATATTAACGACCGTGATAACAACGTGAAAATTTCCGTGAAAAACGATATAACAAACCGCAGTTTCAATTGTGTCGTAATTTTGCAAAGTTAATAATTTACGCTTGAAAAATTTAATTCTAAAATATTACCATTACGTAATACATTATATAGTAATAATAATATTACGACAAATTATTAGACAAAAGCAAACGAATGCAAACATCGATTGAATGAAACACCGAGGCAAATCAAAAGGTTCCCAGGGCCGAACGGGTTCATCCGCGGGGATAAAGGTGAAAATTTCGCGGAGCAATCGGCATCGGGATATTTCATTAAAAGAGCGAGGAATGCGACGCAACGAAATTTGCCTAAAGAAAGAGGGGGAGAGAAAAACGCTCGTCGGATAATCCCTTCTCTCACCTTTTTCCTCCGCTTTCCCTTCTTCTCTTTCTTTTTTTTCGGCCCCTCATTCGCGCAACTTCGTAGGCATTCCTTTGTGCGCACCCCTCGCCCCGCGCCTTTGTGAGCCTGGGTTCACTTCTTCCTTTTCTCTCCCTCTCTCTCTCTCTCTCTCTCTCTCTCTGTTTCCTTTTTGTGACTCGGATATTCGTCCGGAAAATTTTCTGTCTTAAATCGCCCGAGTTCGGTTTTCTTTTCACGCGCGCGCTCCTTTATCCTGATTCGATGACTTCGTACGAGCGGATGAAATTTCAACTTTCGCTATCAGCCTTTTATTCGACTTGGAATTCTGCCCCTAACTGGATTAGATTTTCCCTTATTCTTGTGGAAATTATTGTATTTTTCAAATTTTTTTTTTAAGAAAAAAGAAATCTGTGCAGCGGCGCGCCTTTTTTTAACGCTTTGCTTTTTACCCGCGCGGCAACGCGTCGCCGAGGAGCTCTTTTCTTTCCTGTTTTTTATCCAACTTTTATTTCTTCCGCCGGCGCGGCGCTACTTTGCGCCTTCTTTTTTCGGTCTGCAATAATCGTTTATGTAAACACGATTTTAAAGCGGGCCAGGAGAATGGGACGGCGAGCTCAAAGGGACGCGACAGGCTCGCACTTTAAAAATGTACATCACGGGAGATTTTCTTCTATTTAGTTATTCGACGACTGAAAAAACTTTTTCTTCCAACAAATGTCTAGCGGGTAAGTATACCTAAGTTTTACACTGTAAGTGCTTTTTTGCACCTGTAAGATTTACGCTGGAGAATTTTACTTAGCTGAACTTTATACATTATAACAAATGTTCAAATAAATTTTGGAAACGTAACAAACTATTTGGATATTCATTTTTTTATAAAGATATTAAATAAACATGGTAATTTATTTACTATATATAATAAATATGTATAAAGGTATGCATGTAATGTCGTAAAAAAAATCACCCGGGTACTTCGCCGCAGAAATTGACGGCTGTGTTTGAATTAGAAGTTCCGGCACGTCGTATCTGCGCGAAAATAAGCATCGAATAACGGCTGACAAGCGTCTGTCACATCATCAGGCGTGAATCTCATCTTTGCAGATGATTGCTGTGAGCCTTATTCCAGCGCTATCGCTCGTTCAATATCTTTTCATGACTTTTGCGCTCGTGAAGAGAGAAGTCCGGTTTTGGATTTGCTTAATTCACGACGTCGTTTATAATTCGACTCGTCAACTGCCAGATTAAGGCTCTTTTATTGAGAAATAAATTTATTCTTTAGCTAGAGGTCTTCTCAAGCTGTTAAATATATACAACAAATACTGTCAGCTGTTTTCTTTTATATTTTAAATTCTTTTAGGGAATGGGGATTGATTTTATGTCAAACTTTCGTTTCTTGTAACAAAAAATCACCCGTAAATTTAACAAAAAAAATTTACTTAGAACAAATTTTGTAAGGTACATGTATGCGTAAAAATAAAAATTGATCTAATGTTTTGTAATTAAAAAATTCAACAATTAAACATTGTTGGATAAATGCTTAAAAATAGTAACTCAATTAATTTTAAACAAATTAATGTTATACCTTTAGTTAATTTTGAATAAAATCGTATCTTCAAACATCTATCGTATCTTAAAAAAATCAACATCAAATTGTAAAACCTAAGTAAAGAAACATTGACGAATAATTGTACAAGCATTTTTGTAGTCCTCGATGAACTTGGCGCGAAACTTCTTAGTTTCCTACCTACCCATACATTATGAAAAAAGGCTATACGCACAAACAAAAAATCGGAAATACGAGAGCGCGTACGGGAAATTGGCAGGTTGTCAAGCGTCTACATTTCTTACTTAACGCCTCACAGCCCCTGTGTTTTGTCTCGCGGCCGAATGGCAGGAAGTGAAACTTTCCCCTTCGACGTGGATGTGACACGCAGTTTGAATTTGCGTAGAATCGAATGCAGAGCCTCGGGTGTTGATTTATTTATTTTTTTGTATTGGATTGTTTTTTGACTTACTGAGGATCTATTTATCAATTTATACATTTCTTTTTAATTTATTTTTAATTTTGAAAAATTAATTCTTAAATGGACCTAATTACTTATTATTGAGAAAAGAATTTAAATTGTCTGTTAAATATTTCTTTGATTCAAAGGTTTCTTTAATTCAAGGAAATTTTCGTTAATTCAAAGAAAACCTTTTTAAAGCCAAGAAATGATACCTATTTCAATTGAAGAAATATTGAATAGACAACCCATCATAAGCATTTCTTTGATTTGATGACACTTTTTTGTGAAAAATCTGTTACATAAAGTGAAAAGTACTACAATAGTGTAATTATCCATTTACAATAGTGTAATTATCCAACTTTTCTATATATGGTCCTAAATTTTATAAAAAACTTACAATTTTCTCGAAAATATATAGATTATTAAATTTTTCACTAGAATTTAATTTCGATGCAGTTAAACAGATGAAATTAATTTTTAGATTAAATTTAAATTTAAAGAAAATTCTTAAAAAGCGTAATAAAATATGAATGAGTGAAAATCGCTCGTGCACAAATTTAATTTTCAGGTTTCATTTATTTCAATAAGCAAAATAACGAAGTAAACAGAGAATGCCAAAAATCCACAAAGCAAAACATCCCTTAAACATTCTCAACGATCCCGGGTTGGCATCGACAAAAGGCACTAATTCCGTCGTGCATTCGTACGCGCGCGTGCGCGCCACCGCAGAGCCGCGCGCTCGCGATTCGGCCGCAATAAGTTACCCATTATCAAGCGAAATTGCTTTTCCCCGGAGTTTATACAAGCGCGCGAGGTCCTTTGATGTCGACCTGCCCGTACAGTCCGAATAGCCATTTTGATGACTTTTTATCGGCCGCGCCCTTTCCTCCGTGCCCGGCATTTATTAGGGGCTTTAGTCGCGTGCAATCGTACGGTACACACTCCTTCTGGTAAATCGGCCCCTCTTCCGGAGCGGGTGGCGCTCCTCTGTCTTCTGCGCTTGGCGTGTATTTCTTTTTCTCGAGGAGTTTCTTTTGTACACCGGGGCTTCCTTTCGACGTCTTTCCCGCGCGCGATATGGAAATCGAAAGTGGTCGGCATTGTCAGGAGTCGATGTACCTCGCTCGGCACGGGGATTACCTCGTGGATTTCGTGCGGGAGGTTACTTTTGATGTGCTTTCATCTTTTCCGAGACTATGCATTCGACAGGCTCTTTGCATGCGAATGTACGGCATAATATCGTATTTAATAATAATAACGGTACGGCAACGGCGGGCTTTAAGTTTGAAAAGAAAGCTTAGGTGAGTCAATTGGTGTTATCAATTTTTCAACAGTGCATAAGAGGTTCTGCTTATCGAGTACGAGAACTGCGCACGTTCATTGTTCGTTTCTTGAGCGAGAGTTTTTTTTTCTAAAAGCATTATCGAAGTGCCTTTTATAAAAATGCACCTTGAACGTCATGCAAGTGACTATGATAAAATAATAAATTCGGAGACGTAATTAATTTCATGTAATCATAAGACACTTTTTAAAATCAATAGTTATTATTATTTTTATAATCGATTATTTCAAATTTAATCTCAAAAATTTTTAATACAAGTTAATACAAATTATCTTAATAATTAGTAGAAGTAGTCAGCATCTCACCATTTCAGGGAATAATTTGTGTGCAAATCAAAAAATTCTGCGTTAATGAACATTCGGACAGGCAGTTTCAGCACGATGTGTGCAATATATACTCATTGAAACGAAAACGCGCTTGACCTTGACCCTCAATACAGCGATGTATTAAGTTCCTATTACTTTTACCGCCAGGTGGACTCTCGAGATGTCTTTCCTGCTAACGGAGTCGCTGTTCCAGTTTTATTTATAAGCCATGCTAGCTATTGGACGGTTAACCATATTTGCTGATTGTCAAAAAAGAATCATATTGCAGGCGCATATTCATAAAATCTCTTTAGTAAATTTATTACAAGGATTATAGATTAGTTTCTGTAAAAATTGTATAAATCGGCCTTGTAATAATTTTACGACAGACGTTTTATGAAAGTACGGTAGTAATATGATTCTTTTTTAAATAATCCGCAAATTCACAAATTTTGTAGAAACACATTTACTACATAGAGTTGGTGACTCTTGAGAATAAAATTTAAGGCCCCTCCCAGGAAAGCTTTATATCTAAATCTTTTTATCATAAGTAAAGTAAAAGCTTCGTATTTTTATAATTAATAGTTTTTCTCAAACAAAGAGTAAAATGCAATTTTTGTTGAAAAAATATAAGTAATAAAGTGGCACATTTTGAAGAAAAAAAAAATATGTTTATACTTTTCGAGATGTCTGCACTTAATGTTTGAAAAATTGTTTCTTTGTAGAATTGAAAACTTTTGATATACAATAAATCAATTTTTAACTCGTCCGAAATTCGTAAAAAATCTTCCGTTTTTTATTAACGCTCATCTGCTATACGTCTTATAATGCGGTGCCCAATTGTTAAAATTCTCGGGCTCGGAAAATGCGGAGTCCCATTTATCTCGTCGCTTCGGTCGAAAGCCACGCGCCTCTCGCGATGCGCGGTGCGCCTGATAGGCCGACTCTAACGCACGTGAATAATCGAGCGGTCTGTTGTACGCGGCCTTTAGAGTAAAGACTTCCGGTGGACTCGAGCTTCCGCGACTCGTGCAGGCTCGATGACGAAACCCGAGCGGGAGATAAGCGCCCGGAACGATAGCTGATAACGAGACGTTGAGCCTGCTATTGTGGCAGCGATGCGCTTGCAGTGCGATGAGTAAAATTCACGAGTTACTGCATCAGTGTCAAGGTATTTCGAATGAATCATTAATTGGTTATCTTCCATATACAGATAGATTGTTTAATGCAAATTTTAAATATTTAACGAACAATAAATTGTTTGTCGTAGTTTGATATTATCATATGGATATTCGCCGATTCTCATTCTCCATAGCAAACCTTCAATTTCTATTCAAATTTAATGACGTGGAGGTGTCTTATCGTAAAAATAATTGGTAAATGAATATTTATAACTATGAGGAGTGGATAAATGCATATACGCACAGTAAAATAACATTTATACAATTTGATCTTATCTACTTTTGATACACTTGATAGTCTCGAAGTTTTATTTATTTATTCAATTTAGTATTTTCATCCTCAATTGAAGTAATTGAAATAAATAAATAAAACAATGCAACAACTAAATCATAAAATATTTACAGTTTATTTTATTATCGAGCTTTTCCCTCTCAATAGAGTGTAAAATATTTAAATACCCGGGCAACTAATCCAATCCCCCATTCAGAAAATTTTCCAGTCTCCAGATAAATCCGGCATAACAAATCTCGTTCAGCCAACAACAAAAAAAAGCTTCCACCGCGACACGCGAAAACATCCCCCGGCATCGGAGACCTTTGCACTGTAAGCTCCCGCGAGCGAAGGTGAATCGCGTATACAGGGAGGGTAGGCAGATCGGCCGAACAATCGGGCGCCCGGGACACGAGCGATCGAAAATCCGCGATGAAAAAGCTCGGTGCCGGGGAATCGAGCGGCCCGAGGGGCATTCAGCCGCGCGGGGGAAAAGGGGCCCCGGCTAATGCCGCGCGCAAATGGAAGCGCGCGCGCTGGATCGGATAGCGACGGCGGCCCGGTACAATGCGACAAAGCTCGGCCGAGCTTGCGGGGCCACCGCGACGCCTCCGAGTTACGTGCCTCCCCCCCATAATAAGGATTTCGCTACCCTCGCTCGTGTGCGATTGGGTTCTTTTTTTATGGAACGACGGCGGTGCATTTACGCCGGGCTGAGCTTTTAGTCGTGTCGTTAGGGGATTGTTTTATTACTTTGTTTTAGTGAATTTAGAGGTGTGCTTTGATGTAAGTTTTTATCTTTTAAAGTACAAAAATTGTTGTTGCTTTGTTTCAGATTTAAGTGTTTCGCTTCACAGTACCGTCATCGTCGGTGCACGTTTATCCTTTTTTTGTGCATTTTGCGTTGAATGTTAACAATAGTTTAAGTGCAATTCATTGTACAGTCAAATTAGATTTATTGAAAAGTGCATTTTATGCATCTTGCAATTTATAATTTTACTTCCATCCTAAAATAGATTCAGTTTTATTTTTATAAAAATTTTCATTTTATCGAAAAAATTAAAGTCTTAATTGTACAAAATATCCACGAATATTACCAGTAAAACACTTTCGAAGAATCACACAAATAGTTTAAGTAACACCTTTGATCATATAAGCATTGAAAAGCTATCACTCGTTTCTTAATTTCATCATAAACCATTTTCTAATGCACCAAATATAAAAGAAAACAATAAAAAAGATTCATAAAAGCTTTCCCAATACGCAGTTTTATAAACATTAGCAACAATCCCTCAACTGAAATCGCAAACCCGTCGTACTCGCGCTATCAGTACGGGGGAAGGGCCGAGCCGTCTAAACAAAACTCGCGGGCGTCAAAGCGCCCCGAGCCACCCCCGGCCTCGGGAAATAGCTTTTACGGCGGGGCGCGTGCCTTATCTCGTCGCGTATACTCCTGGCCGCTGACGGACGTGGCGCATCGATCATGGTCAGCGGCCGGGCCGCGGGGGTGGAGAGGCTCGCGCTTTTCGATGGCCTCCCCCTCCCCTCTCACTCCTCTCTCTTTCTCCATGTTCCCTGAATTATTCAAGAGACGCGCGATAAGTGTTGTCCCCTGAATTCAATCGGCCCCCGTTCTCTTTTCACTGAGAAAGGATTACGCGTAAATAAGGGACTTTCCGCGCGCGTAGGCTAATGAAAATTCATTTCGATGCCGGTTCGTCGATGGGGATCGCAGGGAAGATGAACGCGGAGCTGCAAATCCGTGCGTTGGGGAGGAGGCGAGTTGGGAAGCGGTAGTTTTTAGATTACACTTTTTCGAGACAAGTGTTGATTGATGATGTATTCAATATTTGAAGTTATTAACGAGTTAAAATGTTTAAGTAAATATTCAAGGGTTAAATCAACAAAGGAGAATGTAGTTATGATTAATGTTATATAGAAAACCTTTAAATTTTAAATTACAATTTTATGAGAGATATATTCCCTTAAAAAGTCGTTTGAAGAATAAAGAGTAACGTACGTATTGAAATGAAAAAGAATGAAATATAAGCTAATAAAAACATGCGGAAATGTTCATGTATACTTCTTGGATTTAATAAAAGCTAGAATTATTTCAATACTATTTTTTTTACTCTGTGTGCAACACCATAATGGACTATAAATTATAAATTGTCTCATATTTCTGAATTGAATATTTTTCTCCATATTCATAAACATTTTTTAATACGATTTTTGTGGATTTGTAATTTACAGTTAAAAACGAGATAAGATATTTATTTTATTTATTAACCAAAAAATGTATACACTATACTTTTCATTTTTCTGAATAGAACTAATAAATTTGAAGAACGAAGAAGAAACCCCTAAAAATTGAATATTTGAGCCTCCCGTCGAGGAAACACTTTTAATCTCGACTTTTCGTGCCTCCGTCGCCCATCGCATTCTACTCCGGATACAGCTCAATCCGTCTAATACGGAGCACTCGAATTCACGGAATACATAGCCGCGGGCCAGGTACTTCGTCGCACTTTTCGTCGCGCACAGAAAAAAAAGAGGGAGGGGAATAAACCCGCGGCGAAATTGCGTTTTCGACGCCCCCACCGCTCTTTATAACCGCGGACAAAAAAACTCGGCGCTAACGCACTTTTAACAGCGGCCGCGCGCGCTGTAAAGCGCGTATTTACATGCGCACCGGATTTTCGGGTTTTTCCCCGCGGCCGGTCACGAGCGCGCGATTTTTTTTTTTTTCAACTACCCACACCCATCCCTTTACACACATTTCGCCCGTCACCGTTTGATATTTCGGCCGGCTCGCCCGTTTGATCGATGAGCGGGCGGGCGCGGAAATTTATATATCGCGTGGTCCGCAAAATGCATTATGCGAGCCGCGCCGCTCGCGAAAAAAATTTCTACGGGGAGAGCTCGGTTTCGAGCGGCATATCGGAAATTACGAAAAATGTTTCTACGATCGGGCGTGCGGAAGTGGCGTCGTTACGCTGCAGCGTAATAAAATCCCGTTGGCGGATCAAAAACGTTGAATTTTATTACCTAGACGGTAATGGGGTTCACTTTTTATTCGTATATTAAATTTTTTTTTTAAAGTATTTTTATTATTTGAAAAAGCGATTGCTTAGTTGAGAAGGATATAAGCATTATTATTTACTATTTTAAGTTTAATTATTAAGAAACACTAAAATTAGTGAAATGTTACTAAAAATACGTAAAGAATAATCACACACTAATTTTAGTTTTTTTAAGTATTTATTGAAATAAGGATCTGTTTCTGAATGATGCACGTATAACAAAAAGACCTACAAAAAGGGTTTACACGATTTTATGTACACTCATATAAATTACCTTGAGAACATAAATAATTGTGTATGAATCAGTACTAATTGAATATCCTATTTACTCCTATCTGTAACTACATACCCCTTTATTTCTTCAAAATTAATTATAAATTTATCGATCGCTAGAATTTGAACAATAAACAAAAACATTTGAAATTTAATCACACAAAAAAATGAAAATTACAACAAACATTAGCATCCAAAATTAGCAATTAAAAAGTTATAATTTATACACGACCAAAATCGCCATAATAGCCTCATTTACATACCACCTCATAAATTATTTCCCGCGAAACTTCGCGTCAAAAAATAGAAAAAGAAACTTCCGAGCCATTCCAGCGTGCAGGAGTATACCCATCCGACTTCACCGGAGAAGAAAATTTCCCGGCGCCGTGTAAGAGAGGCGCGCGTCGCGGGGGAGGCCGAAAACACTTGAAACTCGCGAGTGGAAGTTTAGAGCGGCGCGCGCGCCCGCGGAAGGTGCGAGAGGCCGTGCCGAGGAAAGGAAGGACCGCGCGCAGCAGGGAAAAGAAGAAAAGCGCCGACTCACCGGGGGTATAAGCCCGCGGGACGCTTTGGGCTTCGGCTTTAATTCGCGCGTAATTCGCGCTAATGGAGATTAGCTGTCGGCGGCGGCGCGGGCATAAAATAATATTAAGCGAGACGCGGCCCGAGGAGCCCTGATCCGCTTTAATTCGCCCGCGGGATTATTTTCCACGCGGGCCGCGCGGGTGTATAACGTATCCCGGCGGCGCACTCGTGGCTTTCCTCGAGATCGAGTGCGAGCCCTGGAGGAACCTTTGCTTTCTGGCGGCAAGCGATGCTGGCCTCAGGGGATCAACGGTCACTGTTACTTTTGCATTGTAGGATGGATTTTTTTGGGTGGTATAAGTAGTATGGAAATTTAATTTAATTAAGAATTTATTGATGTCTATTTTTTTTCAAATTTTTCCTAGTTTGTTTGGCATGTAGCGTGATAGTTTGATGTGATTTTAATTTAAAAACTAGCATTTTATTGATATTTAATTAATGTTTGTATTAAATACTTGCATGATCAGAGAATAATTTACTAATCTGTTACTAACTGTTCAGTAGGAATTAAAGTTCTTTCATTGTTATAATTATATCTAGTATCAAAGTTTTGGTTCGTTCAACTATGTAATAATATAATTACATCGCTATGATTAAAGTTTGATTAAAATTTAATGACTGTTCAGTATAGTAAAAACCAGCTTTGAACTCAATACACTTCAATATTCTGGTGATTAAATTACATGCCAAAATTTCAGAATTTGAAATTGAAATTATTAGAATAGTATTGAAATTATTTGAAATGATGTTGAAACATTGAAATCAGCTTATTAATCTACTGTCGAGAATTCATTATTTAATTTTATTAAAAAGTTTTACTACTTATTAGAAGTTTATTGAATATAATCTACATCTACTCGTTACTAGTTTTATTTAAACTATTTGTATAATCTTTAATGAATTTATTTAATAATTATTTAAACATTATTAAATTTACGATCATTTTTAATTATAAATATATTCACGGTATTCTTAAAGTTGAAATATTACAATTTATTAATTAAAATCTTAGTTTGATAATTTTGAAAAACAAAAAGAAGCCACATTAATTAAGCTTTAGCCCCTAATTAATTCTCGTCAAGACTCAGAAACCCGGCATTTTTGCCAATTATTAATAAATTAATCGTAGCAGGCATCGGGCGGGCATCTACATAATTTTGTACAAAGTGAAGCGAAAGCCGGTAATGAGACTTTAATGCACATTCTGGAATATTACAACAAAGGCTGGGCGCATTATTCGTCAAAAAAAGCTTTCCAGACGCTGTGCTCTCATTACGCGCCGCTTCGCTCTCGTACTTCGAGAGGCGCGCGCCGCTGCGTAACAAAGTAAACGCGCATAATAATTACTCGTTTATCCGCAATGTGGATCATCCGCGTATAAGTACGCATTACGAGCGATTCGTAAGCCCCGCGCCGAAGTCCCGTCCGCGCGCACCTCCGACGTGTAATTAATAATTGAATACAAATAACTTATTAATATTCGACGGCAATTTTCATGTGTCCGCGCGCGAGCGCCGGGTAACGAATACAGCGGGGCGCCACGCGAAAATACAAATTTAATTAAATTTATCCGCTGCGCGAGATCCGCGCTAAATCCGCGTGTACGAGTGCGGTAATGAAATTTAAAACGAGCATAAGTTATAACGTCCACTTCGGGGCTGCGCTAACGCGTGTTCCGCGAGTTTTCCCATTAGCATAATTTATTAATATTAATAAATATTAGCGCGCCGCGGCTTTGCAATTTTGAGGCTTGCACCTGACAAGCCTCGACGTGTACGTTTTAGCTCGCAATAAATTATGGGCTGGCATTATTAATTTAATAAGTGCACCGTGTAATCATTAGTACTGCTTTGTATTGAATTAATATTATTAGTATTGCGATTACAAATTTTACATAATAGTAAAATGTAATATACATTTTCTTTTACATTCTTTTATTACCCGACCCGCACAACATTTTTGGATGTAACCTTTGATTTAAAGGATAAAATAGGTATTTCAGGAGGGAATCTTTCTTAAAAGCTCGATATCTAATTACAACGGAAAATTTTATAGAAATCAAAATTTTATGAGGTGTTTTGTACAAACAATAAAAATTTGTTTCTTGCCAGTAACCAATTTTTGAGTAAAGTTAAACTTTGTCAGTCTATTTTACGGCTGCACATTGCAGAAATGTAGAAATACGTGGTAGTACTGTAAGATATATAGTACTTTTATAATAAAATGTGTTATAGTAATTTACTTTTTTATTAGAAAAATATACCTACATTTTTAAGATACAAAATTTTATAGTATATTTTCCTAGACTATTCTCTTAGTTTTGAAAAAAAGTAGATTCAGACAAACATGGTAAGACACTTATAGCTTTCACATAAGTACCTTTATACATCTTTACCCCCTAATTAGAAATATTAGTTAGTTATGGAATCTCGAATGAAACATTCGCTTTCAAATGCTCGAATAACATAAAACCATTTCCCTCGTCATCTAAAAAGCTTATCCCGCAGTTACGGACCCCAGTGGCGACAGCCACGAAGGAACAAGTTCCACGCGGCGCGAACGAGCGATCGTTACACCGAAACGACGATTCGACTTTTGCGGGACTGCGGAGCAGAGGGGCGACGCTCGAGTCACAATTAAAAAGTTCAGGAGGAACAATATCGCCGGTGTTGTCAGAGCGGATCAAAACCCGGCGTCGTCGCGTCGTTAATTGGAAACGCGAGCGACGACCAACTCCTGGGTGAGTCCTCGTTAACTTTTAGGATTACGCGAATTAATTGCGCCCGAGAGGTGCCCCCCTCCCCCCCTTCCCCATCCCCGGTCGAAACTTTTTCTATCAATCCTTTTAACGAGAGAAAGAGAGAGAGCGCCGCGGATTTCTTTTTGTCGCCGGATGTGTCCAGTCGATTCTTTCCCGCGCACTCGGTCCGTTAAGTCGACGCGGTAGACGATAATCCCCGTGGCGTCTTTTACTTTTCGGCGATAGTAGCTTTTTCTGTGTGGGTGGAGGTTGGTTACTTTGGTAAAGATTAAGTTGACGAGAAAGGCTACAATTATTAAAAAATTTTGTAGATCATTGTGATTTTTGTACTATTATTTTTAAGTCCGATTAGCAAATCAAATTATTAATGATTAAAAAATAAGATGAAAACATTGTTACGTATGCTTTTTCCTATGATTTTTCTTTTATTTTAAAAGGTCATGAACTTATTTCAAATCTACATGATTATAAAATGCTAATCTATCACGTTCTTATTATTGAAATTACAGTCTAGACAGGCATTTCAAACTTCTAATGCAAAAATTTGAAATTCATTATCATTCTTGTTGTTTTAAAATTCATAACCCGTAGCTTTTCTGAAAATCTGTGCATTCATATCATTCACACCCTTTTAATTTTCTACTAAAATTCTAATAATCCATTTCATAAATTTTTTTTAATTCGTTCTACAATCCTATACCAGTCTCCACTTCATTGAATAACCAAGCGATAAAAAGTCGCGGGAGCATCTCCTTATCAGCTAAATATAGAATATACACATCGAGCGTCTCGATACGCGCACCTACCCCGCCGACGTCAAAATTTTACAGTCCGACGAAATGTTTACTGTTCGTGGGCTGAGGTGAATATTCGACGGCAGCGATGCGCGGATTAAAGCGATCGCGCGCGCCCGGGTGATGATTCAGCCCGGGCCGTTTACTGCTCCGCTTTACGATCATCGGTCGGGCTCACGCCCAGTGATAAAACGAGACACGCGCGGAGGCGCGTAACGCGGGACAAGTGTTTTTCAGGCTTTCACCTTATCCGATAACGTTCATGACGTCTTTTGGGAATTGTCGCGATGACGGTCGTTTTTATAGCCGAGTATAACGTTTGTACTCTTTTTATATTTGCATTTTGATGATCGATGGAGAGAAAGAGTAGAAGAAAACAGTGTACTGTTTTTAGCTGACTTGTAGTCAGAATGTAGAATTAAATCAGGAGTATTGATTGACAGAACAAGTAAAAAAGATTATACCGATATTATTGGTAAATAATGCACCGTTTTCTTGGCGTCTTATCATACGATGACTTTTTCTACTGGTTTTTTGTAATCCAATTTCTCACTGTGTGGATAACGTTAAGAAAGTGAGAATGGTAATAAAATTTTACAATTGTATTTGATTTCTAAAGAAATTGATTAATTCACATAATTCTCTCACTCTTACCATATCCATTCACTTGTCTTACCATATCCATCTGTTTCTACTTCATTCGTATAATAAAAATTACTCCTTTACTGCACGTACAGCTTAATTTCATCATGAAAAGCTAAAGCTAAATTAATAAACACCAAATCATCTGTACAAATAAGTGACAAGATATTTAACTGTTTTAAAAGTATCTTGAATCCACCAAATATCCGTGTAATGTTTAAATTTCGTAGATAGACTTGCCTTTATCTTTTCATTAGGCGCATTCACGACTATTCCTCCGGCATTAATTAATACATCTCGAAATACCATAGTCGAGGCAACAATAGCAATCAAAGCGGCGAACAGCACAATCGAGCATCTCCTCACTTCGAGCCCTTCCGACCCGGCTCCTCGCATAATCCACGCAATACCGGCGAATATCGAGTCGACGCATTAGGCGGATACCGTCGAAATTCGGCCAAGACTTAGGCCCAGGTGTAATTCTCATTAACGGCTACAGCGGGCTTCGCCCCCAGAGTTCAATCGCGCACGCGCACCCCTACGCAGACACACACATACACACCTACACATACACACATAATACACGTTTACGCTACACGACATACACGCACATACTTACGCACACCCTCACGTATACGCACATTTACAGGGTTGTGCGCGCGGAGGGCTCATGAATGCAGGAGCGCGTGAGGGTGCATTTATTAAACATGACCGAGAGGCGCAGTCCGAATGGCCCTGTCGCCGGGGATTGGACCCGCGCGCTCGAGACGGACTGATCCTTCGGTCCCTCCTCTCTCGCGCGCTCGCTGCATCGGCGCGAGTCGATTGCCCGGGGGCTGGCCGCGCCGCGTGTCGGGCCTCGATAAGCGCGGAGATTGCTTCATTATCATGTAAACGGGCTGCAGTTTGCCGCGTCTTCCGGGGAGGGAGCGCCCGCGCTCTTTGTGTCTTGGCGCACTCGTCAATGAGGGGCTGATTGATAATTTCACGGGGAGTGAGCCGGCTGAGCTTTTGAAATGCCTGCTGCCTTTTGCGGGAGAGAGGGAGGCTATATGTTTCCACTGAGTGAACATTTTTTTTTAATTTAGACGAAGAGCGCAGTAACGATTGTTAAAATGTTTAGGAGATTATCGCATAAATTACGATGATTTTTGTAGTAAAGTTTTTATGGTGATTTTCTACGCAAATCTTCAGTTTAAGTTCATGAGGTGTTATCTCAGTATAGAAAAATGACCAGTTTTTAAATTCGATTTTAATTAGTAATTAGTACATTTGAGCCCTATTTCATTTTAGAATTTCATTTTTAAAACGCTTTAAAGTATCTAACAGAGAATAGGATACTATTTAAAGTTGAATTATTGAAAAACAACTACAATTAGTGAAATTTTACCAAATTACTCTAGTCACTAGTGGTTTTCCACTAATTCTATTTCAGAGAGTAGAATACTTTTACCTACGATATATAAGAAGCAATATTACACTAGGAAACTCCGCGATCGATTTGTTTATTTTAACGAGGAGAATCCTGTAAGGGATTCGAGAAAAAACAAACGCGGAAAAATTCATTTGAACCCTTCCTCTTCTTTTTTTTTCATTGAAAATTTCAGTATTCCCTCGATACTCGACGCCGTTTGCACGCTTACAGCTTTACGCACGATAAGCTTGAAGTTTACGCCGTCGGGTAAACGGGTCACACTCCAGCGATTTTCTGCGTGCGGCGCGACGCACGGGTGCCGACCGCGCGTTTGGTTAATCTTCGAATCCGACCGATGGTTTCGGTGCGCGCGCTGGACGCGTTTTACGCGGTCGTTGTAAACTGCCAACGTTCTGTTTAGCCGGAGCGGCGATTTCACCGCCGATGACTCGTGAATCATCTTTGACGTCGTGGTTAAAGTTGCGCGTGCGACGGTGGACTTTCATTGTTACAGATGATGCTTCAAATGTTTATTTTTCGATCCTTTTTATACTTCGTCGCTTAGTCGTAATAGTAATAATTATTTTTATTTATTATTATTATTATTTGAATTACTAATGATTATTGAAGCAGATTTACGACACAAAATGCATATTGATTCTCATTACTATTCTCATTTGCTTTGCAATTAATCCTTTTGGATAATATATTATTTGCCGATTTTCCATTTATTGGTTGCATTATAATTGTTATTATCAAATGAATGCGATGGAATATTGCATTTACGCTAAAATATACATTTTGCCACAATTATTCATTTCACATTTTGAGTATTTATTTAATTAATGGAAAATATTTGAATTTTATTAATTGTGAAAAATCTAAATATTTTGATAGCACTCTAACTTCAAAATGGCAACTTTAATGCCAATTTTCGGCCCTCGTGCTATAAAATATCGTACCTATAATCCTGTTGCGTATGTGATTATTCAGTTCGTGCGACTTTTCATCCACGCTTCGGTCGGGCGAAAACCGTCGCACGAGTTAAATAATCATCTTCCGCACCCGTACTATAATATACTATTACAGAACCCTAAAAAAAAGATTGCTGTTCGTCTATTAATATGCTGCATTCGAGTGGGATACTTTTAATTTTCTCTGACTTTTTTAAATGTGAATAGAAAAACTGTTCTAAGTACTTAATTACCCTATTTATTATATTTTTTACTACTACTGTAAATTAGATTAGATATCGTACTAGATATCTGAATTTAGAAGCAAAATGATTTGTGTGCCTTGCAAGAAATAACTAAATGCAATAAAGGAGTTACACCGCAACAAACAAACTGAACTTAATCTAAAGACTTTAAAAAAACAACCACAAAAACCCATACAATTGAAATTTCTCCAGGCGCTAACGGCACGCCGAACGAGCGAAGCTCCGTGCCTCCGGCCGTCCGAGCGAGCGTACAAACGAAATAGCTCGGTCAGATGGGTGCACGAGCGCGCGTTTATCGCTTGCGCGCCAAGAGTCGAGGGCTAAATTAGCCGGGGGTCCCGTGAATCGGTTCCGCGCCGAATGAAGCGACGTTATTCAGGCGAGGCAGATCCGCGGCGGTTGATAATGCGCGGCGCGCCTCGGCCCTGCTGGCGCGCTACTAATGAGCCGCGCCAAAGGAGGGCCGCTTTCAAAAGTTCCAGGAGCCACGCTCGTTACTCGACAACGCGCAGGCGGAAAAGTGCGACGATGGATGCTCGTTGCTCTATGCCGCGGGATTTGTCCTCGGTCCCTTCAATGGCTTGCTTTGTGGCGTTCCGGGAAAATGCGGTGAGAGCTGAGATTTTGGTGTGGTTTTAAAATGGGAGCTTTTTTCAGTAGAATGTGGAGGTATTCGAAATAGGTGGATTGCGAAAGAAGTTGTAGTACATTTGTTTTTAGATTATCGGAGTATAACAAGCGTCGTCTGTCGGTATCCGGCATTGATCTACTGCGCTTCATTTTAATCATTTCTGTTCGAAGTTATTTTTTGCATTCTATCATATTGCAGCAGTACAAAAGTGTATAATTTTTTACATACTCAACTGAGCATTCAAGTATTTTTTAATAAAATGCGAAACTGAAAAATTTTTTATTCAACTTTCAAAAGGCCCAATTTTCTGTTTTATTAATAAAAAAAAGGAGTATCCGCATCGATATCAAACATCATGTTATTGCTTTAAAAAACGGAAAAAATAAAATTTTCACTACGATTTTGCGTTCATTGAAAATGAAACTTTTTCTCGATTCGCAAATATTGAACGAAAAAAAAACAGCCCGCTGCGTCTATGAAGCGCGCTCGGCAAACTTTTTTCACCACCGCATCTCGTAAATTAAATTCCGCTTTTTGCGCGATCGCCGTTCGCGCGAATTCTCATCTGTACACCGCTAAACGCAAACGAAAAATCATTCGAACATACTCCCTTTCGCGTAGTGCCATCACCGCGAACCAAAAAATTTCGCGCATTAATAGAAAAAAATTCGACGATTCGTTCCGAAACACACACAGAGTGGCTCGCTCAAGCGCCGATGCATAATTAAGCGCCGTAATGACCGGCTTAGCCCCGGCAGGAAAAGTTAAAGATGCAAATAATGCATACGGCTGGGGAGCAGATTACCACGGCCGCGAGTCGCCCTGCCGACTTAATCCGGGCTTTCAGGCCACTCGGAAAAGCGGGCGCGTTCGGGCGCAAACGATGCCGCACTCAGATTAGGCGCGCGTCCAGCCACTGCCGCCCGATGAAAGGGACCGAAAGCGATCGCTGGATTATTACGTTTTATATTCCTTTTATTTGTCGAAATCGGAAATGCGTGTTTTGTTTCGATGCAGCGAAATCGCTACGTGCCCGCGCGATTATTTTCCTTTTTAACGAGCTGACGGGGGGATCGGTGTAACGACACACGGATTGGTTCGATTGACGAGGGATTGGAGAATAAAAAATTAAAAATTTTATACTGTCGATGTGAATTTTCGAGGTGCTGATATTTAAATTTTAATAGTACGAACGAAATTCGAAGTTCATACGGAATTTTACGATCTCTTTATTTAGCATACGCGGTAATTAAAGTTCGCTAAAAGTTATTTTTTAAAAATTTTGAATTTTATAAAGAAACGTGTGCACAGCACATATTAAGAGAAAAAAATTCATTGGGTAATCCAAAAAATATTTTCGATTTTTCGATTTTTTTCCGAACGATAATAAATAGATAAATAAAAATATACCGTCGAGCAATATTTTTTCATAATTTTCTCGTTTACAGTCAAAATATGGGAGGGAATATTTGAATTTTCTAATCCGGCTCTTCCATGCACGAGCCTTGTTTGTTTTCTCTTGTTGTCTCGATACGCAGGGGCTTCTTGTCTGCCTCCTTAAGAGCTCGGCGCCACCCTTGCTGCAAGGCTTATCTAATGTTCTTAAGACACGTTGCCCTTTCTCTATTTTACTCCCTTTTGCAGCGTATATATTTTACACTATTTTCCTAGTACTTTGTCTCGATACTTTTTCTTTGTTTGCACATGAATTCTTCTTTTTTCTAAACTTTTTTTATTTTATTTATTTACACCGAAGTCATCTTAAGATACAAAATTATATAAAATATGTCGCAAAATGAGATAATAGATTGCTAAATATTAATTTAAGTAGCAACATTTTTATTTTTCTTACTTAGTTTGTTCGCTTTTTACGATTTGCAGTTTAATAACAAATTATTATACTTTATTATAAAAATACTACTTAACCAGTTTTTTAACAACAATAATCTTGATCAAATTTATTTGTTTCACTATAAAAGCATTTTTTTTTTATTTGAAAGCAAATTTATTTTCACTAGAAACGTAAATTTTTTTAACGTAAGATACTTTTCTAAACAGGTCCTTTTCACACATGACAGTCATCCAAGACAGTTTATCTTCCCTAAATAAAATAGATTTGCCGTTAGATCCACAAAAAAGCGCTTCGATACCGAAATAATAAACTGGCGAGCTATCGTCGAAATCCTTCGCAAACCTACCGCGCCATTTACGGTGCAAACCTTGCTGTTCATCTAGATCCGACCTCTTCGCACCTCCGCGCGTCTCGGACCTTTTTTCTCCCCTCCCTCCCCCCGGGCAGCGAGCGAAGGACAAAGAGAGGGTCGGCGGGAGATAAGCGCGCGCGATTTTGTTTCTCCTTAAGCAGCGCGTCGCCGTGGCCGTACAGCTACACCCAGACCGGCCATTCCACGGGAACATCGCTCTCCCCTCAGCAGCGTGTAGCCCTTACATGCTTATACGTGCGTCGGCGGACCTCGAGATCCCCCGCGGTGATTCCGCGGTGCTTCTACGAAACGCGCGGGGAACGTTCCGCGAGCCAGTGGAATTCGGAATTTTTATTTTCTTCAAATTTTTTTCTCTCCTGTACGAAAGCTTTCCGTTGTAGTTGGAATTTGTAAATTTCTTTGTTTGTTTACTATATGTACAGTACTATTTTCTTTACGTGTATTTTTTGTTGCTTTTTAATTAATAGCAAATATTAGTATTAAGAGAAAATTAAAAATATTGTGTCTAAATATTAATGTAAAAAAGTTTATAAGTATTGATCCTAGTCATTTTAAATAAGAAAAAAACAGGTACCTCTCTCTCATACTGTAGGAGAGTGAAAAATTGAAAAAATCACTCTGCATAAGTGAAAATCACTCTTTTTCAGAAAAAAAAAGAATCTAAGTTCGATTGTCTCGATTTTCATTCAAATCGAATTATTTTTCACTGTTCCACATTTTGAAAGTTGTGTAGCTCTTTTGTTTACTTCTGTAAAATAATCGATAAATAAATATATAAATATAACTTCAAAATTTATAGTTTAGACAGATGTATAGTTTGTGATAATCTTGAGCCATCAATGCTAGTTTTCAGTAGATTTAACATTTCGATACGATAAGACTAAAACAAAATAAAACTTTTCAAAAACTACATCAAAATCCATTTTAGATAAAGAACAACATATCTTTTTGTATGAAATAAGTTAAAATAAACGTGAAAACGATGAAATGCAAAATTTACACTTTCGCTGCTATCCCCGCGTGGATCGTGCGAGGAAGGCACGGGTGCAGAGGCAGGGGGATCCCGGGGCACGGTAGACAGCTTGCGCGTCCAGGAAAAACGTGACTCCGCCGCTCGTTTCACTTAGACAAAGAGCCGAGGTGCGAACGCTGCACTTTCCCTGCATCCTGCCCGAGGATCGCGGGGAGGGGGTGCCAGAACGAGGGCCTGGAAATTGCCGTCGGAGGCCCGGTACTTAACCCACGGCGCTAAAGTCGACGAGCGCCGATATGCCGTTATCCCTTACACCGCGGGTGATCCGGAGTCGCCTATAATAAACTTTTCGAGCTTACAACGGTCACTATGTGTGCAGCGGGCGCTTTTGAGTGCCTGTTACCGGGAAATTGCTGAGCTCGATCGCAGCTTCGCGTTACGATTAGTGCGTGCAAGTTTATCGTGATGAATGAAGCTGAGTTTTAAAGGAGTCGCTTTTGCGCTCTTTAAATAATAATTAATGTTTGAGAAAATAAATTGCTTCTTTTTTGCTTGAGAAATTTGTTTTCCGATCAGGTCAAAGTTTTATTAAGAAAGAAATAAATTATATTTATCTAAAGCGCCTAAATCTAATTATAATATGTATGATAAATATTTGGAACATGATTTTTTTCTTAATCGTAGATAAATAAAATGCCCTACTAATTTCAAATTTAAAACGGAATTCAAACTTTTATTTACTATATAAAAAGCGTGACTTGTTTAACTTAATTTAAATAAAATAAGGGCTTATTAAGGAGCGGATAGGTTAAATGCAATAGGGCTCAAGAGCGCGAGGACTAAGGCTGCCTCGTAAATTATGCAAATTGATTCAAAAGGGCCGGCGCGCGCGCGTGCGAACCACCGAATTATCGCGTTTGTCGGAACGCCCAGTAGACACGCTTTCGCTTCGCTCTTGACGTAGGTGCGAGCCTGATATACCTCCTTGGGCGTCCCTGTCAGCCCAATTCATTAAAAGCATCCTTCCCACGTCGTTTAACCTTTAATTTATTGGATGATGCCCTTATCACATTTTTGTCCCCGATAAAGTGTCCGAAAATTTTAATTGCACCTGAAGTGCGACAAGCACGAGAGTTTTTTTCTTATTTGAATAATGATTTTTTTATGGTAATTGTATACCTGTTAAATTCAACACTTGGACAGTTAGTGTGTAATGTTTGTACTCTTTAATGGTATTTTTTCGAATTTTAAAAGAAATAATTAATTTAGTAATATTTTTTTATATTTTTTAATATTTTTTTCATGTAAATACTGTACGAAATTATAAATATTAAATAAAAATGATGATGAAATATGAATATTATGAATTAACCTCTCAATTTAGTTTTTACTGTAACAGATTTTATAAGAGCTTTTTCAAGAGTTCAACGATTCAACTTCATGACCCACTTGACAAAGTTTTTGCTTGAACTCTTCTATCGAAACTCGTTAGAAAGTACCTGAGCATTCGATTCATTGAAAGCTATCGTTCTTGTTTGTTTTAGTTCGGAAAATTTGGAGAAAATTTAGTAGATATGGACTGTTAAGTACCGTCTGGAGATTTTAAACCTTTAACTAAATTAATTTTAAAAATCAGTAGTTAAAGGCTAAGATTGTTCAGACAAGAAACGCAATTCAACTAAAAATGTTCCCGATGTTATTTGATTATACATATTAAAAATTAAAAGTGTTGGTAACGAAAATAATTTCACAAATAAATAATAAATAAAAAAATTGAAAAAAAATCGATGCATAAAACTTGTACTCCGAAGTATCATTATATTCCCTGAAAAAAGGCTTATTACAAGCGAAGCTACAAAGTATTTCTTCCAAGAAAGCTTGTCGCCGGCAGCCATGTAAATTCAGCTCGTCCGTACATACGAAGAGTCGAAGAAACAGACCGCGAGAGATAAGCTCGCGGCGTAAGCCGCGCGCCGCATCGATTAGTGCGCCTCGCGTGCACCTTCATCGCGCGAGTTTCTCCAATTTCGCGATAATTTATTCGGGTGCGCGTATTTCGCCGGATAAAGACGCCCCTCCCACTGACCCGAGGGGGGAGGCACAAGACGGCGAGGAGCATTAAGGAGCCTGCTTAAGGATCGGCGGTGTGTAATTTCATAGGCGGTGGCGAGGAGGCGCCCCGGGCTGCCTCGGGTTTCCGCGGTTCGCGCCGCTGGAGGAAAAAGAGAAAGGAGTGCGAGACGACAAGAGCTTTTCTCGATTTTTCTGCTTTCAAGGATGCCTTGCTTTCCGGAATGTACAGTCCTGAACTACTGTTGGATGCTTTAAGTGGTGGCGTCAGTTTTTTATATGGTTCAATTCTTGCACAAAAGGAAACAATGAACAATTTTATCGTTTTAATAAAAAAAATACTAATAAAGGAAACTATTATTGTATTATACTGAACCGTGCAAGAGTTAAATAAAAAACCTGTTACGGACGGGTTAATTCATCATCCAGAAAGAGGGTTGAAAAAATCACGTTATCTCTGTATTCTATACAAACAGTAGGAGATAATAGTATCTTTCAGGGTAAATCTTATGTAAAGTAAACATATATTTTTAATCCTCAAATTCTTCAGGAAACAATTGAATAAAATTTCGGTAATAAATGTTTATTTACAATTTCAAATTGTATTTTTATTCAACACCGCATTTTTAAATATATTCCTACGTATCCATTTCACTAAAACTCCACCTCCGCGTCGCTTTAATGAACCACACACAAATCACAACAGTATCGATATCACGAGCGTAAAAAAAACTGAAAGCTCATTGTCGATTTTCCATATCGTTAAATTCGCGCGCAGGGAAACGCGACACCGCTCGCGGTTTGCCGCATGAAAAGGTAGCGCTCGACGCGGTGGCAGACCCTTTTTTGCAGCCGCGTCGAATCGCGTTTCCGCCCGGCGTCAAATGAACTGTTTGCCGCGGTTTCGAGCCGCGCAGTGCGCCTTTTTGCATTCGTCGCATTCCGGGCGGTCGCGCCGCGGGTGAAGGCGCCAAACGGGTTGCGAGCACCGAGTAATAACCGAGCGAAAACGCGCCTTTTTTTTAATGTCGTGGTTGGAATCTGGAAGAGATTTTTCGGGGTTTAATTTTTTGCGTAAATAATTTAATGCAATCTAAATTACGCATGTAAGTTCTATTCTGTAAATGTGAAAAAGTGCTTATTAAATAAGTGAATGTGCACTTATTGGTACGCGAAATTCACATATTTCCCTTATTATTTACTTACAGTCATTGTTTCGGAAATTGCGTGAAGTTTGTTTAAATTCAAAACTCTAATTAGCAAAATACATATTTTAACACCCCTTCGTGTGTTCAACATTAAATAGACTGTACTGAAAAAGCGAAATATTTACTGAAAACATATCGATAATAATTATTCTTTTTATCAGAATACATTTTATCAGGATTGTAGGTGCAATGACATTACAAATCTCATATCAAACAGAATAAAATTTCCTTCAGGCAATTTTTGTCCGAATATAAAGTTTCCGAAACGAGGCATGCGCACGATTTCGCCAATTTCTTGGAAATCAAATGTAAATTTCTTAATTTCCGCTCGAATCCGAAGCGGCCCCACGGCTAAATTTCATTCGTCCGGGCCGTTACGCACGCATGGGAAATAATCCCGGCGAAAATTAAATGCGGATGTCTTTTCGTATATAACCCTGCCCCCCGGGGCGGCGCTTCGAGTGTCCTTACGTGACTGCGCCACCTCAAGATTGGGATCCAGCTCGCGTGCCGCGCTAATTGTCCTAATAAACGGCAACGAGTGCACCCCGCACGCTACCCCCGTGAAAATCCGTTATGTGCCTCGACGGGGCGCGCGCGCACTTTTGATACCCGCGCGACTCGGTAATTTTCTCCGTCTGTAATTACGGCGCGGCGACTGTGTATCGTCTCGATTGCCGATGCCCCGGGGGCGATAAGTGGAGCTTTAAGCAGCTCATTATCGACACGAATTGTTATATGCTGAAATTTTAGAAAAGGCGCGATTGCATCGTGAGCCTTCGTGCGGATCGGACGTTAAGCTTTCTTTCGGTTTATTGGAGTTCGAAAAAAATGCGTGTAGATGAAAATAAATTATTTTGCTTACTTGCACCGTTAAAATAACATTTAATGAATTTTAATGCACGCGCTACAAATAAATTATCAGCGTATAAATAATGAATTTTATCATCATTTTTACTTTAAATTTAATTTTTACATTAAATACAAACATTAATTATTTTTGGATATTAATTAATTATATATTTAGCAATAACAATTTTGTTAATAAAATAACAATTAATTTAATAATTTAATTAAAGTGTTGTAATAATGATGTTTTTATAAATAATAAGTGAATGTACGTGTACACTTCTCTTTAAATCTACCACCAGTAATTCGTGAGTAATAATACCTGTCAGGCCTCAGCAAATTATCCACTCACAATCCCCCCTTTACGGTTAAAAAGAATGAAGAGGAACAACTATTTGAGGCAATAAAATTGCGTTTATCAGATTATGCGGGGAGGCTCAAGGTCGTCGGAGACGCGGCGGCGGCGGCGGCTGCACGACGGGAAGCTGCGTGATGCCACGATACGTGTATTATTTACTCGCCTGGCTCGCGTTTATCAGATCGAAGGTCTGTACATACCGAGGGGGTTGGTTTAGCGCGGCAGAGCGCGTCGGAACTATCGACCGACGTATGCATAATATAAACGCGGATACGCGTTCGTCTACGTGGGTGCGTATTTGTCCTCGTGGGCTGTAATATCTCGTCTAAATTTTCGAAACGCTTTGAGATCGCTAATCTCCCAGGAGTTGTTTATGATGGGCTAAATAAATTTTAATTGTGTTCTCGCATATTTCGCGTACTACTATGTGTGCAACGGAAACATTTTGATAAAACAGTCAATATATTATAATGTTACAGTTAAAGCAGTTATTATGGTTACAGTAATAATTTTAAAACTAATTATGCACCATTACAGTCATTTAAGTAATTTAAATTGATTATATTGAAATCATTTTTTAAAGTACTTATTATTTTTTCCGTATTAAGGTTGTTATGAAAAATATTTTCATCAACAATTTACTATCTTGAAATATTTGAACTTTAACCTTTATTGTCGGGATTTATGTATCAGGATAATTGTAGTATTTTTTAATAATAATTCAGCAGAAATTTTTACAATTTTGTCGCGGCAAACTCTTAAGACATTAGATCATTAAAATGTGCTATTTTAATTTTTATATAGTAGGACTTTTTTCACTATCTTTAATCATAATTAATAAATTTATAATGTTTTCACGTTGTTATTTAAAATTAGTTATTACACAAATATTAACAGAAATTCGAAATACTGGCATTAGCGGTACATGAGTAATCTATACGAAAATGCATAAAATAGGCATCTTATCAAGTATCGTGCACTGATCAAGAGAACTGTCAATCAAAGAGAATCACTAAGAAGTGTCAATCAAAGATTGAGCCACTATAATTACATTCTATCCATCTGAAAATTAAACGGTAACTTTCGTAATTCAAACACTCGATTTCACATTCAAATACTAAATAATACATTTTTTACAGCTTCTAATCATACCCGATTAAAGAAACTTCGGACGCGACGCATCGGCAAAATACCGTAAACGCATCGGCTGAAAGAACAGCGATTGAAATGAATGCGGACTAAACTCGATCGGGGCAATTCCGCAGCCGTCGCGCCCCGAGAGCGGAACTCTTTGCCCCCTCGGTACCGCGGGGCTCGAACGTTTACGCCCTCGTCGCTCGCGCGCGAACTTAATTACCGCGATAAGGCCGTAATGGGCGCAGCTGCGGCGGCGCAGTGCCGACTTAAACGGCAGTCGTAAAGAAGCGGGCTGCGGCGGCCCAGTTGTTGCGCACCCGACGATAATGGATTTAGGGCCTATTAAGCGGCCGGGCGCGTTTCGATTGCTCGGCTGATGCTCGCGGGAGCCTCGGCCAACGCGACGCACCAGTGTCGATCGTAACTGGCCGCTAATTTCCGCCGATGTTTAGTTTTTGCCGATTGATTAAGGAGGAATTCCGGAATTTACGTGAATGTGTATTTTTTAGTAATACGGTGTACTAAGTACGTAAATTTAGCATACTTGGTTTAATTACGCGAAAAAGATGACTCGAACCTTTGTGGATAGTTGTTTGATCGTGGAAAGTAGACTCAAATGATCACTGACGAACTAATTTATTTCTAATTATTTATTATCATTACCAGTTGGTTTAATTACTGGCTGGAATTAGAAGATTCTCGTCTTGTTTACTTTTTAACATAAAAAGTACCCTTTGGCTCGAAGTCTAATTCAATTCTGATATTTCTTCACTGTGTTTATTTTTTAAATATATACATTTTTTAATTTACGTAAATCTGTTTTAAAATTCTTTCTCTTTGTAAATTAATCTTTATTCCATGTACGTATTATTATACTAATTGACCAGAAATGTGCATAATTAAAACGTAGTTGGGCTTTTAATACAACAATCTGAACATGGAACACCTGTGTAACTGTTCTATATAAATTATAGTTGAATTAAATAAATTTTTTCCGTAACCCTTTCTTCAAATTGACAATGATACCAAAATTTCGTACTTCAATTATACGATGCGTCTTGAGTCTTGGTATTCTTACTAGCGATGCATAAAATAACGATAAAAGTGGCCGTAGCAGCTCATTATTCCGACAAAGTAACCTTGAGAGATACGCACTCGAGGTTTATGAGCATGAAATCAGAATGACGGTGTAAAATTCGCATTCGTTTCCATTTGAAATTCGCTCGGGAAGTCGGATCGACGAGCGTTACAAACGAGCGACATAAATCTCGCGAGCTTTTACAGCCTCACTCGTGTTTCTTCGCTTTCGACTTTTGCGCCGAGTAGGTGCAAATGGACTCAGCGAGCGATTTTAGATAAGGAACTGGAACGATCCTGAAAACGGCGCGCGAAACTAATTTTTTCTCGCGGTGAAAATTCGCTCGCCACTCTTCGATTTTTATTTTTTTATTATTTATCGAAATTTTATGCTGATTATTCCGCACTTGGTCGCGACAGCGTTGCTAATTGAGCATGGACACCGTTTCTTGCATTATTATTGTACAGTTAAAATATATCACGGGCGCACCCATTCCTATGTGCTCTTTTTGCAAAAAATTAAATTACTTTTAACCGTTTAACCGTTTAATAACCATGTTAAGATCCTGTCCATTTCTGTTCCTATATATAAAACCTTTAAATTCAGACATTTTTGCAAAAAAATTATTTTATGGTTTTTTATTTTCTCGATTCGTCTTTTAAAAAATGAGAGGAGGATAATGTGAATCGATTTGAATGGTTAATGCTAAATATATGTAATCAAAATTGAAAATGTTCTAATATGAATGTAATATTTTAATTAAAGAATATTAGAGAATTTTATTAAAAGACCATGAAAAAATTAAACGCGCTAAGTAAAGTGACTTAAATATTTTAAAAAGCAAATTAATAGTCAGGGTTTCAATAGTCATACATTTATTTTATATACTACTCTACTGTAGATTGTTTTGTATTAAAAATAATGAGATGAACACTTTTTTGAACTATTACTTATTCACAACGCCGGCGATTAAAAGGCTAAATTAAAAAATGATTTTAATTTCAATAGGAAAGTAATGTGATACGGAATGGTCAGTAAATTTTTCTTTAATTTTCTTAAAGCATCGCACGTGCACGGCCTTTCGACTGCACCAATTGTCGTTTGTGCGTATCCCGAGGGTGCGAAGAGCCTCCGCACGTTCGATAAGCCAGCGAACTGGTCGGCCTCGGACTATTAGTGTAGAGCACCGGACATTCCGGATGGGCCGCTTTAGATAAGGAAAGGAGGCAGCCACGCGAGGCACACTTTCGCCGAGTTCGGCCTTCGATTGGCTAATGTTACGGCGACGCTTCGCCTTTACACGCGGCGCCGTACTTAGACGCGCCTCATCGCGCCCTGACATCGTAACTTACGGTATTGGCTCGGGGGAGCCGTGCTTTTTGGATTTTATTGGCCCTTTTGTGCGCCGCATTGAGAGTATTGATTTTTTTCATGGATTTCAGTGACGTTCGAGTTTATGTGAGATATTTTATATTTAATTTTTGAAAAAATTATTTTTTTAGTTTACTTGTTTAATAATTTTGTTAAAACTAGTCTCTCAAGTTTTATTATTTAAATTTTACTTATTTTTAGTTTTGATGGTGAGTAAAATTTGACTTATAGACAATATCTTCTTCGATTTATTGCCAGAAAGAAAAAGTGACCACTTTTTGAAACAATTTGTATCGACTTATTTCTAGTAATAAAATGAGTGGAAAATTGATTAAAAAAATGCTTCGAAAACGGTCCTTTCTACCAAGGATATAGTAGTCTTTAGTTGTGGTTCGAATTCTAGTCAGCTTTATCCTCTGCTTTCATCAGGAGCTTAAAAATTTGAGTGAATTATCTAAAAACTGATTGTTTTTAATTGCAAACTTTCAAAATGTATCAGAGTTACTCCTGCATAAATAAAATAAACTTGTCTTGTTGCAGTGCAAGTATTCAATACTGCCTTTTCCCAAGACCCCGCTTCCGAAATTTCGAAGTATAAGATCGCTGAAGTCGCCACGGTGAGAAATAATTCGAGATCGCGAGTCGAAAGTGATGGAAGGCAGTTACCCGCGAAAGCAAATAAGCGGAACGACAGTCGCGATAAATATGCAGTCGACGCAGTTATGCCGCAGTCGGTGCAGTCCTCGCGGCTGCGCACGTAGTTGCCAACTTGCTCGGCGATTAGCATGCGCTAACTTCGCCGTAAATTGAGCGAACTCGCGGCCTCAATCGGCACTGATTCCTCGCGGGAGCTACCACTGCTTCTTGCACATGCTTTATCATTTATCATTTGTCATTTTAGTTAAGATCCACCGAATGTATACTTTTTAAATGGAAACTTGATGTACCGATTTGAGGTATCATGAATGATGAGGATGAATTGGTTGCTTGTGATACAGTAGAATAAAAAGCTCACGGGAGCTTTCTAGAGCTTTTATTCGTAAATATAAGATACTTTACCTAAGGTAACTTACATTTTTTTTAAATTTGTTTTCTTCAATCTAACTTATGTATTTATACAAATAATAAGTTTCATTATTTATAAGTATATTCATGCTTTTCTTTATTCATAAAGACTAACCTTTAAAACTAAGACAGTAACATTTCACGCAATTATTTTTGTGAGTACTTCTAGCAGGTCACCTATTTAAATGACTTTTTTCTACTAAAAAAAGGATAGCATTGACAACCGCAAAACGAATTAAAGCACGAAGCACGGAACAATCTCGACTCGTCGATCGCACTTTACGAAATGTCCGCGCGCGAAAAGTCAAAGAGCCGCGGGCGAGCTCTGGAACTTCGTCTCGGGGAGATAAGGGGCGCGTCCGTTTTTCCTCGGCGGCCGATTACCTTGGCGATTAGCCGAATTCACTTTGCGTCCCGCAGACGTTGCCCTGTTATTCCCGCGAGCGATGAATCGGCGATTTGGGAGGGCCGGCTTCCTTCCTTCCTTCGACCGGCCCGCGGAAGTGCTCTGCCCCCCGGATTTCGCGGTTGCCGAGGAACAGCCACGCGGGGAGAAGGGATTTTCGAGTCAATTTGCAAGATTAAAGCTCGAGACGATGGACGATATTGGGAAATGTTTGCTGATCGATTGCTGATTCAGTCGTATTTCCACGATCGCGGAGAAGGTGAGCTTTAGGTGTGCATTTAAAAAAAAAGAGAAGATTTCGACAGACGTAATACCTTATTAACACTATTAAAATTATTAAAATAATAAATAGAATTTGTATATCGTGCTATAAGATCAAACCTGCGATCTTTCTAAAAATTTGCGCGAAAAAATAACTTGTAAATTCTTTCAGATTTTTCCACCATTTACTTTGACAGAAATTTAATAGAGAAGAAATAGCCCTGCAAGAAAATAGTCTGGGTTTATGGGCATAATATGCCATATTTTATGGTCTGTGGCCATAAAAAACTCCATAT
>JAXIUT010000001.1:12262254-12289635 GCA_035586675.1 Eurytoma californica | reverse complement strand
CAGTCTAATTAGGCAGTACAAATATGGCCATAAGTTGGTATACTGCCCATAATATATGGCGAATTTTCTACCAGGGAGTTTTTAACTCGCATTCTTATGCTTCTTATATAATTATCCTAATTTAAAACTTTTAGACTTCCGGAAAATAAATAAAACAAAACTTGTTACAAGATTTATACAACTCTGCAAAAAAAAGTGAAAAAAAATTGACACAAAAATTGTTATTCCGTACACATTTCAAGAAAATATCATCCTCGCACTACATCGTTCTACTCGTTCGAAACTCACGCCAAGTTCCCCGCGAGTCAGAGTGCGCCTCGAAAAAAAAAAAAATTTTTTTCGCCAAATCCGTCAGCCGAGTTATACTACGAGCAGCTCTCGTCTCACGACTTTATTCGCAGAAGCATCCAAATTAGCCAGACGCGCGAGGGAAGACGCGGCCGAGGGGAGCGAGTTCGGAAGTCCCGCCCAGGCGGTTGCACGCGCACCTCCGGAAATCTCGTTCCGGCGCGAAAACTTCGTCTAATTTTTTCGCCGGGAGTTCGGCTCGCGCGGCCCCGACAGCGCTAATATTAAAGTCGCCACACCCCCGCGTTTAAGAGCCGTGAATGGGAAATCCGCCGAGGGCCGGGCCACGCCGCTGAATGAATCATGGGACGGGAGGATACCGCGCCGAGGGGCAGGATGACTCTTTTCTTTTCGCCGCCGTGTGGTGGGAATTTTATTTTGGGATTTTACGCTGAAGACTGGAACAACAACGAATGTTTCTAAGAAGGAATTAAGATAGTTTACTGTTTTTTTAAAGAAATTAAAGAGTCTTAATTAAACGAAATGTTAAAGTAATTTTCATTTTAGAAAGACGTTGTAGAGATACATTAATTTCTTAAATATTTGTTTTAATTAAAAAGGTACTTTTAATTTTTCACTTACAAACTACATACGGCAGGGTTTTTATATCGTGGTACATTCAGGTAATTTTAGTACGGGATTACTTAGTGAGAAAAAAGTATAATAGAGACGTTAACTTGAAGCTAAAAATTCATCAAGTAAAAAAAAGTCCTAGAATTCTTTTTTTATACTACCTCGACTGAATAATTAGTAATAAATAAAAAACAAACGATTAATTAAATAAAAATCTTAAGATTTAATGTGTGAAACATGTTTTAAATATCTTTCTATGATTTACACCTTTAATCTTAATTAAATCTTAATGAAACGTACAAAAATAATTTACGACCAGATTTTTATCTAGAAACGAAAACATTTATAGAATTATCAAAGTTCAGTATATTCACGCCGAGATTTGCTTCAACATCAACACCTTTTTTTGATAATATTCACTCTAATAATTCAATATTTACGCAGAAATGAATTTCACTGCGAAATTATAATAAAATAAACCAAGGAGCCAAGTAAATTACAACACCTCGGTGTAAAGAATCACCCTAAAGCTCGGCAGCGTCAAAGAAAGTCCCGACTATAAGCGAGCCCCGTCGAAGCGGGAGGTGCGCCTCCCCCGCACGAGTCGCCGGAATTAGATTAGGTTTTATTGGCGGGGCGTCGCGCGCCCACCGAGAGATAGCAGCTGGCGGGGGCTTCCCCGTCTTCCCGACATCTCCGCCCGCCCCCCGACTGAATTTTGGATAGCGCCCGTTTACGAGTGCCGCCGGACGGTAACGAGCCTCTGCGGGGCATCGCCTTTTAGCGTTTTTTTTTTCTCGTCGGCCGAGCGCGTGTCCCGCGGCCCTTACGCAACCTCCGGCCTTGGTTTTTCGGCGGGTGGATAAGTTGGGCGCTGGTCGACGTAATGGAATTATGCGCGTGATAAGGGACAAAATGTGTGGGCTGGAGGGAAATTTGTTTACTCGGCCGCGTGCGTTGTTTGCGCTGACGATCGATCGTATAATCTCGGAATCATTGTTCATTGATTGGATGTTTGCAGGGAATGTGTATTTTTGACGTGGGAAGGTAGATTTTTTCGCAAAGAAAATTTTACGATAATTAATTAATTTTATACGATTAATGTAAATATACTTGTTAATAAAATTTAATTAATTAATTTCACGAATAAGCTCTGCATGAGGAGATTATGAATTTAAATTTTCAAAATATTATATCCGATTGAATATTGCAAATGAATTAATAATAATTTCAGCTAACATTTTTTTTTCCAGTATACGTTAATTAAAATCGCTGAATATTAATAAACGGACATAATGCTTTTCGCAAACATTCCCCGCAATTTTGCAACCGTTACATTTTGATAATTAAATACAGATTTATTTTTCCGCACTTCGCCGTAATTAATAAAGAGTATAACAAAAATGGGGGAGAATTATTTATCGGATGCAGGGGGCAGGCCCCGACGAAATATGATTCACAAATCAGCGGGCGAAACAATGCACATGCAAAATCGAGGATCACGCAATTCCTGGGCGTGCACGCAGGGTCCCGTACCTTACCCTTTTTCGCCGACTTGGCGATTTTCCACGGAGACATCGCGACTTTACGGCCTCTTAATTCGGGCGGCGTTCGTGACGAGTTCGCGAGGTTCTCGCGTGCCCCGAGCCGATATCCGTCCCCTGGCCGACGCTCTCTCTCCTCGCTAAAGTGCGTGATTTATGCGTCGGCCGCCGAGGTGGAGGCAAACATTTTTTTTTTTTTGGACAGGTACGTCTTAATCAGCAGTGCCACGGTTCTTTTGCATTTGATTAAAGGTAGTGCAGCGATTTCAAGTTGTGCACTAGACTTTTTTTTACTAAATACGGTATATAACTTATTAAATTTTTCATTTTTATAAATAATTTGTGTTCGTACGTTTGTTCTTTTCTTTTACAAAAGATAATTTGTTAATTTAACGTTCTAATATTTAAAAATGAATAAATCAAACTTTATTTATAAAAATGAATGGTCATTTTCGCCACACCTTTATCTCTCAAGAGTAGATAACTGTTTTTTGTTTTAATTAAAGGAATAATCAGACATTTGAATATATTTATGTATTTAACTATACGAAGGGAATTTCATTTGAATGAAATAACATATCTGATTAAAATAAATCACTTCGTTAATAAGAAAAATTTGTAAAATAAGTAACACATACCATGGCGTGGCGGCCTGATTTGCAACAAACCCTCGCTCTGAATGGAATCCTTGCCGTTACTAGCGCGACATGAATAAAATCCTTTGTCGTTCACGTCAAGTCGGGTAATTCTCAGGCGACTGCCGGCGTAATTTTTAGCCGCGTGCTCATGGTTCTGCACATGCAAAGAAACAATTTGAAACACGTCAGAGTCGGTTTAAAATTTGTGTTTACGTTAACATGCATAATATATTTGTAGAGGTAATTCAGTTTGATCAGAATATTCGTGAACTGCAGGTAAATTTAATTTTTCAGTTCAGTGTATATAATTGTATAAAGATTATAATTGTATAAATATCGAAAGTTTATGAACGATTGTTTTATTTTACCTGGGGATTGATCTTCTTAATTATGATTTTGTTGGGTTCGGGATCGACTGGCGCCTCATTCTTGAACCAGCGGATTTTCGTTGGGGGTGGATCGCCAACGATCTCACATCTCAGGTTCACGACGCTCCCAACATCTTTGGTCACGTTTGATAAAGCCTTTGTGAACTTGAGCGTACCGCCTTTGTCACCTGTCGGCGCGTCCGAGTCAGTTCTGAAATCAATTCTATTCAATTAGTTTCTTTATATTTCAAATAAAAATTGTATAGTCTTATCGCAATATATGCAGATAGTTTGGACAGTTATTGTCAACAAGAATCTCAAAACGCCAAAAAATAAATTGCAATTTTCATATCAATGTAAACCTATATTTTTTAATGTCAAGTTTTTATATTAGATATTTATTGTTTAATGTGAAAAATTCACTTTTTGATTTGAATCGTTATACTCATTTTTTCGCATTAAAAAATGAATGACTAACGATATAAATCACATTTGAAGATTTGAAGTTCCACGAACGTAAAATTTTTTTTAATTTAAAAATGAAAGAGTTGTAAAATTAATAATGTCAAATAACTGCAGTAACAATCTTATGAAATAATCGTCATCCACGAAAACTAAAGTACAAATCCCAGCAAACTAAATCACCTCGTCTTAGAATTCGAGTCCCTTCGTTGTACGCCCCGGACAGCGTTGCGTCTCCTTCGACGAGTCGTAAGAACGCGCGGCCAGATTAAGCGCACTTTATCTCGCGTGCCGGCAGCGTAAACGCGAATAATGGCGTCCACTTAGCGCGCGTAAAAAATGCAGGAGCAAAGAGGACTACTCGCCGCGAGTCCGTCTTTTTTGCTCCCCTCCCACCGAAAGCCGGGGATCCCCCCAGGGGGATCGGGGCGAAGACGAGGCGGACGGCGAAAAAAAAGAGAAGGAGGAGGAGTCCGACGAGAAAAGTCGTGCGTGATTGCCGTTGGAGGAGGCAGAAAAAAAGAGCGAACGCTCTATTAAGCCACCGGCGCGGATTCTATGTCGGGCGATTAATTTAGCGACACCGGAAAGCTGCCGTTCGGAAGGCAGCAAATTAATTTCTTCGCGATCGATTGGCCTTCGAGCTGCTCGAATTAACTGCTGGCTTTTATTACCGTCGATACTTTTAATTGTTTAAAAAAATTGTACGTTAGATTTACCACGAGCAAACGTGACTTTCAATTAATTCACTCCGAACGATAGAAATCTAAGTAGGCGCAAGCAAGGAAAATTTAATTTCGTAAGCTTTCTTTATAGGCAAAAATCACGTAATTCGGGTGCGCGATTGTTTATTACCAGCTCGAAGAGAGAGAGTGAGCTTGTCACTCATTGAACTGGCACACGAATTTTTCCGAGTGCGTAACTGCACTCCCGCACGAACGACCTACATTTTTCCCGAGGAAAATGACCCATATACCCGCAACATATGCCGCGTTTGGACTGCTGCGCCAACACACGAGGCCATTAAGTAAACCCAGTCTGTGTAAACGGCGCGCGCGTCACTTCCGAGGGAACAATGACGTACCGGGGAGGCGGCGGGCCCGGGTGCAACGGGAGCCACGGCAATCACCGAGTTTGCACTGGCAGCCGGGATGCACCTTCCGTTCGGCCCTTTAAACGAGCGGGTGGGGGGTCTCTCACGTAAGAGAGGCATACTCTCCGGGATGCAATAGGCCCGACTGGCGCTCATCAGCGTCACGGTCACTTGAAAGGGAGAACGAAGAATGAGAGGAGTAGTTACTAGTGCGGAGGAGGCTGAGTTCTTTTAGATTATTGTTGGATACCACATTAGATTTAAGAAATGTTATTCTTAATTACAGGTTGGTTAATTGAATAACATTTTATTTATCTCGATTAATAAATTAGTGACATTTAATTACTACAGTTTTAAGAATTTAATCAATTTATTTATCAAATTGAGACCGCTGATTTGTTTCTAGGAGAAATGTCTCAGTGCCCACCTGGCGGTAAATGTACCAGGTAATATTTGATAAAAATGACTCGAATGTTCGGTGGATTTTTAATATTTATGAATACACTTAAACAGTCCGCGTAAATATTCAGTGATACAAAACTTAATTCATTATTTTTTATTTAAAACATTCCAATTGATTAATTTAATTAGTTCAGATTTATTTAAATACCTGTAGATGTATGTAATTACTTATAGTTTAGATTACATTTAAAAGCAGTTTGTGATTCAAAGTATTGAAAAATTCCTACATAACTATAAAATAGATTTAAAGATTTCTTTTATTTTAAACATAAAGACTACTTCTTGAATCTTTGAAATGAATTTTGAGACTTTAAATACACAGTTAATTGAAGCTACCACATTAACATTCATCGCAAAATATAAAATAATCCTTGAAATAGAAAAGCTAAAGAATGTATATTATAATTATATTACTTCCTAAGGTACCATGATAATTATAAAAAGTATGAAAATAAGACATACATTCCACTTTGAATAGCTACAATCACGGTAGTTGTAATACCCAAGCCACCGGCCGCAGTATAGCAGCTTTTGCAGAAAGGCCCGAACATCCCGAAGGCAATAGCGCAGCAGCGCGCGACAGCCGGCTGTTTACGCTCGATCCACGCGCGAGCCGCGCGCAGTTTGGCTGCGGGGGCGGCCAAGGAGAGCAGTGCAATCATACCGCGGGGGGGTGTACGGCCGGTAACTAACCTCCCGTTTACCGCCGGGGTTATTGAATGTAAATTCGAGGGGCCAAGGACGGGGGGTGGTCGAGGAAGTTTTCGCCCAAGCTCCGGGGCCTCTCCTTCTTTTTCTGCGCTTCCCAGGCTTCGTTAACGCTCGTCGATCGCTGCGGTCTCGAGGAAAACGGGCCATGAATTATTTATTCAGAGGCCAAGTGGAAGGGACGACGGTACTGCGGATTTTCCGCGCCCCTCCTTCTTTCGCCGGCACTCGATCGCTTATTGCTTTTTTCCTTAATTGCGGGGAAAACGAATTTTCAGCTTCGGGAATGGCGTTATTGGTAGGAGACTCGAATTTCCCCAGGCTACGGAGATATGGTAATTTCTGGTTGCATCGTTCATTTAAATTTCTTGATTATATTTTAATTTCGATTGTAGAAGTTTATGGCAAGATTAGTATGATTAATGTAAATTATTTCTGCTGAAGGCAGTTTCTTACAATTTATTTAAGAATCAATTAATTTTATTTTATTGAAAGAAAACAGATTTGTTGTTTAACAAAGGAAAATTAGTAAATTAGAGCAAGATATTTTATAATGCATTTATAATTTAGTTTAAAATGTATTTAATGTTTTTCTAAATTAAATTTCATTATACATTTTTAGTTTTATAAGCTATGTAATTAATTTTCTATCGGAGAAACTACACAATAATAAATAGAATTTCGCAAAAAAAACAAATTCAAACAAAGTAATTCAATAAGCCACTCTAAAAAGAAACCTATAGAATTCTCACGAAATGATAATGAAGCGTATTTTAATAAACGATAACCTCGGCGCCAGGAGAAAAAAGCTCGATACGAAAAGTTTGACCAGCGGATTAACCGAGCTTGAAAATCCCATTTATACTCCGGGGGTGCGCGGGGAATCGAAAGACCAACGCAAATCCTGCGTTTTTCCGATAATCCCATCCGCGCGTCTCCGTTAAAAAAGAAAAAAAAAAAAAAAAAAAAAAACCAGGTGGACGGCCGATACGTCAATTCGTCCGGGAGTGACGTCGCCGTTGCGGTCGGCGCGAAAAAATTTAATTACCGTCAACTGCGCGGGAGGGGGCAGTCGGGCCGTAATTAGATCTCGAGCTGGGCGCGCAAAAGTCCGCGAATTTTCGACCGCACGCGCGTCAGCGAAGACGCGGGGCCGTCGCTCTTTGGAAGAGGGACGACGCGCGCAGGGGGGGGGGGGGGAAGGAGCCACCGGCGAAACGTCAGCCTGCTCAATTATTTAAATCACACGGCCTCGGGGCGACTTACGAGTTTTGCCACGGGAATAAAAAGGAGGATGGAAATTGGCGGTGCGCTCGAGTGGACGACGCTGGATTCTTTTAATTGGCCGGTTGTCTAGTTGTCAATTTTCTACGAGGCGGTGATTATCGTGAAAAATATGTAGTGGTGTTGAAAAATGTGCGTTCGTTAAATGTAAATTATACAAGTTAAATCATGTTATTTTTAAAACAGTTTATAGCAACTTTTCCACGTTATTTTGTACTTTTTGAAATACACGATTAATGTTGGGGATTTCGAGTGATTAGGTTTTCTTTCAATTGGTAAGTTATTCGATTATAAATTAGTTATGAGATAATGATAACCGCTAAGAGTAGTAAGTTTTATTTGTTTAATAAATATAATATCTATAATATCATTTTTTATCACCCAAAGAAGGCTGTGTGTCCGTTGAAAATTGACAGGACTTAAATGACAGGTGATTTTTTTTAATGTCAATTGCATAAAAAAGCATAAAATAATTTTAAAAAAATATGCCAGTTTTTCTTATGAACAATACGTACAACGTAAATCGTTCGATTTCCAGGTATTATTTTTAACATTTCCCTCTTTTTTTTTAATAAATTTGAAATTTCCCATGAGAGGAGTAATATCGGGATCAAATGCAAAATGGTCTGGTGAAATAGGTACGTAAGCGTTGCACGTGATTGATAAAATTTTCATTGGCATCGCAATTGAATTGGCGGGTATACCTCGGCGCGATTTCGCGAATCCTTTTTATTATTCCGGCTATTAATAGATAGAGCTTGGAATGAAACTGCAAATGGCCTTGCCCGGATGCAGTGCTCGCACCGATGAGAATTAAATTACTCGATTAACGATGCAGGGAGCTTCGAATTCTGGGACATTTTCAATTTAGCTGCCGTTAAATAAAGCATTAAGCTGTAAAACAGAATATTACATATCTCCATTTATGACAATTTAGTAAAAGACATTCACAGATATGAAATATAGTTTTTTACTTTTTGAATATTTTAATAGTTAATTAAAAGCTAAAAGCACATTCGTAAATCCTATAAAGTCTTTTTTATTTTATCATAGAGAAGTAAGTTAAGAATAGTTTAATAATTTTAAAATAAAGTTTTTATCAAAATACTTCAAATTTCTTCAAAAAATTAAACTCAATTACTCAAGAACTAAAAATCGCGGAATAACTTATTGCTTCATAAGGTACGCTTAATTAAAAACTGCCAGAGTTTGTTGTTAATGAAAAAGCGTCTTTTTTATACCCAAAATTTACCGCTCTTCATTACGAGTGCCGTCGTACACCCTCCGCGATGAAATTTTTCTAAACCCACGTACACCAAGGCCAGCAATAATGGACCTAATTCAGCGAGGCACTTTGAGCGCGGCACAATGCACTCCAGCTGGATATATTCGCGCAATGAACTTTCCCTTTTGACGAGAGAGGCGCGGTGGACCCCGGCGCTAAGGCCTCGAGACAAAGGCGGGCGTTAAGTTGGCTACATTCAGCCTCGTCGGACTAAATTGTCACGGGGGCGTGCGCGCGCAAGCTCCGATGGCAAACACACCCACGCGGTGCGTAAACCTTGAGTGCGACGTTGGCCAGGCATCCGTGGGCCGCGCTTGATTGTCACGTGTAAGCGGAGGCTGACGTCTTGATGCGAGTATATATACATGGGTCGCCACCGAGGCTTCCCAGACGTTTCCATTGCCGCGCGCTGTACGTCTTGAATGACTGGCCAAACAAATCGCGACGTTCGCCGCGGCGGATCTGCCAACTCGCGCTCCTTTCGCTTTGACGACCTTTTCGCACAAGAGGAAAGATGGTGAAGTTTGAAGGGTACCGAAAAATGATACGTGGACGTTAGAAACTTTTTTTTAGATATTGTATTTAATCTTCAAGGTTTTTTTAAGTTCAGTATTTCGTCGGCAAAGAAAATCGATGGAAAACCGTCTGAGGCGGAAATAAATGATTACCATTACAGAAGATGCACGGTCGTCAATTAAATTACAACGGTGACAATAATTCAAAGGAAACATAATTCATTGATTATAATCTGATACAATAACGTAAATAATCACAATTTGTATTCTTTTCCGAGATCTAGATCGAGACGGATCGTCGACATCGCGGAAACTGCACGGCGACATTATATTACATTTCTTCAATAACTAAGATTCTAATTATTGAATGTGAAATATCTTTTTCAATTTCTTCGCGGTAATTGAAAAAAATAGCCCAGAATCGATCGCAATTCAATTCCCGGCTAAAAAGTTCTTAACCCCATAAAAACCGATAAGCAATTCCGATCGCGAGCTTAACTGTACACCCGAACAACTTTGCAACTTAAGTATCCGTCCGAAGTGGCGCGCTCCATCGACGGCGCCTCCCATAAATTCGCTACGGCGTTGGAAAATTAGCGAGTCCGGAGATCGGCCGCCGGACTTCGCCCGAGGGGCTGGCGTATACGACGAGGAGCCTCGGAGACGCCGGCAGGTAGCTCACGCGCGATAAATAATGCATCCGCGCGAGCTCGCAAAGTGGTTTTGCTGCGGGGATTAACCGCGACGACGAGGAAAAAAAAGGAAGCACAGTCCTGCGGTATTTCCCGGCTAAAAGCCGTTTTTCCGCCCTCGACCCGGCGAAAGGCCGGCGCGCGTTATGCGCAACGACGTTCGCTTGAAATATTTAGGGAGCGCGCCGCGAGGAAGTGGCTCCTTCGACTTTTTCGCGGAGGTGGAAGGTCCGTTTGTCGCTTTGATCGAGATGGTAGCGTCGACGATTATGGATGGGTTTGTAATTTTCTGCTTTGTAGACGTTTTCACTCCAAGATGAAAGCTCTACTAAAAATTGCAACAGTTTCTTGGAAACTTTACGAAGGAAGATTGAAATTTGTTATAGATTTTCAGTAAATATGGAAAGAAACTGTAATAAATTTTACAAGAAACTATTGTAATAATTCCAAAAAAATTCGCAAGTAAAGAAATTAAAATTGATTGTTACAATTTATAATAGAGGATTTTTTCTCACTGTATTGGTTATTACGAGATTTTGGTCTGTTGGAAATTCTGAAAATTATTTATGGATCTGTAAGATACTTAGTTTTAATTATTTAGCATCCTGCAGACAGTGAGGTACTTTCAAAAAGTATTTAATATATAGATGAAAGAGTGAATAATAAATCATGGTTGTACAAAGATAATAATGGCTCTCGCGATGCTGCGCTTTAATTAACAATGTACATTGCTTACTAATTCACAAAGTAGATTGAAAGTTGAATAAATGCTTACAGCACTGCAAAAGTTTGTTACAAAGCCAAAGTCTTCTTATATTTCAAGAAGTATCATTATTAAACCATATTTATTATTTTGTTTTAATAATACCCAAACAAAATTTTAGCTGCTTTGTTATTGCCTAAACGTTTTTAAAAAATTTAAATTAGAATAACATGTGTGATTGCCTCATCCTGACATTTAGTAACAGTTTATTAATACGATGAAATTTAAATACTCCATACTCCAATGTCACGTTGTGAAACCTTTTTTCTCCTTAAATGATCAAAAACAAGTGTTTTAGCAAGTCACTTGGCAGCTAATTGAGAGCATAAAAGTACATCGCATTGGTCGTTACTTTAAAAATTATCAGAATCTAAAGATCGAGATAAAAATCAAGATTAAAGAAAACGAATAAATAAATCAGTCAAAGTGTATATTTATCACTCCACAGTTAAATGCAAGCCGTGCTCCGCGTAAAAGTCATCGGCGGAATTGATCTCCCGTCAATGGGTATAGCGGTTCCAACGCGGGATGCGCGGTTTGGGTAGCGCCGCAGTGCGGCGCGTAAATCTGCATTCGAGGTTTTCTTCGGCCGCAATTTACGAGCGCCGCGCGTCCAATATCTATTAAGTTCCCGCTCGCAATATATTCGTTGCGCGGCGCGTGCGTGCATTTTTGGACGCCGGACCGCGAGATTTACGCGGCGAACCTGCCGCGCCGCCGAGTACCAGTCTGTGTTCTTGTTTTTTCTTGACTCCGGGGCTTAGGTTCGGCTTTCCCGGCGTAGCTGCGCCAGCGTGTACGGTGGTTACGCGCCGCGTTCCCTTGCTTACTAGCGCAATTATTCGGTGTGAATTTATGGCGGCGACGCTGCGATGCGCCTGTTGGATTTTAATGGATTGGAGAATTATGTAGCATTTAATTAGCATTAGTGGTGTGGATTTTTTTCATTTTTAAGGTGTTGTTTATTGTGAAAAAATGTGTACATGTGTATGTATTTATGTTACATTTATTCCTTTTGAAACCATGTCGGATAAAAGCTTGCCATGTAAGAAAAAATAGCAAAGAAAAATATATTTTATAAATTTTTAAAATAATAGTTTTATTAAAAGAAATGTGAAATACACTTAAAAGAATTTTACATTCCTAAAGTTAGAAGATCTCAATTGCTTGACATTTTCTTAGACTACTCTCAATGCAGTTTACAGAAGTTAAGTCATACGGAAATTTAATCATGATTAATGTGAATTTAAAATCTAAACCTACAAATGATGACATATTTATTATGTTCAAATTTATGATAACAGATGATAAGCATCATATACTATCAGATATTTTTATTTTTCCGTACCGGCATCGGTATTTTCTTCGTTTTCTCAAAATCAAAACAAATTTGCGAAAAAAGCGCTCTTTATTGCCCTCTGCGTTGGTACAATGAAGGTCTGGTTTCAATTTCAAGTCATTCCGTTCAAAACTCTAGGAAAAAAATGGGATGAAAAATGTTACATTTATGTGACATATTTATACATTTTTCATTCCGTTTTTCTCCTAGAATTTTGAACGGAAGGACTTGAAATTGAAACCACACTTTCCTTGCACCAACGCGGAGGGCAATAAAGAGCGCTTTTTTTGAGAATTTGTTTTGGTCTTGAGAAAAAGAAGAAAATACCGATGCCGGTACGGCAGATTCCTACCCCTGGGTTTCACATCCCCTTAACAGTCAAGTAACTAACATCTACTGTACTTTCTGAATGTTACCTATATAAACAATTTAAACCCGTTAAATTTATAAAATTTAATAATATAAGTATAAAATAATTAAATAATTTCAGTTTTCAGAATTTGGTCCTTTCTGTTAAAATGGTAGTTTATCCATATTTTTAGGTACGTTATATATAAATACATTATAAACTCAAAGATTTCACAATAGAAAACTGTCACTGCAACATATAACTTTAAAAGTGATCACCCGGTTAAAATTGTCCGCCTAAAATGATCTACGCTCCATCATATAAAATACCGCGCGTTAACAATTTAAATCCCTTCCCACGGTTCATCAAGAAATCATTTTAAAGCGTATCCCGCATCTCGTCGGGCGCGCGCGACATCACCCGCGAATATTCAAATTTTCATCTCCGCTTCGTTAGAGCCCGCAGCGCGCGCAAACTCGGGGATCCCCGTAGCGAAGTTTCGTCTTTAAGCCCCGCGGTGACTTTAAGGGAAGTCGAGCCGAGAGTCTCGCCGGGGCGCCGCGAAGTAGGCCAGCGGCGCGGGCGCGAATAGGCGGGTACACACGTCGGGTGTCTCGCGACGCGGCGGGACCGCCGCCGCCGGGGCATCAATATTAATGGGCGCCCGAGTCGCGTTTAGGGAGGAATAATGCACAGACGTCGGGCCGCCGCCGCCTACTCCGGGCTGTGTACCTTACGGGCTCTTTGTGGCCTTCGTCTCGATTGCACTTGCATTTTATCCGAGGCGCTTGGGCTGCCTCCGATTTGCCGGGGTAGTTTGTGCAGCTTGAAGATAAGAGAATGGAAATTTAAAGGGTAGTAGGTCCTTCCTTTTTGTGATTGTAGATCATTTTTTAACTTTTGGATAAGTTTGGATTTACGCAGTTAATCAAAATTTTCTTTATTCAGAAATATTGTTGCGCAATAATAAAGTGTATAATTTTTGTAGATATGTTAGGTACTTGCAAGTAATAAAAAAAACTGCAAGCTTTCGTCGCAAAGTCGCCAATTTCATAATGAAAATGAAAGATAGAATCAATGACTACTAAAAATAATTTTTCCAAAACATGTAGTAAATTTTCTAATTTTATGAGTTATAAAGTAACTCAAAATAGATAAACCTATACTCGAAGTGCCTATAAAGATTAAAATAACTTTAGGAATGTCGATTCCCACTGAATAAATATAAAATACGAGATTAAAAGTTTAGAATCTTAACTAAAAATAATATCTATTTAATTAAACGATCGAAATTGCCGCTCTTAATATAAAAGTTATTAATTAAACACAGACTAATTTCGGAACAATTCGGGCATTAATTACCTGCCGCTGATGAATATAGCTCGGAGCCGTGGTCCCTTGTCAAGGCCAAACACGGTAATAATTACGATGACGATGATGCAGGGGAGCAGCGACATAGTTACGTTTGATTTTCTGAGGCGCGACACGAGTTATTATGAAGAGCTTTGACGCGTTGATAGCTGTTTTGAACTCACGTGTGCCCTCGTACACGCTTCGGTGCCTTATGCAATTACATTAACATCAAGTTTTCAATAAACTCATTGTTCGATTATTAATCACTTAATTAAAAAAGTTTTGTGAAGGGATCGTGTAAAATATTGTATTTTTATAATTAAAATATCCTGCTTTAAAGTCTCCAATCGATCAAATTTTAATGGGCAGTTTCACTATCGAAAAGTACCCAAAAAATTGTTTCATCAACGGAAAAAACTATTCAATTTTTAACATGGTGAATACTGTATAGTACATATACTTTAGATACAAATTAAATAAGATATCACATGCAGCTTTTATGACTAATGAGTATCTTAACAATTCAGTGATTAAAAGAGATCGCGTGTAATGTATGTGACTACATGCACTTAATATTTGTTATGGTTCCAGTAATCAAAAGATCCAATATTGTTTGCCAGCGTTCATTTCCACTTTCGTCACCTGCCGTTTTAATTACCTTTACCCCGTGTGGCCGAAGAAAATCCAATTTTAATCACGCGACCGCGCGACTGCCGGCCTGAAAATCGAGAGAGAAAGGAAAAAGTAACGAACGAGATAAAGAGAACAAACGGTGCTCATATCCGTACACACGCACTGGGTTAAAAAAAAAAGTGAAATATGGATCAAGCTCGCGAGGAGATATTGAAAGCTTGTTTCCTCTTGATGGATCGTGTCAAAGCTACTTTATGTCGCGTTGCATCTATTTGAACTACGCTGCGTTCGAACGATTGGTACTCGCAACGAAATTGCTCGTATCGCGTTAATGCTTTTAATCGAGTACCGTGTAGCGAATTCTTTAATATTGGGGGAGTTTATGGAGACATGTTCATTTTAATATTGGCAGTGGATATTATATTAGTTATTTCGGGACGTTCGTTGTTTCGGATATACGGTATTACGAATTGGTTGATTTTATTGATGGCGTCCATGTATTGCTGTAGCTATTCAAATAATGAATAGTACTCTTAATATCACTTCTACGTCCAAACTAAACAATATTCAATACAATAAATTACGTATAAAATTCTTTCAACAATGACCCACGAGCTGTTAACATTTTTTCGCATGTGTATAACACATATGTGTATACAGATATTTTTTTTATTTTTCGAAAACCCTTTTAAGGGTAAAAAAAATCAGAATTACGTTAAGTTACAAGCTTGTGAAATAAAATAACATCGTAATATTATTATTTCGCTAAATTTGAAAATTTTGTTTACAAAAATCACATGTTTAACATTTTTTATTCATTCCAAACATTATATCTTAAAAACAAGCACCTAAATCCAAACTTTATAAGACGCTGTTCAAAAAGAGATTAAAACACTTGTACCTGTGTCTAAACAAAAAATGTACGAAACTATAAAAAATAATACGAAAGAAGGGTAGAGAGTCCAGCACACTTTAAAATAAAGCTCGCAGCAAGATAGAAGTAGCAAAGCCGAAGCGAAACGCGGGGGCTAGAGGACTAGAGTCAAAAGCGGGGGAGTCTGCCCGCGGGGCGAGGAAGCCGCGGGAAAAAAGGACAGATAAACGGAGCGAGTCGGGAAGTGGCATTATTAGCTTTCGAATCGAACCAATCACGGGGCTTCCTTATTAAGCCCCGCGGCACCCCGACTTTGTTGCTCATACGCCGCGCCTCTCTATGCGTCCGCCTCCCCTCCGCCCCCGCGCGCGAGGGTGAGCGAGCTCTATATGGCCCGGATGCACCGCCCGCTCGAGATTAAATTTACGCGCGACGCGAGATAAAGAGCGGGATTTATAATGATTGAAAAAAAAATTTTATCGGGTATTACCGCCGGGCGTATTACGACGTTGTTCATTTTATTGCAGAGTTTTTTTGGTAGTAAGCTTTTAAACGCATTAAGTTTCGCTATTTTCGAAAATTTGTAGTTTACGGGTAGGGGGTGTTGGTAAAAATATTAAGGTGTAAATTACTTTAAGTGAGAATTGCAATGAAAATTCTAAATTTATTTATAATAATATATTGATTAATTGATCAGGAAAATATTGTTTAGTAAATAATAAAGAAGTATAATAAAATTCATAAAATATCATTAAATTAATTTTTTGTAAAAATGCGCTCGATTTAAAGATTTTATTTATATAAACAAATGTAAAGACAACGGAATTAATCTGATGATTAAAGGATTAATTATTGCATCTTCAAAATTTCAAGAACTTTTTCATTTTACCAAAATAAGTTGTGCATGAATTTTCTTAAAACGCGAATATTCTCCACCAGATAAAAAAATTTCCTTAAAAATCTCTGAAATACCATCGACGACATTCCCCGTGACAAAAATGTCAATAAAAGCTACAGGGTAAGATCGCCCGGTGAAACATCGACAAAGCGAACGGGTCCTCGTCTACATTTCGCCCCCAACCCCACGGGGTCTACAAAGAAATCCGATCGACAAGACGGCGAAATCCGCGCGAAAGAAAGGGCTGATAACGTCGGGCAGGAATGCCGCCGGGACTTTGCCCCCCCCCCCACCCCCTCTTCTCTTTAATTTTCCGGAATTCGTAAAATGCGTCGATATGACGCTCGCCCGCCCGTCGCGGAGCAGCTACGCGTCAATTTGAATGTCTCGGGCGAGCGGCGCCGGAGCCAATATTCAATATCACAGTCGCCCCTCCGCTGAATTCCGGAATAAACTAATTGTCCCCTCGGCGAGTCGCTCTCCCGGGGTGTCGTCTCTCGACCCGGCATTCGGGGCCCTTTACCGTCCGTCTGTCTTGGCTTACCTTTGATAAGACTCTCGGTGTGTCTATTAAGATTGTCGAAGTTGTTTGATGTTACTTAATGGTGGATTCTTTGAAGTTTTGTTGCATTTATTTTTAGTTATGCTATTTGCAAGTTGTGTTTATGCAAAAAGGGAAAAATCACTTTATTCGAATAAAATCCCGAGTAGATAATTTTGTCTCCAAAATAGAGTGAGTTTTTTATTAAACTTTTCAGATTACTCACTTTTTAAAATTGTATGAGTAATTCGGAATGTATATTAAAAATATTTATCCCTGTCCTCGTGATTATAAACTGATAAAAATTTGCATACTACATTCATGCAAACAAAAGTTTAATTAAATAATAACAGAAAGGTGGAAAGAATTATTACACTCTACAGAACTTTTAAAAATTTTCGCGCAATTTTAGAAAAAGCGACAAAATTTAATGAAAAAAGAAGTAAAAAAAATATAATGAAAAGCTGTGAGTTGCAGTAATTGCCCCAGCACTTTGCACCTTTCAGCCTCTCAATTGACTACGGGCGCCATCCACCTCGCGTTTCTTTCAAATGCGAAGTGCGAGCCCTAAAGGTAGCTTAAAAGAGGCCGAAAAAAAGGAAACGCGAGCGCGCAGACCGAGCAAATTGAAGCAAATTTCATTTTCAGAATTCTCGGCGCGCCGCGTACACTCGACCGCCACCGCGGGGGTATCTTACGGTGTAAGAACGATTGGAGAACAAAACGTTCATTAGTCGGCTTAATTGCGCGAGCATTTGGTACAAGGGTCACCTTTCTTTTCTGGCAATGAGACTCTTATTGACTTTCGCGTAATAATCTGATACCTTTTATTTAATTGAATTTTAGGCATTTAACGGTAATGAAGTAATTTAATGCGGTAGTGTTAAATTACTCGATTAATTTACTTTAATTAAATTCGATTCATCATCAAATAAAGAATTAAAAAATAATTAAATTATTAGACATTCAGGGTTCTTAAAGTATCAAACATCTATCAATTACGGTAATAATAATGTAACATTTGTAGAGTAATCATACATTATAATCAATAAAACAAAATTAATTAACGTAGAAAATGAGGTTTGATAATTTTAGATCCGTACCCTCAATCTTTTATGAGTAAATTATAACTACTTACCCATTTGTAGTAGTGTCATAAACATCATTGTAGTCTTCATCGGTATAATCTTGAACACTTGGATCTAAATCTTCAACGTCATCAATAACTGCAGCAGCTGAAATAATTATTGATAATTAATATTAAAATTAAATTATTTTATTTATTCACATTAAATTAATTCAAGTGTATATCGACATTAATGCTTCATAAAAATCCATTAAAATATCGATAAACGCACTGTCCCGAAAAATAGGTACAATATATTTTGATATTGTTATTTAACGTAATAATATTTCAATATTACAAAAGTTACAAGCAGCTGAAATAATTATTGATAATTAATATTAAAATTAAATTATTTTATTTATTCACAATAAATTAATTCAAGTGTATATAGACATTAATGCTTCATAAAAATCCATTAAAATATCGATAAATGCACTGTCTCGAAAAATAGGTACAATATATTTTGATATTGTTATTTAACGTAATGATGTTTCAATATTACAAAAGTTCAAGCACTACTCGGGCGTAAGGCATAACTAAGGAAAAAAGCAATATTAAATCAAATCGTAAGTAGGAACCGCGTAATTGCGCCGTCGGCGCGCAGGTGCCGCGTGTCGGCGGCGAAATAAGCGTCGTCGCTCACCGCGGCGCCGGTGAAATTGAATAAAATACTAATAAATCGAGGCGGTTCTCGGTCGAAGCGGCCGACGACGGGAGACGAAAGCTGCGCCGTTAAACCGCCAGCTCGTATGCGTAACCACATGCTCCCGGCGCGCGCGCGGGGAATCCCCCGACTTTTACGAGCTCGTCGTCGCCGCGAGCCCTTCGCCCGGTGAAGGTAATCGTTGAACTTCGTTTGGTATAGCAGCTCGTGTTTGGGGAGAGAATTAGGAGGGCTATTGTTTCGTGGCTCGTTACTTCCTTTTAGGGATCTGCTTTGATTCTTTTATATTAGGGTTCAATCGATTTGCCGATAATAATCAATCTACATTGAGTTAATCAATCATCATTGATTTTATTGGGTTTATTGGTTAGTCAATGCAATGCAATGCAGTTGCTTTATTAATAATTGAAAATTTTATTTGAAAACAATTAGAAATAAATTCTTTGTCTTCAAATGCTGTTACTGATTTAAAAATGTATTGTAAATAATAAATAATTGTGTATAATACTATGAAAATAACATCCTATATAGGATAAAGACCTCGCTATTGTATGAGACTTCACTCCATTGAAATGAACGCCTTCACATCTTCCTTTTCACAAAAGCGTTATTAGTATTTTAATTAAAAGTTTCAATTAGTATTTCAATTAAGTTTCAATTTATTTAATTTTATTTAATAATTGGGCACATTACAAATATTTTCTTAAGTATTGAGTGTACACCTGCACTAGTAAACCTTAGTGAATACACCGGTGTATAAATTAAAGATTTTATTTGCTGAATCCGTACATCTTAACATTGAATAAAATAAGATAGTTCGAACACAATAATCAGAGACAATACCCTTCGTGCAGTAACTCACATTATTTCGTTATTTTAAAAACATGCAAAATCATCAGTAAAGATTTTTATCACCCTACTCATATGATATAAACAACCGCATTAATGTAATGAGAATAAAAAAGAAAGTTGCAATGAATCATCTTAAACACCGGCGATTCCGTACGCGTAAAAGTGCCAAGTTAATTAATTCACCGTTGTCACAGCTCCAAAGTCATCCTCCCGGTGTGCGCGATCCATTGTGCTCCGCGGCATCATCTTTTGCGCCGCGCGAAATTAATCATACCCGCAGAATCCCACGCCTCCGCGCGTGCACTCATTCGCGATAATCCGCGTGGATCTTGAAGGGCCCCTTGATTTATGCGTCCGGGGCACATAGGTGTTTACTCGTTAAATATGAATTATACCGAGCGGGACGCGAGCTTAAAAATCTTATCTGTCTGTCGTACATCCACCGGCTTCGCGTTACTGTCCCTTGTAGATGTTGAATTATAGTAAGCATTGTATTAATAAGATAGAGTTTATTTGAATAAATTTAGTGCTCGTAGAAGTAGAGTTTTAAAAAATTATTAGTGTCGAGCTTTTATTTAGAAGAAGAGCTTTATGACAAAGAAGTGTTTGGTTTTCGTATTACGAAGTATTTATTTGATATTTATTAAAATAATAAACCATTTGTTGTAATAAAGATAAATTAATGATGCGATAAAGGTGATAATCACTGAATACGTCTTCATAAAATAAAATATATAAATGAAAAGGATATATACCTCAATTAAGCTCTAAATCTACTACTTAACCTCATAAAGCGTATAAGTTACGTGGCACACTAACTGAATTCTTCAAATTTATTACCTGGTTATCTTACATACTTTCAAATATCAAGCTCATTAAGAAAAAAATTCATAAAAGTTGCTTAAAAATTTTCTCTATACTCTCTCGCAAAGAATTTCGACGGACCCATCTTATACCCTCCACAACAAGAAAAAAAAAGCTCGTAATGAGACTTAAAAAAATTTTCGGAACGAATAAACAAAACTTCGCCGAAAAGTTTGCCGGGGCATTTTTCTATCGGCTTAAACCGAAGGCAATGAAACCCGATACCCTTAAACCGACGAGCTATACTTATCCCCGCGAGCGCGCGCCCGGGGAAGAAAAGAAAAGCGAAGAAATTTAAGCTCGCGTCCGCCGGTATTATATTCCTCGAAAAGCTCGCTCCTTCACCCTCTGAAACTCTCCCGTAAAAAAAAGGGGCGCGCGCACGCTCGCGAGAATTCCCTGTTTGCATAAAACAGCACTAAATCCATATCGGCGAGGTCCCGCAACACTTTGCGCCGGGGCTAATGCAGAGTAATGAGGGGCCGCCCCCGGAACACTTTAATATCGCACCGATAAAGAAAAAACGTCGGGGTTTCGAGTGGGCGGGTGGAAAGGCGAGATAGTCGCGGTCAGCGCGAATTTTTCTGCTTTACCACGGCGTGAGCTTTTTTTCTCGTGGAAGTGTAGATGCAGAGGTTCCTTTTAACATATTTTTAGTATGTTTACGATTGGGTGATATTGTATTTTATTTGGGGTGCGGTTATTTCGACATAATCTTATATCGATAAATTACTGCGACAAAGAGACAACAAGTTATGAAATTAAAAAATTTGTGGGCTTTAAAAAAAGGAAGTAGTTACTTCGCGTAAGTAGTAACAGTCTGGCAATGGCAAGACATGCTAATTATTTCGTATTTATATTGTATTTGCATAATAATATTGGTACAATATGCAATTATTGTTTTCTTGACCAAATTTCTCGTGAAAATTTCGGTGCAGGTTGTTTTAAAAATTATGAGAAAAAAAGGAATAGTGAACGGTTTGAAGCACTGGTAATTTTTATGAAAAAATCATTGAAATTTTTATCTGAATCTTGGTCGATATGAAATCTTTGCAGGAAAATCACTTTAATTTTTAACTGAATCTTGCTAACTCACGAAAAGCTCCTTAATTATTATAAAAAAATTAGCTTTTCTGAAAAAATGTGTACTACCACAAAAAAAATCGTCCTACAATCTTCTCTAGTTGTTTTTACGGTAAGCACCACCATAATTTTTCGAGAAACTTCAGTCCAAAACAAAGCGTATCTTTTTCAACATTTATTTTACAAAAAGTTACTACATGTGTTTCCACTGCACTCTCTAAAAAAACACACGACTCCACTCGTAAAAGCGAACTAAATGAAAAAGGGTACCGACCGAACGGTTACGCGATGGCGAGCGAACACCGTCCGATTGCACTTGGAAATATTTTCCCGGCAAAAAATTTAATTTCTCCCCGGTATACACGCGCAAAGCCCCGGTCTTTTTTCATCGCTCCTGCCCTCAAAGTCTCGTGGCGTCTCGGGTTTCCCCTTTCAGCGGGGCGCGCGCACGGCAGGCTCCGGGCCAAAGGCATTTAATAAAAGCGTTGTGAGCTTTTTTACGCCCGCCGGCCCGCCCCGCCCCGTAGTTTTTCCGCGTACGCGCTCGCCGGTGTATTATACCGCGGATTCGACGGAGTCAGCTCCGATCGGCTGCCAAAGAGAAAGAGAGAGAGAGAGGGGGGGGGGCAGGGAGTAAGAGGCTCGTCCTTCGTCGGGAGGCGCGTCGTTACGCCGGAGAGGGACGGAGGTGGATGGCTGCGTAAGCGCCGGGGCGCGGAAAAATACGGGATGCTCGCGCGAGGATCCCACAACGCGGAGTTGATAAATGGTAATTGGCCGGGTTGCGATTGGATGGTTTTTCACGAAAATGTATCGGATTATTCCGTGATTCTCCTTCGGATAATTTTTCAATTTTGCCGAGAGAGCTTTCGATGATATTTTCATGCAAAATTGTTTTTATTTGATTTTAAAGTAAGTGTTATGTGTTTTGAATATCTACAAGTATCTTATCACGTAATAATATAGCCAAGATATTTTATTATGTGCATAATAAAGGAGTTCCGACTCAATGATTTTACTAGACTGTACTTAAACAGCCTCACTTTTAAGTTTTTAAAAATTGCAAAAATTTAAAACAAATTTTTCAATAGTTTGTGGAATATTATCCGACACCCTAAAAATGCTTCGTATCTTAGCACTTTCGGAAACTCAAGATTGAAAGCAAAGTTTGCAGAGTAAAAATATTCATTTTCCGGGGTACAAAGCGACATCGAAGGCGTCGGAAAAACGCGATGGTGCTAAGACGAGTCCCAGGGAATAACGATCCGGGTGTCTGGGGCGAAAAAGACTGTCGTTTTAAGTTACGCCAGTCGCGGAGGTAAGATCCCCAGCCGACAGGCGCTGCGAAATTTGAGAACCTTTTTGACCGCAGGGCGCATCTCGCTTTGACTTTTCAAGGCAGGCTAAATTTCATAAAGCCCAAGCGCGAGCTTCTCGCTTACATCCCTTTTCTCGCGGGATCATACTCGAAGTTTATAATTACGGCTAACGTGTACTTTGTAACGTAATGTGTCGATTATTATACTTTCATAAATAATTTTAAACAAAAATTCAAAAAGGGTATTTATTGATTTTGTCCATAAGTAATATGTCCTTTCTATAAATGATGTATGAATTATAAATAATATGGATGGAAAATATAAATAACGTAATTAAAGGGAGCTGTATTACGCTTCTGAGAAAAATCCAGAATTTGATTGGGATTTTTAATTTTTTCAGTGATCACGAAAAGTGCAAACTCTATCCGAAGTAACATAAAAATACATTGGACGTGTATGTACACATGAAATGAGTAAAACTATTACTTTGATTTTAAATAAACAATATTCTCTTTCATTCCTTTTTTTTTAACTCTCTATAGTTTGACGCGTATATTCATCCATTGTTTAAAGGTTTGCCGTCTCATGTATCCCATTATACCATGCAATCTGTTCATTGTTTTAGCCCGCGGTTGAAGTTCGCATTCATATAGGAGACACGCCGTTCAATAATTACTCTACTACTAACGATCTCGACGATGCACCCGCGCCTTCTAACTTCGACCGTTTCGCCGGTTCCTTGCCCAAAACTTTACGAGATTAACGGCTTCCATTACGCGAGACCGTCGGATTCAGCCGTGGCTACATTACGCACGGTGTTTAGTAACCCCGCGAGTCTCGGGAACGCACTCGAAACATAATTGTGATGTAACTACAGTGCGAATCTGGAATTCTTGAAGGATTACGGTTTATTTTAGAATTATTAGTGGAAGTTTCAATAATTACGCTGTTTTTAATTATGTTCCAAACTGCAGTAGAGAGCTTTTGGAGCTTTCTTAAAAAAATTAGTAATATCTTTAGAATCTCTAAAATAATTGCTATAGAGATTTTAAATATTTTATCTTTTTTTTTCATAATAGTATTTCATTACGTTATCTTCATTTTTTTATTATTTATTGCTAAATTTCTCTTTAATTTAACCATGTTCACAAACTAAAACTTGTTTAACTACTTAAAAAACATGTTACCTCTACAATATAAATCTTATTACCTGAGAAATGGATTTCGTGATTTATAACAATTGCTGCGCATCATTTTAAAAACGAATTTTGAAAATGAGCCAGAATAGCAAATCGCAGCGCGCGACATTGCGGCCAAACGCGAGAATAAGGGTTGAAGTTCGTCGAGCGTTTGCCTGCGAGTTGAGTGGCTAAATCCTGTTTTTGGCCCGGACCTCTGGCGCGCGAGGGCTGACTGTATATAAGTATCTGCGCTTCGCGGACCCTCTTACCCTCCGGCTGAGGACGTAGATCGGTGTGCGTGCGTGCAGTTAAAAATGCTGTTTAAATGCTGTCGCTGCTTACTGAACTGTAGGTAATTCATCATTCATAATAATAAATACGTACTTGAACATTTTTTATTTAATTTTTTTTTATTTAAGTTTAGTTTATGATTTTTCAAGTGGATATTTTTTTTCGTGTAGTATTTGCTTGATTTCGAGATTGATCCGGGGTTTCCGATGGAAAGTTAAAAAATGAAACGGGCGTAACGGTGGCTACATCAACAAGTCGAATATTTCGCAACACGGGAATATCGTTTCTGTCATGCAGAAATTTAATTAAGTTAATTGAATTTCAATCGCATGTTGAAGATATTTTTAATTATGTTTACAAAGCTGCTGCTTTGTGAATATACCGGATTGATATTGTGTATCGATATTGGAAAGGCAAAACCATAATTAATAAAAACAGTAAATTCATCTCTCTTATGAATAGGCTATTATTTCGATAAATCAAAATACTAATTTCGCGGATGAAATAAATTTTAATTAAGGTTTCCTCGAATATCGGCGATAGAATGTAATTTTATTTAGTAATTTATGTTGTGCAAATAATAAATAATTTATCTTTGGATGTTTCATTTCGTATTTCCAATATCCTAGGCAAAAGAATATGGTACTCTTTGGAAAATCAGAAAGGGGTCACAGGAGCAATATTGGTAGTCGTAAAATCACCCACCGGAATATACAGTAGATTATACTGGGCTTGCGAGTTGTAAACTTCGGATATTTGACTACTCGTTTATTACCTATTTTAGAGGGCAAATTTATGGCTGCTGACAGCATTTTCGAGATGAATATTCCACGAGATCCATCAGCGCAATGAATTTTGCTTATTTAATCCTTATTTAAATCACACGCTGTTGGTACCAAATGTTCAATTAACATCTAATATCTGATTTAAATATTTAAATCTTAATCCATAAAATTTATTAATTTATTTTAATAAATCTTTATTCATGTACAAAAATTATTATAATTTTTTTTTTCTATAAAACCTAATCTTTTACTGACACTTCAAGAATTTTATTAACGCGCAGCGCTCGTACCTGCAGTGCAATAAACCTTCACACCAAAGTACCTGATAAAAAAAATTGTTAAAAAAAAGGAAACATAATAACAAAGAACAACTCACCGCGCGTATAAAAAAATTGAATTAAAATCAGTGTAAGCCGGATGGTACGTACAGAACTCGCGTAAAGCTAACGAGAGTTCGGTCGCCAACAGCTGCACGAGCGCGCGGCCCATTCGAATAATGCGAAACTCCAAAGCGTCCTCGTAAATATATCCGAATTCCCGGGCTCGAGTTACATGGGGATTACATTAAAAGTTCGCGTGCGCGCGGAAAGCCCCGGCGGCTCGCGGAAAAGCTGCACTTGACGATCTCCCGGGCTTTACAAAAAAAAAAGAACAAAAAGTGCCGGTGTCCGATGATGACGCGAGTGCTTTGCGACCGGAGCTCGCGCGCGCGTAAACAAAATGCTTTTTTATCAGGTCGTTTTTGCCCGAATGATTTTTCACCCCGAATTTCGTACCGGGCGCGCGGTTCATATTGGACCCGCTCAATTACCGACGGCGGCTTTTTATTCAACGGCGTAATTCGAGTTTTCTGATTAATTAGTTGCATTTTTTACCGGCGAATTGAAATTTAACGGACGAAGGTTCCCGCGGAAGTGGAAAACAATGTGCGAGAGGCGCGTTGAATTACTGGCGGTTTATGAATTTTTATATGTAATTTGACTTATTCAATTTTTTAGCATTCAATTGCGAGCTTTTTAAATAGCGTATAAGATGGGACAATGAAACTATAGAATTTGGTAGGTATATCGTATTGAATAGGAAAGAATATTGAATTTTTTTAGTTCGTGTATTGTAATAATGCCGAAAGTATATAACAATGGGTTGAAAATTAAGCCATTGAGATAGTAGCGAGAGAAATGCAAAAACTGTATAATACTTATTGTTTGCTAGTTTTAATTGAAATAAAATATAATACTTTTTTCAGTGAGTAATTAAAGAATAATTGCATGAATTTTATTTTTGTCTAATTCTATCCTTATACAAAATTAAAATTTTTCATCATTCCACATTGTTAAAATGGTACTTTATAAACCCTTTACATTTTCTAATTTCCAATGAAGGTTAGTGAATTGTAATTATCTCCGAAAGTTAGTTGAAATTTCACTAAAGGGGATTTAACGGGGAAACATTTTTAAAAGTTTTTATAAAACGCGTTTTAGAAAAAAAATGGACATAAAGTTTTATAGATTCTTTGTAAAACATACTTTTAATATGTTTTAATATGTAATTTTATAAAATTTTCAAGGGTGAATACGTTAGGCTCGTGTAGCGTACATAACTATTTTATTATAAAGTTTTATAAAACTTAATCTTAAAAGATATATTTTACAACAATCTTGATATCTCCATTTTTTGTTTAAAACACGATTTATAAAAACTTACAACTTCTACAAAACTTGTTCCAGTGGTATGTACGTACGAATAATTCAAACAATGAACTCCTTCGTTACAGCATTAAGTTTAGATACGTAACAAATATTTCGCATTAAACATATGAACCCCGCAATAAAACATCATTGCAGTGACGGTCACTTTCCCACAACACATCGACCCTTTTAACTCGTCAATTAATTTTCAACTCCGAGCGGGCCACCGCCCTCGTGCCTCCGAGTTTCCGTAGTCCACCTTCCCGTGAAAATGCTTCTTTCAAAAGGCAGCGCACCAATTTGAAAGGCCTCCGCGTATACGCCGAGGCTTGCGGAGCCGCGCGATGAAGTCCAAGCTGGCGCTCGGCCAGAAAGCAATCATAAAGCGAAGGCGCGAGGGTCCGGCCGGGCGACGGTATAACGAGTAGACGCGCGCGGGGCGGAGGGGTCGCCCGAAACGACAATGTATATAACCGCCCGCAGGTGCGGCGCGGGGGTGCGACGCGGAAATATTCGGGGCGCACTTTCCCCCGGCATAAAGTGCTCCGATGCTTGCCACTGTAATGTCGCCTCGACTCCCCCCGCCACCCGCCCCCTCGTAAAAGCATCCGCGCGAGAGCGAGGCTGCCACTCATATTTGGACACGTGTGTCGGTCATTACACTTCGCGCGTCGCCGGGGCTGTGTGTGCTCGGATGGGATTTCGGTTTGTTTTGCGCTTCGTCGCTCTCGCGTGGGGGGGGGGGGGGGGGGGGGGGGGGGGGGGGGGGGGGGGGGGGGGGGGGGGGGGGGGGGGGGGGGGGGGGG